>OZ014521.1:497907526-499107526 GCA_963966055.1 Lathyrus aphaca
TGGCCCATAGACCTTTAAAACTACCTTCTTCGTGATGGACATACAGTCGGCCTACAGCTGTCTGTTGGGTAGACCCTGGATTCACGCCGCTGGCCATGTTACATCTACCCTTCACCAGAAGTTAAAATTTGAGTGGGAAGGCCAGATCATCACAATCTGCAGAGAGGAAGACATTTTTGTTAGCTAGCTGGCTACTTACAAGTATATAGAGATGGATGGGGAGATCCATGAGACTATGAGTCAGGGGTTTGAGGCCCTTAACATCAATGAAGCAACTGCTGTATCTGGAACTTCTATCACTTTATATCAACAGGCCCGGAAGTTTGTTGAGGAGGGTACCGCTCAAGGCTGGGGCAAGCTGCTGCCAGTTGAAAAGAAAGAAGACAGATCCGGGTTGGGTTACAGACCAACTCGACAAGATCAACCAGAGGCTGCAATGGAGCCCAAATTTGTCAGCGGGGGAATGCTTACCTCGGATGCTGTGAACAGTCTGGAAGACGAGGAAGAAGACGAACGCAACCTGGAAAACTGGATACGTCCAAGGATCCCAGGGAACCAAGTCTCAAACTGGTCTTCCCAGGAAATTATAAGAGTTACTCCTGCAGAGTAATTATTATTTCCTGTCTTTAAGCATGCATCAAGTCCTGCATCTTGCCCTAGATGTCAGGACTCATTTTGTAATTGGGCCATCTTGTATTTTGTACAAATGATCAATTAATGAATATCAGGACATCTTTTGCAAATGAGTCTCTTTTTTTCCCGCTCACTGTTTTTCATTTTTCATTTTTTGTACAAAAATAAAATGGCAATGTTTTTCAAAATAATAACTTCATTTTCACTTTTTCTAAACAAGATAAAACTGATCACTAAAATGAACCAATCTAAACCCTTCCAGAGAGTGCCCTCCAGACTGCACCGACAACGACACTGCTATGACTTCGTATGACTTCGACAATCCGATTAATCAAACCGATGAAGGGGTTGAAGAAGATTATGAGCTACCTGAAGAACTAGCCAGACTGCTAAGGCAAGAGGAGAAGGTTATCACTCCTCATCAGGAAGTAGTTGAGACAGTTAATCTTGGTACCAAAGAAGACTTGAAAGAAGTGAAGATTGGGGCCCGTCTACAAGATTCAGTGAAGGAACAACTTATTGACATGCTTCGGGAGTATGTGGATGTTTTTGCTTGGTCTTATCAAGATATGCCAGGTATGGATACCGACATTGTTATGCACAAGCTGCCTCTAAAGAAAGACTGTCCTCCAGTGAAACAGAAGTTGCGCCGTACTCGTCCGGATATGGCCATGAAGATAAAAGAAGAAGTACAAAAACAGTGGGACGTCGGTTTCCTTGCTGTAACTAGTTACCCTCCGTGGGTTGCTAACATTGTACCTGTGCCTAAGAAAGATGGAAAAGTGAGGATGTGTGTGGATTATCGAGACCTGAACAGAGCCAGCCCGAAAGATGACTTCCCATTACCTCACATTGATGTATTGGTCGACAACACGACTCAGTTCTCGGTGTTCTCCTTCATGGATGGATTTTCAGGATATAATCAGATCAAGATGTCACCTGAAGACATGGAGAAGACAACTTTCATCACACCCTGGGGCACATTCTGTTATAAGGTAATGCCATTCGGACTGAAGAATGCTAGTGCCACTTATCAACGGGCTATGGTAACATTATTCCACGACATGATCCACAAAGAAATTGAATGTTATGTGGATGACATGATTGCCAAGTCCCTTACTGAAGAAGACCACCTGGTAAATCTGTTGAAGTTGTTCAAGCGTCTGAGGAAGTATCAGCTGAAGCTAAACCCCAACAAGTGCACATTCGGGGTACGTTCTGGTAAGCTGCTGGGATTTATTGTAAGTGAAAAGGGAATTGAAGTTGACCCTGACAAAGTCAAAGCCATTCAAGAGATTCCTGCACCAAAGACTGAAAAAGATGTTCGGGGGTTTCTAGGTAGATTGAACTACATTTCACGGTTCATATCTCACCTTACAGCAACCTGTGAGCCCCTGTTCAAGTTGTTAAGAAAAGAACAAACGGTCAGGTGGAATGAAGACTGCCAGAGGGCATTTGACAAAATCAAGGAATACTTACAAGAACCTCTAATCCTTATGCCATCAGTCGAAGGAAGACCTCTAATAATGTACTTGACAGTATTAGAAGAATCAATGGGGTGTGTGCTGGGCCAGCATGACGAGTCTGGTCGAAAAGAGTATGCAATATACTACCTAAGCAAAAAGTTTACCAACTATGAACAATGTTATTCACTGCTCGAGAAAACTTGCTGTGCTTTGGCGTGGGCTGCTCGCCAACTAAGGCAATATATGTTGACCCACACTACTTTGTTGATCTCAAAGATGGACCCAGTCAAGTACATATTTGAGAAGCCAACACTTACTGGACGGGTTGCAAGATGGAAAATGATTCTCACAGAGTACGACATTCAGTACACATCTCAGAAAGCTATCAAAGGTAGTGTATTGTCTGATTATCTAGCTGAGAAACCCATTGATGATTACCAGCCAATGAGATTTGACTTCCCTGATGAAGACATCATGTTCCTAAAAGCAAAAGACCAAGAAGAGCCTGTTCACACCGAAGGGCCTGACCCAGAAGAAGAATGGACAATGATGTTTTATGGGGCTGTTAATATGAATGGTCGTGGAGTTGGTGCAGTACTTATTACACCTAAAGGAGTTCACATGCCTTTCTCGGCAAAACTCATCTTTAACTGCACTAACAACGAAGCTGATATGAAACTTTTATCATGGGTCTTGAGGAAGCCATTGACCTCAGGATCAAGACTTTAACTGTATTCAGAGATTCAGCTTTGGTAATCAATCAAACCAACGACAAATGGTACACTCACCAGGAGCATCTGATTCCATACCGGGATTATACGAGGAGATTACTGAATTTCTTCACCACAGTCAAACTTGAGTATATCCCTCGAGATGAAAATCAGTTTGCAGATGCTCTGGCTACCATTTCCTCCATGATCAAAGTTCAAGCTGCCAACTTTGTGCCTCAGATTTCAGTATCCAGACTTGACAGACCAGCATACGTATTCTCGGTAGACATTGCTAAGGATGACAAGCCTTGGTTCCATGACATCAAGTGCTTCTTAGAGGATCAAACATACCCACCTAGGGCATCATCCAATGATAAAAAGACATTAAGAAAGCTAGCTGGTAGTTTCTTCCTGAATACTGATGGTTCCTTGTACAAGAGAAACTTTGACATGGTACTTCTCAGATGCGTTGATAAGAAAGAGGCAGACTTGTTGATGCACAAGGTGCATGAAGGATCTTTCGGTACCCATGCTGGAGGGCATGCAATGGCTAAAAATTTATTAAGATCAGGTTACTACTGGATCACAATGGATGCAGATTGTTGTGCCTATGCCAGAAAGTGCCATAAATTCCAGATTTATGCAGACAAAGTGCATGTGCCTCCGAATCCTTTGAATGTGATGTCTTCACCCTGGCCCTTTTCCATGTGGGGCCTTGACATGATAGGAAAGATTGAGCCGACTGCTTCGAATGGCCACAGATTCATCCTGGTAGCCATTGATTACTTCACCAAGTGGGTTGAAGCAGATTTGTATGCAAATGTCACCAAGCAAGTGGCAGCCCGATTCTTGTAGAGAGACATCATCTGTCGGTATGGAGTGCCCGAGCGAATCATTACTGATAATGGTTCCAATTTGAACAACAAAATGATGGCAGAACTGTGTCGGGACTTCAAGATTCAACACCACAATTCTTCTCCTTACAGGCCAAAGATGAATGGCGTTGTTGAGGCAGCTAATAAGAATATTAAGAAGATTGTGCAAAAGATGGTGATCACATACAAAGATTGGCATGAGATGCTACCATTTGCCTTGCATGGGTACTATACATCAATCAGAATGTCTATTGGGGCAACACCGTATCAGCTTGTGCATGGTATGGAGGCCGTCCTACCTGTTGAAGTTGAATTACCCTCCTTGCGGGTACTGATGGATGTCAAGCTGAATGAAGCAGAATGGGTCCGATCTCGGTACAATCAACTGAATCTGATCGAAGAAAAGAGATTAGCTGCAATCTATCATGGGCAGTTATATCAGAAGAGAATGAAGAAAGCCTTCGATCATAAAGTCAGTTTTCGGGAATACCAAGTGGGAGATCTTGTGCTGAAAAGACTCCTCCCTCCTCATACAGACCACAGGGGCAAGTGGACTCCGAATTATAATGGCCCGTTCATAGTAAAGAAAGTTTTCTCTGGTGGAGCACTGATGCTCACTACTATTCATGGTGAGGATTTCCTGTCCCCTGTGAATTCAGATGTAGTTAAAAAATACTTCGCATAAAATGACCCGTTGGACATAAATACAGAATGTAAGTCCAGGCAAAAATAAGGCATCCCGGCGAGTCAAAAAACAGAATAAAAGACTCGGGAAAAAATAAGGGAAAAAAAAATGTACACCCGCTGAGTTGAAAAGCCGCATTGGACAGCTCAGGCAAAAATGGGTATCCCGATGGATTGAAAACCTGAAAGGGCGATCCACGCAAAATAAGGGAATAAGCGAACAACTGAATTCTGAATTCGTCTGTATCGCTCACAAAATGGCAAGCTTCGAAAGGATAAAGCATCGGTCAGAATCAACCTTCTTCACAAAGCAGGATGAGAAGAACGTCAAGATCATACGAGTCATAACAATGGGAAGCTCACTAAAGCATCGTCAACATTGCCAGCACCTTTTTGTTTCTCCATTTTGTAACAATCTCCTCATTTCAGGGGATCTGTTTCTTTGACTGTATTTGCCAATTCAGGGCACCCAAATTAATAAAATCAGATTTTCAGTCACACTCCGTCTTCTCCATTTTTATTTGCAAAAAAATTTCCGATATCCTTGATATAACGTTTGCATAAAAAACAGATGTGCCTTTTTAATCACATGCTTGCAGGAAAATATTACTTACTCCCGGGAGTGTCTAAATTCCTATGATGGAATCTAGTAAGGGATACCTCGGGGTACTTGTGCGTTTCTTTGTCATAACAGGATTGCAGGTATTCAGAGCGCAACATGGGGCATGAAAAGTTTTCCCCCAGCAAAGTTGAAATGCTTTCTCCCCATCAGAGTTGTCAGGCATCACTTCTCCAATACATTCTCTTCAGAGCAGCATTAGAAGGTGCTCATTTCCCCAGCTGAGTTGTTAGGTATCATCATCCTCAACAAGATCCTCACAGAAGTCTCTAGGAAGATCGTTCAGTGGTCTTTCCTCCCCCAACAAAGAACTTGACAGGGAACCATCTCCCCACAGAGCTCCAGCCTCTCCCAGAAGAGCAATGTCTAAAATTCTCACACAACAAAGTGAAGAAAGCTTCCACATCCCCAGCTGGGCCCCTCACTACAAAGATAGGTTTATCAGTGACCTATTTCCCCAAGCGGAGTCATACATCTTATCAGATATGCCAATGATCTCATCCCCAACTGGGATATCCTTTCAAGCAGATCAATCGGAGATCTCCACAACAACGGGATCCGAATCCTGAATCGGTATCTTTGCATAATCATAGCATTTGCATCATTTATCCCTCAGAGCGTATCATTACGTCTAATATGGAGCATTACGGCCAAAATCAAACATATTGCATAATCACAAGTCAGGTTTTGAATCAGCCACCTGTAAATATCAACGGTACTTCATCAGCAATATATAGAATACATCCCTTGTACATAAAAGCCAAAGTGTCCCTTTGCACTCTCAAATACAGATACATGCTCCTTTTGGCACTCGTCCGTGTGTCATCTTTCCCCAGTAAAGTTGCCAGAACACTCTCTACAAACAAATATTTTTACATAGCCTGCTTGTCCCGACACTCGTCTGTGTCATCCCCATCTCCCAATAGAAAGCCAAAGCGTCCCCTTTGCACTCTCCAATACAAATACATGTTTATACACTCTCTAAACACCCGTCCGTGTCACTATTCCCCAGCACGATTACCCAAACACTCATAGTACACTCTTACTGACACCCGTCCGTGTCATCCTATCCCCACAGGTCACCAGGATACTTTTTACACTCTCATTAACACCCGTCCGTGTCATTCTCCCCAGCAAATTGAACACTCGTCCGTGTCTTGCTCATATCTCATGTTTATTTTTACTCATACAGATACTCGTCCGTATCTTGTATACACCACTTATTTCCCCTCATATTTGACACTCGTCCGTGTTCTTTGTTAACCAGTTGATACTCGACCGTATCATCATCTCTGAACTTGCGTCAACGTTTGTTTCTACCGATACTCATCTGTATCATAGTATTAAGGATGCTCGTCCGCATCTTTAATCTATACATATTGTCAAACACTTATACCTTTCATTTCTTGGATGTAAGCACTCGTCTGTGTTTACTATTCCCCAGTAAAACAATTTCTTTTCTATCTGACATTCGTCCTATGTCATGATACTTTCGGCAGCCGTACCCTGCCAGGTGATCGTCCTTCACCTTTGGATGACCGTCCCTCATCCTTTCCCCAGCGGAGTCTCCATTATTGGAACCCTTTTCTATCCGACATTCGTCCTATGTCGTGATATTTCAGCAGCCGTCTCCTGCTAGGTGATTGTCCTTCACCTTTTTGATGATCATCCTTCATCATTTTATCCGATGGTCGTCCCCATCGTTGATCTTGTTATTTGACATTCGTCCTATGTCATGATAAACCCCGAGAGCAGCCGTACCCTGCTAGGTGATCGTCATGCACCTTTTGATGATCGTCCTTCATCATGCTTATCCGATGGCCGTCCCCATCGTCGACTTTTTTTTCTATCCGGAATTCGTCCTATGTCGTGATATTTGTGAGCAACTCTAGTTTTGAATGATTATAAATTTTAAGTGTTTGTGTTTTCATCATAAAATGCTTGCCTTTAGATCGTTTGTCTCATTTTTAATAATGTCTTTGTTTTTCTGAAAATACGCAAAATGAATCGATTCATTCCATCATGCATCGATTCATGTTGTTAAAATGATTCTGGAAATTCGCAAAATGAATCGATTCATCTCATCATGTATCGATTCATGCTGTTTGAATGGTTCTGGATTTTCTTCTATGAATCGACACATACAAGCATGCATCGATTCATTGCTTGTTCAATTCTCTGTTTTTATTAATCTGTTCAGTATGTATCGATTCATACTAACATGTATTGATACATAACATTATATATACTATTATGTATCAATTCATTCGTGTCTTGAATCGATTCATTTGTCTGTTTTACTTCTAACAGAATCTGCATATATATGTTAAGTGTTTCATTTAGTGCAAAAACAGATCACAGAAATTGTAGACGAATTTTAGAGTGAAAGATCATTGAAGAACACATCAAGAAAAGGATTTTGGAGTGTGGACAATTCAATGAGGAGCAGGATTGAAACATAGAATCAAATTCATCTTCATCATCTTCTCAAATACCTTAATTCAAGAACATCAACAAGGAAGTGAGTGTTGTTCTGTGAATTGAAGGTTTATGAGATAACGTTCAGTGGTACGATCGAAGATCCAGCTGAGTTGAAGAGTGATAGAAGGTTTCAAGGAAAAACCAGCTGGGTTTTCCTTCAAGAACGGGCGTGTTCTTGAGGGTTTGTTAGTCACATTTACAAGACAGATTTAGCCGCAACGTAAGATTTGGAAATCGGGGGATTTCGCAAATAGATCGTGGAACCGGTGAATTGCTTGTATTACTTGCAGGGAATCTTGATTGGGCTCAGATCAAGTGAAGGTTGATACAATAGGAAGATCTAGGTGTATATATTTCTGGTGTTTCTATAGCAACCTTGTAATCGACGATTTCAGCAATATTGATATAAAATTTCTCAATTTCAGTTTGAAATTGAGAGGGAGACGTACCCATACGCGAGGACGAATGTGGGGAACTTCCTTACCAAATCTCTGCGTATTGTATTCCTTCTCTATCTCTATTTACGTTTTCAATCGTTTTTTGATTCATTGGAAATAGCTTTTGTGATAGGTGCATTCAACTGTTTTACATCTTATGTGTTTAATCCTTTATCATCTCAATCGTAAATCCAGCACATTATCACATGTCTTGTCTTTTAGTGGCTGGTCCAGAGTAGACGCTTGTATATTTGGGACCGTTGTTTCCGTAAATCTTTGAAAACTCTGAAAAATCTTTTAAATCCTTGTAAACAAGGAGGTGATCCATTCACCCCCCCTCTAGATCACTAGCCACAACGTCTAACAAGTGGTATCAGAGCACCTGTTCGCTGGTGCTTTGTGGCTGCCTGTAACGTTATGGATTCTGAACCAAAAAGGGCGTATAATAGAGCTCCTGTTTTCAATGGTGAAAATTATGGCTACTGGAAAGACTGCATGCGAGTTCACATAAATTCTATTGATAGGCGCGTATTGGCTGCCATTCAAAATGGTCCTTTTCAAATTACCATGATGAATGAGGTAGGTGCCATTGTACCTAAACCAGAAGATGATTGGGATGAAAAAGATGAGAAAAAGTGGTCAAGTGATTGGAGAGCTCGAAATATGCTAATTTCAGCACTTAGTGCAGATGAGTATTATCGAGTTTCCCATTGCTCGACAGCTAAAGAAATGTGGGATGCTTTAGAAATTGCACATGAAGGTACAACTGAAGTAAAACAGTCCCGCATTAACACACTTAATCAAGAGTTCAAACTCTTTTGCATGAAACAAGGAGAATCTATTCCCGACATGCAAAAGAGATTTGTTCATCTCATTAATCGTTTGAATGCACTTGGAAAACCTGTTTCCAATGATATTGCTACTAATAAAATTCTGAGATGTCTTAGCAGGGAATGGCAACCTAAAGTAACAGCTATCAAGGAAGCCAATGATCTAACAACACTCACAATGACTACTTTGTTTGGAAAGCTGGAGGAACATCAACAAGAACTAGAAAGTCTAGAAAAGTTTGAGAACAAAAGTAAAAAGGGAAAGGAGAAGAATAAAGACAAAGAGGGTGAGAAGAGGCCTATAGCTCTTATGGCTTCTAACTCAAAGTCCTCACAAAAAGAGCTAAGCAACAATGAGTAAAGTAGTGACGAAGACTCCGGTGACGAAGAAATGGGACTTTTTGTTAGGAGATATAATAGTTTCATTCGAAAGAATGGAATCAAGCATTCCGACAAAAATCTCATAAAGTTTAGAAGACAATCTATAGATTCAAAACAGGAAGAGATTAAGAAGAATAGAGAAAGAGGGTCTTGCTTTAATTGTGGCAAGTCCGGACATTATAAAACGGATTGTCCTTTAAAGAAAAAGGATAAAGGAAAAGCTCCACCAAAAAGGTATAATAAGCAAAGAAGAGCTTACATTGCTTGGGAAAGTGATAGTGATTCATCAAGTACCCAATGCTCAAGTGATAGTGATGAAACCGCAAATTTGTGTCTTATGGCTCACACCAAAAATCAGTCCCACCACAAGAAGAAAAGTGATGATAAAAAGGTAAAACAAGCTTATTATAACAATTTCTCTTCTATGTCCTTTTCTGAATTGAAAATAACTTTTGAAAAAATTCATAATGAAGCTATAGAAGCATTTAAAAGATTATCTTCCGATAAAATTCTTTTTTCATTCTTGGAAGGTAAAGTACAACATGCTGAAAAAGATTTAGAATACTTGAAAGCTAGCATTGCAGAAAATTCAAAAACTATTGATATGGATAGTTGTAGTAAAATAAGGCATTGTGAAGCTTGTCACATTTGGCAACAAGAGGTTATTTCTCTTAAAGTCAAATTGGAAAAAGCCTTGCAACCTAAGATTACTTATGCCATTGATACTAGGTTCTTCAAAAAGTCATTAAATCCTCCATATGCAAAATATTCTTTTGTTCCAAAGGATTTAAGGACCAATCGTAAACAACATCATTATCGTAGTGTTTGTCATTATTGTTGTCATGCTGGCCATACCATTGAAAAATGCAAATTTAGAAGATTTCTAGTGCCTAAAGGCATTTATCAATGGAAGCCTAAAGACAACCATGTTACCACTTACCCACTTGGACCCAATAAAAATTGGGTACCTACCTCTCTCTTTTGATATTGTAGGATGAGTGTCTTGCATCCATGGAAAGAAGATGGTTTCTGGACAGCGGGTGTTCAAGGAACATGACGGGTGACATATCACTTTTTATTGACTTCAAAGCAAAGAAGAAGGGGTATGTTACTTATGGAGACAATAACAAAGGAGCTATACTTGGTAAAGGTAGAGTAGGTAATCCCTCTACCACTACTATTTCTGATGTCCATCTTGTAGAGGGACTTAAACACAATTTGTTAAGTATAAGTCAATTATACGACAAAGGTTATAAAGTTTCTTTCACAAAAACTTGTTGCAAAATTGAACATACCGAACATAATGTTGTGTTTAAGGGAGTAAGAGTAAACAACATATATATGCTTGATCTTTTGAGTGTATCTTTAACAATCACTAAATGTCTAGTAGCCCTAAATGATGATTCATGGCTATGGCATAGACGCTTAGCGCATGTTAATTTTGATTTGCTTAATAAGGTTGTATCCAAGGTCTTCCAAAAATAAACCTATGTGATGCTTGCCAAATGGGGAAACAAACAAGGGTCTCTTTTAAATCTAAAAACATAATTTCAACTTCAAGACCCCTTGAGCTTCTCCATATGGACCTCTTTGGACCATCTAGGACAAAGAGCTTAGGTGGAAACTATTATGGTTTCGTAATAGTAGATGACTACTCTAGATTCACTTGGACTATATTCCTTCATAGCAAAGATGAAACTTTTTCTGCTTTTAAAAGTTTTGCAAAGCTGTCCCAAAATAAAATGAATTCTAAAATAGTTACCATCCGAAGCGATCATGGAGGTGAATTTCAAAACCATCTCTTTGATAAGTATTGTGACAAGTATGGCATTGAGCACAACTTTTCAGCTCCTCGAACTCCACAGCAAAACGGTGTTGTGGAACGCAAAAATCGAGTTTTAGAGGAATTGGCAAGAACAATGCTCAATGAGGGTGGATTACCAAAATATTTTTGGGCTGATGCAATTAGTACAGCTTGTTATGTTCTGAATATGATTTTAATTCGTCCTATTTTGAATAAAACCCCTTATAAAATTTTAAAAGGTAGAAAGCCAAACTTGTCTCATCTTCATGTGTTCGGTTGTAAATGTTTTGTTTTGAATAACGGTAAAGAAAATCTTGGGAAGTTTGATGCCAAAGCTGATGAAGGTATTTTTCTTGGATACTCTCAATCAAGCAAAGCATATAGAGTGTATAATAGGCATTTACTTTCTGTTGAAGAATCTGTCCATGTTTCTTTTGATGAGTCTTACCCAAAAATTGTCGGAAAAGGTATCTCTTTTGATGACACAGGTGTATCTACAGAAGACATACTCAAAGAAGCTGTTTCGGAAATTGATCAATCTGAAACGGTTGATATTGAGAAGGAGGAAGATACTAGTCATGAAAAAGATAAAGAGGAAGGAACATCTGAAGTGAAGGACCTTCCACCAGCTTGGAAATCCTCTAAAGACCACCCTATAGACAATATATTGGGAGATATTTCAAAGGGAGTGTTGACTCGTTCTAAGATAAGTAAATTTTGTTCTCACTTCGCTTTTGTATCACAAGTGGAACCTAAAAATGCTAAAGAGGCCTTGGTTGATGAATTTTGGCTAATGGCCATGCAAGAAGAGCTTAATCAATTTAAAAGAAATGACGTTTGGGAACTTGTCCCTCGTCCGCGAGATCATCACATCATAGGTACTAAATGGGTTTTTAGGAATAAACTTGATGAAAGCGGAGTGATAACTAGAAACAAGGCACGCTTGGTAGCACAAGGGTATAACCAAGAGGAGGGCATAGATTATGAGGAGACTTATGCTCCGGTGGCTCGTCTTGAAGTTATACGTCTTTTGCTTACGTATGCGTGTTCTATGAATTTCAAGCTTTACCAAATAGACGAAAAGAGTGCGTTTTTAAATGGTGTCATAAATGAAGAGGTATATGTTTCACAACCTCCCGATTTTGAAAATTCTGAATATCTAGATCATGTTTACAAATTAAAGCGTGCTTTATATGGTCTTAAGCAAGCACCCCGTCTGTGGTACGAAAGACTTAGCAAATTTCTACTTGATCATGGATATTCTAGAGGTAAAGTGGATAATACACTCTTCATTAAACACAAAGGAAAGCACATTCTTTTAGTTCAAGTTTATGTAGACGATATAATTTTTGGTTCAACTAACATACACTTGGTCGAAGAATTTTCTAATGTTATGCAGGGTGAGTTTGAGATGAGTCTCATGGGGGAATTGAACTACTTCTTAGGCCTACAAATAAAGCAACTCGATGAAGGTACAACAGTATGTCAAACAAAATATTGTAGAGAGCTACTCAAGCGTTTTGGAATGAATAATTCTAAATCAATTGACACTCCCATGCCTACCAACGGAAACTTGGACAAAGATGAACATGGTAAGTGTGTTCATGTCAAAAGGTATAGAGGTATGATTGGGTCTCTCTTGTATCTTACTGCTTCTAGACCGGACATCATGTTTAGTGTGTGTATGTGTGCAAGATATCAATCAAATCCTAAGGAATCTCACTTAAAATCAGTCAAGCGTATATTTAGGTATCTTAATGGAACACCTAAATATGGGCTTTGGTATTCCAAAGGAAGCGATTGCAGCTTAGTAGGTTACTCTGATTCTGATTTTGCTGGCTGCAAATCAGATAGGAAAAGCACTAGTGGCACATGTCATCTGTTTTCAAATTCTTTAATAAGTTGGCATAGTAAAAAGCAAGTATCTGTAGCTTTGTCTACTGCAGAGGCTGAGTATGTTGCAGCCGGTAGCTGTTGTGCTCAAATTTTGTGGCTAAGACAACAACTACAAGATTTTGACATTGAGCTTAAACGCATTCCAATTAAGTGTGACAACACTAGTGCTATTAATCTCACAAAGAATCCTGTTTTACACTCACGCACCAAACATATTGAGATTAGACATCACTTCCTTCGCGATCATGTTGAAAAAGGAGATGTTGTTTTTTAGCATGTTGATACTAAAAATCAACTTGCTGACATTTTCACTAAACCTTTGGCAACTGAACCATTCTTCAACATTCGTCGCGAATTAGGGATTCTTGATCTCTCTGCATTGGTGTCTTAAGTTTGATTGATGTAGTTTCTATTTATCTCATTGTGTTTACTAAGTTATGAATGTAGTCTTCACTCGTACCTCATGAGAATACTACGACGGAGGTAATATTGTTCCTCTCTTCACTTTGTTGATATTGTATGATCAATGTATGTTTGAGCAATGATTTCTCGTTTTCATGAACTTCTTTTCATATGAATGTTTGAACATTGATGTTTTGTTTGTAAAGTATTCTTAAGCATCCATACAATGTTATGATTCATTCTGCATTTTGCATAATGTTTGTTTTGCATATTCATTGTTGTGTCAATTCTTGCAAAATTTCTTTTATCACTGTCAAAATAATTACAGTATGTATTGATACATAGTGGCTTGTATCGATACATATCCACTTGAATTTCAAAATTTTCGCATTATGAATCGATCACAACCATCTTGAATCGATACATGTTCATTTTCCTTTAATTTCTATCAAAATAGTTACAGTATGTATTGATACATAATGGCTTGTATCGATACATAGCCATTTGTATTTCAAAAAATTCACATTATGAATCGATCACAACCATATTGAATCGATTCATGTTGATTTTCTTTTAATTTCTGTTCAAATGGTTACAATATATATTGATACATAATGGCTTGTATCGATACATAGCATCCTGATTTTTAAAATTTTTCGTGAAATGAATCGATTCATACAGTCATGAATTGACACATCCTGTTTTAAATTCAGTTTATTTTTTATGAATCGATACATCAGCAACTGCTATGACATGTCTATCAGTTATAAAACTCCATTATGTCTTTCTCATCATCTCATTTGCATCATTTTCGTTTCTAACCCTAACTGCCACAAAACCCCTCTTCTCTCAAAACCCTAATCTCATCACTATGCCTCCAACAGTCTTGCTTCCAAGAGAAAAAGGAAAACATAAAGGCAAAGAACTCGTTGGGTCTTCTCATCAGGCTCCTTCTGTTCCTGAAATTCCTCCATCTAGGGCTACAATTCTTCATCCTGCCATTGTTGAAGAATTTGAGGTTTCTTTTAAAACGAGGTTAGTTATGAAACCACATGTTTTCGATACTAGTGATGTATGTACTCTTTGTTTAGAAGAAGTTGCGGGTTTAATCGACGCACAAAATCTTGGGTCCTTTTTAACTGCTAAAGATGAGTATCATGAAGATTTTATTCGTGCTTTTTATGCTGGTGTGAAAACTGGAAAAGGCTAAATGTTTAAGTGTTCGATTGGAACCAGAACTTAGCGTTTTGAGACTGATGATTGGCCCAAAGTGTTCAATCTGCCATCTCTGTTGCCTGAATTGCATATGTGGCATGACCAGAACTTTGAAACACAGTTTAAGTTGAAGGAATATTGTGCATCCATTTCTAAATTGGAAAGACCTCTTGCTGATGATGAGCCTCTGACTTCTGGTATGATTAAAAGTGTTCCAAGAATTCTGCACTGGATTCTTTCACATATCTTGCGTCCAAGGTCTGGTGGGAACTCTCGATTGGACAAGCCTAATATCCATTTATTGTATATTCTGCAGAAGAAGATATCATTTAACTGGCCCAATTACTTTGTCAAGCGTATCTTTCTTACGCGGAACAGCTCCAAAAACATCACTCTTGCATATGCTGCCCAGATTATGCAGATTCTTAAGTTTTGGAAAGTGGTTTTCCCTCCTGTGCCTCTCTTATCATCTTCTAGTGTTCAAGAATTCAACAATGCCACACTCTCTCATATGGGTTATCGGTGGAACATCGAGCGTCGCTGCTACTACTTCTTTGAACGCATCACTCGAACCTGCATCTACAACTTTGATATTCCTTCTGAACATGTTTATGTTGAAGAACAAAGGGATGAAGAGATGGAGGATGCAGAAAATCCTCCTGATGCGAATGCCAACACCGATTGGGGTGAGTGGGTACCACAAAGGTGGTCTCCTAAAAACTATGAACCGACTCCTTCATCGGCTCCACTGACTTCGTCTACTACTGCTCCGGCCTATCTTACTCAAATGTTTGCGCAGTTGGAAATTGCAAACAATTCCCGGCATGAAGAAGCCCGTGCGTGGCATGTCCAGCAAACAGAATGGCATAACGAGCACCGAGAATGGCATGATGAGCATACTCGAATGTATCATAATCAACATTCATGGCATACCGAATTGGTTAAGTGGCATCAAGTTTTCTATAATGAGATGTCTAGATTTATGGATTATTGTCGCTCGCATCCGGGGATAATGGAAAGATTTCAAAGCAAAGAGGTTCAGAGACAGTTCAGGCGTTACGCCTTCATGGGGAAGAATCCTGATGAAATGCCTCCTCCACCTCCTCCTCCAAGTTTCCGAGACCCCGATCGAGATGATGCGGAGTCTTCTGGTGGCCATTTTCCTCATTGAAGCTGCATCTCATTTTACATATCATCACTGTTTCCTGCTTAAGTTTCTTTGTTTCTTTTATGTTTAAACATTTTATGGTTTGGTTGTTTCTGTAATTCGCAACTCTATTTGACAATTTCACTGCCTATGATTATTTGCTTTTGTCTAAATTGTTTGCCCTTTATGTTTCATTCTTTATGAGTGAACTCTGCTTATATATCTTGGTATTGCTGATTCTGTTTCTTCACCTATGCATTCTTTCTTGATGTTGACAAAGGGGGAGAAAGGCAAGGCAAGTGTGAATAATGACAGGCACAAACTCAGGGGGAGTAATTCTCACACTTCAAAAAATTTGTCATCATCAAAAAGGGGGAGTTTGTGAGCAACTCTAGTTTTGAATGATTATAAATTTTAAGTGTTTGTGTTTTCATCATAAAATGCTTGCCTTTAGATCATTTGTCTCATTTTTAATAATGTCTTTGTTTTTCTGAAAATACGCAAAATGAATCGATTCATTCCATCATGCATCGATTCATGCTTTTAAAATGATTCTGGAAATTCGCAAAATGAATCGATTCATCTCATCATGTATCGATTCATGCTGTTTGAATGCTTCTGGATTTTCTTCTATGAATCGACACATACAAGCATGCATCGATTCATTGCTTGTTCAATTCTCTTATTTTATTAATCTGTTCAGTATGTATCGATTCATACTAACATGTATTGATACATAACAATATATATACTATTATGTATCGATTCATTCGTGTCTTGAATCGATTCATTTGTCTGTTTTACTTCTAACAGAATCTGCATATATATGTTAAGTGTTTCATTTAGTGCAAAAACAGATCACAAAAATTGCAGACGAATTTTAGAGTGAAAGATCATTGAAGAACACATCAAGAAAAGGATTTTGGAGTGTGGACAATTCAATGTGGAGCAGGATTGAAACCTAGAATCAAATTCATCTTCATCATCTTCTCAAATACCTTAATTCGAGAACATCAACAAGGAAGTGAGTGTTGTTCTGTGAATTGAAGTTTTATGAGATAACGTTCAGTGGTACGATCGAAGATCCAGTTGAGTTGAAGAGTGATAGAAGGTTTCAAGGAAAAACCAGCTGGGTTTTCCTTCAAGAACGGGCGTGTTCTTGAGGGTTTGTTAGTCACGTTTATAAGACAGATTCTGCCGCAGCGTAAGATTTGGAAATCGGGGGATTTCGCAAATAGATCGTGGAACCGGTGAATTGCTTGTATTACTTGCAGGGAATCTTGATTGGGCTCAGATTAAGTGAAGGTTGATACAATAGGAAGATCTAGGTGTATAGATTTCTGGTGTTTGTATAGCAACCTTGTAATCGACGATTTCAGCAATATTGATATAAAAGTTTTCAATTTCGGTTTGAAATTGAGAGGGAGACGTACCCACACGCGAGGACGAACGTGGGGAACTTCCTTACCAAATCTTTGAGTATTGTATTCCTTCTCTATCTCTATTTACGTTTTCAATCATTTTTTGATTCATTGGAAATAGCTTTTGTGATAGGTGCATTCAACTTTTTTACATCTTGTGTGTTTAATCCTTTATCATCTCAATCGTAAATCCAACACATTATCATATTTCTGGTCTTCTAGTGGCTGGTCCAGAATAGACACTTGTATATTTGGGACCGTTGTTTCTGTAAATCTTTGAAAACTCTGAAAAATCTTTTAAATCCTTGTAAACAAGGAGGTGATCCATTCACCCCCCTCTAGATCACTAGCCACAACGTCTAACAATATTTTCGGCAGCCGTACCCTGCCAGGTGATCGTCCTTCACCTTGGATGACCTTCCCTCATCCTTATCCCCAACAGAGCAGCCGTCTCCTGCTAGATGATCATCCTTCACCTTTGATAACCGTCCCTCATCATTTATTTCATTAACCCGATGGCCGTCCCCATCGTTGTTTACCCTTACTTTGCAAACCTGATGGTCGTCCCCATCATTGACTTTACCTTTAATCCCTAGAGAATCTTGTTTCTTTACTTGATGGCCGTCCCCATCATGATCCCTCTGTTTCCCCAGCATGTCGGTCGTCCCCGTCATTGCTTTATCCCCAGCAGTCGTCCCCTGCTCGATGGTCGTCCTCCATCACCCGAACTTGATATTATACTTTATTTCCTTTTACAATCTATATCCCTTTTATCCTCTCCCATTGAGTGCAAATTTTGGACTGTCTTTGGTATTCAACCACAAGTTATCTTGTTTGTCTGTTAAGCCAGGCGCTTACATCCTGCACAGCTAACTCATGTTTGAATAGGGGCAGCTATAAACACCCCAAATTTTCCCTCACTAAGTTCACACCATGGCTTGTGATCTTTCATCTTTGCATTAGATTAAGCATGTCATCTCATATTGCATTTTTGCTTCACTACATTAGGTCAAGTTCATCTGCATCTAGGGTTTGTGATATGAGCCATCCAAGATCCATTTGAGCCACTCCAAAGGCCTCCAATCATCTCAAGAGGGTCCATGTATGTTCAATCATCATATTTTATCCTCCAAAGATCAAGGAAGTCAAAGAACCACAAGAACTGAGAAAGCATGGAAGCTGAGCTAGGTTTTGACTGCACAAATGACCTAAAATTAGGGTTTTGGTTTCAGAGGCCATAACTCCAATTTTTTTGGTTATTCTTGATTCGATTGGTCTCAATACGTTATAAGGATCATACATACCAAGTTTGATGAAGAAATTCATTGTGGAAGTCATCTGATCACTGGGTGACTTCTTGAGCAAGTTAAGTCAAAATCAGGGCATCTGAGGCCCCCCAACATGGAACCAAAGTGGATTTTTCATCAAATTGAAGTTATATGATCTTTATTTGGTCATTGAAGTGTTTAGAAGTTCACAAATTTGAAGAAAAGTGAGCTAAATCAAAAGTTTCCAAAAATGGAAATGACTTGTAAGGTAAATTTTCCATTTTGGGAAAGTTTTTTAACCTCCTCTTTCTCCACCAAAAATGCTTCAAATGAAAAATTGTTGGTCATGAAAGTTGTAGATTGGATCATTCCCTTTTAAAAAAGTACAAGAACAAGTCCTAATTCATTTTGGAACTCAATCTATTTTGTGACTTCAAACACACTTCTAAGCATCATAGTAACATAACACATCGCCTAAAACTCAGAATTGGCCAAAGAATCTCAAGTTTTCATGCCTTGCCCATGGAGAAATCTCAAAGGGGCCAAAGTTTCATGAAATTTCAAAATGACCAAGAACCTTTCACAAACATGCTGAATTGCCTCAAATTGAATTCCATGGACCTCCTTGATCCTTGCTGCACCAGACACCCCATTATACCAAGCCTGCCACTTGCCCATACCTCAAGTACAAGAAATATTGACTTTTTTCAAAACACCCCATACCAATCAGCATAGCCCACACCAACTCCACAGACCTATCACAACTTGATATGTGGACTTTATGCAAGCCATAACACAGCCAAGAAACCTCAGCATCCACAAGTTCACAAAAATTACCTCTCTTGCATTTTCCTTCGAAACACACAGCACACTTGCTCAAACTCAAAACAAATTCCACCATTCATCTCTAAATCAATCACTGATCATAAACTACCCATCAAAACAGCCAAGAACACACCATAAGCCAAACACGATTTTCTGACCAGAGAAGTCTAAACTCACAAACCAGCCTTCCTCAAAGCTCTCCAAGCATCAAAGCTTCTTCAGGGAGGCCATTGGAGGCATTTGGCACCAAGGAAGCAGCCAAAAAGCTCAAGGGTTGAAAGCTCCATCTCAGGTAGCCATCTCAAACATTTTTTCCAGAAATCTCCTTTTAAGTTATAGAAATGTTCCCCATGTTCCCCTGAGAACACTGAACTTGTTATTTTTGAAAATGGTGAAGAAATGAGCATGAACCGAATCTCAGAAATTTTTGACCTAAAAGAAGATTGATTCGATTCATGCTTGTTTCTGAAAATAAATGGATTTCGTGCTTGGATTCTTGTTCCTTGATGTTTGTTGAGTGATTATGGAGCTTTAGGGGGCTTGGGGGTGAGGTTTTGAGTGAGTTAGCAATTTTCAGGTGAGGGTCTGGCCGGAAAAGATGACCGGAAGTCTTCCCCGGCCACCTGAAAGTCATTAGCAGCTTTAATTAGGGTTAGGGCAAACTTTGAATTTGGGCCCTTAGATCGCTCTTCCCGCGCGTGTTTGTGTGGACCAGATCTTGTGATTAGTTATTAATTAGGATTATTTAATTAATTAAATAGGATTAGTTAAGTTTAAATTCCAATCATAGGATGTGGCGCGTGGTCAACAGATACAAACCCAGTTTCAATCCTGTCCCTCCATTCTGCATACTTTCATTAAATTCATTTTTATTTCACATTTTTCTTATTTATTTTGTACAAATTATTAAAATTAGTAAAAATGATCAAAAAAATCTGAAATTTTTTTATCATGCCTTTTATTAATTTTCAGAAACTAAAATATTTTTATTTTTATTTTTTGCATTAAAAAAAGTATTTTTAAATCATTTAAATGTTTTATTTAATTAGTTAATTGATTTTAATTAATTAAAATTACATTTAGGTATTTAAAAATCACCAAAAAAATCAGAGAGCATTCTTGGACATTTAGAAACATTTACAAACTCACCATACAAATTTCGTTTTGGTTTTAATAATGCTTTGACATTTTTCAATGAATTAGGGTTCTTAAAATTGTTCATTTTCTAACCCTAACTTCAAAAATTCATAACTTTTAAACCAAGTTCAGTTTGTGAATGGTTCTTTTTGCATTGTTCTATGCATGGCTTCTAGCATCCAAAAACATTTTTGTTTCATTTTTATCTTGCATTTTAAAATTATTTGGCATTTTTCCTCTTAAGGTACCTTAAAACCCTAGGAAACTTAGAAAATTCATATCTCTCATTAGGTTAAGAGTTAGGTCTCCTCCTTTGGGGTGTGATATCATATGGGGTTAGGTTTCTTTTGATTGCATTTTCAATTTTTTATCTTGTCATTTGCTTCTGATTTTGAGCATTGCATCTCATATTGCATGAAAACCCTAATTTCTCATCTTCATTTACATACCTCTTGCATATGCTTGCATTCATGAACTTGTCATGACATTTCTTGCATCCACGTGACTTCTAAGACATCTTAGGACACATTAGACTCATGTTTGATCATTGCATCATCCATTTGCCATGTTATGCATTCATTTCATTTCATGTGCACTCATGAACTTTCATGCTTCTTTCATGCTTCATTTGCATCCCCATTACTTGCATGACCATTTACATCTCTTGACATACATGTGCATCATCTCTTAGAATCATTTACATCATGAACATGCTTCTGGTTTTGGTTTGCATCCTTGCATTCATTTCATTTTCATTTCATATCATTTCCTTTTACTAACTTTTCAGGTGGTAAGTTACTTTGAGAAGTGAATTTGCCTTCACTTCTCACAATCTCTTCTCATCTCTCTTATGCATTCATTGCTGCATTTGGTATTTGAATTGGAGTGAGCTTGCTCATTCATGTTCCTTCCTCACTTTCTTTCTTCAAGCAACTTATCTTCTTAAGTGAAGTAAGATGGCTTGCTTCTTCTGCTTCTCCTCCTCTCATCTTGTTTCTTCCTTGGTGGCTCTTCTTGAATATCTCTTGCAAGCCTCATAAACCCTAGGAATACCCAAGCATGATAACAATTGGGGTTTTATTAGTCCCCCATTAGTTTTACCTTGGTGTCATCTTTTGTGTCTTCTCTTGTCATCTCATAATCAGGGACCAAACCCTTAAGGCTTTAAGGCTTTGTGATTAGGGTTATGCATGCATCCTTCTCTTAGGATGGAGTGTATAACGTTAACCCTAAGTTTTAAACCCTTAATGTTTTTAATTATCTTAATCAATTCATCTAATAAATCACTAAGACATCAAGCTTGTAACTTGGGCCTTGCATTAGGGTACTAATTCTTCCTTAATTGGTTAAGAAGGACTAACCCTAGTGTTAATGGACAAGTCCCCCTCAGGTTGTCTTAAAAACCCTAAAATTCACTTCTTAATCTTATCATTACCTAAAATCCACTTTAATAAAGGCTTTGTTTTGTCATGAGGTTAATCCCTAATCATGGATTAAGTTGAGGAGCCTTCCTCAGCTTAAATGTTCTCATCTATTATCCTTCTATTAGGATGGTGTAATAGGTCCATTAAATCCTTGATTATGGCTTAAACTCATTACTTAACACTAAAAAAAAACTCCAAAAACATCTAAATAATCACAAGTAGGTTAATGATCTTAATCCTACATCATGGTGATTAAGTGTGACGTGTTTACTTCATGCTTAAGATATTCTCATTACCCCTAATCAGAGGGAGGATGTGGTGAGTTTACTAACCTTTGGTTTAGGCTTAAGCTCATTATCTTATGACAAACACAAAAAGCAATAAAAGATTGAAAACATCCAAAACACACAATGATCGTCTTCTCCTGGATTCTTTTCTCACCTCATTCACTCACAAACGAGATCTCGCTCCTTCCGTCTGATGCAAGACAATTTGCACCTGAGCCAGACAGGTCTTACACTTGAGCATAAACAAGCAGGCAGTTCACAAGTCAATTTATCTTTCAGTCTCTTTGAGTCGAACTACGGTGTTCTGACTTCCTCATTGCACGAGAGGATATGTAGGCATAACTTAACTGTTATCGAACAAAAGTCTCTGTATATTCCCCCTCTTCCAGCATTATTCTTTAAGCCTCATTGTCTTGAGCATTTCACTCTTTCCTTACACTGACACTCCTTTATTCCACTTCAAACTTCTTTTGCACTGACACTTGCATCCTTTTTCAGCTTTTGCACACAGAATAGCACTGACACTACCCCTTTAAACACAAACTTTCAAGCGTGGATCCCGTCGGGTACGACGGACAATCTGGGTGCTAATACCTTCCCAGGTTGTAACCAACCCCCTTTCTAATTTTCTATGGTTCGCGATCGTCTTATTCATCTTTTCTTAGGTTTATGTAGCATTACCTTTCCTTCGGGATAAAAATTCCTAGCTGGCGATTCTTTTCAGTTCATCTTCATGTTCTCTCTTTCGCCGATCGTTCGCGTCTGTACCCCTCTTGGCCTTGTGTCATTTGGTGGGAGCGACACCAACTCAATTGCCATGATGATGTAGGATTAAGATCATTAACCTACTTGTGATTATTTAGATGTTTTTGGGTTTTTGTTTAATGTTAAGTAATGAGTTTAAGCCATAATAAAGGATTAGTGAACTCATTACACTATCCTAATAGAAGGATAATAGATGAGGACACTTAAGCTGAGGAAGATACCTCAACTTAATCCATGATTAGGGATTAAAGTCATTAGATGACAAACCTTTATTAAGTGGATTTTAATTAAGGATGAAATTAAGAAGTTAGATTTATGACTTGTAAGAATACTTGTGGAGGACTTGTCCATTAAACACTAGGGTTAGTCCTTCTTAACCAATAAAGGAAGAATTAGAACCCTAATGTAAGGCCCAAGTTACAAGTTAATGTCTTAGTGATTATTAGATTGATTGATTAAGAGGTTTAAACAGATTAAGGGTTTAACACTTAGGATTAAAGTTATACACTCAATCCTAAGATAAGGATGCAGGCATAACCCTAATTCCAAAGTCCTAAAACCTTAAAGGTTTAGTCTCTAATGATGAGATGAGAAGAGAGACACAAAGAAGACTCAAAGGAAAAAAAACTAAGGGGGACTAATCACAACCCTAATTATTATCATGCTTGGGTATCCTATGGTTTGTAAGGCTTGAGAAAGATCTTCAAGGAAGCCACCAATGGAAGAAGCAGATGAAAGAAGGATGAAGCAGGAGAACAAGTTACTTACTTCAATGAAGAAGATAAGTAACTTAAAGAAAAGAAGAGAAACACAAGTGAGAAAGATCACTCAAGATGCATAAGATGAAGGCAAATCCACCTTCCAAACAACTTACCATTAACCCTGAAAAGTTAGCACAAGATGCACAAGGAAAGAAATGAAATGGAATGATGCAAATGTAAGTGAGGAAACCAAAACCAGAAGCATGTGCATGATGCAAATGATGCTATGATATGATGAAAAGGCATACAATATGCATATATGTGATCATACAAGAGAATGAATGCAAATGAAACATGTAGGAAGCATGTAAACACATGGATGTTTATGGAATGAAATGGATGCAAGGCATAGCAAATGTATGAATAAATGATCAAACAATGTTAAAGAAATGTCTTAAGATGTATAAGATGGCATACAAATGCTTAGAATGGCATGGCAAGTTCATATGTTCATGCAATGCAATGTAAGATGCAAGTAAAGATGCAAAATTAGGGTTACATGGAAGGATGAGATGCAAATGGCAAAGACAAAAGCAAATGACATTATAAAAAATTTAAAATGCACTCAAAGGAACCCTAAACCTATACTAAGTTACCATCCAAAGGGGGAAGTCAGAAGTTAAACCTAGAAGAAATTATGAATTTATTAGGTTTCAAGGGTTTTTTGGGTGATCTTTAATGTAAAATGCCAAACAAATTGAAAATTCAAGATAAATTCATGCCAAAAATATCCTAGATACTACATGATATGTATTAAACAATGCAAAAAGAACCATCTTCAAACACTTCATGGTTAGGCAAAAAAGATTTTTCAAAGGTTAGGGTTTTAAAATGTGATTTTATGAACCCTAAATTCAAAGAAAATCGTCAAGTTATGATCAAAACCAAAAAGAAATTTGTATGAAGGGTTTGAAAATGTTTCTAAATGTGTTAAGATGCAACATGATTTTTTTGGTGATTTTTAGAAACTTAAATGCTATTTTAATTAATTAATTTCCATTAATAAAATAAAATAAAAATTTAAATATTTTAAAAATACTTTTTATATGCAAAAAATAAAATAAAAATCATTTTCTGATTAAGAAAAATATTTGGAACGAAATTGCAAAAGGAAATATTTTTGGGATTTTTCTAAGTATTTTAAATAAAATGAGAAAAAGAAATGAATTAAAAAGAAAATAAAATGAATTAAATGGGAAAGTATGCAGATCTGATGGCCAGGATTTGAAGTTGGGTAGAGGGAATTGACTGGCGCGTAAATGGGTGGTCCAGATTGCTTCTGACTAATTAATTTAAATTAAACTAATTAATTAAAGATTAGGGTTTAATGACTGATCCTGGCAATTCATACACGCGCGGGTAAACACATCCAAGGGTCCAAATTCAAAGTTGCCTTAATCACACAGATTAGGGCTAATGATTCTCAGGTGGACGGAGAAGACTTCTAGTCGTCTTCTTTAGCGAGTCACTCACCTGAACTCCCTCAAAACATCACCCCAAGCCCCCAAAATCTCCAGAATCACTCATTAAACACTTCTAAACAAGAATCCAGCAACAAAAACAAAGAATCACGCATCAAAATGGAGAATCGAAGATGAACATTCTTAGGTCAAAAATTTCAGAAACACCATACATGCATAATACTCAACCATTTCCAAAACTAAACACATTAGCATGATCAGAGAAGTTTGAAGATGGCTACCTGAACTGGAGCTTTCACTTTTGGAGCTTTCTGACCTCTCTCTTTGTGCAATCAACCTCCAATGGCTTCCCTTGAGTGAATGGAAGGCTTAGAACAAGCTTGTAATTGCTGGTTTGAAAGATTGCACCTCAGCTGCACCAGAATCGTATTTCTACTTCCTGGGGTTTTAGGGGTTGGCAATGGTTGGGAAATGATCTGGAGGATGTATGGAGATGATTGGTGAAGTTTGTTTGAAGTTTTGATGCTTGATAAGAGAGAATCGAAGAAGGGAAGTTTTTGAGGGATTTTTGTGTTCTTGAGTTGTGTTCAGTTCCAGGCCAATGTGTTATGTGTTATGGCTTGCATAATGTCCACATATCATGTCTTGATAGGTCAGAAGAGTTGTTGTGGGCTATGTTGATTGGTATGGTGTGAAATGCAAAAAGTCAAGCTTGGTTGTACTTGAGGTATGGGTCATGGCAGGTCTGGTTTCAAGGCATGGCTGGGCTCAGCATGGATCATGGAAGGCCTTTGGATTGTTTTTGTGCAGCTGTAATGACTGAGGCAAGTGGTAGCATGGTTCTTGCAGCTTTTCCCTCTTTGTTGTTTCTTGATTCACAAGCCATAAAAAACCTAGGTCAAGAGCCCAATTCTGATGCTTTGAAGTTTCTTGATCATGTTTTGTCACATTTGGGCACATTAGAGGTCATTTGAAGCCTTGGCAAGTGGTTTTGCAAAAAATCCCCTTTGGTGCATTCTTGAAAATTATAGGATTTTTGCCAACTTTGAAGGATCATAACTTGAGTTTCATAATGAATTAGAACATGTTCTATTACTTTTTGAAAAGGGAAAGACCTAATCTACAACTTTGATGACCAAGAATTTTTCATTTGAAGCATTTTTGATTAAGAAATAGGAGGTTGAAAAACTTTCCCAAAATGGAAAGTTTCCATTACAAGTCACTTCCATTTTTGGCAACTTTTGGTTTAGCCCAAATTTCTTCATGTTTGTGAACTTACAAGAATTTTAATGATCAAATAAAGATCATAGAACTTAAATATGATGAAAATAACCCTTTGGTTCCATTGTTGGGGGCCTCAGATGCCCTGGTTTTGCTCTGACTTGCTCAAGAAGTTACCTAGTGAACAGATGACTTCCCCAATGAATTTCTGCACCGAAATTGGTACATATGATCCTTATAACGTCTTAAGAACATTCAAAACAATAATGGCCCAAATATTTGGAGTTGAGGCCTCTGAAACCAAAACCCTAATTTTGGTCATCTGTGTAGTGAAAACACTAGCTCTGCTTC
Source organism: Lathyrus aphaca (assembly GCA_963966055.1). NCBI lineage: Eukaryota > Viridiplantae > Streptophyta > Magnoliopsida > Fabales > Fabaceae > Lathyrus > Lathyrus aphaca. Next base: position 497,933,988 of record OZ014521.1, read on the forward strand.
CATGCTTTTCCAGTTCTTGTTATTTCTTGACTTCTTTGAACTTTGAGAGTCATAATATGATGATTGAACACACATGGACCCTCTTGGAAAGCTTTGAGGCCTTTGGAGTGGCTCAGATGGATTCTTGGATTACTCAGATCACAAACCCTAGATGCAGATGAATTTGCAGATGAAACAAATATGCAATATGAGATGTAATGCTTATGCTAATGCAAACAAAACATGGTGTGAAATGAGTGATTGAAAATTTGGGGTGTTTACAACATATAACATCAAAAATCAGAGACAATCATACCTCTAAAAAATCTCCCCAAAATTCATCTTTTTACTGATTCAAATGGATGTTCAAAGAGAATTAGGGTTTTTGTGATTAAGTCAAAAGAAAGAATTCAAAAAGAGACCACACATGACCTAAAAATAATGGGAAAAATATTTTTATGACCTTCAAGATGCCCTATCGATAGGGGAAATGAATGGGGACATGATCATATTTGGTTTTGAGAGAAAGAAATTATAGATGGAAAAGTGTTTAGAATGAAGAAAATATGAAAGAAATTAAATGGATATTTAATTCTGGTCAGATAATAAATGGAAAATAAAAATAAAAACTATAGAAAATTTGTAAAAATGTGAAAGAATATATGTTAATTAATTGAGATTTTTTGGATAAAATTTGATGGTTTTCAAAAATTAAAATTGAATAAGAAAAATAATAGAAAATAAAAGAAATACAATGAGTGCAGGGGTGTATTAAGAAATTGGATTTAGTTCAAAATGCATGGGCCTGGAAACTGGAAAGTGCAATTATCATTTCTGGCCCAAGTCCAAACACGCGTGGAACACATGCTTATGGTGGACCACTCAGTCAATGGTTGACTTCATACAAACCTTTAGATTCATCTAACGCACACACCTAAGTCAAAGTAATTGAATCAAGTGGATCAGATTGGGATACACATGGCAACAAATATGGACACACGCAGACCTGAAGGCTCGGGTTCAAATGAGAGGCATGTGAATGGCAATTGGTCATTTATTCGCTGGCAGCATGAGGTGCGTTAGATTAAAATGATCTAAGGGTTAGGACTTAAACTTACATTAAAGCTAGGGTACTGTTCAGATGGCCAGAGCTAGTCTCCAGTCATCTTCTCTGTTCACTCTCCGGTTAGGGAAAGCACCAAAATTCACTAAAACGCAAACTAAAACCATAGAAGGGTTCGTCTCATTGAGTAGATCACTAATATAGCCTTAGAATCCATTTTACATGCTTGAATAAACCTAATCAAAGCAAAGAAGATCATACCTGAAAACTGCAACTATGCCTCTAAAAGGCCTATCAACTAGCCAGAACCACCATATCATCTATCAAGATCATACCAATGCAAGATAAATTTAGGGCAAAAACTTGGAAATGCAGAGGTCAATTGTTGAAGAAATCCATAGGTCTTGATTGCAATCTCTCAGATGCTTGATCTTGAAATCCTTCTAGAGTGAAATAAACACTCAGTTCTTGTGAAATCTTAGAGAATAATGAGATATTGCAGTGATGTTGCGGAACTGGATCTTAGAAGCTTTCAAGCTGTTGAGGCCATGGATCTTGCTCCAATCAAGATGATGAAATTGAAATTATGATGAGTGCAATGTTGTGAATTGAAATGACTAAGATCCTTGCCAATTTGCAGAGATTATATCTAGTGCACTTTGAGAATTTCATTTGAATTCCTCCATGGATCTTGCTCAAAAAATGCAGAGAATGATGAATAATGGTAGATGAGCTTGTATTGATGAAGATGAAGATGAACAGAAGGCAAAATGCAAGTGGAATTCCTCAATGTTGCGGAGAGAAATTCAGAGGAGTTTTTGAGTGGAATTCGAGAAAATGATGGAATGGATCAATTTCAGTGAGGGTTGCATCTTATATAGGTGTGGTTAGCTTCTAACTCACCATGGTTAACAGTTAGATGTGAGATTAAGTGAGTGAAATTAGTTAGAGCTGAGTTGAAGTTAGTTATGCAATATGAAGTTGGTTATGCAATGCTGGATTAATTTTCACGAATTGGATCCAATGTGATGTGGAACATGCTTGTTGTGATGAGATGAAATGAAGTGAAATGGGACTGGATGGATCAATGTTGCAGCAAGGCAACGTAGGTCCTATTGCATGTTCTCCATGGTAACTAACATGATCAAGCAAGCATACAATTGCTACTTGTGATGAATGTGTCATGTTGGCTGAGGCAAGTGTATTGTGCTTGAGGAAAATGGATCCAATGCAAGCATATTCATGATCCTTATGGTGAGATAGACTGTGATACAAGTTGAAGTGGATTTGATCAAATTGGAAACCTGTTTTCCATCGCCTCTAACTCCATGATAGGGTACATTGAGCTTATGGTGGTCATGTGACATAGAGTACCTTGCCTCCCAAGCAATGGATCATAACATAGGACCTGCCAAGCTTGGATTGAACTGATATGCACATTCAATGCATTACCTTTAGCTACAAGAAAACAGATGGAAAATATGGACCTTCCATGGATTGTTTCTTCTAACTTAAGCAACCAATTCATATGATCCTTGGACTCAAATTGAAGGATATGTTTCCCTCAACAAGTTTGTAGTTCAATCAATCATGGAACAAGGCCTCTAAGTACCTTAAGATAGTCATTGAAACTCATGGCATGAAGTGGCATAATTGGCTTGCATAACATTGCCTTGCCCTATGCCATTTTCCTATGGTGGGTCAGTGTGAACCTCACCACTTTGACCTATCATATGTCCCAAAAATATTGATCAAATGAAAATTTGCCAAACATGAAACTTATAGAAAATATGGCAAGGAATAACTTTCATATTGGAAGATTTTTCATCTGGGGTAATCTTGATGAATAAAAATGGACTTACTTCTTGCCCTCCACCTGTTTTACAAAATTCCTGGCAAGTCACGCGCGCAGGCTGCAAGGCATGCCCTGCCTCTTGCCCTATTTTGCCTTGATTTGTCCAAACTTTGCAAGATCGTAACTCACTCAATATTAATGCTATGGACATGTTCCACCTATGGATTTGAATCTTGAAATGTCCTCTTTAAAAGTACCCAAGTATAATTTTCATTTGCCTTTTATTTTGAGAGAAGGCCTCCCTTGAAGTTGGCTACAAAATGTCAAAAACTTGTCATTTTTTGAAACCCTAAATTTCCAAAAATGGTAAGTTTTGGTTTTCTTGATTTTTCATGATTCCTCCCTCATTTTTTGATTAAATTTGGTCCATAGACTCATTGTAACCTTAATTTCATGAATTTGACCTCAAAAAGTCAGGAGTTGACTTTTTACTCAGCATAGTTCTCTTTTCCCCAATTCCTTGATTTTCAAGTAACTGATCAATTGAAGACCTTTCAAAATGATTCCAAGGATGAAATTTCAACCCTAGAAAATTAATGTCATATGGAAAATCGTGAAATCAAGTTTGGATCAAAATTCCTTTGGGAAGTCCATTTAATCAGAAACCCTAATTTGGTCCTTTTGGTTAGGAGATGTTGCACTGCTTGAATTCTTTGATCAATTCCCTTCTTTCTAGGAATTGTGTCCTCAAATGAAAACTTGTGGGATGTTGTGAACCCTTTTCATAATATTGATAAGCCATGTTTCCCTTTGATTGTCTTTAGATGATCATTAACTGCTTCAGTCATTGATCACAAGCCTTATGCCTCAATTATGATGGTTATGATGCAATGATTTAGGTCATGCTATGAGTTTGAGTATGCAATGTGATATGCTAAATTACATGAAAATGGGAGGCAAATTTTGAGGTATTACAGGTAATCTTTCCTGTTGAGTCTTAGTGCTTTGGAATTAAGTTATCACTGTTTGATAGTGGGCAATATTGTCTTCAGCTTGAGTATATTACTTTGGAATTAAGCTATCAATTATTCGATAGTGGGTAATATTACTGAGTTAATCAAGCTTATTGCTTTTGCTCCTACCCAGTAAACCGGTAGTTGATGATTCTTTCACAACTTGGTTTTTCTCCATTTTTGGACTCGAATACTTTGTTTTGTTGATTTTCCCTAGCAGGGTGTTTACTTTTCCCTGTGGAACTATTTTACCTTGATTATATCATATTTTTCCCCAAGTCGAGTCATTTATCCAGTGATTTAGTTTCCAGGTAGACTCTTCTGGCGTCTGTTGTTTCCCCAGCGGAATTTTATTTTGTGTCCCCAAGCTCTTGCTTTCCTCTACGGTCATATTTTCCCCACAGAGATCTTGGGTTTGCATATCATAATCATATTCATATCATTTTCTCTTAGGACAAAAATTGAGTTTTCTGTATTTAAGTCTCTCATCTTGTAAGACGGAGATGTCAATCTTCATATCTCCATATTGAAGAAGCTTAAATAGGGGCAGTTGTAACACCCTAATTTTTTCCCTAAGGTTTCTTCGCATTTCATCTGCATCTTGCATACAAACAAGATTGCACTGGTTGTTTGGTTCTTCTCGGGTGTAGGTTTATGTCTCACAGAGGATCACCGTTGCTTTTAATTGCTCTATTTGATTATGCTTACTAACCATTAATTAAAATCTAAAAAAATATATTTTGTTTTCTTTCATTAACATTTTCAGGGGGAAGAACATGTGAAAATGCCAAAAATAGCAGTCTTGCAACTCGAATAAAATTACACAGATAAAAGTCACAGTTGATCCGCAAATAATTCAAATTTATCTGATCAAGGATTTCTCAAGTTAATTGATTTATTCAAGGAATTCCAAAGTTCATGTGTTTATTTCCATGCCTTCTTTGACACTCAAAATAATCGGGCCAAAACAACCAAGAAATCACATTTAAACAAAATATTCAAATTTTAGCTTGGTTAATCGATTAACCATGTGCGTTAACCAGTTAACCAGTGCAAAATTTGAATATTTGATTCAAATTCAACACACTTTGATCATTGATCTCATTTAGAATATTCTAGATCCATTTCCCTCTGAATTCTCTACATCACTTTGATCATTTCATACCATAAACCCTCACTAATCACCACTCTTTTCCATTTCCCTCCAAATTTTCAATTACCAAGCCTAATTTGAATTACCAAAGAAAGCTCCATTCCACCAAATTCCCATACCTAAAGTCTTTAAATAGAACCCTAATTTCATTCATTTGACAAGCTTTTGAGAGCAAAATTCACCTTGCAAAAATTTCTTGAAGCTTTTGAGAGCCAACAAATCTCTTGCAAAATATCCCCCCAAACCAAAAATTTCACTAAATCTCTTCTTTCTTTCTTTTGAAGTTATCAAGAATTCCCATTTAATTCTTGATCAACTTGAGCTAAACCTTCATCCTACTCTTTTCTTGTTCATCAATTTCAGTAGATCTAGCCTGATTTGGTCCAATTTGAAGAAGTGCTTTTGGTAATTCACTTATTCCATGATTCCATCTTCATCATCAACATTCAAGATGTAGATTTTGGTGCCTTTGATTCTAGATCTATTGGATCTTATATTGTTGTTTGATTGTAGGTTTTTTCACTGTATTTTGGTTTTAAAATTCATGTAAGTTCAGATAATGATCATCAAGTGTTTGAAAAAATATTTTGAAAATGGATCATGCTGAATTTCAACATGTTTCTGCCACTGGTACAACGTTCACCGGTTAACCATTTCCAGTGCATTTCAGTTAACCGGATAACCAGTGTTATTTGACACAAGACAAGAAGCTGTTTTTGGCTTATTTTGAACTTTTTTTGGTTACTCTTTCTCCTTCTTCTCCCTCCTTTTTAATTTTACCTTGGGGAGCACTTCTGGAAGTGATTTCTCTTTAATTTCAATGGACTTTGGGTGTAGATTAGAGTAGTCAATGTTCATTAATTCAAAACTACCTTTAAGTGAATTATTCAATTCATTTAAGGTACTTTGCATTAGTGAGACATTTTCATGCTTGAATCCACCAAAATGAGTGATTGAACTTAAAGATGGGGATAAGTGTAACTCAATTTGGTATTCATCTTTAGTTTTGTGCGGTATTGCGTTCGGATAGCAAATTACATATCATTCATCTCGCATACATTAGCACTAACATTGTTCACCTTAATTAGTGGTGGCCGGCCTCATTTGTAGGGTAATTACTTCGTAAATTACTCAGTGATTGCTTAACATAGACCTAAATGTGTCCCGAATTCGGAATAAAAATCCAATTGGATACTTGCACTTTCATGGACCGGACCTCTTGTTGGTCACGTAATTCCAAAGTGATTGATCGTTTTGCATTAAGAACCAAGACTTATGAATTTTTTATGCGTAGGTGCTTTGGGTCTCCCAATCTCCTTTCAAATTTCATTGAATTTGGTCCTATTTTCCTTGATTGATCACTATAGTGTAGGATACTAAGCGGATTCGGTTGCCTTTCGATTTTGGTTACTCTTTTGGTTGTGGTTGATTAAGTTCACCATATCACTATTATGTATATTATTATTACTATTACTATACTAACATTTAAGTGCGTGCACCTTTATTGCTTTTATTTTATTATGCTTTATTATGCTTTATTCATCCATTATCATGTTTATATTTCTTGCTCTTATTATTGTTGTGTTGATTTTCCTTTTGTCCATTTGAACACAAAAATATTAATAAAGGATTGAACCTCTAAAAAACTCGTGACTTTAATTTTTGGACTATGGTTACTATGCTTAGCATTGGAATGGAGATTTTGGACTTAAATTTTAGGACACTCTCCTTTGCTTTGATCTTCATGAAGTTGGTAGACTTGCCTTTATTTGATCATTTGCTAGCTTATAAGGATGAAACTTTTGTGCTCATAATGGGAAGCATCATCAAGTTCGTTAGATCTTTCCTCCTTTACCTCTTTTATTTTCTTTTTTTTTAGGATAGTCTCTTCATAACAGAAGCTATAATTTTCCATTCTTTTCACTTAGTAACTTCCCAATAATTACTGTGGATCACTCCCACATATATCACGACCATACTCATGCTTTTTAACAACAATTTAACCATTACATGTTTTGATTATCAAGATTTAATCATTTCTAACCTAAAACTCTAGAACTTCAAAACTCTAAAACAAAAGTTTCTATCTAGAACCCACCTCTAATCATGAAGAGGAGTTTGATGAAGATGATGAAGAATAGTGATGATCCTGTAGGATCAAGCGCTTACCACTGCACTAAGAGCAATTACTGTTAGTGAAGGCACAACTTTATTTCCTTATAGTACAGAGCCCTCAATGGGCTGCACCTATTAAGCGCCATGGGTTATGATATTAATCCCATCGAATCCCTAAGGGTGACGCTGAATTAATAAATCCAACAGTCTCCCCCCAGTGTCAACTGGGGGATTCGAACCCATAACTTTGCTCTGATACCAATTGTAGGATCAAGCGCTTACCACTGAACTAAAAGCAATTTTTGTTAGTGAAGGCATAACTTTATTTCCTTATAGTATAGAGCCCTCAAGGGGTTGCGCCTATTCAACACCATGGGTTAGGATGTTAAGCCCATCAAGTCCCTAAGGGTGACGCTGAATTAATAAATCCAACAGATCCAAGCTTTTTTTGAGCTTCTAGATTTTCTTCTTTTTTCCTTCCCTTCTCTTCTCTCTTCTTACAAACTTGTTTTCATAAAAATGACAAAAAGATAAGAAATGTAATTGTATATCATTAGTTAGTAAGACTAACTAATGGATCCAAAATTGAGGGTATCCAAAAATGTCTCTGATGCACCAATTAATAAAACCCCTGAGTCAGATAATATTAACTAATTAATTTGAGTTCGTAGGTTGATCTAGCTATTTAAGTTGAAAACTATCAGAGCACACCAGAACTCTATTAATCTTAATTAATATTATCCAGAGCATTTATTAAAAAATGGGGTATTACATCCTCCCTTCCTTAAATTGAAAATCATCCTCGAAATGATGGACATCTCATGTCTAGTATACAACTTTGTCCTCTCTCTTGAACTCCTTGGCTAGAATTAAAACAACAACGCTTTTAATCCCACTAGAGATATATTCTAAATACTCTGATCATTCACAAATATAGAAGTTTTCCCTACACTTGAAAACGGAGGTAATGCACTCCTCTGAAGAACCTTGTTGTCTCTACTTATGTATTAATCGGGGTTCCCTTACCCTCTATTATCCATTGCATAGAATGTCTCCACATCATTTTATCGGTACCAAGAACACTTTGATCGGGCACCCGAGTCAAAAGGTATGATTTAAGAAAATACTATTTTTGGAAAACTTACAGTGGTAACCGGTTACTACCAGGAGGGTAACCGGTTACTTGGTGCAACATTCTTCATCCAATAGCGTTTTGAGAGTTAAAGACACAATTTAGGTAACCGGTCATTCCCAGGTGGGTAACCAATTACCAGTGTAAAAACTTACGTAAATCCCCAATTTTTCAAAGGTAACCGATTACTTGCAGAAGGGTAACCAATTACTTAGCGCGCAGAGGCAGAACTGCTTACTGTAATTGATGAAATTTCCTCCCAAACCCATTTCCTCTCAAATAAACCTTATAGACATTTCCAACAGAGGATCCCACACATATAATGATCATACTACTTGAGTCCTAATTGGTGAAACATCATTGGTTACACTTCCTTAACTTTAGTTTCAACAACATCTTAATAACTCTATTGTACATTCGTCCAAAAATACATTTTGTTATTACTTTCTCATATTGTACTGTTAATACCGTTTTCCATACCATGTTCACTTCACGCTCTATGGAAAATTATCTCATACATAAACATAATTCATCTTACTAGAGTTCTCTTGAATCCAAGGTGCTTACTCTATCACTTAACACAACTTCATTTGGTCCATATCAAATACACCTCATGTTAATAAATACAACTATTTCTTTCTCCGACATTATACCTTATACCATTCCTTGGGTAATTTTACATTTATGAATTAACCTCTTATTGAATATAACATTCTGATACATTGCACTAAACTTTGTCTCTTCAGTTATAACTGGTTATACAACGCCAATCTTCTTCTCTACGTCTGGGGTATACTTGTCTTACTTGAAACGTGTAATCATGTCCTTGTGTTTCTCTTCATGATTCACCATGACTTTAAGTTCCCATAAGAAAATTAACATTCTTAAATTGCAACTTCTATCCATCTGTAAGGTATTATCTTAATCCATTCCTTGAAATACTCCCGTTCATCTAAGATGCCACCACGACCTTAGAACTGAAACACTAATAACTAACTCACTCCCGAACCTTATGTCACGCGTTCCATAAAGCATCTTCTCTTTTCATGGAATGAGATTTCTCATTATTCTTGTCCATACCAGTGGCCAATACCGATCTACCAGGGAATTTACCTATTCCTTGATACCTTGACCACTCACCCGATAGAGATCTTTACCTTTCAAACTCTATCCATTCCAAAGGATTTCTTGAACAACACACTACTATGCAACTCCATGTTACAGTAAGTACAACTCTTAATAAGACTCCAACTTAGTTAACCAAAACTCCCTTCTAATAACTCCTGGCTTGAGCCTGCTCTAACAACACAAGTTACGACAACACTTCAGAGTCCTCGTGGTCGCTCAACAATGACTCTACCTATCACATACATAGCATTAGGTTATTAGACCTAATATTACATAATATGATATTAAAAATCATGTCGGAAAGACACACTTAAAAGGCAGGAAAGATTTATTTATGATGTTTCAAGGCTAGGTCGAGGATACGACCTGCTCTAATACCAACTGAAACACCCCATATAATAAATACCTAGAATATCATTATAAAGAATTTTTTTGGTACTGACACCATCATAAGTGCCTAATAGCATAATTCACATTCTTGACCAATACTAAAACATAATACAACTATGGTAAAAGAAATGAAAATCATACTAAAATAAAAATACTAAGATCAATACAATATCCATCATTGTACAAAGATAAATACACAGCGGAAAAACTCAAATTATGCTTCTCTTGAAACATCCTGAGAATAGCTCCACTTGTAAATCAACCTATAAATAAAACCTGAAAATCAACAAAAATAGTGGGGTGAGATATCAACATCTTAGTGAACTCCCTATCTTATGGATTCTATCGGATCTACAAGGTTCTACAAAATCCTACTGAGGTTGGAGAAAAACCTATACCTTGAGTTCACAATCTCCCATTCATATGGAAACATGTCTTGAGTTCTACGACTTGAAAGTATCACTAATTCGGAACCACGAGGCATCCTTTATTCCTGTCCTCTCGTACGGCTAAGATTCGGCACGAGTCATGGATCCTTGTATTTACTTGACATACGAAATGGATTCGGATCCTAGGTCAATTAACCTTGAATCGTCACTCCACATGGCATGTTAACCATCTGAAGTCTCTATATATAAATATGTTTCGTTCATACTAAACGCGAGAATCAAACCTGCCAAGTAATGTCATGCGTACATTCCAAAGGATCCCTTGGCTCATGAAACGGTATCTCAAGGAAAAACAGTTCCGATTACGTGATTTCACTCAAATGGGAATGTATAAAACATTCCTAAGTCCTGTTAACCTTTTTCACAAATAACACACCCAAACGGGTTGACACACATGTTCCATATAGTGTCTCACTCACCACTAGACCATTACTCGACTAAGATACTTCTCTAAGCATCGAACGTCTGAGCATTGCCATCTAGTTTATATCAAATTCCTAGTCACCACTAGTTTCTACCATTCCCTAGATACATCTCTAGGACTCATTATCGTGCCATATTAAGGTTCTCTCATGATGCCCTAATCTGCATGTCTTATGGTTCACAAATTACATTTCACATAATCGGTATTTTAAATCAACATAAAATAAATAAATAATTTCCACATCAAAAGTAATATTTTCTTACCATTGGATAGTATGTTGTCATAGTTTTCAGACAATATAAAGTTTACCTCAATCGGACACCAGAGTAAAAAGTTACGGATTTTACAAGAATTAATATTTTTCAAAACACAGAAGTGGTAACCAGTTATTCCCAGGTGGGTAACCGATTACCGGTGAAAAATCTGCATAAAATATTGTAGTCAATAGGCAAAAATATTGTGTTTTTCATAACATAAGCCATAGTGTTCCATTCTTTTCACTTAGTAACTTCCCAATAATTATTGTAGATCACTCCCACATATATCATGATCATACTCATGCATTTTAATAACAATTTAACAATTATAAGGTTCGATTATCAAGATTTAATCGTTTCTAACCTAAAACTCTAGAGTATCAAAACTCTAAAACAAAAGTTTCAATCTAGAACCCACCTCTAATCATGAAGAGGAGTTTTATGAAGATGATGAAGAAGAGTGATGATCCAAGATTTTCATAAGCTTCTAGGTTTTCTTCTTCTTTCCTTCCTTTCTCTTCTCTCTTCTTACAAACTTGTTTTCATAAAAATGAGAAAAAGAAAATAAATTTAATCTTATACCATTAGTTAGTAAGCCTACTAATGGGTCAAAAATTGAGGGTATCCAAAAATATATCTGATGCACCAATTAATAAAACATCTGAGTTAGATAATATTAACTAATTAATTTGAGTTCGTCGATTGCTCTAATTATTTAAGTTTAAAAATCTCACAGCACACTATAACCTTATTAATCTTAATTAATATTATCCAGATCATTTATTAAAATATGGGGTATTACATGCCAAGTGATTGAGGCAATACATGCTTACTCAAACCATGTTATTGATATCCAAGATGGATCCTGTTAAGTACATCTTTGAGAAAGCAACTCTTACTAGAAGGGTTGCATGTTGGCAGATGGTATTGACTGAATATGACATCCAATATACTTCCCAAAAGGCCATCAAGGGTAGTGTCTTGTCATACTATCTTCTGCAACAACCCGTCGACGACTATCAGCCGATGAAGTTTGAATCCCATGATGAAGACATCATGGTTTTGAAAATGAAAGACTGTGAAGAACCACTGGTAGATGGGGGAGAAGATCCTGATTCCAATTGGAGTATGATGTTTGATGGGGATGTTAATATGAATGGAAGAGGAGTTGGGGCAGTAATTGTCACACCGAAAGGTCTCACATGCCTTTCACTGCCCGGTTGACTTTCGAGTGCACCAATAATGAAGCAGAATTTGAAGCTTGAATCATGGGTATTAAAGAAACATTTAATTTACGGATAAAAAACCTTGTCATATTCAAAGATTCAACTCTGGTGATTAACCAAGTTAACGGGAAATGGCACATTTATCATCCCCATTTGATTCCTTACAGAGACTACACGAGAAGACTGGTGACTTTCTTTACAATAGTGAAATTGCACCATGTACCTCATGACGAATATCAGATGGCTGATGTCTTGGTTACTTTATCTTCAATTATCAAAGTGAATTGGTGGAATTACGTGCCCAGAATTGACATGACACGCCTTGATAGGCCTGATTTTGTGTTTGCAAACGATGTGGTCGTGGATGATAAGTCATGGTTCCATGACATCAAATTTTTCCTTAAAGCAAAGAGTACCCAGCTGGGGCATGCAAAACTGACAAGAAGACTCTGAGGAGGTTAGCTGGTAGCTTCTTCATGAATCAGGATGATGTGTTGTACAAACGGAACTTTGATATGGTCTTGCTCAGATGCGTGCATAGACACGAAGCATACATGTTAATAGAGGAAGTTCTTGAAGTTTCTTTTGGTACCCATGTCAATGGGCATGGAATGGAAAAGAAACTGTTGAGAGCAGGTGATCGAGAAAATAGCAAGTGTACTATTTTAACCGATGTAGTAAGAATAGGGGTTTATCCCTAGTATCGATCTCGAAGATTGTGCGTTATTACAAGTGCAAATTCTAATTCAATTAGACAAAAGTTCCTTGGGGGTTTGGTTTTGTGATTCAAAATAATAGAAGAGTTATAAAAAAAGTAACATAATAAAATCTACTCTTTAACACTGATGAGAAACATGCTAGGTAAAGGTGTGTGAATTTCCTTGTAATAATAATAATCCTTATTTGCAAAATCACCACTCAATTCAATCAATACCGGTTTCCATGAATATTTTTCTCTAATTCTTTAGCAAGAAAAACCTTTGGTATTCTCCCTATACCCCAATTTCTTAGTAGTATAGAAAGAATATCAAGCAATTAGTTTTATCAAAAACGTTATGGTTACTATAAGGTATTCCTTTTTCTAGGTGATATCTACTATATTGTTATCGTATAAAAGCATTAATAGTGGTTTGTCCAACCTAAGGTAAACCGTAAATCAAATCCTATTTGTCCGTAAGGAAAAGCATTAAGAACATTATACGATAACAATAATTATGAGAAAGTAGTGAAATTACTAATCTAAAGAAAATAATGTCATTACAGAGTCAATTCAGGGACACCCCCTAGTATTGAGGGGTTTAGCTACTCATAGTACTTGAAAGAAATACAGAATAAAAGATAAATATTACAAGAGTTGCAGATGAAATTGATCTTTAATCGCGAGTGCTCATGAAAAATCTTTCTCCTTCGAATCTTGATCGCTTGAAAATTCCTTTGTAAAAGCAAAAATGTCTTTTCTTTCTCTCAAAACTAGCCTAAATAATCCCAGATTAAACATAATAGTGTAAAATACCCGAAGTGCCCCAAGGAAATGTAATTTTGTGCTCCAGGCTTACTGACACGAGGAGAAAGTAAAATTACTTAGAAAAACAATAAAAATATGAAACAAAGTGTTATCGACTTTGCAGTTTCATGCCAAATAATAGACGAAAAATAAGTAGAAATGGTGACCATGGAGTATGATTGCTTCAAATATTCTCGCAAATTTCATAAATGTCAGATTTGTGCTGACAAAGTGCATGTGCCTCCGAATCCTCTGAATTCCATGTCTTTTCTTTCTCTCAAAATTAGCATTCAGAGGAACTGCTTCCACCCATTTGGGAAGATCGAGCCAATAACTTCCAACAACCATCATTTCATATTGTTCACCATTGACTACTTCACCAAATGGGTGGAAGCAGATTCCTTCACGAATGTCACTAAGCAGGTGATAGCCCGGTTTTTGAAGAAGGAAAACATTTGTCGTTACGGGATTCCTAAAAGAATCATTACTAATAATGGATCTAATCTCAAAATTGAACATCACAATTCTTTTCCATATCATCTGAAGATGAATGGCGTTGTTGAGGCAACTAACAAAGACATCAAGAAGATTATGCAGAAAATGGTGGTGACATATAAAGATTGGTATGAGATGTTGCCTTTTGCTTTTCATGGGTACCGTACTTCTGTGTGTACGTCGACTGGGGCAACTCCTTTCTCACTTGTGTATGGTATGGAGGCAGTCCTACCACTTGAAGTTGAGATCCCTTATCTGAGGGTAATGATGGATGTAACACTTGATGAAGTTGAGTGGGTCTGAACGAGGTTCAACGAGTTGAGTCTCATTGAAGAAAATAGAATGGAAGTTGTATGTCATGGAAAATTGTATCAAATAAGGATGAAGAAGGACTTTGACTAGAAAATGCAATCTTGGTGTTTTCAGACCGGCGATTTGGTGTTGAAAATGATCATTTCTCCTTAGAAAGATCATAGGGGCAAATGGAATCCTAACTTTGAAGGTCCATACGTTGTGAAGAAGGTTTTCTCTAGCAGAGCCTTGATGCTAACAACTATGGATGGTGAAGATTTTACATCCTGTGTGAATGTAAACGCAATTAAAAAATACTTCATATAAAGAGACCCACTAGATAGTAAAAAGAGAAGTCCATAAAAAAAGGCATCCCAATGAACCACAAAAAAGGGAAAAGGGTTCGAGCAAAAATTAGGGATATAAACAAAAAGAAATGTACATATGGTAAGTTGAAAACCTGTAAGGGAAATCTAGGAAAAAATGGGTATCCAGGTGGATCAAAAACCCACAAAGGGAGATCCAGGTAAGAGTGGTATCAGATGAGGCCTTCCCCAACAAGGCCTTCGTTCAGCCTGCATTGTTAACATTCTCCCCAATAGAGGTGTTATTCCCCATAGGGATTTAGAAGATCAAATTAGTGGTCACTTCCCCCATCAGAGCTACCTCTTACTTTCCCAGCATGGATTCTCTTTGCATTTGCATGTAGTACTCATCATTACATTGCATCCTCTAAAGTGTATCATTTCCATTGATATGGAGCATTATGCCATAAAAAAATCAAACATATGCACAAGAAGCATAAGCTAGTTTTGGTACCTTATGTGAAAGCCCGAAACTATATATCCTCAATCAGACTAAAGTATCCCCAGAGAGAATTCCTAGCTCATTCCCCCAACAATAATTTCAAACAAACCTAATGGTTATATATTTGTTATTCTTATCATTAGTTATCTATTATCCCCAATGGAGTCATCCTTTATGGTATCCCCTCTCTTGTTTGTTATTCTGCCTTCGGTCGGTCTTTCTTTTCGATTCCGCCTTTGACCGGTCTAGTATCTTTTTCTTTTCGAGACCACCTTCGGCTGGTCATTTCTCCTTTAATCGTTAGTCCGCCTTCAGACGATCTTTCTTTTGCATTCCTCCTTCGACCGATTTCGTATTTTTTTCTTCCCGAATCCATGTTCGACTAGTCTCGTTTTCTTGTTGGTAAGTTCGCCTTTGGTCGGTCTTACTCTCGAGTCCTTTCAGTTGGTCTTGTTTTCTTGTTGGGTAGTCCGCCTTCGGAAAATATTCTTTTTAATTCCACATTCAGCCGGTTTCGTATCCCTTCTTTGTAAGCCCGCCTTCGATTGGTCTTTCTTTTCGATTCCGCCTTCGGCCTGTCTCGTATCTCTTGTTTGTGAGTTCACCTTCGGCCGACCTTTCATTTTTTATTCTGCCTTCAATCGGTCTCGTATATTTTTCTTTTTGAGTTCACTTTCGTCTGGTCTCTTATACTTTAATCGTTAGTCCGCCTTCGACTGGTCTTTCGTTTTTGTTTTTGATTTTTCCTTTGGTCGGTCTCGTATCTTTTTCTTTTAGAGTTCACCTTCGGCTGGTCTCTTCTCCTTAAATCGTTAGTCTGTCTTCGACCAGTAAGTGCTCCTTCAGCCTGTCTCATGTCTCTTGTTTGTAAGTCCTCCTTCAGCCGATATTTCTTATTGATTCTGCCTTTGGTCGGTTTAGTATATTTTGTTTGTTAGTCCACCTTTGGCCGGTCTTTCTTTTTTAGTCCACCTTCGGCTGGTCTCATCTCCTTTTATTGTTAGTCCATCTTCGACTGGTCTTTTTTTTCGATTCTGCCTTCGTTAGGTTTCGTATCTTTTGTTTGATAGTCCACCTTCAGCTAGTCTTTATTTTTTAGTCAACCTTTGATTGGTCTCATCCTCTTTTATCGTTAGTCTGCCTTCAACCGGTCTTTCTTTTTGGTTCTGCCTTCGGTCGGTATTGTATCTCTTGTTTGTAAGTCCACCTTCGGCTGATCTTTCTTTTCAAATCCACCTTCTGCTAGCCGCTTTTCCTTTTTTTGTTAGTCATCCTTCGGCCGATCTTGTATCTTTTTCTTTTTTGATTCCGCCTTCGGCTGGTTTTGTATCTCTTATTTGTAAGTCTGCCTTCAGACAGTCTCGTAATCTCTTGTTATAAGTCCACCTTTGGCCGATATTTCTTTTCGATTATGCCTTCGGCTGCTCTTGTATCTCTTTTCATCTTTGAGTCCACCTTCGGCTGGTGTCTTTCCCTTGTATTGTTAGTCTGCCTTCGGCCGGTTTCTTCTTTCTTTTCGAGTCCGCCTTCGGCCGGTCACATATTTTTTAATTGATTAGTCTGCCTTCAGCAGACATTGCTTAATCTAACTTAGGTTGATAACCCAGTATTCTCAAAGGCCACCCTCGACTAGCATCTTTCAGAAACTAGTGGGATACCCGTGCATTCGCACAGGTACCGCTGTGGACCATGAAATTATCACCAGTTTGTCATAGACATGAAAAAAAAGAAAATATCTAAATTTTACAGGAAAAATAAAAAATATTAAATTTAATGATAGAGTGCTAATAAAAATGTATATAAAATTTAATAGAAAAAAATGTAAATAAAATTTATTTTATTTAGATGCAAAAAAAAAGTAAAAACTTGTGCGTTCGCACGGTTCTTGGTATGTTTACCTGTGTCTTCACACGGTTCTGGTGTGTTACCCGTGCATTCGCACGAGCACTGGTGTGTTACTCGTGTGTTCGCAAAGGTACTGGCATGGACCGCGAAATTGTCACCAGTTTGTTATAGAATTTGAAACAAATTAGAAAATATTTGAATTTAATTGTAAAAACTAATAAAATAAAAAAAGAAGTAAAAAATAAATATATAAGTTAATCAAAGATAAATATAATAAGAAAGACATCAATAATATATATTTCATTTATTCATATATTATCATAAAAATAATTGTATTTTAAAATCAAAAATAATTTCAAAGTCAAAATATTGTATATTTGTGCGTTCGCACCGATTTTGGCCAAACTACCATTGCGTTTACATGAAACTCATGTGCTACTCGTACGTTCATAAAAATCTTGGTCTGGTTACTTGTGCATTCACACCGTACTATGTGTTACTCGTGCGTTTACATAGATTTTGGCCTGGTTACCCGTACATTTGCACGGGTTCTGGTGTTTTCTGCGGATACATCACTAGTTAGGTTATCTACCATATAAGAAAAAATGAGTCCACCAATGTTACCATTATGCCCCCTCTGAACACGTGTCAGTCTATTGGCAATCTGATTTTTGAAATTTCACTCCTACTTCTTCCACACTCCTTCTACCTAATATCAGACTGTTTTGCTTTACTAACACTAACTAAAATACATCATGAACTGTTTACATCATTTCATCCTTTCCCAATATAACATTTTACTTCTCCTCCTTCCTTGGCACCGTCTCTCTCTTCAGACATATTTTTATCTTCATCTTTGAATGACTCAACAACTTCATTCCCTTTATACTTTCATCCCATTCGTCTGCATCAAAGCTAACAACAAATGACTCATCCATTTGAGTCAGTTACCTACATCAATGATACGAAAGACGTATGGAAACTTGCTATGAAGATACAACACAAATGGAAGGTGACAACGGGCAACAAAGAGCGTCTCGAAATGATTGTGGTCGACAAACATGTGAGTTTTTTCGGTTTTTTGAGTACGAGATTCGTTTAGGGTTTCCAATGGAATGGTTGTTTTTTTTTTGTAATGGTTGTTAAGCTTTTTTTAATGTTGTTTGTGTTGTTATGTTTGAGCTGGTTTGTATTGTGTTTTGGATTTTTTCCCTTTTATTTATGTTGTTATTTTGTGTTTTTAAAGATGGTTTCTTGGCGTTTTGATATACTATTGAAGTGACTTAAATGATGGCCACGTTTTCTTGTATGTCTCTTACGGATTTATTGGTTAACAAAGTTATGGCTTTGTTGTTTGATAGTGGTTCTTATATTTTTGGCTCTACAGGGTCATGACATCCATGTTGTTGTTCCAACTATTTTTAGACAAGCTTTTGATGCTACTTTGACTGTTGTCGTAACTTGTACGATGTCCAACTTTCAAGCTGTTCCAAACTACCTAGTTTTCAAACCAACTACTCACAACTTTCTCTTAAAATTCACTGGAGGTTCAACTGTCAGAGATATCGGGAAACATGACATCCCTGATAAGAAACTTCAACTTATGTCTTTCACGGATATAATATCAGGGAAATCGCCCAAGAATCTTCTAATAGGTAATACTCCATCCTTCCATGTTTCCTACATTTTTTTTCTATAACATTTTTATACCAAAGATAATATAAATGCTACTTCTTTTTTCTGTAGACGTTATAGGTATTGTCGATGAAATCGGATACTCCAAATCTCATTATAGTGGAAAGAAGGCTCAGGTCAACTTCATTTTGAGGGACTTATGGTATTGGTTATTTCTTTCTAAACTTTGTTGCATTCCAACTTCCTCACATGACATGCATCTTGTGATTATTCTTATCATGTCCTTTTCTTTGCCTTAGTGATAACACACTTCATTGTACTCTGTGGGAGACCTATGCTTTGGAGTTCTTTGATTACAAGCAAAAACATCAGGATGCTACAAAACCAACTATTGTTTTAATAAAATATGCTAAGGTTAAAGAAGAAGGTTAGCTAACTCATAAATTCCATTCCTTTTTCGATACCAGCCGACATGATTTTGAGAATTTATTTTAATTATTCTTATGTTTTGTAGGCAAGTATCCTCTGGCGGTTACAAACACCTATAACATTACAAAGATCCATATCAATGACGATATTCTCGATATCACTCATTTTCTAAGAAAAGTAATTTCGTTATTCATATATATGATTTGTTAGCTGTATCTATTTTATCTCTACTTCATTGGAGTTTTAAGTCTAACCAGAACATGATAACTGTAGTTTTCCCAATGACTTTAAATTTGGAAAGAATTCATCCTCAGCAGCAAGCAATCGTTCGTTGGCCTAACAGTCTTCAGGATCTCGCCTTACCCCCACTGAAATTTTTTGTCAAAGGCTATTCCGCTACCGTTATGTGAAATCATTGCATTACATGTGGTTGTTGACTTTTGTTTTAAACATTTTTCTTATGCTTTTGATATAGCCTTACAAAACTCATTGACGATGATTTATGGTACTTCGCAGACAACTTTCTGTGTCACCGTTGCAAAGACGGAGAGGCTCATTGCTTCACCAAACAGTTGGCATTACAGAGCTTGCCATCAATGTCCTCAGGTTGCAAAGGATAACAAAGCACCTTTCTTTTGTCGCGACGGACACAAAACCGAGGCCGAAATCTGGAGGTTGCGGACCTATTGTTTTTTCAGTTCAATTTGCTTTCCAATATTCACCTACCTGTTTCATCATGTGTTGTTCTTAAATATATCTCTTCATTTTCACAATTTGTTATTTGTTTTATTCTTCCATTTACATTCAATATTTATGTCGAAGGTACAAACTTGAGATTAGGGTCAAGCAATCTGGATGTTGTGCAAGCTTCATTTTCTTGGACCGCGAAGCAATAGAGCTTCTAAAGACATTTGTTGCCGAGTTGCATGCTACAATGATCGAAGTATGTATATCTAAACTTCCGTGGACTTGTGTATTTAATACTCTATGTTTTGTTAATTCTACTTGTGTTATTGCGTCATGTTTTTTTTTAACATTAGGTAGGCATTATTGATCCACTTGAGTTCCCACTTGTATTGCATGCAATGTTGGGCCTGAAATATGCTTTAAAAGTAAAGTGGTGTCCAAGGTTTAAGAGTTGCTCTGTTGTTGAATATATGGATGATGACGAACTTATTAAAAAACTTGAGGCTTACAGTGTTGTTGATCAGATCAAAAATTATATTCTTATGGATTCTTAGTCTAACCAGGTAACCAGTCAAACCTTTCATATTTGTTATCTACTAACACGTGCAATACAATTGTTTTAAAATAATGTCTCTTATGACTAATCTGTGTCCATCGCAACAGCTGTTGGAAAGTGTTGCTGAAGATGAACCGTTTGAAAACATTTCCTCCGTAAAGGTACTTTTTTTATTTACAAATGAAATTTTTTACTTGGCCAAGACTATGTGCCTAACCTTAAATCCCATATTTATTGAATTCCATTAAGATTTTTCAATATTAGTTTAATAGTATAACAACTACTCAATGTTTCATCGTATTTGATGTCTCGTGTAGGATGCTGACATTACATATGCACATATGAATGATTCGGGGACACCTAAATCAAACGTCAAAAGGAAATCACTGGACACTATGGTTAATTCTTCCCTCAATGATAATCCAGATGGTGATCTTTCATCGACCAAACCTAAGAAAGTCATCAAGCGCGGGAAGAAAAACTCCAACCTCTAATTCATGCTTTTCAGACACTCATTCACAACTTATTTTGATATTTCTAAAAGAAATTTTTTTGTCTTTTGTATTTGTGATCTTTTGATACCTTACATTTTTGGGTACTGAATATGTAATTTCCGTAACATTCAACATTATGGGATGTTTTTAGAACATGTAAATCATTATATGAATTATTTAAGCATGTTTGCTCTTTTCTATTTGAATATCTTAATACCTACATCTTTATACACATACAATAAATAATATAATATATTTTAGCAAGTTTTTTATTGACAAAGTCTTGCCTGATAAGGTAATATGAATAACTCATTTCCAATCAACAAAGCCAATGTCCTTTGATTTTTGCTTATGGGGAAGATGGTTACAGGGATAACATTCTACATAAATACAAGAATGAGCGAATTGTCACAAGGCAGAACAAAACGACTATTAAAGATTGGATTTTCTTTCACCTCCAGGAACGCATAGATGAACCAAACACATTGTTCCATTCGAGGCAACTATTCCATCATTTTTTGGTCGACGGTTACACTATGATGGAGACTGAGCGGATAAATTGGTTGTGAAACAATCAGCATAAATTAAGAGTGGGAAATTATAGAAACATACAACAGCAGTCTAGTGATGGAAGTTCATCTGAAAGTAACAAGGAAGGGAAATGTGTTATGTTGCCTTCAAGTTTTGTGGGAAGCAAGTTGTTCATGGACCAACTCTATTTTGACGGAATGGTGATTTCAAGTTGGGTTTTCCGGACCTCTTTATTACCTTTACATGCAACCCAAATTAGGAAGAAATAAAACGGCAATTGGATCCCCATAACTTACATGCGATCGACCGTCCTAATATTGTGGCTAAGGTGTTCAAGATAAAATTTGACCAACTTATGTGTGACATAACTAAGAAACATGTACTTGGTCATGTTATTGCATGTAAGTCTTAATTTTGAGTTGTCCTTATTATTTGTTATCATTATTTTATTCTATTGACTCTTTGAATCTTTTTATTATAATCAATTATGTACACAATCAAATTCCAAAAATGAGGGCTCCCCCACGCCCACATTCTTATATTCTTGCATCCCCAAAGTAAATATCCCACCCCGTCTGACATTAACTGAATCATTTCTATTGAGATACCTGACCCTGAGCTTCACCCTACCTTGTACAATTTGGTCAAATCCCATATGGTCCATAGACCCTGCGGAAAAGCTCGGGAATCATCTCTGTGTATGAAGAACAAGAAATGCAGTAAGTTCTTTCTTAAGCGGTTCATAGAAAATACAATTGTGGATGCCGAAGGCTATCCTCTGTACATGAGACGGTCATCTACACACATAATTCAAAAAAATGGGATACCTTTAGATAATAGACACGTCGTACCTTAAAACATTATACTACTATTGAAGTACCAGGTGCATATTAACATGGAGTGGTGTAATTAGAGTACGTCGATCAAGTATCTGTTCAAATATATACATAAGGGATATGATAGAATTACCGCTACCGTTTCCAAAGCTAACAATCACACATCAAATGGTTCTCAACATGTTGATGAAATTAAGCAATACCTTGATTGAAGATACATCTCTCCTTGCGAGGCAAGTTGGCGAATATTTGCTTACAACATTCATGGAAGGAAACCGACTGTGGAACATATGTTTTTCCATCTTATCGGTTTGAAGCCCATGTACTACACCGATTATGACCGCATGGAGAACTTCTTGGAAAGAGAAATCATTACGGAATCCATGTTTTCATCATGGTTGTTAGCAAATCTAACTTATGAGCATGCCAAGGAATTAACATACAACCAGTTTGTTAGCATGTTTGTATACCATAAACAAGGTAGGATATGGAAGCCTCGAAAGAAAGGGTTTACGATTGGTCGTTTGATTTAGGTTCCCCATCAACGAGGGAATTATTTTATCTACGAATGATGCTAACTGTGTTGAAGGGACCAACAAGTTATGAAGAAATAAGGAAGGTTGGTGGAACAAAGTACGACACGTTCAGGGATGCGTGTTTTGCAATGGGTTTCCTTAAGGATGATAGGGAATGCATTGGGGCTATTAAAGAAGCCAGTTAATGGGGATCGGGATATTTTTTGCGGAAGCTTTTCGTGATAATGCTTATGTCGGTCAACATTAATTGTCCTGCTCATATATGGAATGAGTCATGGGTGCTATTGTTCGATGGAGTTCCACAACAACAGAGACTATTGGCGTAAAATAATGGTAATAATTATACAACTGAAACTTTCTGTATGTTTGTTCTTGGTTGTAAAACCACGAAGAACACAATGTTTGCTGATCACTTGATATTTTATCCTTTAGTAATTATTATTTAACATTAATTCGTTCATATATTTTATGTGTCTTAAGAATGATATCTATTCACAATTATTACAATGACTTGCTTATTTTATAATGGAGATTGTTTTGTATGTTTAATTTCAATTACCTTATAAACTCTCCAACTTTTGTAGACCTGGTTTTAAGTGATTCATAGTTGCAGAACCTTGTACTGCTTGAAATTGAGCAGTTGCTTCAAACTAATCAGAGAACGCTGCGCAATTTCAAACCAATGCCATATCCAGATGATTATATTTTGGAACAACTGGGAAATAGATTCATATACGACGAAAGGAGTTACGACATTCCAACCATGCAGGCCGAGTTTAATACACCACATTTTGCTCTTACAGGTACATGTATTTATGAATTGTTTTTAATTCCCAATTTTTCGGCGGTTCCACTATGAATAAATATGATTATTTCTTCTCAATTGAGCTGCTCGACATATATGATACAATCATGTCAGTGGTTGCTTCTCAGAAAGTAGGGGTATTCTTCCTTCATGGTTACGAAGGTACCGGGAAAACTTACATGTGGAGGACACTCGCAAGTGCAATTAGATCCAAGCACGACATATGTTTGACCGTCGCAACAAGTGGGATAGCATTGTTGTTATTACCGGGTGGGAGGATGGCTCACTCAAGGTTTAAAATACTTGTCCCTATGTGGGATAACTCGACTTGTGACATTGGTTACAAAGAGGATTTAGCAGAGCTGCTCAGACAAGCAAAATTGATAATTTGGGACGAAGCCCCTATCGCTAAAAAATGGTGTTTCGAAGCTTTGGATAGAACATTAAAAGATATCATGAGTAGCAGTAGTAACTCAAAAGAGAGTTTTGGAGGCAAGGTTGTCATTTTCGGTGGGGATTCCAGACAGATTTTGCCTATTATACCGTGTGGTAGTCGTTCATACATTGTCCATGCAACTATTAAAACTTCGTACATTTGGAATTACATCAAGGTATTAACATTAACAAAAAATATGCGCCTGACATCCAGACCCACCGAACAAAAAAGGAACAAAATTTCGGAGTTCTCAAATTGGTTACTAAAAATAGGGGAAGGTCACGTTGGTGGACAGAACGATGGCACCACATAAATAGAATTTCCTCCTAACATGCTCATTAATGATTTTGAAGATCCAATTGTAGCAATTGTGACAAGTACTTTTCTGGTTTTTCTCGAAAATAATTATGATACAAACTACCTTCGAAGTAGGGAAATACTGGCTTCTACACTTGATATGGTAGACACCATCAATGATCATGTTCTAGGAATCATGCCAGGTTTGGAAAAGAATTTAATTTCTTTTTATTACTTCTGTATCTTAAATTATATTTGTTTTTTTTGTCTCTAACCTATCTAAACAGATGTATTTCATGTTTCCTGACTTATTTCATTTTTTCAATTTTCCTTCAAGGTGACTTGAAAGATTTCTATAGTTGCAACTCTGTAGAACGGTTTGAAATACACGACCAGGACATACTCGATGTTCTAACGCCTGAGTTTCTAAGATATTTTAAAACATCCGACATGCCTAACCATCACATCAAGTTGAAAGTTGGAACACCTATTATGTTGATGCGAAACATCGATCAATCCGAAGGCTTGTGTAATGGTACACGTCTTATCGTTACTAAAATGGCTATGCATGTTCTTGAAGCATGTATTATGGGTGGCAAGAATAACGACAACATCATCTATATTCCAAGGATGAACATGTCGCCTTCTCAATATCCCTGGCCTTTCAAACTGAGCCGAAGATTATTTCCAATCATTGTCTCCTATGCAATGACTATCAAAAAGTCGCAGGGCCAGTCAATAGATTGGGTTGGCCTGTACATTCCTTGAGATGTCTTTACTCATGGCCAGATATATGTCGCCCTATCAAGAGTTACAATCAAGAAGGGAATAAAAGTCTTGATCCACGATGAAAACAATACGGCCAAAAACACAACTACAAACGTCATATACAAGGAGGTTTTAAAAAATGTTTGAATTGGTTCATGTGCATCTTAATTCCTCACTGATTATTCTGAGTATTCACTGAATCGCGGGTGACTTTTCTTATGGTGTCTTTTTGGAGTCCACTATTAAGGGGGACGAACGTCTGATATCCACTGGAGACCATTGCCTACTGTAAATGCCTCATTTTTGTATTATAGTCACAACATATGTAATTTGAATATTTTTAGATTTTAAAGTTTCAACAATACAACAATTTCAATAGATGTTGTTCACATGACTATTACTAACTAATAAAAAAAATTCATTTTTATACATAATGAATTATAACATTTCATAATCATTTCCTGAAATAACGATACCATTTTCGGCGATCAAATGTATCTTTTTTGGCCATTTTGCCTACAATACAAATTCTAACATTATAACAAGTTTTCAAAAACAAACAATGACATCAAAACAAACATTGGAGTTAGTTTGTATTAAATACATGCCTCACAGTCACATAGCTACTTAAATTTGTAAATCAAATTGTTTTTCAGGACCCTATGGCATATTGCATACATGACATTTCCTGTACAATGACATCGTATCAAATCTAAATTATAGTTTCTCTCCGGCTTTGAATTTGTTAACGCTGCAATACTCGTCCCAACCATAACCATAATTTGTCCGTCGGCTGTCACCAACGTGAAACAGTTTCTTCAGTTTCGCCTGTCCATTATCACCGTACAACAACAAATCTTCGTATTGATACTGGCTTAGAACTTCCACAAAATCCTCCTGCATCCTCTATAGTTGCAAATGACAAACATTAAGATCTGCTTATAGGGCTCTCATTAATCATATATTTTGTAACAAGAAGTTTATAATCAAGTTAGAAACTTAACTAATCTTGGGAGATCCACACTCATGGTGGTTAGTGTGTGGTCAAAAACATAAATTTCCTGCTTATACACATATCTACTGTGGAAATATGGTAAATCAGGAAAAAGTGTTAACCTCTATAAATTTATTGATTGCAAAGTTGTTGTTTCCATAGTAGCTGTCGCTCCCAAAGATTTGCATCTCGGTACAAGCGCGAACGGTCGGTGAAAAGAGAAACTGAATAGAGTCGCCAGCTAGGCATTTTTATCCCGAAGGAAAGGTAATGCTGCATAAACCTAGAAAGATATGGATAAGACGGTTGCGAACCAGAGAAACTGAGAAAGGGGGTTGGTTACAACCTGGGAAGGTATTAGCACCCAGATTGTCCGTCGTACTCGACGGGATCCACGCTTACAAGATTGTGTTTAAAGGGGTAAGTGTATGTGCTATCTGTGTGCAAAAGCTGGGAAAGAAATATACAAGTGTCAGTGCAAAGGGTGAATGCTCAGGAACTGAGGCTTAAAAGAGAATGCTGAAAGAGGGGGAAGACAAAGAGACTTTTTGTTCGATAACTGTTAAGTTATGCCTACGTATCCTCGGGTGCAATGAGGAAGTCAGAACACCGTAGTTCGACTCAAAGAGACTGAAAGATAAATTGACTGTGAACTGCTTACTTGTCTATGCTCAAGTGTATGACTCGTCTGGCTCGAGTGCTAACTGTCTTGCATTAGACGGAAGAAGCAAGTTCTCGTTTATGAATGAGTGTGATGAGAAAAGAATCCCGAAGGAGACGATTATTGTTTGTTTTTGTGTTTTCAGTTTTGTTATTGTTTTTGGTGTTTTGCATAAGTGAATGAGCTTAAGCCTAAATCAAGGGCTTGTAAACTCATTATATCCTCCCTGATTAGGGATAATGAGCCTACTTAAGTATGAGATAAACATCTAAACTTAATTACCATGATGATGTAGGATTAAGATCATTAACCTACTTGTGGTTATTTAGATGTTTTTGGTTTTTTTTATTTAGTGTTAAGTAATGAATTTAATATCTAATCACAGATTAGTGGGCTCATTACACCATCCTAATAGAAGGATAATAGATGAGAACACTTAAACTGAGAAAGATACCTCAACTTAATCCATGGTTAGGGACTAAATTCATTATATAACAAACCTTTATTAAGTGGATTTTAATTAAGTATGAGGTTAAGAAATGAGTTTTATGATTTGTAAGACAACTTGAGAGGGACTTGTCCATTAAACATTAGGGTTAGTCCTTCTTAACCATAAAGGAAGAATTAGAACCCTAATGTAAGGCCCAAGTTACAAGCTTATGTCTTGATGGTTATTAAGATGATTTGATTAAGAGGTTTAAACAAATTAAAGGTTTAACACTTAAGATTAAATTTATACACTCCATCTTAATAGAAGGATACATGCATAACCCTAATTCCAAAGTCCTAAAACTTTAAGAGTTTAGTCTCTGATTAAGAAGATGAGAAGAGAGACTCAAGGAGACTCAAAGGTAAAAACTAAGGGGGACTAATCACAACCCTAATTATTATCATGCTTAGATGTTCCTATGGTTTGTAAGGCTTAAGAAAGATCTTCAAGGAAGCCACCAATGGAAGAAGCAGATGAAAGGAGGAAGAAACAGAAGAAACACGTTACTTACTTCAATGAAGAAGATAAGTAACTTGAAGAAAGAAAGTGAGAGATGAACATAAGTGAACAAGTTCACTTCAAAACCAGAAAGATGCAAATGAAGGAGATAAAGAGAAATGAGAAGTGAAGGCAAATCCACTTCTCAAAGTAACTTACCACCTGAAAATGTTAGCAAAGATGCATAAGGTATGAAACATAAAGAAATGAAATGAAATGAGATGAGATGAGATGAAATGACCAAAGTCAGAAGTGTTTATGCAAGATTAATGTCATGTGAGATGATGCAAAGACATACCAAATGCATATGTATGATCATACGAGAGATATGATGTCATGTAAGCATGCTTTGAAGTTTGAAAGTTCATGAAAGTTAATGAAATGAAATGAATGCAAATCATGGAAAATGAATGAAGAAATGATCAAGCCATATTCTAACATGTCCTAGAATGTCTAAGGTGACATATGAATGCAAGGAATGTCATGTCAAGTTCATGTATGGATGCATATGAAGGATGAATGCAAATGAACATGTAAATTAAGGTTTTATGGAAGCATGGGATGCACATGACCAAAACAGAAGCAATGCACAAGATAAAAAATTGAAAATGCACTCAAAGGAACCCTAAAATTATGATAGATTACCATCCAAAAGGGGAGGTCAGAAACTAAACCTAGAAGAAGTTATGGATTTTCTAAGTTTGCTAGGGTTTTTGGGTGATCTTCAATGTAAAATGCCAAACAAATTGAAAATGCAAGATGAAAATGAAACAAAAATGTTTTTGGATGCTATAGGACATGTAAAAAGCAATGCAAAAAGAATCATTCACAAACTCAACTTGGTTCTAGGGATATGAATTTTTGAATTTAGGGTTAGAAAATAGGTCATTTTAGGAACCCTAATTCAATGAAAAATGTCAAAACATGATCAAAACCAAAAAGAAATTTGTAAGGTGGGTTTGTAAATGTTTCTAAATGTCTAAGGATGCTCTTTGATTTTTTGGTGATTTTTAAATACTTAAATGTATTTTTTAATTAATTAAAATCAATTAATTAATTAAATAAAAAATTTAAATGATTTAAAAATATGTTTTTAATGCAAAAAATAAAAAATAAAAATACTTTTGGTTTCTGAAAATTAATAAAATTCTTGGCAAAAAAATTTAGAATTTTTAAATGGATTTTGCTATTTTAAATAAATTATGAAAGAAAAATACAAGGAAAATGAAATAAAAATAAAATAAAGGGGAAGTAATCTCATCTGAGGGTCCAGATTCAAACTGGGGGAAATGGGGTTGACCAGCACGTAATCCAATGGCTGGGATTAATCTTGACTTAATTAATTAAAATTAAACTAATTAAACTGGGTTAGGGCTAATGAAATGATCTGGACCATTCACACACGCGCGGGAAGCAGGATCTAAGGGCTCACATTCAAACTTCACTAATTATATTGATTAACCCTAACAACTTTCAGATGACCGGAACAGTGCTCCGGTCATCTTCTTCGGCGAGCAAAAACATTATCTCTCTCTCTCTCTAAGCCTCTAAAACTCAATCTCTCTGCCCAATATCAAACCCCAAACATCATACAACAAGAATCGTCCAACAAAACACATTTATTTCACGTATTAAAGCTGAATCAAAGCAAATTAGTTCTAGGTCAAAAAGTTTCAGAGACTTCATACATGCTCAATATTCAACAATTATGAAAAATAAATACATCAGTATCATCAGCACATCATAAGGATTCATTTAAGAACTTAAAAATGCATTTCTGGAAAAAAAAATGTTCTTGAGGTTACCTGAGATGAAGCTTTGCTATCCGGAGATTTTTGGCCACCTCCTTGGTGCTTTTTCACTCCAATGAACCCCTTGATGCTTCTGGCAAGCTTGAAACAAGTTTATGTTGGCTGTTTTTGAGGTTTCAGTTCAGAGGGAGTTGAAATCGTGTTTTTGTTTGAGATGGTTTCAGGATAATGTGAGGGGTAGGAAATGATTCTGGGGTTGTGTGGAGATGATTGGTGAAAGAATTTTGAAGTTTTGATGGCTGAGTTGGGAGATTCGAAGAGATGAAGTTTTGATGGTATTTTGTGTAATCTGAGCTTGGGTGAGTTTCAGGCTTCAAGCATTGTGTTTTTTGGTTCCATAATGTTTGTATATCATGTCTTGATTGGTCAGAGAGTGGGTGGTGGCATAGCTTGATTGGTATGAGTGGTTTTGCAAAAAGTCAATTTTAGGTGTACTTGAGGCATGGGCACGGGTCAGGACTGGATTTGGGCATGTCTGGCCTCAGCTGAGATCAAGGAAAGCATATGGATTAGATTTGATGAGCTGGAACACATGGAGCTAGGGTTTCTATGAGTTTTGCATGTTTTCCCTCTTTGATGTTTCTTATGATTCAAGCCATGAAACCTTCTAATTCTAGGGCCAATTTTGAGTCTTTGAAGTTGTTTTATCATGTCATGAAGTGTTTGTACACATTTGAAGTCATTAGAAGCCTTGACAGGTGGTTTTGAAAAAATCCCTCTTTGGTGAATTCTTGAAAATTATAGGATTTTTGCCAACTTTGAAAGATCATAACTTGAGTTCTATAATGAATTAGAAGGAGTTCTTGTACTTTTTGAAAATGGGAAGATCTATCCAATAACTTTCATGACCAAGAACTTTTCATTTGAAGCACTTTTGATCAAGAAAGAGGAGGTTGAAAAACTTTCCCAAAATGGAAAGTTTCCATTACAAGTCATTTCCATTTTTGGTAAGTTTTGGTTTAGCTCAAATTTCTTCACTTTTGTGAACTTACAACCTCTTCTAAGATCAAATAAAGATCATAGAACTTCAATTTGATGAAAATATCCCTTTGGTTTCATTGTTGGGGGCCTCAGATGCCCTAATTTTGACTTAACTTGCTCAGAAAGTTACCCAGTGAACATATGACTTCCACAATGAATTTCTTCATCAAACTTGGTACACATGATCCTTATAACATCTTAAGAACATTATAAACAAGAATGGCCCAAAAATTTGGAGTTGAGGCTTTTGAAACCAAAACCCTAATTTTGATCATTTGTGTAGTGAAAACCCTAGCTCTGCTTCCATGCCTTGCCAGTTCTTGTGATCTCTTGACTTCCATGAACTTTGAGGGACCTAATATGATGATAGAACACACATGGACCCTCTTGGAAAGCTTTGAGGCCTCTGGGATGGCTCAGATGGAATATTGAATTGCTCAGATCACAAACCCTAGATGCAGATGAACTTGAAAACATGAAAGATCACAAGCCATGGTG
This sequence comes from Lathyrus aphaca, assembly GCA_963966055.1. Lineage (NCBI taxonomy): Eukaryota > Viridiplantae > Streptophyta > Magnoliopsida > Fabales > Fabaceae > Lathyrus > Lathyrus aphaca. The sequence continues at coordinate 497,964,997 of OZ014521.1, forward strand.
TGAAACGGGTGAGGGAAAATTTGGGGTGTTTACAGCTGCCCCTATTCAAGCATGAGTTAGCTGTGTAGGATGTAAGAGCCTAATTTAACAGACAAACAAGATAACTTGTGGTTGAATACCAAAGACAGACCAAAATTTGCACTCGCTGATTTGAAGAAGAAAAGGGATATAAATTGTAAAAGGTAGTATTTCATGATTATTGAATGAAGGCGATGGAGGACGACCATCGAGCAAAGGACGACTGCTAGGGATAACGGTAAGCAAAGTAATGTCGGGGACAGCCAACAAGCTGGGGAAATAACAAGACCATGACGGGGACGTCCATAAGGTGAAGAAACAAGATTCTCTGAGGATCAAAGTAAAGGCAATGATGGGGACGGCCATCAGACTTAAAAGGTAAAGTAAACAACGATGGGGACGGCCATCGGGTTAAAGAATAAATGAAATGCATGATGAGGGACGGTCATCAAAGGTGAAGGACGATCACCTAGCAGGGGATGACTGCTCTTTATCACGACATAGGACGAATGTTAGATAGAAAAGGTTAACGATGGGGACGGCCATCAGACAAAATGATGAAGGACGATCATCAAGAGGTGAAGGACGATCACCTAGCAGGGTTCGGCTGCTCTCGGGGTTTGTCATGACATATGACGAATGCCGGACAATAAGTGTAAACACCCCAAATTTTCCCTCACTCATTTCACCATTGGCTTGTGATCTATCATATTTGCATTAGTATAAGCATATCATCTCATATTGCATATTTGTTTCATCTGCATAGTTCAAGTTCATCTGCATCTATGGTTTGTGATCTGAGCAATCCAATGATCCATCTGAGCCACTCCAAAGGTCTCCAATCATTCCAAGAGAGTCCATGTGTGTTATATCATCATATTATATCCCTCAAGGATCAAGGAAGTCAAGAAATCACAAGAACTTGGAAAGCATGGAAGCAGAGCTAGGGTTTCACTACACAGATGACCTAAAATTAGGGTTTTGGTTTCAGAGGCCATAACTCCAAATTTTTTGGTCATTATTTTTTCTGATAGTCTCAATATGTTATAAGTATCATGTGTACCAAGTTTTATGAATAAATTCATTGTGGAAGTCATATGTTCACTGGGTAACTTCTTGAGGAAGTCAGAGCAAAATCAAGGCATCTGAGGCCCCCCAACAATGGAACCAAAGTGGATTTTTAATCAAATTGAAGTTATATGATCTTTAATTGATCATTGAAGTGCTTGGAAGTTCACAAAATTGAAGAAATTTGAGCTAAACCAAAAGTTGCCAAAAATGGAAATGACTTGTAATGGAAACTTTCCATTTTGGGAAAGTTTTTCAACCTCCTCTTTCTCAACCAAAAATGCTTCAAATGAAAAATTGTTGGTCATGAAATTTGTAGATTGGATCATTCCCTTTTCAAAACTTACAAGAACAAGTCCTAATTCATTATGGAACTCAAGTTATGGCTTTGCAAAGTTGGCAAAAATCCTATAATTTTCACTTTCACACCAAAGAGGATTTTGTGCAATTTCACATACCAAGTCATTTTGTGACCTCTAATCACTCTCTAAACATCATACAAACATAATACAATGCATTGTGACCAAAATTGCCCAAATAATCATTCTATTTCATGCTTTGAACTTCAAGTAATTCAAAAGGGGCCAAAATTCCTCAAATTTGCAAAAGGGGATGAATCTTTCCATACACTTGTTGCATCACCCCAAATCATTTTTCCATGGCTCTCCTTGATCAATGCTGAACCAGGACATGCCCTAAAACAGCTGCAACATGAGCCCATACCTCAAGTACACAGTTTGTTGATTTTTTGCAAAATGACCCATACCAATCAGCTGCAGCCACAACCACTCTCTGGCCAATAGGGTTATGTTATGTGGACCAAAAGCAAGCTAATCCATAACACACAAGCCTGAATCAGTTCATTCACCAAGTTTCACAAAAATCACCTTCAAGCAAAAACTTTCGAAACTCTTTGTCCAGCCACTCAAACTTCAAACCAACTTCACCATTCAACTCACCATCATCATTAGAGCATTTCCCAACCATCAAACCAGCCTGAAAGCCAGCCAAACACAAGCACGATTTCAGACCAGTTGAATTGCAACCTCTCAATCCAGCCATTCTAAACTCCATCCAAGCACTGCAACATCATCAGGGGGTCAAATAAAGAGGATTTACACAAAAGAAGAGGTCCAAAAGCTCCAGAAGTGAAAGCTTCAGCTTAGGTAGCCATCTTCAAATTTTTTTCCAGAACTTCTCTTTTATGTTATAGAATGATTCTATGTGTTCCCCTAATTGCCATGATGTGATTTGTTTTGAAAATGGTTGAGTTTTAAGCATTTCACAAGCTTCTGAAATTTCTGTTTGATTTTCCATTTTGCTTTGATTCATGTTGTTCATGTGAGATAAATGAAATTTGTTGGTTGATTCTTGTTTAGAGTGAGGTGATGATCATTTCTGGAGAGTTTGATGCGTTTATATTACATTTTGAGTGAGATAGCATGTTTGGCTAGCCGGAGAAGATGACCGGAGCTAGCTTTGGTCACCTGAAAATGTTTAGAACCCTAATTAGGGTTTAGTGGCTCAGTTTGAATGTCAGCCCTTAGATTTAGGTTCCCTTGCGCATGAAAGGCTCAGATCACTTCACTTAAGTTTAATTATTAATTAATTAGGTTAATTAGTTAATTAAGCCAGATTCAATCCCAGCCCCACATCTACGCACGCAGTCAATGCCAATTTAAACCTGATCCATTGGATCAGTTGACTTCCCTTTAAATTCACTTTTATTTCATTTAAATGCATTTTTCTTTACCATTTTATTTAAAATACCTAGAAAAATTATAAAAATATTTCCTTCGGCATTTTAATTTCAAATATTTTTCTTCATCCAAAAACATTTTTATTTTTATTTTTTGCATTAAAAAATCATTTTAAAAATATTTAAATGTTTATTTTAATTAATTAATGGAAATTAATTAATTAAAATACCATTTAGGTTTCTAAAAATTCCAAAAAAATTCAAATTGCATCTTAGGACATTTAGAAACATTATCAAACCATTGATACAAATTTATTTTTGGTTTGGATCCAACTTTGGCACTTTTCTTGAATTTAGGGTTCATAAAATTCCTTTTTTGGAACCCTAACTTTGAAAATTCTTCTCTTCCTAACCATGAATGTTTTTATAATGATTCTTTTTGAATTGTTTTCTATATAGCATGTAGTTTCTAGGATATTTTTTTCATAAATTTATCTTGCATTTTCCATTTGATTTGCATTTTACCTTCTAAGGTACCCAAAAACCCTAGTTAACTTAGAAAATTCATAACTTTCTTTAGGTTATAATTTGGACCTTCTCCTTTGGGGTGTGATATCATATGGGGTTAGGGTTTGTTTGAGCTAATTTGCAAATTTTTATCATGTGAGTTGCTTCTGTTTTTGTCATTTGCATCTCATCCTTTCATGTAACCCTAATCTTGCATCCATACTTGCATCTTACATTGCATTGCATGAACATGTGAACTTTCCATGACATTATAAGCACTTGTATGCAATCTTAGACATCTTAAGACATTGCTTGAACATTGCTTGGTCATTTATTCATACATTTTCTATGATTTGCATTCATTTCATTTCATGAATATCCATGTGTTTTCATACTTCAAAGCATGCCTCATTTGCATCCAATCTCTTGTATGAACATTCATAGCACTTGGTATGTTTTTGCATCATTTCATAGCATCATTTGCATCATGGGTTTGCTTCTGATTTTGGTTTTTACCTTTGCATATGTTTCATTTTCATTTCATTTCTTTCCTTATGCTAACATTTTCAGGTGGTAAGTAACTTGAGAAGTGAATTTGCCTTCACTTCTCATTTCTCTTCTCATTCTTCATATGCATCATTGCTGCATTTTCATTTGTCTTAGAGTGAGCTTGCTCATTTGTGTTCATCATTCACTTGATTTCTCCAAGTTACTTATCTTCTTCAGTGAAGTAAGTAACTTGTTTCTTCTGCTTCTCCTCTTCTCATCTGCTTCTTCCATTGGTGGCTTCTTTGAAGATCTTTCTCAAGCCATACAAACCATAGGAACATCCAAGCATGACAATAATTAGGGTTGTGATTAGTTCCCCTTTAGCCTTTACCTTTGTGTCTTCTTTGTGTCTCTCTTCTCATCTCATCATTAGAGACTAAACCTTTAAGGCTTTAGGACTTTGGAACTAGGGTTATGCCTGCATCCTTCTCTTAGGATGGAGTGTATAACTTTAATCCTAAGTGTTAAACCCTTAATTTTTTTAAGCCTCTTAATCAATCCACTTAATAATCACTAAGACAATAACTTGTAACTTGGGCCTTATATTAGGGTTCTATCTCTTCCTTCATGGTTAAGAGGGACTAACCCTTGTGTTTAATGGACAAGTCCCCCTCAAGTTGTCTTACAAACATAAAACTCACTTCTTAATCTCACCCTTAATTAAAATACACTTTAATAAAGGTTTGTTTTATCATGAGGTTAATCCCTAATCATGGATTAAGTTGAGGTATCTTCCTCAGCTTAAGTGTGCTCATCTATTATCCTTCTATTAGGATCGTGTAATGAGTTCACTAATCCTTGATTATGGCTTAAACTCATTACTTAACACTAAAACAAAAACTCAAAAACATCTAAATAATCACAAATAGGTTAATGATCATAATCCTACATCATCATGGTAATTAAGTTGAGATGTTTATCTCATACTTAAGGTATTCTCATTATCCCTAATTAAAGGGAGGATATGATGAGTTTACTAACCCTTGGTTTAGGCTTAAGCTCATTAACTTATGACAAACACCAAAAACAAATAAAAGATTGAAAGCACAAAAACAATCAATAATCGTCTCCTTCTGGATTCTTTTCTCATCATCTTCACTCACAAACGATAACTTGCTTCTTCCGTCTAATGCAAGACAATTAGCACTTGAGCCAGACAAGTCATACACTTGAGCATAGACAAGCAAGCAGTTCATCAGTCAAATTTATCTTTCAGTCTCTTTGAGTCGAAATACGTTGTTCTGACTTCCTCATTGCACACGAGGATACGTAGGCATAACTTAACGGTTATCGAACAAAAGTCTCTTTGTCTTCCCCCTCTTTCATCATTCTCATTTAAGCCTCAGTTCCTGAGAATTTCACTTCTTTTTGCACTGACACTTGTATATTATTTTCCAGCTTTTGCACACAGATAGCACATACACTACCCCTTTAAATGCAATCTTGTAAGCGTGGATCCCGTCGAGTATGACGGATAATCTGGGAGCTAATACCTTCCCAGGTTGTAACCAACCCCCTTTCTCAGTTTCTCTGGTTCTCGATTGTCTTGTCCATATCTCTCTAGGTTTATGCAACATTACCTTTCCTTCGGGATAAAAATGCCTAGTTGGCGAATCTATTCATCTTCATTTGATTTTCTCCTTTCGCCGACCGTTCGCGCTTGTACCGGGATCCAAAACTTTGGGAGCGACAACTTGGAAACTCTGCTGGGGAAAATGATATTGCAACCAGGGCTTCTGGTTCTTTTTGTGGGTTCCTCCTAGCTATTGTTTGATTTGTATTTACGGGGGTGTTATGTGCTACTTGTGCTTTCTGTTTATTGCTTTATTTATTGCTTTTTGTATAGCTTTATTTATTGCTTTTCATTTACAGTTTTATGCATTTCATACTGTCATTCTCATTTGTGTTGGATCTGCTGTTTCCTTGGTGGAGGGATTGTTGAGTGATTAAGGTTTCATACCGGGGACCGGAGTGACACATAGGCTAGAGTGGCTTCATATTCTTTCCCATTCCATTCTGGTCTGGTGCGGGAATATGAAACACGGTTCAGACATGGGTTTCTTCTTGAGAACACTGTGCTACGGATTTCTTATAGTACTAGGGCTATCTGGGAAGCCTGCTAAGTGTGGATGACCTTTTTATGACCTTCAGCATCTGAGGTGAATTAGAGGAGGATCTTTTATGGTTATTGTAAACACTATACCTCCAGGTTAGAAGTGTTTACACTTCTCATAACTAATCCAAGTCTGAGGATCCTTGTTCTAGAACAATACCTGTGAGGGGGTTAGGATATTTACAGGTTTGCAGGAACCCTTGGCCTTATCATACCTTGTTACTAGATTTTTTAAGGTTGTATTATTTGGACAGTTCTTGTGATTACCTTAGACTTGTGACTCTTTATTTGAGTCCCCCACCTGGTTACTGGATTTCTAAGCCTCCATCCAGAATTATGAACATACGTGGACTTTTACCAAGACAGATAAACAGATCCAGCACTTGATCACAAACCCTTTGCATATCATTTCACATACATCATTTCTGCATCATTTAACATTTGCTTATTTGTTTTACATGGTATCCATCATATTATCTTTGGTTTGGTTTTGACCCCTTCTGCCGCTCAGACTTCTTCAGTCATCTTCTCCAGCACCTTCATCCGTTTGTCTTCATCAGAGACTCTTCTCCAGTTGTCTTCATCAGAGACCTTTCTTCAGCACCTTCTCCAGCTATCTTCATCAGTCTTCATCAGTTACCTTCATCAGGGTTTCTTTCAGTTTTCTTCACCAGCATCCATTGTTAGCATGGACACTTCCAGAAAGAGCAACATCACTTACCATTTCTTTGAGCCAACTCTGACAGGCATCAGACAGATCCAGTCTCTCATCACTCCTGATCATGTCCCATTATTCAGGGAACATTATGGAGGAATATTGGACATGGTCATGGACTTAGATGCATCTCAGAGGAGCATGATCCATACTTGCTTGCAGTTTTATGATCCTCCACTCAGATGTTTCACATTTCCTGATTTCCAGTTGGGACCTCTGTTAGAAGAATTTTCCATGTTGTTAGGAGTTCCTATTAGGAGAGGGATTCCTTTCAACCCTGAGATGGTTGTTCCTAGAAATGAAGACATAGCCAGGGCATTACATTTGGAGCCTGCCCTCATTGATCAGAACATGACAACCAAGGCTGGGCTTCCAGGCCTTCACCTAGACTTCTTGATCTCCCAGGCCACCCTGCATGCTGCAGTAGGGGAATGGAAAGCTGTCTGTGCACTTCTAGCCCTCAGTATATATGGGTTTATCTTGTTTGCAGATGAGCCAAAGTTTGTGAGCAAGAATGACGTTCACCTGTTCTTATTAAGGAACCCAGTTCCTACCTTGCTGGGAGACTTCTACTACTCGGTACATCAGAGGAATGAGAAGCAAAGAGGAAGACTGGTCAGATGTTGTGCTCCTCTTTATTACTGTTGGCTGCTAAGACACTTTCCAAAATCAGATACCTTCCTGAAGCCCCATCAGCAAAAGAACTGGGCTAAGATATTTATTGCTCTGACATCAGATGACATTAGATGGTGCACTCAGAGCACCAAGGGCAAAAACATCATTACTAGCTGTGGGTAGTATCCTAATGTGCCTTTGATTGGAGTAAAAGGTTGCATCAATTACAACACTTTACTTTTTAAGAGACAATTAGGGTTTGCTTTGGTTCACCCTCCAAGAGGGCAAGATTTGGCTGAGACCCTCTACTGTGAAATCCAGCCCAACTCTGTTGTTGTCAGGCAAGCAGCCTGGGCTTAGGATAACATTTAGACCATGGGAACAACCATCCTTGGCAAGTGCAACAACATTGCTTCAGCACAGTATTCTAATTGGTCTCGTACCAGAGCTCAGATCACCCGGATTCCATTTACTTTAGAAGATGTACCAGTACCTTCTACAGTACAACCTGCAACTACTGTTAGTTTGGAAGAGTTTGAAAAGCTGAAAGAGAGGAATACCCAGCTATCTGAAGCCTTGAAGAACACTCTCTGGGAGAGAAATGACAGCCGTCTAGATAATGAGAGATTGGAAAGGCTCAGGATTGAGCACTTGACCAAGATTGAGAAGACGAATGACCACATCAGAAAGGCTAGAGTAGGAGAGTCAGTGTTGAAGAATGCTTGCAAAGAAGCTAAGACTCAGAAGGCTTGGGCAGATCATTACTTAGAGGCGAGCCAGGCTAGGTGGATCAGGATCACTGAAGCCCGTGCACAGGAAGATCAAAGGACTCAGGCTAAGATAGAGCAGTTGGAGGCAAGCTAGAAGAAACATCAAGAGGAATTATTGGCAGCTCAGAGGGAGACATCTGTATTGAAACTCTGGGCGGGGTTGAAGAGGTCAAAGGATCAGGATAAGCATAAGAAATTAACCAATGCCATTGCTACTAGGAACCTCCTCATCAGGACTATTACAGAGCACCCAGTGGGTCCAGTGACTGAGGCCCTCCTGAAGGAAGTCAGGGAGGATGACTTTGGATTAGACGTTTGACTTTTTTGCTTGTACTTTTTCTTTTGTTGTACCTTTCTTTTGTTGTTGTATTTTGACCCACCATGGGGACGTATTATAATCAAACTATGTATTTTCACTCTTTGTAATATATCAGTTTGTATTATCGGTGGGCTTTATCTATCTCTACAACATTATCAGCATTTCCTCGAGGTCTGGGAAGGTCAAGACCAAAGAACCAAACCGGATACCCTTGGAAGACAAATAGGCATAATGTATTGCATACTAACATTTTCTTTGTTTTGTAGGTTTTGTTTGTTATTGTTTCTCACTTTTTTGTGGTTTCAGGAAACATTGCTCGCAGAAGAGTGTTCCCTGTCAACAGAATACACCGGTACCCGACAAGAAACAACCTTCCGGGGCTTCAGATGGATCAAGTTCAGCAAGACTTGAAGGAATTGAGGACCCAAATGGCCAATGAAAGGGTTGAGATGAGGAATCAGATGACCCAATTCATGACTGTAATGACTGGTTTAGCTCAGAGCCAGGAAAGACTAAGGGAGTTGGTTGAGAGACAAACTCCTGAAGAACACCATCCAGGCACAGGAGGTACCAGTAATAATGATCATGTGCAGCCTCGCACGGATCCACCAGAGTTTGGGCCTCATCTGAACCCAGAAATCAATGCCATAAGGAATACTCAGGGAAACACTGCTGGAGGAAGGGTCTTGCAAGAGGATCCTCAAAAAGAGCAGTTTACAGTTGTTGGGGCTGGGGACGAAGTTTACGACCGTAGGCTGGATGAAATTTCAGAGAAGCTGAGGTCTCTTGAATCCCAGAATTCCCTAGGTTTTAATGTCATGGACATGGGACTGGTGGAAGGGGTGAGAATTCCTCACAAGTTCAAACCCCCGTGTTTTGAAAGGTATAATGGCACATCCTGCCCACGCACCCACCTTCAGTCATTCTTGGGAAGATTAAAAGCATACACCATGGACGAGAAGTTGTGGATGTTTTACTTTGAGGATAGTCTAACAGGGGCATCCCGAGAATGGTACTCCCAATTGACCAGAGCCACAGTAAGGAACTGGAAAGACTTGGCTGAAGCTTTTATCCGACAGTATCAGTATAACCTAGACATGGCTCCAAACAGGACCCTTCTAATGGGAATGTCTCAATCTTCCCGTGAGAGCTTCAGAGAATATGCCCAAAGGTGGAGGTAACTTGCTGCTGCAGTTCAACCCTCCATGTGTGAAAGGGAAATGGTAGACATGTTCATAAATACTCTTCAAGGAACCTACATTGACAAATTGGCTGCATTTTCTTCTACTAGCTTTGCAGATGTGGTGATAGCTGGGGAAAGTATAGAAAGCCTTCTAAAGATGGGAAAGATCTCCGATAACGGTGCCAATTCAAGCAGTACTAGAAAACCATTTGCCGGGCCTCGTAGATCTGGTGAGACAAACTCTGTGTATGTGGGAAGAGGGAGACCCCAATACTTGCCCAGAACAGTTACTGCTGTTACTATCCCTGCTCCACCTCCTCAGTATACTCAACAACCACAACAGTTTCCGCAACAACAACAGTTTCCGCAACAGAGATCATACAACAATTACACCAACAATCAACAACAACACCCTTTTCAACAGCGGCCATCTCAGGTCAACCGGGTAATTGACTCCATTCCAATGCCATATGCTACACTACTACCATAACTCCTAAAGCTCAATCTTGTTGAGTTGAGGACATTGGCTCCACCTGATCCTCAAAACCTTCCACAAAACTACGATGTCAATGCTAGGTGTGCTTTTCACTCTAACGCACCTGGTCATTCTACGGAAAAATGCAGTGCTCTGCATATGAAGGTTCAGGATCTGGTAGATTCAAAAGCCCTGAACTTTGCACCTCCTCCCAATGTAACGAAAAATCCTATGCCAAGCTACAGTGGGCCAAGGATTAATGTTGTAGAGGATGGCTCACCCATGAGTCTAATAGAAGACATTGCATGTATTCAGACACCTCTGGCAGAGGTTAAAGTCCAACTTTTGAGATGCAGAGTGTTTCCAGGTTGTGAGGCCTGTTGTGAATCGTGCAAACTTTCTTAGAATGGGTGTGCCAGCTTGAGGAGTGGGATTAATGGCTTGATCAAATAAGGCATTCTGAAAATTACAACCACAACTTCTACAACACCAGCAACCCTTTTGTCAACAACAAGTGAATCTTCTACAAATGCAACAACCATCTTTCCTAGTGATTCTTCTACAACTGCAACAACAATTGTTCCTACTGATTCATCTACAACTTCAGCAATTACTTCTTCCATCACTTCAGCACACAAAAATTCATTTGCACCAGCTACTACAACTTCAACAACCACCAACAATGATGTTTCCACTGTCACAATTTATTACGACCCGACAACGGTCCCGAACTCCAGCAACTTTCAACAACAATCTCAACAAAGCTTCAATTCACCTCCACCAACATCCACCAGAGGTCTTGTTACTACTTTCTATGATCCCCAGACTATTACAGTCCCAACATCTGCTGCAGTGAGCCCAGTCACTATCACGGTGCCCGAGCCAATTCCATATGATAAAGACAATGCTATACCATGGCATTATGGTGCTGATCTGTACTGCAACAGAGAGAAAGTCCTTCTTGATTCTCCAGTTCTCACTCCCCAAGTGGATAATGTTGGGGAAGGCGGAGGCTTCACCCGAAGCGGACGTCTCTTGGCATCACAGGTCCTTAGAGCCAACACTGAGACAGAGGCTGTTGCCAAAGCCAAAGGGAAGAGTATGATACCTGAAGAACCGGCACAAAAAGAGACTCATAAATCATCCTTTGATCAAGATGTGGATGAGTTTATGAGAATTATTAAAAGAAGCGACTATAAAGTTGTGGACCAACTCCACCAGACTCCTTCAAAGATCTCAATCTTATCTCTGATGTTGTGTTCCGAAGCCCATCGGTATGCGCTACTCAAAGTTTTGCACGCTACCTACGTGCCAGAAGAGATCACAGTAAATCAGCTGGAAACGGTTGTGTCTAATGTCAATACTAGCCATGGGCTAGGGTTCACTGATGATGATTTGACCACAGAAGGACGTCACCACAACAAAGCTTTGCACATTACCCTGGAGTTCAAGGGAGCTGTACTATCTCGTGTTCTTGTAGACACTGGGTCCTTACTCAATGTCTTACCAAAGAAAGCTCTTGTCAAGCTCGAATATGATGGGATAGATCTCCGACCAAGTAATCTTGTGGTCAGGGATTTTGATGGCTCCAAAAGATCTGTTCTTGGAGAGGTGGAGCTACCGGTGATAATCGGTCCACAGGTCTTTAAGACCACTTTCTACGTGATGGACATTCAGCCGGCATACAGCTGTTTGTTAGGTCGACCTTGGATCCACGCCGCAGGTGCTGTAACATCGACCCTTCACCAAAAACTGAAGTATGAGTGGGAAGGACAGATTATCACCATCTGTGGTGAGGAGGACATATTTTTTAGCCATCTGGCTACTTACAAATACATTGAGATGTATGGTGAAATCCATGAGACAATGGGCCAAGGGTTCGAGGCCCTGAATGTCAACGAGGCTACTGAAGTATTTGCTGTATCCCAGGAAGAAAGGATGGGTACTTCCATTGTCTCCTATCAGCAAGCCCGAAAGGTTGTTGAAGACGGTAATGCCCAAGGCTGGGGCAAGTTGCTGCCAGTGGAAAAGAAGGGAGATAGATTCGGTTTGGGTTACAGACCATTCCGACAAGATCAATCAGAGGCTGCCAAGGAGCCCAAATTTATCAATGGGGGGATGCTCACCCCAGATGTTGTTAACAATCTGGAAGACGAGGCGGAAAGCGACCGCAACCTGGAGAGCTGGATACGTCCAAGGATCCCGGGGAACCGAGTCCTTAACTGGTCTTCCCAAGAAATTATAAGGGTTACTCCTGCAAAGTAATTATTATTTCCTGTCTCTTTTTTAGCATGCATCAAGTCCTGCATCTTGCCCAAGGTGTCAGGACTCATTTTGTAATAGGGCCATATTGTAATTTTGTGCAAATGATTAATCAATGAATATCAGACATCTTTTGCAAACGAATCTCTTTTTCGCTCACTGTCTTTTCATTTTGCACTTTTGTACAAAACAATAAAATGGAAATGTTTTCAAAATAAATAACTTCATTTTCACTTTTCTAAACAAGATTAAAACTGATCACTAAAACGAACCAATCTCAACCCGTGCAGCGATTATCCTCCAGGTTGGACCGACAACAACACCGCTATGACCTTGTATGAATTCGACAATCCAATTAATCAAGCTGATGAAGGGGTTGAAGAAGACTATGAGTTAACTGAAGAGTTGGCCAGGTTGTTGAGGCAAGAAGAGAAAGTGATTACTCCTCATCAGGAGGAGGTTGAGACAGTTAATCTTGGTACCGAAGAAGACTTGAAAGAAGTAAAGATTGGGGCTGGTCTGCAAGATTCAGTGAAAGAACAACTCATGGACATGCTTCGGGAATACGTCGACGTCTTTGCTTGGTCCAATCAAGACATGCCAGGTCTAGACACAGATATTGTTATGCACAAGCTGCCTTTGAAAGAAGATTTCCCTCCAGTAAAACAGAAGTTGCGCCATACTCGTCTAGATATGGCCATGAAGATTAAGGAATAAGTACAAAAACAGTGGGACGCCGGTTTCCTTGTTTTAACTGGTTACCCACCGTGGGTCGCTAATATTGTACCAGTGCCTAAGAAGGATGGCAAAGTACAGATGTGTGTGGATTACCGGGATCTGAACAGAGCTAGCCCGAAGGATGACTTCCCATTACCTCACATTGATGTATTGGTCGACAACACAACTCAGTTCTCGGTATTTTCCTTCATGGATGGTTTTACAGGGTATAATCAGATCAGAATGTTACCCGAAGACATGGAGAAAACAACCTTCATTACACCTTGGGGCACATTTTGTTACAAGGTAATGCCTTTCGGACTGAAGAATGTCGGTGCTACTTATCAACAGGCTATGGTAACATTGTTCCATGACATGATCCACAAAGAAATTAAGTGCTACGTGGATGACATGATTGCCAAGTCCCTCACTGAAGAAGACCTCCTGGTAAATCTGTTGAACTTGTTCAAGCGTCTGAGAAAGTATCAACTGAAGTTAAAACCCAACAAATGCACATTCGGGGTGCGGTCCGGTAAGCTGCTGGGATTCATTGTAAGTGAAAAAGGAATTGAAGTTGATCCTGCCAAAGTCAAAGCCATTCAGGAGATGCCTGCACCTAGGAATGAAAAGGAAGTTCGGGGTTTCTTAGGTAGATTGAACTACATATCAAGGTTCATATCTCACCTTACTGCAACCTGTGAGCCTTTGTTCAAATTGTTAAGAAAGGAACAAACGGTCAGGTGGAACGAAGATTGTCAGAAGGCTTTTGACAAAATCAAGGAGTACCTACAAGAACCTCCGATTATTATGCCTCCAATTGAAGGAAGACCCCTAATAATGTACCTGACAGTATTAGAAGGATCAATGGGGTGTGTGTTGGGCCAACATGACGAGTCTGGTCGAAAAGAGTATGCAATATACTACCTAAGCAAAAAGTTTATCGACTGTGTACAACGTTATTCACTGCTCGAGAAAACTTGTTGTGCTTTAGCGTGGGCTGCTCGCCGACTAAGACAGTATATGTTGACTCACACTACCTTACTGATCTCAAAGATGGATCCAGTCAAGTACATATTTGAGAAGCCAACACTTACCGGAAGGGTTGCAAGATGGCAAATGATTCTGACAGAGTATGGCATTCAGTACACATCTCAAAAGGCCATCAAGGGCAGTGTGTTGTCTGACTATCTAGCTGAGCAACCCATTGATGATTACCAGCCCATGAGGTTTGACTTCTCTGATGAAGACATCATGTACCTAAAAGCAAAAGATCATGAAGATCCTGTTCACACTGAAGGTCCTGACCCAGAAGAAGAATGGACAATGATGTTTGACGGGGCAGTCAATATGAATGGTCGAGGAGTTGGTGCAGTGCTCATTACACCTAAAGGAGTTCATATGCCTTTCTCGGTTAATCTCACCTTTGCATGCACTAACAACGAAGCTGAATACGAAGCCTGTATCATGGGTCTTGAGGAAGCCATTGACCTCAAGATCAAGACATTAACTGTATTCGGAGATTCAACTCTGGTAATCAATCAGACCAACGGAAAATGGTATACGCACTAAGAGCATCTAATTCCATACCGTGACTATACGTGGAGATTATTGACTTTCTTCACAACAGTCAAACTTGAGTATATACCTCAAGACGAAAATCAGTTCGCAGATGCTTTAGCTACCATTTCCTCCATGATCAAAGTTCAAACTGCCAATTATGTGCCTCAGATTTCGGTATCCAGACTTGACCGACCAGCATATGTATTCTCCATGGACATTGCTAAAGATGACAAGCCTTGGTTCCATGACATCAAATGCTTCTTAGAAGATCAGACATACCCGCCTGGGGCATCATCCAATGATAAGAAGACGTTAAGAAGGCTGGCTGGTAGTTTCTTCCTTAGTGGTGATGGTTCATTATACAAGAGAAACTTTGACATGGTTTTGCTTAGATGTGTTGATAAGAAAGAAGCAGACTTGTTGATGCACGAAGTGCATGAAGGATCTTTCAATACCCATGCTGGAGGACATGCGATGGCTATGAAATTATTACGATCAGGTTACTACTGGATCACAATGGATGCAGAATGTTGTGCTTATGCCAGGAAGTGTCATAAATGCCAGATTTATGCAGATAAGGTGCATGTGCCTCCAAATCCGTTGAATGTGATGTCTTCACCTTGGCCCTTTGCCATGTGGGGCATTGACATGATTAGAAAGATCGAACCAACTGCTTCAAATGGCCATAGATTCATCTTGGTAGCCATTGATTACTTCACCAAATAGGTTGAGGCAGCTTCGTATGCGAACGTCACTAGACAAGTGGTAGCCAGATTCCTGAAAAGAGACATCATTTATCAATATGGAGTTCCCGAGCGAATCATTATTGATAATGGTTCCAATTTGAACAACAAAATGATGGCAGAACTGTGTCGCGACTTTAAAATCAAACATCACAACTCTTCTCCTTACAAGCCAAAGATGAATGGCGCTGTTGAGGCAGCTAACAAAAACATTAAGAAGATTATGCAGAAGATGGTGGTTACTTACAAAGACTGGCATGAAATTCTACCATTTGCCTTGCATGGGTATCGTATATCAATCAGAACATCTACTGGGGCAACACCTTATCAGCTTGTGTATGGTATGGAGGCGGTTCTACCTATTGAAGTTGAATTACCCTCCTTACGGGTGTTGATGGATGTAAAGTTGAATGAAGCAGAATGGGTCCATTCTCGGTACAATCAACTGAATCTTATCGAAGAAAAGAGATTAGCTGCGATTTGTCATGGGCAGTGGGTGTTTTGAATAATGTCAAAAACTTGGGTATTTGAAATGGTGAGTGGTAAGACAGGCAAGTAGAGATGACCTCATGAAGAAACATTTTCATGAGATATTTGACTGCATGAGTCGACTTATGCTCCTCAACAGATCGACTCAAACTGTACATTTAATTTGAGTCGACTCATGGCTTGCTATAGGTCAACTCATTCGATGTGATTCTTCCTTCAAAACTCTCGGGTCCCAACAGGCTGATTGAGCGAGGATTTTAGGTAGACTCATTGACTTAGTACAGGTAAACTCATCCATATGGAGAGGTCGACGCATTACTGTCTTATGCATTTTTTCTGTTATTTTTTTACTTACTTTTACTTTCATTTTCTACTCTTTTCTAACCAATATAAATAGTTGTTTCATGTTTTATGAGAAGTTAACAATAAAAGTGAAATAGATACACATCCTTCTGTCATACCCCAAATTTGTCCCACCCATATAATTTTACATTCATTTTTGTGCCCATGCTTATTAACCCATTATGCAAGATCCAAAAAATATGTGTAGTATCTTCCATGTTCTTTTTTGTGTCAAAGTTCGTCATTTTGCGAAAATGAGTCATAATTCAGTTAAGGATATTGAGACAAAGGTGAACTAAATCCAGGGTGTTTGATGATTAAGATTTGAGATTAAAACGCAAGTCCAGTGAAAATTTGAGCCAAGCAATGACCAATGGCCTTAAATTTTTCAAGCATTGTTTCAAGTTTGCTAGGCTTTGTAGTTAGAGGTGTTCTTCCAGGCCATGATTTTAAGCTTCGTTAACAAATTTCAAAAACAACTTCAAAACCTTCATACTATTTGAACCAAGATTTGATTTTATGTGAATTCAATATTTACTTATGTAAGTTCAAGGTGCCAAACAAATGCAGAAGGAACTCATGATATATTTGGAACGATTTCAAGGTTCAAAAAGCTTTGCCTCTCATCCAATTTAAAGGATTGAAACATAATGCTTGGATTCAAGATATCGTTAGGGTGCATATTTGGTACAAATTAATAAAAGTTCAAATTGTGATAAGCTTAGAAGTACAAAATACAAGAGCAAGTTTAAAGGCCACAAAGTGGATGTAAATTCGAATTTGATCTCAAACAAGTTTAAATGTGGCAAGAATTAAAATCATACATATACAATCGCAAACACAAACACAATGGTGCAATGTGAACAACAACCAGTACAACGGAATCGCGAGTGCACGACGCTGCACAAAACCGTTTGGCTACCCTCACAGCTCATTTGTTTCCGTCTTCGACAACGACCACCGAAGGACTCGTCCAGCCTCTTCACGTCAGTTACAAGGTTGGGAATTTGCTGTATCTCAATAGTAAACCATACCACAAGGAGTTTTGGACCTCATACAGTCAATTCCTCAAGATGCACATCATATGGTTGTTTCGGTTAACGCTTTAAGTGTTTTATCTGTTTATCATCCTGATGCAAATCCTGCTCTCAAAGGTCTTGATATCTACAACTTAAAGCAAGTAAGAGACAAACAAATAGTGCGGATATTGGGAAAGATAACAACAATTGCTGCGGCAATTAATCTTAGATTAGCAGGAAGGCCGCCTGTGATTTCATCCAACAAACTGTCTTACACAGAGAACCTCTTTTACATGCTTGACTCTCTTGGCAATCCTCCATATAATCCATGGTTTCCATCCCAAGAATATGAATTTCACCTTAAATGTAATAAGGAAAATCAGTTGAAGTAAATGATAGGAAATGTACAAGTTTCTTCATCATGTCATAAAAAAAATCCTACAGACACGAGTGGCACAACAACAGTAGACTTTGACACTATTATGATGAGGCTGAACAAAAAATGAAGCAAAGAATGTAAAGACAGTATATAAATGCGGATAAGAAAACAAAAGTTCAAGACAACATTCAAAGATTGAAATTCGCATCAAACTTACAAGGTTCTGCATCAACTATACAGTAGAACAATTCTGCGAGCTTGCAACATAGCTCTATGCCTGGTTTATCAACAACACAACAAAACATGTTGAATTCAATTCAACCAAGTAATAATGTAGACACCGGGCAAGGAAATTCTGCGAGCCCTCTGCAGCAGTTTCCTTTGAGCTCCCTTCCACAAAACAGTGTTAGTCCTCCTCCACAGACCAACATCAATTCATTATCATCACAAGGTGGGGTGAATGTGATCCAACCGAATCTGAATATCCTTCAGTCAGGTTCCACTAGGCTTCAGCCCTAACTGAAACATCAGGGACATCAGATGCTGCAGAATCAATAGTACACTAATCAAATCAGACCAGAATTTTGCAAAAATATGAATGCTGCATCATGAACATGATATTAAGACACTAAGAAAGTTCATACCATGGTGAAGTAGAACTGAAATAGATTGTGTCGTTGTCATACACAAATTATAAGACTCTTGAAGATTAACTGATGTAGCCTAATTACTGAATACTCCTTTGGACCATCATTTTGTCATCTTTGAAACCTTGCACTGAACAGCAACACGCACAACCGGGCGCATCTTCAACAGTTTCCTGCGTCTTTCCCATCCACATGACAGTTCTCTGAACACTTTTCACATACAAATTCTTCTTATCCCCAGGTACAAAATTTGGTCCAATAATTCTGACCTTCGAACCTGCATAAACCTTAACAGCAAGGCACCCTACATACCTGCAAAAACATTAGAGCAAGATACACATTGAGTCACTAAGAAAACCAAGAAGGGAATTTAATCAAGGCTTTGAAAATAGAAATTGATTTTGTTCGGATAAGAACTAAACAACAATATGCAAGGCAGTGTTTAAAGGATAGTTTGTTGCAGAAGACTTAGCATTTGTTAGATAAATTCTGAACTTAAACCAATTGTATACCAGCCGTGGAATACTTCCAAAACCTTTAAACCTGCAGGGAATCAATTCAAATCATTAGTCCAACATTTGAAATGCACCAAAGGACATAATTTCATAAAAAAGGGATGCGAGCTTCATGTGTCGAGTCGTACCAGATTGAAAAGAATATGATAATGAGGTCTTTGAAAGCTTTCACAGTTGATATCATTAGAACAAAAACTTCATCATCAATCATGGGCCTTCAAAGGTCATACATTAAGCAAAGTTCGCAAAGAAGACATCAGGACTAACAGGATTCAATTGTTACAAAAGAGGCCTATCCGAAAGCTAACATGACCAAGAAATAAAACCCAAATGAGACCACCCTGTTTCACAAAGAGAAGGAACTAACAGTTAAGTTGCAGCTGGAAGGTCAAAAACATTACTTTAGAAGCACGCTAATAATAGTAAAAATTGAAGCTTACCTCAGTAATTTCAAGGTGGATTCGCAGGGAACCACAAAATGTCTAGAAGCCCTTTCTTCACACTACAGACAAAATAAGGGAATGAGTCATTATTCATTGGTCACCAAACAATTCCACTCAGAGATTTTCTCCAACGGATTGTGGATTCTACAGCTATGGCTTGTTCGGATTTTCTCACTGAAAGCTCCCGAATTCACCTATAAAAGAGGGCAATCATTAGCAATGAAAGGTCGAAAAAAAACTCTGCTAAAAACTATCTCCAACAACCCTAATACTAAAGCTCAAAATACACTTGATTCACCTCTGATTTTCGCATTGGAAATCAGAGGTTGAAGAGCTAAAGCCCTCAACCATATTTATGAAGAACGACAAAATAATAGAGGCATGAGCAAGGAGACAAGACCCGAGAAAGTTATACCTTTTTTCTCCAACTTCGTCGTTCACTTTCGGTAGCCTTCTTTCTCCATTTACACATTTCACCATATTTTTCGATACTGATTCTCAAATGTTGTTGATGATGATGCGTATTTATTGGTCTGGTTTTTTACATAACATTTGATAATTGATTTGAGCCATCGATGAAGATACGATGAAGTTTCCTTTTCCTCTCTGAGAAAAGTATGAAACTGAGTATTGAGATGAAGAAGGATTGGGAATCCGAAAAGGAATTAGGGTTTTCGATTTTCGATTTTCGCCTTTCAATTGGTTGTGATGAATCTTGCGGGATGAACGATGAAGCTTCTATTTCCCACAAGTGGATGACGAAGTGGAGTAAGGGTTGAAGATGAGATGGTGTTTGCGTTTTCTTTCTTGAAGTTGTCTTTTGATGTTTTGTTTGAATGAGAAAGACGACGAGTATGTAGAAGGATAGACCGAAAGTTTTTAAGAAATTTAATGGCAATTAATTCTCTTTAATTAACCACGCGCCACATTTTTCTTTTCCATATTGTCTTTTCCTCTTTTCAAGCTGGGCATGTGGAAGTCCCCAATTAATGGAGAATATTTTGTCATTAACCAGGGGATACTGCTGGCGGCTAGGTTTCTTTCTCTTCTTTTTTGTTCACTTCATATTTTAGGATGGGTCGGATATAACCCAAACCGGTTTGTGAGTGAACCAGATCTTCATGTTGAAGGATCCTTGGGCTTCTCCTTTTGGGCCTATGTTTTGATTATCAACACCCTTTTATTTCTTTTGATTTATAAAATTCACAACAAAAAAAACTAAAAAAAGATATTTCAATTAATTAATTAAATAATCTTCATTTAATATAATTAATTTATTAATTAATTTTAAATGATTTTATCTAATTAATTAATTAATGTCTCTTAAAAAAAATATTTTCTTAATTATTATGTTCAAATTTTAATTCCTTTCTTTTCTTATGTTTAATTTCTCATTCGAATATAAAAAAAATCAAAAAAACATTTTCATAGATTAATTAAATGTTTTATTTAATTAGATTAATTAATTTGATAATTAATCTAATTAGATATTTCTATTTGATTAATTAATTTTTCATCTTTGCTCGACATTATGCATGTGATGAATGTTTGCGTATGTTCGATCCTCCTTGTTTGAGATATGATATAATGACTGCTTGTGTGATTTATTTTTGCATTTGGATGATAAAATTGCTAAGTAAAAAAACGGATGCACACTAAGATTAATCATTTCAAAGATAAGCGAAATCTTTGGTCCAACGCCAAGTAAATATCCGTACGCACTTCACTTCATACACACACGTAAGTCGATCATTCCTTGATCGCCATCTGCACTACTTTGCACCTTACACCTTACTTAACATTTGTCAACTTAACAAATCAATGCATGGCGTTTGTTTTCTATAGCTAGTCTTTAGCTTAGTTCATCAAATCTTGCGAGCCGAACATATCGTGTCTCGCTAACAAACCAACAAATAAACTTCCCATTTCGCATTCACCTCAAAAATCGAAATGTTACTTCTTAGATCCAAACCCTTGATCCAACATAAAGCGGTCTTAGGAAATAAAATACTTCAGTAAATACGAGGAAAGTTGCACGCCACGAGCCTTAAGCGGTAGAAAGGAGGATAACGAGCTCTCGTTACTCGCTCCGATTATTTCGACGCAAGATGCTCGTCTTGTTGGATGAAATAAACTATCCATAGTCTTTAGTGCAATTCAACTCCTAAATCCTTTCATAGAAGAAAGGTAATAAAATGAACGCCATCACCCGTATCAGACTGAACTACGAAGCTCTGACTTTCCCATTGCACAAGGGAATATGTAGGCACGAGGACCTCAATCCTTGCCGAGCCCCTAGGATCAATAAACCCCTTAGTTCAACAAGTAATCATAAGTATAGACATCCCTTCGCGTGTGACAACCTAGATGGTTACCTTCCAGTACGATGGATGTAGGAGGTGCTAATACCTTCCTCCTACATAACCGACTTCCGAACCCCGACAATGGTTTGCGATGACCTTGTTTTATCCCCTCTTGGCGGTTTTATCTATATTTACCATTTCCCTCTCCGGGAATAAATAAAATTAGGTGGCGACTCTCATGTCAGCCCAGCCACGACCGCTTTCGCGAGGATCGTATTTTTCGAGGTACGACAGCTGGCGACTCTGCTGGGGATTGGTTCACCCCTATGCAAGTCAATCCTAGTCTAGGTTTCCACACTTGTTTGGATGTTCTCTTATGTGTTAATTGTTTATCGCTTTCTTTATCGCTTTCCATTTTATATCCTTATTGTGGATCTTTGGTACGGGAACGATACTTTGATTAAAACAACTTGAGCGAGAGGCTCTATACCAGGGTCTATGAGTGTAAACATAAGTTAGCGAGGTTGTGTAGTATGGGCTCCTGAGGGAACCTCTCTCGTGGGTTGTCGATACGAAAACCTCACTCGGAGTAGATTTTAATGGAAATACTGACAACCGTCAAGCTCTTGGCGTGTGTGCTCAGTTGTTTTCATTAAGGTCATCGACTCTGAGGACCTTTAGAACCTTTTGGTTAAAACATCGGTTGATGGTTGCGTAGTATTAGGCACCAGGGTTCGCCCTCGCGTGGCTCGATACGAAAACCTCACTTGGAATAGACTTACTCAATGGAGTTGATTGACTATCAAGAATATATGAAATTGACACGTGCATCAAACAGTTGAGAAAGTTCCATAACTCCAGGACTTTGTTTTAAACCTCGTGTCGATGATCACGTAGTATAGGGTACCAGGAGATTTCTCTCTTGTGTGGCTCAATACAAAGATCTCACCCAAACGAAACTCATATGGTGGAGTCAATTAACCGTCACGTTAATGGCGTGTGTAATGAACATCTATATGAATTATTAACTTTGGGCTCCCTAAAACTGTAGAGGTCACCCAGTGAGGTCCTTGTGAGGAGAGTAATCAAAGTATCTTCAATCTGTACCAGTTGTTTCTGGAACATTGCATTTTGGGTTTACCCATTCATTGTTGCATACATTCATTCATAAAATGATACAGAGATCTCAGTTTCTTATATTTATTGCAGATTTGAAGTATTTGTCAAAGCAATCAAGATGAATCAAATTTCCAAGAAAAGCACGTACAATTTCAAGTTTTTGGAACCAAAGATTCACACACTACTAGCCTTGAGAGCTAAGATCACGCCTATCAAACACAACAAATTTCAGGCTCGCTTCGGAAAAATCCTGAGTATATTGGACGAGACAGCTAATCTTGATGCTCTTAGTGCTCTTGCTCAATATTACGACATTCAACTGCGGTGCTTCACTTTCCCAGACTTCCAGATTGCTCCTACTTTGGAAGAGTTCGAGTTGCTTGTGGGCCTTCGTATTAGGGACCGCAATCCTTTCCCAAAGCTAGAAGAAGAAGTCACTATGACTAAGTTGGCTGCTGTGTTGGGACTTCCTGCAAGTTTGTTGGTGGACAATAAGTCAGACAAGGAAGGATTCACGAGACTGTTCTTAGAAAAACAAGCCTGGCAATGTGCTGAAAAAGGAAACTGGTCCTCCTGTGGAGCCATCCTAGCTCTTCTTGTGTATGGGATTGTGTTATTCCCAAAGTCAGATAAGTTGTTGACCGTGCTGCTATAGAGATTTTCATGACAGGAAACCCGGTTCCGTTCTTATTGGCAGATTTTTATCATACTTTCCATACCCGACATACGAAGAAGGGAGGTGTATTTCTTTGTTGCGCTCCGCTGTTGCACATGTGGATGAAAATGCACATGCCTAAGGAGGGTTAATTTGTGTCTAGACATTTTTCGTGGCCTCACAAATTTCCTTCGCTCAGGGCTAATGACATCACATGGTACTTAAGAGACTGGAAGATTGGGGGTGTCGTACTTAGATGTGGAAGTTTCCTTAATGTCCCTCTGATACGAAATCATGGTTGTATAAATTACAACCCGGTGCTGCTCAAGAGACAAATTGGGCTCCCTATGGAAGCTCCTCCCAAGGAAAGGAATTTGATACCTTTTGTTGTTGATAACCCATCTAAAGAAGAGTTGATGAAATTCAAGGCGGCTTGGAAGAAGATCGTTACGAGTGACCCTAGTGTCCGCAAGAATATCGCTGTGAAGGAACCTTATGTCTTGTGGGTAAAAGAAAGAGCTCGTATCGTTAAGATCCCATTCTTCCTCGATCCAACAGATTTCCCACCTCTTCCTGAGAAAGCACCATTATTACCTGAAGACATAGATGAACTCAACGAAAGGATCAAAGGTTTAGAATTGGAGAATGAACGCATGCGGATCGAACTCCTTCGAACCAAAGGAAAACAAGAAGTATGGGAGGAGAAAAGTAAAAAGATGATGGAAAGAGTGGAAAGCAGTAATAAACGAATCAGAATAGAAGAAGATAAGAGAGAGCATTGCTTGGATGCTCTTTATGGAGCTAGCATGGATCTGGATTATCGTAACGAACAATTAAGAAGGGTTGAAGTTCAAATTATCAATTTACAGAAGGACATGGAGGTGTGTCTTAAGAACAAGAAGGAGGATAGAATCACTTTAGAAGCAAAGATCAAGAGTTTAGAGGATTTTCTCAAGAGAGAAGAAGACAAGCTAGCAGCAGAAAAGTTGGAAAAGGAGAGTTTTCAGCGAAAGTATGACCGTGAGAAATTTCAACATGAGCAAGCTGTGGAACAAATTGACTACCTGAGATCTCAGAAAGCTTATCAAGACCTGGAGGATTCTTGCATCCAATGGATGAACAAGTGTCAAGATGCTGAAGAAGCCATAGGTGGAAGAGATATTGCAATTGCAAATCTCCAAGATCTCTACGAAGAGTGGAAGCAGAAGTTTGTAAACCTGGCTAACATGCTGAACTTTGCAAGTTAAGACCTCCCCGAGAAGCTTTAAGATGCAGATCGCGTTATGTGCCCAGAAAACACGCCTGAAGAAGTCTACAGGTGTGTGAAAGTTTGCAAAAGAACCATCAAGGAGCTTACCACAAATCTAGTAGCAGTCCGCAAAGCTCAAGGGGTCATTTTCAGGGTTGCACCATAGCTTATGTTCAAGAAAGTTGTTGTTATCTTTTGCATTGTAATATGAAAACTAGTGGAATCTCTAATGTACTTGTTTGAATTAAATGAATGAAAGTTGTTGCTTTTGGATTTTAAATCTTGTCTTATTTGCAATGATAAATACGTTAAATATCTCTGGTAATAAATTGATAAGACGACTGAGAGCTTTGTAATCAAACATATGCATTCATACGCTCATTTTCACAACCAAACAAAAACACAAACTCATACCTTCCCTCTTCAGAAAAGCTGACTTTCCGGATTTTCCGACGGAGGTACGAAACTAGAAGGATTTACAAAATGACTTTGGAGCAAATCCAAGAGGAGCAGAACGCCATGAGGTCAGATATTGATTCACTCAAAGGAAAGCTAGACCAAATCCTCGAGGTCATCACTATGGCTAAGAGAGAAGAAGAAGCTGAGAAACTCGCCAGACAAGCCGACACTTCGGGGATTGCCAAAGAGAACTTCAATCTTACCGGGGTGAATCCACCAAACTTACCATCTTTAGCAGTTCACCATGGGTCATTTAAGGACATGGATGAGTAGTCTGATGTCTTTTATGCGGACCCACCTGTTCCCCGTACTGAAGCTCTTCTTGAGCCAGTAGCAGAAAGGTTGCATTCAATGGAGGAAAAGCTTAAGGCAATGGATATTAACACCATTCCTGGTCTAGATGTTGAGGAGATGTGTCTTGTACCAGGATTAGTAATCCCGCATAAATTCAAGGTTCCCGACTTTCCCGATAAATATAAAGGGAACAGTTGTCCTCACACTCATCTTCGGGCTTACTGCAGAAAGATGGCTTTATATGCTAGGAACGACCAACTCCTAATTCATTGTTTTCAGG
Organism: Lathyrus aphaca; assembly: GCA_963966055.1. NCBI lineage: Eukaryota > Viridiplantae > Streptophyta > Magnoliopsida > Fabales > Fabaceae > Lathyrus > Lathyrus aphaca. The sequence continues at coordinate 497,990,503 of OZ014521.1, forward strand.
ATAGCCTGTCCGGGGCATCATTGGAGTGGTACGTCCAGTTTGAAAGAGGCTGAATCAAAACATGGAATGACCTCTCCCGTGCATTTCTTGAACATTATCAGTACAATGTTGATCTTGCACCCAATCGTACTCAACTGCAAGACATGACGCAATGTAACAATGAGTCTTTCAAAGAATACGCACAAAGGAGGAGAGAACTCGCTGCACGGGTTCAGCCACCGTTGCTTCCTAAAGAGTTAACAGACATGTTTCTAAATACACTGGAGGACAAATATATAGACCAAATGATGGGAGCTAGTTTTCCTAGCTTCTCTGAAATCGTGTCCGTAGGAGAAAGGATTGAGAGCCAGTTGAAGAAGGGAAAAGGAGCAGCCACCTCTGCAAATGTGGGCAAGAAACCTTATCCTAATTTCCAAAAGAAGAGGGAAGGAGAGGCCAATGCTATTATGAGAGGAAGAGCTAGTTTGTCGTATAACATGTCTTATGGGCATGTAGCTAATGTTGCACCAGCTCCATATCAACCACAGGCTCCACAACACCAACAATATCAGAAGGCACCTGCACAACAGCCCAATCAACAGTACATACGAAGTGGTCCGGTGCAAAGGCAGCCTAGACCAAGAAGGCACATTGATCCAGTCCCCATGCCCTACAGAGATATCTTTAATCAATTGAATCAACGCGGACAACTGACTCTGAGGGATCTAAGACCATCCACTTTCCCTTACCCTCCAAATTACGATGCTAATGCCATCTGCGAATTCCACAAAGGTGCGCCGGGACACACTATAGACAAATGCTATGCATTTCAAAATCACGTGCAGGATTTGGTGGAGTCGAAGGATCTAACGTTTACTCCAAGAGGCCCGAATGTCAAAAACAACCATATACCACCTCATGGAGGAGCGGCTGTTAATGTCGTGGAGGAGGAAGACGATGGTGAGTTAATTCTAAAGGCAGAAGACGCTCATACTCCATTGGCTATGAATGGGGAACAATTGGAGAAATCAGGTTTGATGCTGGTAAAAGATGAAGAGGTTGATCATTCCGAGGAAGATGTCAGGGAGTGTGTGCAAGGACTCCTCAATCAAGGTTTGATACAGATCGAAAGACGTGGAAAGAAGAAAAGAATGGTGGCTGCAATGGAGGTGTATTATGATGCACCTCAGACTCCAAACAATGTTACTCCTATAGTTATAGAATACCCAGTTCCCTACACTGGGGAAAATAACCAAGCTGTACCGTGGAGTTATGAACCAGTGAACGCTAGACAAGGCCGGAGAAGGCAGCCCATTAATATTGAATTTCCCATTGTCACATCCATTGCCGGACCAAGTGGGATGACTCGCAGTGGACGAGTGTTTACACCAAGACCAGTAGAGTCATCATCCAATCAAAAGCAAAAGACAACTGCTACACCGGTCGTCACTCCTATTCCTCAGGGGTCACCAGAAGATTTGTCATCACCCAAAGCTGCATTCACTCAGAAAGAAGCGAAAGAGTTCTTAAGGATTATCAAGAAAAGCGACTACAAGGTAGTCGATCAGCTGAATCAGACTCCCGTCAAAATATCTATGTTATCTTTATTACTTAGTTCTGAAGCACATAGATCATCTTTGCTGAAAGTGCTAAGTGCGGCCCACATTACCAAAGATATCACGGTAGCCCAATTCGATGACGTCATAGCCAGCGTTACCACTGGTAACTTCCTCGGCTTTAATGATGAAGAGCTCACTACTGATAAGAAAAACCATAATAAGGCTTTGCACATCTCCATAAGATGTGAAGATACGTTGCTGTCGAGGGTGTTGGTGGATACTGGTTCCTCCTTAAATGTGATGTCGAAAACAACGTTGGAAAGAATGCCCGTGCAAGGAGTAATGATGAAGCCAAGTTCATTGATAGTAAAAGCTTTCGATGGTTCTAGGCGTGCGGTTCTAGGAGAGGTGGATCTCCCGATCAAGATAGGACTTGCCTTTTTCACCATTACTTTCCAAGTAATGGATATCCATCCTGGGTACAGCTGTCTCTTGGGAAGACCATGGATTCATAACGCAGGGGCCGTTACATACACTCTCCATCATAAACTAAAGTTCCCTATGCAGACCCTAATAGTGGTGATTGGAGGAGAAGAAGATATCCTGGTGAGTCATTTGACCTCTTTTCTATATATTGATGTAGAAGGCGAAACTGTCGAGACACTGTTTCAATCTTTTGAAATAGTGAGTATGCTGGCAGTACAACGAGAATCTGAGCACCCACAGCCATTAATGTCTATGGCATCGCTGAAGGAAGATTTGGCTGTCTTGGAGACTGGGAACACACAGGGCTGGGGCAAAGTTGTCGAGATGCAAGACAAAAGAGACATGTATGGCATTGGCTACCAGCCATCTTCCAGTGCAACAACGATCTCTGCATATTAATAACATGGTAAATTTCCTCGGGTGACTGATACATTTACAAGCGCTGGATACATCTTTGAGGATCACACTGCAATGATCTCAGACTAAGACTACCATGAAGTGACTTGTAACTGGATTCGTCAAGCCAATCCAGGGGAGGAATTAGAGAATTGGAGAACTGTAGAGATTCCTCAGTTTATTTACCCTAAAAAGTAATTCTACTTCTTTTTCAAAACCATATGCTCCGCCCAAGGCAAATTGGGATGTTGTCGGGACACCAATGTTTTAAAATTTTGATTATCAATATAATAAATCTACAATTTGCATTCAATATTTGTTCTCTTTCTTTCACCTTTTTTCCTTTTATAATAAAATGGCAATGTTTAAATGCACACCACTTTCTAAAATAAATGCATAAATAATAAACATGCAGAGACACTACCGAGGTTCTTGATGACGACGCTGCTATGGTCCTATATGACTTCGACTGTCCGACTACTCAAACAGGAAGAGAAGGTCATTCAGCCACACCAAGAGGGCATTGAAGTTATCAACCTGGGATCAGAGGAGGATAAACGAGAAGTGAAGATAGGTGCTTCTCTGCAAGCTGAAGTGAAGGCAAAATTGATAGAGCTCCTCCACGAGTACACCGATGTGTTCGCATGGTCATATCAGGATATGCCTGGGCTAAATACTGATATTGTCGTGCACAAGTTGCCATTCAAGGAAGAATGTCCAGCAGTCAAGCAAAAGTTGAGAAGGACTCGTCCAGACATGGACCTCAAGATTCGGGAAGAAGTAAGAAAGCAATTTGACGCCGGATTTCTAGCAGTAGCTAAATACCCACAATGGATCGCCAACATCGTACCAGTTCCAAAGAAAGATGGAAAGGTCCGCTTGTGTGTCGACTACAGAGACTTGACTAGAGCTAGTCACAAAGACGATTTCCCACTACCTCATATCGATGTATTGGTGGATAATACAGCTCAATTCTCAGTGTTCTCCTTTATGGACGGCTTCTCCGGATATAATCAGATCAAAATGGATCCAGAGGACATGGAGAAGACCACGTTCATTACGCCGTGGGGAACTTTTTGCTACAAAGTGATGCCATTCGGACTCAAAAATGCTAGAGCAACATATCAACGTGCCATGGTAACACTCTTTCATGATATGATTCATAAAGAGATTGAAGTATACGTTGATGATATGATTGCTAAATCCCAAACAGAGGAGGAACACATTGTTAATTTGCAAAAGTTATTTGTACGATTAAGAGAGTTCAAGCTCAGACTCAACCCGAATAAGTGCACATTTGGGGTTCGATCCGGAAAGTTGCTAGGATTCATTGTGAGTCAGAAGGGGATTGAGGTTGATCTTGACAAAGTCAAAGCCATTCAGAGCATGCTTGCGCCAAGAACTGAAAAGGAAGTCAGAGGTTTCCTTGGAAGGTTGAACTACATTGCCAGATTTATTTCGCACCTCACTGCTACCTACAAGCCGATCTTCAAGCTCTTAAGAAAGGATCAAGCAATTGAATGGGATAATGAATGTCAAACAGCCTTTGATAGAGTTAAGGAATATTTGCAAGAACCACCAATCTTGGTGCCTCCCGTTCCTGGAAGGCCTTTAATAATGTACATGACAGTTCTTGACGAATCCATGGGCTGTGTGCTGGGGCAACAAGATGAGACTGGCAAGAAGGAGCATGCCATCTACTACTTGAGCAAGAAGTTCAATGATTGTGAAACAAGGTATTCATCACTTGAGAAGACTTGTTGTGCTCTTGCATGGGCTACCAAACGTCTCCGACAATACATGTTGACCCATACGACATATTTGATTTCCAAGATGGATCCTCTTAAATATATATTTGAGAAACCAGCTCTCACTGGTAGGATTTCCCGATGGCAAATGCTTTTGTCAGAGTACGATATTTAATATGTTACTCAAAAGGCTATCAAAGGAAGCATACTAGCAGATCATCTCACTCATCAGCCTGTAGAGGACTACCAACCTTTGAAGTTCGACTTTCCAGACGAGGATATCATGTTGATTAAAGACTATGAAGAGCCTGGACCTGACGAAGGGCCTGAACCAGGGGAGTGATGGACTCTCATGTTTGATGGTGCTGCCAATGATCGAGGTTGTGGAATTGGGGTAGTATTGACATCTCCTAAGGATTTTCACGTACCTTTTACAGCTAAACTTTGTTTTCCATGCACGAACAATGTGGCTGAATATGAAGCATGCATTATGGGACTAGAAGAAGCCATTAATTTGAGGATTAAAACACTCGATGTATGTGGCGACTCAGCTCTGGTAATATATCAAACTACAGGAGATTGGGAAGTACGATGTGATCATCTGATTCCGTATCGGGATTATGTGTTGAAGTTACTCCCCAGGTTTAATGATATTACTTTCACCCATGTGCCTCATAGTGCAAATCAAATGGCTGACGCTCTGGCAACTCTGGCATCTATGTACCAGCTGATTTGGCCTAATCATCAGCCTTCCATTGATCTCAAGCGTTTTGAGGAACCTGCTTATTTTCTGACTACCAAGGAAGAATCAAGTGCCAAGCCTTGGTTCTATGATATCAAGCGCTACTTGGAGAAGAAAGAATACCCAGAAGGTGCTTTGGGTATGGATAAAAGAACACTAAGAAGATTGGCCTCAAATTTCTTTCTGAATGGGGATGTCTTGTACAAGAGAAATCATGACATGATCCTACTCCAATGTGTAGATGAATAGGAGGCAGAACAAATCATAAAAGAGATACATGAAGGATTGTTTGGCACCCATATGAGCGGGCATACCATGGCAAAGAAAATCCTTAGAGCAGGATACTATTGGCTAACAATGGAGGTTGATTGTTATGCTCATTTCCAAACATGCCACAAATGCCAAATCTATGCTGACAGGGTACACGTACCTCCTACTCCGTTAAACATCTTGACTTCTCCATGGCCGTTCTCCATGTGGGGAATAGATATGATTGGGATGATTGAATCGAAGGCGTCAAACGGGCATAGGTTTATACTTGTTGCCATAGACTACTTCACTAAGTGGGTCAAAGCTGCCTCTTACGCTAATGTTACCAAGCAAGTAGTTGCTCGCTTCTTGAAGAATAACATTATATGTAGATATGGGGTTCCTCACCGGATCATTACTTACAACGGGTCAAATCTCAATAACAAGACAATCGAAGAGTTATGTGCTAATTTCAAAATTGAGCATCATAATTCAACACCATACAAACCCAAGATGAATGGAGATGTAGAAGCTGCAAACAAGAATATCAAGAAGATCATTCAGAAAATGGTTGTTATGTATAAGGATTGGCATGAGATGCTACCTTTCGCTCTGCATGGTTACCGTACTTCAGTACGTACTTCGACAGGGGCAACCCCTTTTTCTTTGGTATACGGGATGGAAGATGTCCTCCCGATAGAAGTTGAAATTCCTTCGATGAGAGTTCTGATGGAAGCTAAATTAGACGAAGCAGAATGGGTCAGAACAAGGTTTGATGAGCTCAATCTTATTGAAGAAAAGCGTATGACGGCACTGTGTCATGGACAACTTTACCAGAGACGTATGAAGAAAGCTTTTGACAAGAAAGTGCGTCCCCAGACTTACCAGGAAGGTGATTTGGTGCTCAAACGAATCACCACCATGCACAGAGAGCCCAGGGGCAAGTGGGCGCCTAATTATGAAGGACCTTTTGTGGTGGTGAGAACTTTCTCTGGAGGTGCCTTGATTCTTGCAAGTATGGACGGTGAAGAACTTTCTACCCCCGTGAATGCGGATGCAGTTAAGAGATATTATGCCTAAAAGATTAGAATAAAAGCCGCTAAGTCGAAAACCTGAAAAGGCGACTTAGGCAAAAATAGGCTATCCCGGTGGACTGAAAACCCGAAAGGGCGGTCCAGGCAAAAATTAGGGATAAAAATAAAAATTAGCCCGCTGAGTTGAAAACCTGAAAGGGCGGCTCAGGCAAAAAAGGGCGTCCCGGTGGATTGAAAACCCAAAAGGGCGATCCAGGCAAAAGTTAGACTAATTCCAAGGAAAATATTATATTCTGTACATTCATTTGATTCTGGGGAGCTACGAAAGAGAAGGATCCATCCAATCGTCTTCCTACAAAGTTTAACTGATGAGATTTTTCATAGATATAGGGATCATAACAGTGTCGAAAATCAATAGTACTTCATTTATTTTGTTGGCATTGTATTTTTCCTTGCACAACAATTACCTCATTAAGTAATTGCATCTGTATGTACATTCTTACCCTTCACGGGTCTTAGTAATAAAAAGAGAAATTTCTCATCAAAAATTGTGCTCAATCATTTTATTTTATTTGTTTGTTTGCAAAATGTTTTTTTATTATTAATAAACTCTGTTTTGAAATTTTGGTAAAAATAATAATAACAATGTTTGAAAAGTAGTACGATTATCTTTTTGGTTGACAAGAGGAACTTGACAGTTTTCCCGTTAGCTAATATCATTGCGAGTCACTGTGATTGTTTCCGCACAGACAACATATCCCATTGACGAATGTTAAACCTCAGTCAAAATTTTGCCAAGGGCACTCATGTCTCTCATCTTGTTGCTTACAACTTTATCAGGGTCTCGTGTACCAAGTGTGGGAAAATCTAATACCCTTCACCATCTCTCAAAGTCCAATATTCATTGGCAACCACCAAAAAGCTTGAAGTCCACCATGTTGGGATCTCTCATAAAACCTAAAGTCCAATTTTATTGGCAACTACTAAAAAGAAAAAGTCCAATCTCATTGGTACCCTCATGATTCCCAAAAGCCCACTGTGCTGGCAACCATCAAAAGACTTAAAGCCCAACCATGTTTGGCACACCTCCCAAAGTCCAATACTCTTGACAATTGCCAAAAAACTTATCTCCAGTATATAAACCCATTCACATTGTCGCAATCATGTCATGCATAACATTCTTGTCTGAGGACGAAAATGTCATCAAACACAATCATATTAATCATTAGCATTTAAAAAAGCATTTGCATTAGAATCATTAATCATTGCATTCTCATAAGAATCATTGTGCATCATGAAATGTACGAGATCATATCAAGATAGCATAGCAGGATCCAGGACATGCATCCAGGGCTTTCCTCTTTCAAAATTGGCGGTGTTCCCCTGAAAGGAGCTAACATTCCGCATGTGCTGGCATATTTTTATTCCCCAACAAATTATGCTTCAGCTTCACAGTTGATAGTAATGATGTCCACCATCTCCATTTTTGTTGCTCTACAAGCAGAGAGTACCCTGGAAGATTGATTGAGATACTGCTTTGGCATTCTCCGAAGAACCTTGAATCGAAAAGGTATTGTTTTGCAAGATCCGAAGAATCTCATGTTGTGGTAAGGATACTGTTCTAGTATCACCAAAGAGCCTTGATTGGAAGGAACTGCTTCGCATGACCTAGAAGGTCTTATACCATTGGGAAGAGATACTGCTCTAGATATTCCCAAAGAGCCGTTATTGTTAGGGTGTTGCTTTGCTTGGATTAGAGAGTCTCATTTGATTTAGGTACTACTTCGCCCGACTCGAAGAATCTCATGTTCGGTAAAGATACTATTCTAGTGTCACTGAAGATCCTTGAATATAAGGAACTGCTTCGTATGATCTGGAAAATCTTATACCGTTTTGTTCGAGATAATGCTTTGGTATCCTCCGAGGACCCTTGAATCGAAAAGGTACTACTTCTCAAGACCCGAAGAATCTCATGTTTGTTAAGACATTGTTTAGTATCACCGGAGAGCCTTGACCGAAAGGAACTGCTTCGCATGATCTAGAAAATATCGTGTCATTGTTTGAGATGTTTGCTCTAAGTATCAACGGAGAGCCTGGAGTGTGAGGAATTGCTTTGTTGGATCAAAGAACATCATTGTTTAAGATACCAATTTGGGCATTCCCCGAAGAGCCTTTATTGTTAAGGAACGGCTTCGCATGACCCAAGGAATCACGCGTCTTGTTAAGATCTTGTCCCCGAAGAAACCCTAATTCATATGGGACTGCCTTGTACGACTTGGAGAAGTTTATTCATTAAATTGGGATACTGCTTTGTTAGTACGAAGAATCTCATATATTTCGTACATTTTTTCCAATATTATCCTTGTATCCCTTTCAGTGGTGTCGCATTTTCTCTATTGTCGGACAAATTTCAGGGTCTTTTTTATATCTAATCGACTATTACCCTAAAGAGATTGAACTCCATGCAGCAGTTCACTCCTTCGGTGTCAAGACAATTAGATAGGGGCATCTTTCATACCCCAAATTTGTCTCACCCATATAATTTTACATTCATTTTTGTGCCCATGCTTACTAACCCATTATGCAAGATCCAAAAAATATGTGTAGTATCTTCCATGTTCTTTTTTGTGTCAAAGTTCGTCATTTGGCTAAAATGATTCATAATTCAGTTAAGGATATTGAGACAAAGGTGAACTAAATCCAGGGTGTTTGATGATTAAGATTTGAGATTCAAACGCAAGTCCAGTGAAAATTCGAGCCAAGCAATGACCAATGGCCTTAAATTTTTCAAGCATTGTTTCAAGTTTGCTAGGCTTTGTAGTTAGAGGTGTTCTTCCAGGCCATGATTTTAAGCTTCGTTAACAAATTTCCAAAGCAACTTCAAAACCTTCATACTATTTGAACCAAGATTTGATTTTATGTTAATTCAATATTTACTTATGTAAATTCAAGGTGCCAAACAAATGCAGAAGGAACTCATGATATATTTGGAACGGTTTCAAGGTTCAAAAAGCTTTGCCTCTCATCCAATTTAAAGGATTGAAACATAATGCTTGGATTCAAGATATCGTTAGGGTGCATATTTGGTACAAATTAATAAAAAGTTCAAATTGTGATAAGCTTAGAAGTACAAAATACAAGAGCAAGTTTAAAGGCCACAAAGTGGATGTAAATTCGAATTTGATCTCAAAAAAGTTTAAATGTGGCAAGAATTAAAATCATACATATACAATCGCAAACACAAACACAATGGTGCAATGTCAATAATAAACAGTACAACGGAATCGCTAGTGCACGACGCTGCACAAAACCGTTTGGCTACCCTCACAGCTCATTTGTTTCCCTCTTCGACAATGACCGCCGAAGGACTCGTCCAGCCTCTTCACGTCAGTTACAAGGTTGGGAATTTGCTGTATCTCAACAGTCAACCGTACCACAAGGAGTTTTGGACCTCATACAGTCAATGCCTCAAGATGCACATCATATGGTTGTTTCGGTTAACGCTTTAAGTGTTTTATCTGTTTATCATCCTGATGCAAATCCTGCTCTCAAAGGTCTTGATATCTACAACTCAAAGCAAGTAAGAGACAAACAAATAGTGCAGATATTGGGACAGATAACAACAATTTTTTCGGCAATTAATCTTAGATTAGCAGGAAGGCCGCCTGTGATTCCATCCAACAAACTCTCTTACACAGAGAACCTCCTTTACATGCTTGATTCTCTTGGCAATCCTCCATATAATCCATGGCTTCCATCCCAAGAATCTGAATTTCACCTGAAATGTAATAAGGAAAATCAGTTGAAGTAAATGATAGGAAATGTGCAAGTTTCTTCATCAAGTCATAAAAAAAAATCCTACAGACACGAGTGGCACAACAACAGTAGACTTTGACACTATTATGATGAGGCTGAACAGAAAATGAAGCAAAGAATGTCAAGACAATATATAAATGCAGATAAGAAAACAAAAGTTCAAGACAATATTCAAAGATTGAAATTCGCATTAAACTTACAAGGTTTTGCATCAACTATATAATAGAACAATTCTGCGAGCTTGCAACATAGCTCTATGCCTGGTTTATCAACAACACAACAAAATGTGTTGAATTCAATTCAACCAAGTAATAATGTAGACATCGGGCAAGGAAATTCTGCGAGCCCTCTGCAGCAGTTTCCTTTGAGCTCCCTTCCACAAAACAGAGTTAGTCCTCCTCCACAGACCATCATCAATTCATTATCATCACAAGGTGGGGTGAATGTGTTCCAACCGAATCTGAATATCCTTCAGTCAGGTTCCACTAGGATTCAGCCCTAACTGAAACATCAGGGACATCAGATGCTGCAGAATCAATAGTACACTAATCAAATCAGACCAGAATTTCGCAAAAAAATGAATGCTACATCATGAACATGATACTAAGACACTAAGAAAGTTCATACAATGGTGAAGTAGAACTGAAATCGATAGTGTCATTGTCATACACAAATTATAAGACTCTTGAAGATTAACTGATATATCCTAATTACTGAATACTCCTTTGGACCATCATTTAGTCATCTTTGAAACCTTGCACTGAACAGCAACACTCACAACCGGGCGCATCTTCAACAGTTTCCTTCCTCTTTCCCATCCACATGACAGTTCTCTGAACACTTTTCACATACAAATTCTTCTTATCCCCAGGTACAAAATTTGGTCCCATAATTCTGACCTTCGAACCTACAGAAACCTTAACAGCAAGGCACCCTACATACCTGCAAAACCAGTAGAGCAAGATACACATTGAGTCACTAAAAAAACCAAGAAGGGAATTTAATCAAGCTTTTGAAAATATCAATTTAATTTGTTCGGATAAGAACTAAACAACAATAGGCAAGGCATTGTTTAAAGGATAGTTTGTTGCAGAAGACTTAGCATTTGTTAGATAAATTCTGAACTTAAACCAATTGTATACCAGCCGTGGAATACTTCCAAAACCTTCAAACCTGCAGGGCATCAATTCAAATCATTAGTCCATCATTTGAAATGCACCAAAGGACATAATTTCATAAAAAAAGGATGCGAGCTTCATGTGTCGAGTCGTATCAGATTGAAAAGAATATGATAATGAGGTCTTTGAAAGCTTTCACAGTTGATATCATTAGAACAAAAACTTCATCAACAATCATGGGCCTTCAAAGTTCATACATGAAGAAAAGTTCACAAAGAAGACATCAGGGCTAACAGGATTCAATTGTTACAAAAGAGGCCTATCCGAAAGCTAACATGACCAAGAAATAAAATCCAAATGAGACCACCCTGTTTCACAAAGAGAAGGAACTAACAGTTAAGTTGCAGCTGGAAGGTCAAAAACATTACCTTAGAAGCACACCAATAACAGTAAAAATTGAAGCTTACCTCAGTAATTTCAAGGCTGATTCGCAGGGGACTACAAAATGTCTAGAAGCCCTTTCTTCACACTACAGACAAAATAAGGGAATGAGTCATTATTCATTAGTCCCCACACAATTCCACTCAGAGATTTTCTCCAACGGATTGTGGATTCTACAACTATGGCTTGTACGGATTTTCTCACTCAAAGCTCCCGAATTCACCTATAAAAGAGGACAATCATTAGCAATGAAAGGACGAAAAAAAACTCTGCTAAAAACTATCTCCAACAACCCTAATACTAAAGCTCAAAATACACTTGATTCACCTATAATTTTGGCATTGGAAATCAGAGGTGTAAGAGCTAAAGCCCTCAACCATATTTACAAAGAACGGCAAAATAATAGAGGCGTGAGCAAGGAGACAAGACTCGAGAAAGTTATACCTTTTTTCTCCAACTTCGTCGTTCACTTTCGGTAGCCTTCTTTCTCTATTTACACATTTCACCATATTTTTCGATACTGATTCTCAAATGTTGTTGTTGATGATGCGTATTTATTGGTCTGGTTTTTGACATAACGTTTGATAATTGATTTGAGCCATCAATGAAGATACGATGAAGTTTCCTTTTCCTCTTTGAGAAAAGTATGAAACTGAGTATTGAGATGAAGAAGGATTGGGAATCCGAAAAGGAATTAGGGTTTTCGATTTTCGCCTTTCAATTGGTTGTGATGAATCTTGCGGGATGAACGATGAAGCTTCTGTTTCCCACAAGTGGATGACGAAGTGGAGTAAGGGTTGAAGATGAGATGGTGTTTGCGTTTTCTTTCTTGAAGTTGTCTTTTGATGTTTTGTTTGAATGAGAAAGATGACGAGTATGTAGAAGGATAGACCGAAAGTTTTTAAGAAATTTAATGGAAATTACTTTTCTTTAATTAACCACGCGCCACATTTTTCTTTTCCATACTGTCTATTCCTCTTTTTAAGCTGGGCATGTGGCAGTCCCCAATTAATGAGGAATATTTTGTCATTAACCAGGGGATACTATTGGCGGCTAGGTTTCTTTCTGTTCTTTTTCGTTCGCTTCATATTTTAGGACGGGTCGGATATAACCCAAACCGGTTTGTGAGTGAACCGGATCTTCATGTTGAAGGATCCTTGGGCTTCTCCTTTTGGGCCTATGTTTTGATTATCAGCATCCTTTTATTTCTTTTGCTTTATAGAATTCACAACAACAAAAAACTAAAAAAAGATATTTCAATTAATTAATTAAATAATCTTCATTTAATATAATTAATTTATTAATTAATTTTAAATGATTTTATCTAATTAATTAATTAATGTCTCTTAAAAAAACATTTTCTTTATTATTATGTTCAAATTTTAATTCCTTTCTTTTCTTATGTTTAATTTCTCATTCGAATATAAAAAAAAAATCAAAAAAACATTTTCATAGATTAATTAAATGTTTTATTTAATTAGATTAATTAATTTGATAATTAATCTAATTAGATATTTCTATTTGATTAATTAATTTTTCATCTTTGCTCGACATTATGTGTGTGATGAATGTTTGCGTATGTTCGATCCTCCTTGTTTGAGATATGATATAATGACTGCTTGTGTGATTTATTTTTGCATTTGGACGATAAAATTGCTAGGTAAAAAAATGGACGCACACTAAGATTAATCATTTCAAAGATAAGCAAAATCTTTGGTCCAACGCCAAGTAAATATCCGTACGCACTTCACTTCATACACACACGTAAGTCGATCATTCCTTGATCGCCATCTGCACTACTTTGCACCTTACACCTTACTTAATATTTGTCAACTTAACGAATCAATGCATCGCGTTTGTTTTCTATAGCTAGTCTTTAGCTTAGTTCCTCAAATCTTGCGAACCGAGCATATCGTGTCTCGCTAACAAACCAACAAATAAACTTCCCATTTCGCATTCACCTCAAAAATAGAAATGTTACTTCTTAGATCCAAACCCTTGATCCAACATCAAGAGGTCTTAGGAAATAAAATACTTCAGTAAATACGAGGAAAGTTGCACGCCACGAGCCTTAAGCGGTAGAAAGGAGGATAACGAGCTCTCGTTACTCGCTCCGATTATTTCGACGCAAGACGCTCGTCTTGTTGGATGAAATAAACTATCCATAGTCTTTAGTGCAATTCAACTCCTAAATCCTTTCATAGAAGAAAGGTAATAAAATGAATGCCATCACCTGTATCAGACCGAAATACGAAGCTCTGACTTTCCCATTGCACAAGGGAATACGTAGGCACAAGGACCTCAATCCTTGCCGATCCCCTAGGATCAATAAACCCCTTAGTTCAACAAGTAATCATAAGTATAGACATCCCTTCACGCGTGATAACCTAGATGGTTCCCATCCAGTACGATGGATGTAGGAGGTGCTAATACCTTCCTCCTACATAACCGACTTCTGAACCCCGATAATGGTTTGCGATGACCTTGTTTTATCCCTTCTTGGCAGTTTTATCTATATTTACCATTTCCCTCTTCGGGAATAAATAAAATTAGGTGGCAACTCTCATGTCAGCCCAACCGTGACCGTGTTCGCGAGGATCGTATTTTTCGAGGTACGACACCTTCTCTTCATCTTCTCCTTCTTTTCATTAATCAACAATCACACACAACAATCTTTGTTGATCAAGGTGCAACGTATGGTGATAACGTCCATTTGTGAGATTAAGGTTTCAGTTTGGGTAGAGAAGGTGTGGGTTTTTCTTGTAAAAACCTAAAAGGTTTTCTCCTCAAAGATCGTAGAAGATTTAGGGGTTTTGTATGCAATTATCGTTCGTAGATTCATCCGAGTGAGGGAGTTTGAAGATCAAGGGAATCATTTATTCATATCACGTTAACCTGAGGATTACGAAGATAGTTATGGGTTCACAAGCATTGAAGAAAATCAGTCGTGCTCAAAGTTTGAAGTATTGTATATTCTTGCAAGAAGGAAGCTATTAATCGGAGGTTTTCTCAATGCGCGTGAAGGACTTGGTTCTTCTCGAATCAAAGGGCAAGAAGATTTATTCCAACAATTGCAATTTGGATTGATTTTCTTCTTGCATAAAAAATTGCAATATTAATGAAATATCCTAATTTGATTGAGAATTGGGGGAAGAGTACTTCTAGCGAGGACGGTGAAGGAACTACCTAAGAAAATCTTTTGTGTTCTTTATTCGTTTCATTCTAATATTTTTTGCATTACTTGATGTTGTTGAGAATTGTGGTATATTTTTCATCTAAAGGCTCGGGTCTCAACAGGCCGACCCACGCGTCGGCTCATGGACCTGTCTGTGTTGACATGTGTCTTTGATGAGTCGACTCATTTTAAAGTTTGAAATACATTGACTCACTAACTTGTTTGAGTCGACTCATTGTCGATTTAACTGCCCATACGTGTTGAAACGTGTGTTGTCTACATGTTTATGGTTCCTAGGTCGACTCATCTTCTTTTTAACCAAAAATTTAATAGTGTTTTAAATGTCTTTATTCTCTTAATCAACTTAATTGCATAAACTAAAATTTATTTCATACTCATTTCATCTTCATCATACATTTCTACTACCGTCTCTCAAGAACCCTAATTCTAAAAATCTCACTACATCTTCTTTAACTCTTCATCAATGGCATCAAGAGAAACTGGAAAAAGAACACTAAAGGGCTCTTCATCTCAATCATCAATTTCAGTAACTTCTTTATCTCTTCTCCAAACTGATCTTGCTGATACTTATGATAGGAAATTCAGAAATAGGAAGATTATTCCACAATATGTGTACTCCAAGAGAACTGATAATCAGATGCATATTCCTCACATTGTTGAACTGATTGATTTTCAAGAAATCAATTAGTTCTTATCCTGTCAAGTAGAATACAATGATGATATGATTAGAATGTTTTATACTGGTCTTGTTGGTAAATTCAAAGGTTTTGAGATCAATTTCCGGATGGGAGAAAGGATGTTAGAAGTTATTGCACAGGTTTGGAAAGATATCTTTAAGATTGATCCTGAGGCTGCTAGTATTTTGATGACTGATACCACTCATGTTCCTCACTATGAATTTTGTAAGGACTTAAATGGTATGTTAAAAGAATCTTTTATTGAGGTTGCAGTGAATTGTGAGTTGTTTCCGTCATCCAATACAATAGGAAAGGTTAAGCTTATCGATCGTATTCTCCATTGGATTGTCTCGTACAACCTTCGGCCTAAGAAAGGTGGTTTCTCCCGTATCGACATGTATGAGGTTCATCTCATATACATCCTCTGAAACAAGGTAAAAGTCAATTGGCCACACTATTTTGCTGGTAGTATTTTTTTCTCTTAAGGAGAAGAAAGGTGTTGCTCTTTCCTATCCTTCGATTATTCAGGCAATTATCAATAAAGCACAAGTCGTTGTTAAGGGTGTTCCTTATGTCCTTATTTCTGAAAACAATTGTTTCCAAAAAAAGACGCTTGGTCTAATGGTTCAAAAGTGGGATCCAAAAGAAACGATATACAAGTACATTGCTCGGGCTGGCTCTGGTCATGATCATGAGGATGAGGTTGATGTTGAAGATGATGAGAATTAAAATGCTGAGGATATGAACATTGATGAAGTTCATGTTGATAAAGAAGACAGGTATCATGCTCCTTCTGATGATTCTTCACTTTATGAAAACCAAGGTTGGGGTGAATGGCAACACACAAGATGGACACACACAACAACTTCGTTTGCTCCTCCATCTCCACCACCTCCACCTCCGTAAGAAAACACTTATGGAGTAATGAATCTGCTTCAAAATATGCAATTGGAATAGCAAAGCTATTATGCATCTCAATTTGAGTGGTACAATGAGTTGGAATGGAGACTTAATGCGCAAGACAAGGCGTTTGTTGATTACGTGTCGGTTCAAGAAACTCGATACACCGAGTTGCAAAATCACATGCAAACTCAAGATACCAATTTTGAATCGTTTGCATCTAACTCCATGGCTCGAAGAAATGAGGTACATCGTTCTAATGTGGCTCTTGCAAATTTCTTCAACACTCTCAACAAAAACTTCATGTACTACACTGGAGAAGACACATAAGATTGTCCATCGGCTGTTTATCAACGTCGTTATCCATCACATCGGGGTCGTGGTCCAAGACCTTGAGAGCATTCTTGCATCGCATATCATTTTCATTTGCATTCTAGTTGTTTTTGTATTATCTACATGACAATTATTACTATTTTTACATGTTTTATTTATCATGCAATGGATAGTGCTAATTTTCGTTTGTATGATCCATTATCTTGATTTTTATTTATTATTGGGTTTGTCATTCATCTCATATTGTGTGTTTATTGATGTTTGAATGTTATTGCAATTGTGGTTCTCATTAGATGCTACTGGTTATTGGATTATTGGTTAATAGTATTTCTCTCTTTTTGATGTTGTCAAAGGGGGAGATGATGTTAAGATTGTAGAATGTAAAGTGTGTATGTTGGTGGAACATATTCAGGGGGAGCATGGAGATGATTATTCGTTACATTTCAACAAGTTTTTGCCATCATCAAAAGGGGGAGTTTGTGAGATATTAAGGGTGTTTGAATAATGTCAAAAACTTGGGTATTTGAAATGGTGCTTGGTAAGACATGCAAGTAGAGATGACCCCATGAAGAAACGTTTTCATGAGATATTTGACTGCATAAGTCGACTCATGCTCCTCAACAGGTCGACTCAAACTGTACGTTTGATTTGAGTTGACTCATGGATTGCTATAGGTTAACTCATTCAATGTGATTCTTCCTTCAAAACTCTCGGGTCCCTACAGACTGACCGAGCAAGGATTTTAGGTCGACTCATTGACTTGGTACAGGTGGACTCATCAATATGGAGAGGTCGGCGCATTTCTGTCTTATGTATTTTTTTCTGTTATTTTTCTTACTTACTTTCATTTTATACTCTTTTCTAACCAATATAAATAGTTATTTCATGTTTTATGAGAAGTTAACAGGAAAAGTGAAATAGATACACATCATTCTCTTTCTCTTCTCCTTCTTTGCATTAATCAAAAATCACACAAAACAATCTTTTTTAATCAAGATGCAACATAAGGTGATAACGTCCAATTGTGAGATCGAGGTTTCAATTTGGGTAGAGAAGGTGTGAGGTTTTCTTGTAAAAACCTAAAAGATTTTCTCCTCCAAGATCGTAGAATAGTGCATTTTTAAATGGTTATATTGATGAAGAAGTTTATGTGCACTAACACCCTAGTTTTGAAAATACAAAATTTCCAGAACATGTTTTTAAACTTAAAAAATCTTTATATGGTCTGAATAAAGATCCTAGAGCTTGGTATGAAAGACTAAGCAATCGGTCCACAGACAAGTGGCAGTCTTTTAAGGAAGCTTGTTCTATTATAAGAAACCCTTAACAGGAAAACAACTAGCAATCTCTCAAGAAGCTTGTTATCTCCCAAACACTTTTTCCTCAACTGAGTCGACAAATGACAATTTCTTCTCGAGAAGTTTGTCCCTCTTTCAATACAATCACCAGCACCTCAAAACTACCTCACATCACACAAAAGTATGATGACATTTCTCTGACAAATGGAATCTCAACAAGAGAAGTTTGCAAACCTCTACATGTTCAGACAACGATTTTCCTCATCAGGTCTGATATCACTCATCTTATGACATTTTTTTGAAGAAGTCTCGAAGAGAAGTATGATGCTGATTATCTCCATCAATTATCAATCTCCCCTAGAAAATCCCGGCGAGAAGTTTGATGAAAGACCTCACAGATTATGTCTAATTGGATCTTGTCAATAAATGACCTTGATAAGAAGAAACTAAGACCAACTCCATAGATAAAGACCAGGATCGAGGGAAAGTTTTACCCTTTCTAAGTAAGGATTATTTAGTCAAAGAAGATGAGTAAACATATTCCAGTAATAGGGATTTGTTACCATTCAAGTTATCAGAATCACAACTATGATTCCTAGTTGAGAGGATATCTCCCCAAATCAATTTCTTTGTTTCCCATCAAAGTCAAAATCATAATCGTATTCCATAGTTTAGTTGAAATCCCATTCCAGATCATCTCTTTCTCCAACAAATAATGGTGAAGATTCCCACGAATCTCCGGTCTTGCAACTGTGGCCTCTTAGGATCCAAAATTTGTGCATTCTTGTTTTTATTTAAGTCTCTCATATCAGGTCGAGACCAAAATGTCAATCTTCACCTCTCCGGATAGGATAACCTTAAATAGGTCATACCATATTTTTTTAACTTAAGATCCCACATCATTTTCATCTAAATGACATCATTTGCATACACTTATTATACCTCACTAGCCCATTGAAAAAAACCAAAGTGTTTTTCTTACCTTGCACTTACAATGAATTAAGATTTTGAGCCCCATAAGAAGATTCAGGAAAAGTATTAATAAAAAATTGGCATGATATTCAACTATTAAAGCTCCTCAATCATCCACAGATATCAAGAGGTCCTCAACATAAAATATCAAGCACAAGGTTGTACAATCTCAAGAGGATCAAGCCTCAAAATCATCAGTGTTATCAAACTAGGGTTTTGACTAATCAGGGCTCCAGAGTTGAAATTTTCATATAGACATGGGCCAATACCTTAGAATATGTATCAAGTAGCTCACATACACCTTTGAAGTCCATTCACAAGTTTTAAATAGCCTCAAAGGATGCATTAGTCAAAAATCAGGAATTAGGATTTCTCTGCACAAAATCCATTTGAGACCAAAAGTCAAAGGTTGACTTCTTGGCCAAAAATGTTCATCATAACCTATATTTCAAGAAAACATGGATAATTTCTGCATTTGAACAAGGATTAATCAAGAAATCAAGGTTACTTGCAAAAGGGGAAATCTTAAGAAAGTGAAAGTTTCACTAGGTTATGGAAAAAATGTACAAGTACCTTACTTTCAAAGAAAATAACTTGTGATTCAAACAAACAAATTTTTTGCTCCAATGCTCAAATGATAGATATTAATACATACTACAAGATTGAAAACTATGGCATGTCTAAAAACTTCATTAATTTTAAGTTATGGATTGATCAAAATAATAATAATAATAAGAAGAAATGCACTTTGACACTTAGTGAAATTCTGCCTAGTCATTTTCAGCATGAAACACCAAAAAATGTAGAGGGGATTTTCACCTTTATCCAAAGGTAATTGAAACCAATGGTGGACATAAAAGTTTTATTACATCCTCTCAGCTTTCCAAAAAGTCCAAGAACATCATGAAATTCCTTTTGAGCAAGAAGTTATGGACCTTTAAACATGCCCTCCAACAACTGTTGTGCCCAAGACAGATTCTGCAACAACACATGATTTGTCATTTTTGTGACAACTAAATCCTTGTGACCATGCAAGACAAACATCTAAGGTACAATGCAGTTGTTCTCTGCAGAAAGATCATATCATATGACTTGCAAGCCATGAATCTTATCCTTTGGGCATGTGGGAGTTAATGTTGCAAATCCAAAATTCAAGTTTTGTCACTTAGCTTTAATGCAATGCACATAGGTGGCATGTATCAAGCACAAACCAATCAAGTTTTAACCATATACCACAAGCATTCAAAGATGAAAATTAGGTTTGTGTCAATGGCTAGTGGTGCTAGGAGGAGACTTTGAACATATAGATATAACCATTGGATAATAGAGTGATCCCTTATCCTACATTACTCCTTGAAAAATCAACTTCCTCTCCTATAAATAAAGGCCATTTTTTATTATTTCAAACACACCTAAACATCTCCATACATGCTTTCCACCACTTCACTCTTTCACTTCAAAGTTTCAAAATCCTAAAGTGAGAAATCAAATTTTTCCTTCCAAAACATTTTTGTCCAAACCAATGATGAAAACACCTCACATACATCATATATGAGTGATATAAACACTTAGATCACATTTGTAACATCAAGTTCATCAAATTCATAGTTCATCGAAAAGCCATCTGTAATTGGATTCAAGCCAATCAATCCAGAGAGTTTCAATCTATTCCTAGCATATCAACACACTCCCTAAGGTTCTAGGAAGTTGTCCAGATCATCAAAGCACTTCTGTGACACCTACAACTGAGGATTTGAATTCCTCTTGCACAAGTAAGCCTGAAACTCTCAAACTCTATTAATCATGTAGCGTAAATTTATTTTCAAGTTATCAACATGCTTCTGGTAGGTCTTACCGAAGTTATCAACATGCTTCTTAAACCAATTTGATTTTAAGAATCCATATGAATAAAATATATTTTTGAAAAATTTAATATGATTTATAACATGTTTAATGAATTTATTTGATTTTTATTTGATTTTTAATTGATTTTTCCTATTAAAAATACTTTAAAAAATCAAAATTACGGTTTCCTAGATTTAAATTCTCAAACTTCATTTCAAAACCATATTTGGGCCTCTCCCTTGAGTGCAAGCCCCAACCCCCCTTTGTACATAAATAAATTTGGGCCTCTGTTGTAATATAAGTCCTACTACGTCTTTCGAAATAATGGTGCGGTCGTTGTTTTCATTTGGGCCTCTCCTTGAGTATAATATTCATCTCTTTGTACATAAAATTTGTTTTAAACAATAATCATCATGGGCCTGTAAATAGAGTGTAAGTCCCATCCCTTTTTTCAAATACACTGGTACTAAGAGTAGCATTGTTCCCAGTTAAAATGCTTTTAGACAAATTGGGAATCTCCTTGAGCTATAAGCCTCAATCAATTTTTATAACTTCAATTCAAATGTTTTCAATCATCTTGGGCCTCTAATAGAGTATAAGTCTCATCCCTCTTTTTCATTCTATCATATTTTCAAATCTTCTTTCTTTTTCAAAATCAATCTTTCTATTCAACTATCAACTATCACTTCACACGCTTGGGCCTCTAATAGAGTATAAGACCCAAGAAATTGCTTTTTAAATTATCAAAATCTTTGGGCCTCTAATAAAGAGTAACACACATCTCTTGGTTTTCAGTCAATGTTTTCAAACTTGTTTTAAACACTCTTCAATCTTCTTTGGGCCTCTCCCGGAGTAAAATCCCAAACCAATCAATCTTTAATCAACTAATCTTGGGCCTTCATCTGAGTAAGACCCAACATTTTCTTTCATTCAAACATTTCTTCAATTTCTCACATGAAAGTTATACAATAAAATCTTAATCAATCAATTCAATCCGGAAACACTTGGGCCTCCATCTAAGTAAGACCTGACACCTTTCAATTTCCATTCATATACTTGTCATATACTTCCTTAGATTAAGTTTCCCTTGACATTTACAACTTATCAATCCTTAGATTATCTTATACTAGACAATAATATGTCTTTTTCAATTACAAATTAGTAAACCAACTAGGTCAATAAGAACAAGTTTCTCCACAAAGAAATAATTAATTCCCGACGAAACCCTTCTTAAACTTCTTTAGAAATGTTCAAACCAGAGAGGCATTATTCCAGGCGAAAATTCTCTTGAACTTTTCTAAGACTTGGACAGTCTATTCCTTATCCTCCTCTTGGGCTTTCTACAAGGACACATATGCTTCCTAGAAGTTCGACATCCTCCTAATGGGATTTGTACAAGGACACACATGCTTCCTAGAAGTTCCCCAACCTCCTCTTGGGCTTTATGCAAGGAACCATATGCTTCCTAGAAGCATAGGATATATCTTAGTCACCTTTATCCATCAATAGAATTCCTCAAAAGAATCAAAACCTGTAGGAGATTCAATCTCTCTCCAACTTAGAGTTCATCTCCCCTCTAAATCCCTTGTAGAGTCAGCCTACTCTTGGGCTTCATACATAGAGACTTGGAAAGTCTCATCCCCAGCCTTCTCTTGGGATTTATACAAGGAAACTTAGGCTTCTTAAAAACATAATAATTTTAGAACAAACATCAATCCCCAGGAATTAAAACCAATCATAATCATTCAACTGCTTCAACTGTCTCCTTTAAACCTCAGCCAAAATGAGTTCTCCTTAAAGGAATCCCATGAGCAGTCAACGTTATACAAGGAAATTCCCCAATGGATCCTCCTCCTCTTGGGATTTATACAATGATCTTCCCTAATAAGATATCCACCTCTAAGGTTTCATATAAGAAACATCTCCAACAATCAACCTCAATCTTGGGTTTTATACAAAACACATATAAACTCCCCAGTGAGCCAGTTTCAACCCATTTAGCTTCAACCTTGGGCTTTGATCAAGGCACTCAAATCAAACTTTCCCCACAGCTGAGACACCAAGTCATCTTTATAGGAGGACGTCTCTTCTATACATCACAATTCAAATCAAACATTCAAAATAAATCTTTTCCAAGGAAGAGTTGGAATTTCTTGGATACATTAACATCCAAGTTTAAAGCTTCTTACCTTTACTCATGAAGAAGGATGTGGCATTGCTCTAGATATTTAACATCCAAATTAAAAGATTCTTCCTTCATCGTACTCTCTTCATAAAGAAATATGTGGCATTGTTGGATATTTTACATCCAAGTTCAAAGCTTCTTTCCTTTTGATTTCAATATTCAAACTTTTAGCT
This sequence comes from Lathyrus aphaca, assembly GCA_963966055.1. Classification (NCBI taxonomy): domain Eukaryota; kingdom Viridiplantae; phylum Streptophyta; class Magnoliopsida; order Fabales; family Fabaceae; genus Lathyrus; species Lathyrus aphaca. Next base: position 498,013,650 of record OZ014521.1, read on the forward strand.
TCAATCTTGGGCTTTGAATAAGACACCAAATAGTCTTTTATCTTCAATCTTGGGCTTTGAACAAGACATTCAAATATCCTCCCATAGATTTAGGAGGAACTACAAATCAATTGGATTTCCCAATTCTTTTTTTGGGGATATGTAGGCATAAGGTCGTAAGAACTTAACGATCACACCTTTTCAGAAACACGTCTCTTCAAAACAACAAAAACCTCAAAAATATCTTACAATTATCACTCACCCACAAGACTAAATCTCTCCCGTTTCATAAGCAAATAAACAATTTTCTAAAATACTTATTTTTAATTCCATTTATCCAATTTTTTATTAAATTCAACCATCCTTCCGACATCCAATTTTTCTATATTCCAGTTTATAACCCATTATGCATTATCCACTTCTCATTTGTTTCAAAATTCCAATTATATCAAATATCCATTTTTTGTATTTTTCATTATCCATTTTTAAAATTCACATTCAAAGCCCATTTTATATTATTGTTAGTTCCTTACACAATTTAAAAAAATAAAGAGAAGCAAGTTTTAATAACCAGCAACTAACACATTCCACAAATCTTATACTACCACCAGCATCTCATCAATTTCCACGCAGAACCCACAAAATCCAGCAAGATGCAATACATAACAGTTCCAATACCATACCTGTCCCACACAACTCTATAACACAATGCACCAATTCTTTTTCATTAGCTACCACAAAAATATGAAAAACAGACCCCACGATTTCCCAACATGGTAATGGCAACAACCTTCACTAAACGACCTACAATTCCAAATTCACCCAAGAAATTCCAAGGCACAAGCTTTCGTACCCAAACGACATCACACTAACATAACAAATTCCTCTAAAAATTATTCTATTATTTTCCCCCAAGTTTTCCTCACTTACCCCTCCATCTACTCTATATAATACCCTAAAAAACCAAGCTTGGAGAGCCACTAAAGACTCTTTCAAAATTCTTCCTAATACAAGCTTCAATCCACCCTTTCAAACACATCACATAACAACTATCCCTAATCTTCAATAAACCTGCAAAAAAGAAAATCAAACACAACCTAAACACGAATCAATATATTTTCGTTAACCAAAACAGCAACAACAACTTTTTTTCAAGAAAAGAAATAACACAACAAATTTCCATAACCCTTGTTCAACACTTCAAAAAACCTACAAACAATAACCACCCATAAATATTTCATTTTGTCATACCCTAAATCTTGACCCTAAGATATATACCTCATCAGAGGAAATCCACTGGCCTAAGGACTGTTTCAGACTGGGCTGGACAATATCCCCATAATGAATCAGGATTCTTGAGTCCCTCAGAGGATTCAAGCAAAAGACTAATCATTAATACCCAATAATTTCAACCTTTCAATCATTCTCAGAGTATCAAGGAATCTCAATTTATGATAAAAATTTCAAAATTTGTATAGGAATTTCAGTGATCTAGGCCCCGAGTCATCAATATCATCAATTAAGGTTTCAGTCAACTGAGCCCTCCAAATGAAATATTTCATGGAAAAAGGATCCAAGGCCTCCGTTTTTCAAAATTAAATGTTGACATGACTTTTACAAGCCATATAAAAGTTCAAAGGTGCAGAGATCATGGATTTCAAAGTTAGGGTTTAACAGTGCCCAAAATCAGGTTATCTGACTAATCAGGGAACCCAAATTCAAACTTTTCATCTGGACAAGAGCTAATACCATTGGAAATGGTTTAAATATTTCATATTCACTTTGGAAGTCCATTCATAGGTTTAAAATACCTCAGAGGATGTCTAGTTAAAATATCAGAAACCCAGGGTATCTAGTGTAATTTCCATCTGGACGAAAAAGTAAAAGTTTGACTTTTTAACCCAAAATAATCCTTATGACCTATATTACAAGAATATATGGTTCATTGATGCATTTAATAAAAAAATAGATATTTGAAGATAACTTGTAAAAGGGGCAATCTTTGAAACTTAGAAATTTTTTCTAAGTTATAAGAAAAATTGTTCAAGTACCCAACTTCCAAGCATCATAACCTGTGATTCAAGCATCAGATTTTTGTGAACCAAAGCTCAAATGAAAGATATTTCCACAAAATACAAATGATTCAACTACACAAAAATCCAATTCATTATGGATTTTAAGTTGAAGATTGATCAAAATCAAGAAAAAATTGGAAATTTCAACACTTAGACAAAATCTGCCTAAGTACAAAATCAGTCAAAACATCAAAACTTGGAGGATTTTTTCACATAGTTCCAAGCTGAATCAATTCCAATGTTATATATCAATGTTATCACATATGTTGCTAACAATTCAATGAACCAATTGGCATGAAAATTTCTTGCTTGAGCGTGAAGAAATCATGGATCATATCACCATGACAAACTGTTTTCCAAAAAAAATCGATTTTCATAAACTTGAAATTTTGATTTTGGTGAGTCAAGGGATAAAAACAACTGGTCTTAAGCATCTAAACAATCATTAAAAACCTTATCAAACCTGCAAACTCATGATTACACCAAGGAATTCCCATTTATGGCATTTATGAGTTTCAACACATACGCATTTTGATCCAATGGTCACCATGCTCCAAAATGCCATATTCTTGGATCTCTTAATCAACAATCAATAGATGTCCACAATCCAAGTTCAAAACATCTGAAGAATGTGAATTTTCCTAGTGCATAGATGAGCTATTTGGGAATCTCATCATTCACCATTTAAGAGATATTATGGCAAGCCATGAGTCACAATTTATGATCTTATCACTTCAAGACTTAAAGGCTAAGAAAACTAAACATATTTGCCTATAAATAGAGACCTCATTTGATCATAAGACTTACACCAAAGCCTTTGAATCCCAAGTTTTCCCTTCTTCACTCTCAAAGACTCAAACCTTTACATTTTGAGCAAACACTATCCGGTTTTGAATTGTGGCCACAATAAACTCGATCTAATTGCCCAAACACATCACATGTGATGTATCTGAGGTGTTCAAATACTTGAACCAACCCAGAAATACCTCCAACCCAAAATTGTAACAACCCAAAGTCGAGTTTAATTTAATTGATATGTTTTCTTATGAATTTTGATGTTTATGATGTTTATTGATGTTTTGAGGAATTTTGGGGTTAACATAATATATTAGTAATATTAGAAATATTAAGTTTAGTGGTTTATTTTATTATTTGAGATTAAATTGAATAAAATAAAAGGAATTCGAGGATAAGGGCATTGTGGTCTTTTGGTTATGGATTATTGGGGTTTTATGGGAAAATATTAAAGAGGTCCTAGGGGAAAGAGTGACAAAAGAGTAAAGTTGGGTTTTGTACGATCATTTGGAACGATTGCACTTTTGGGAAAAGAGCTCTGGATAAGAAGAGAAGCTAGGGTTTGAGGTTTGGAAGGAATTGCGAAGAGTTTATCGAAATCTTACAGAAATTAAGGTATGGAGAGTATTTTCCTTTCGATATTATAATGTGGGAATGGAATTGGGGGTTTTGTGGTGTAGTTTAGGGAATAGGGTTTTGATTGATGATTGTGTTTTTGATGATGATTTCATGACGATTTTGATGAATACAAGGATGCACATGATGTAGATGATGTTATTATGATGGATGATGATGTTAATGAGGTTATCTGATGTGATGCTGTTAAATTGTGGGTTTTGAAGGGGTTTTGAAGGGGTTTTGTCACAGAATGAGAAGGTTGAAATCGCAGAAGAATTATGTAGAAATCGTGAAGCTCGCTTAGCGAGAAGAGTCAGTGAGTTGGGTGCTTAGCGAGCATGATGTCCTAGTATGCTATGATGTTGTAGAATTGTCTTATAAAATTTTAAGAGGCTATATGAGTAAAGTTAGTAGTTAAGTGATGTATGATGAATTATTTGTTTTCTTTGAGTTATGATGTATGATTTCATGATGTATAAATATGATGTAGGATTAGTGCATTGTATGATGTTCCATGAGTATGCACATGATGTTATGAATGAGTATGAAGAATGAATGTTTAATAATGAATGCAGATGCAATGTTGTGATGTTTTGAGGATTTTGTGTGTATATTGCGTCTTACATTCATGGAATTGAATTTATGAGGGGACTTTGGTCCATTGGTAGCTTCAATCCCATTGTGTGGATTAGAGTGATATGATGTTTATGATGTGCTTCCTTAGGGGAGGGTTGATGGCCCAGTCTCTATCACATGAGGATGTTTCAGTACCACATGCATTAGTAAGAGGTTGCATTTCATTATAAATGACATAGCATGAGTACATTGATGTTTTGTGTAATGATGATACGTATTTGATATTGTGTATTAAATGAGCATGATGAATATTTCTATGACGTGATGATGATGATGATGAAGATATGTATAAATGAGATGTAAATGAATTTTTGTTGTTGTCTTATTTTAAATTCTCATTTCCATATTATATTATGGAATGTGAATTTATTCACCTTGTCTGCCTTCTGGTGATGGTCTATTATACCATCATGTAGATAATCAAGGTTAGCTAGGTGTGTGCGTGATTCGGAGATAGTGAGTCGTCGAGTTAGTTAGAAGTGGAGTCCTGCTCTGTGTCCAGTAACATCGGGAATGGGATTTCTTTGACTGTTTATGCTTTATTTGGATTAAAATTCTGAAATTTTGTTTAAATAACTTTAGTAAAATGTTATTTTAGAACGAGATATGAGTTTTGTTTTATTGAAGATGAGTTTATGACTTATTTGTTTTTCCGCTGCATAATTATGAAGAAAAGGCTTAAGATGTTTTTCATGATTTTGTGAACCCGTGTTGCGGGACATGATTCTATGTGATGTTTGACGTTTGGGTTTTTGAAGTAAATGTGATGCCGTTTTTATGAGTTGTACTCTGATAATCGATTTTAAATTGTTTAATTTGTGATGTGGTAGAAAGGGTGTTACATTAGTGGTATCAGAGTAGGTCGGTTTGTCGGTCGTGTCGTGTCATTGTAAGTCGTGTCGGTTATTGAGTTTGAGTGTTTTGAGGTTGAGTTATTTGCTGATGTTGTGTGTGATTTGTAGAATGACTTCGAATCGTGCTCTTGTGGATAGGGTATATGCATTTTCTCAGGCTACGGCGCAGAATAACGTTCGGGATAAGTTTCATTCCTTGGGGGTTTTTCAGAGGAATAATCCGCCTAAGTTCGAGGGTTCTCATGAATCGGAGAATGCGCATAAGTGGTTGAAGGTGATTGAGAAGATTTTCAGGACTATGGCATTCTGCGATGCTCAGAAGGTGCAGTTTGGAATCCATATATTGGATGAAGAAGCTGAGGATTGGTGGGATAATACCCTTCAGAGATTAGAAGGGGCTGGAACTGCCATTACTTGGATTGTATTCAGGAGATAATTTTTGAGTAAGTACTTTCCTGAATACGCTCGTGGCAAGAAAGAGGTCGAATTCTTGGAACTAAAGCAGGGGAACATGACGGTGGCAGAGTATGCCGCCAAGTTCGAGAGATTGGTGAAGTTTTGTCCTCACTACAACCGTGATGATGTTGAGCTATCTAAGTGTTTGAATTTTGAAAATGGGTTGAGACAGGAAATCAAGCAAGTGATTGGTTGTCAGCAGATCCGCATGTATACTGAACTCGTGGATAAGAGTATAATATATGATGAGGACAGTCGAGCTCGATCTACTCACGATAAGCAGGTGAGTGAGAATAAGGACAAAGGACAGTTCCGAGGGAAACCTTACGCGACTCCAAATGACAAGGGGAAGCAGAAGGTTAATGATGGGAAAAAGCCAAGTGGGGGAGCGGGTTCCACTCTTCTCAAGTGCTACAAGTGTGGTGAATTTGGTCACAAGTTTGATGTGTGCACTGCTATTGTGATAAGATGCTATAAGTGTGGTAAGAAGGTCCATATGAAGGATGAGTGTACGAGTGCTGAACCAACTTGTTTTAATTGCGGCGAAGAATGACATATCAGTACTCAGTGCCAGAAACTGAAGAAGGTTGCTACTAAGGCTCAGACTACTGGTAAGTGTTCGCCTTGAGTGGCTCAGATGCTCAGAAGAAAGACAACTTGATTAGAGGTATTTGTTTTATTAATGATGTTTAATTGGTTGCTATAATTGATACTGGAGCTGCTCACTCATTTATTTCGATTGAGTGTGCGACCAGGTGGAATTTTCCTTTGACTGTTATGAATCGTAATATGTTGATTGAGATGCCCGTTGATTGTTCAGTTACGACTAACCGTGTGTGTTTGAAGTTTCCTTTGACCATTTATGGTAAGGATTTCTTGATGGATTTAGTGTGTTTTCCTTTGCACCATATGGATGTTATTCTAGGGATGAATTGGTTAGAATTTAACTTTGTGCATATCAACTGCTATGCAAAGATGGTAGAGTTTCCAAAGTTTAGTGATTATGGAAAAACGATGTTTCTATGTGCGAAGAAAGTGGATGAACTTCTAGTGGATGAAGCCCAAATGTTTTCTCTATTTGTGGTGTTACAAGTGGACCGTGAACAAGTGGGTTTTAAGTTACCTATTGTCCGAGAATTTTTTGATGTGTTTCCAGATGACATTAGTGACTTACCACCAGAGTGTGATGTAGAGTTTTCTGTGGATTTGGTACCTGGTACTAGTCTAGTGTCGATATCTCCTTATTGGATGTCAACCACAGAGTTGAGTGAGTTAAAGAAATAACTTGAAGAACTTCTTGAGAAGAAATTTGTTCGTCCAAGTGTTTCTCCATGGGGTGCTCTTGTGTTGTTGGTTAAGAAGAAGGATGGTAGTATGAGGTTGTGCGTCGATTATCGAAAATTGAATAAGGTGACTATCAAGAATGAATAATCACTTTTGAGGATTAATGATTTGATGGATCAGTTAGTGGGAGCTTGCGTTTTTAGCAAAATTGATTTGAGGTCGGGTTATCATCAGATTCGAGTTAAAGTAGATGATATTCAGAAGATAACTTTTCAGATGAGATATGGTCACTATGAATATACTGTGATGCCTTTTGGTGTGTCCAATGCACCTGGTGTATTCATGGAGTATATGAACCAGACTTTTCATGAGTATTTGAATAAGTTTGTGGTGGTTTTTACCGATGACATTCTGATTTATTCAAAGTCAGAAGAAGAATATGAGGGACATCTGAGGATTGTATTACAGGTGTTGAGAGAGAAGAAGCTTTATGCTAAGTTGTCGAAGTGTGAGTTCTGGTTGAAGGAAGTGAGTTTCCTTGGCCATGTGATTTCTAATGGTGTAATTTATGTGGATCCTTCGAAGATTGATGTTGTGTTAAATTGGGAAACTCTGAAGTCTGCTACGGAGATCAGAAGTTTTCTTGTGTTAGCCAATTATTATCGCAAGTTTATAGAAGGCTTTTCTAAGTTGGCTTTGCCTTTGACGCAGTTAACTCGAAAGGGTCAGGCTTATGTATGGGATGTTTCTAGTGAGAGGAGTTTTGTTGATTTAAAGAAGAGGTTATCTACTGCTCCAGTTTTAATTTAACCGAATCCAAATGAATCTTTTGTAGTGTATTGCGATGCTTTGATGATGGGTCTTGGTGGTGTTTTGATGCAGAGTGGTCAAGTAGTTTCCTATGCTTCTAGACAGTTATGTGTTCATGAGAGGAACTACCCTTCCCATGACATAGAGCCAGCAACTGTGGTTTTTGTGTTAAAGATTTGGAGACACTATCTGTTTTGATCGAGGTTTAAGGTGTTCAGCGATCATAAGAGTTTGAAATACTTGTTTGATCAGAAAGAACTAAACATGAGGCAGAGGAGATGGTTAGAGATGTTTAAGGATTTTGATTTTGATTTGAGTTACCACCCTGGTAAAGCTAATGTGGTTGCATATGCTTTGAGTAGGAAGACTTTTCATATGTCAATGTTGATGGTAAGAGAACTTGAGATGATTGAGCAATTCAGAGACATGAGTTTGTTGTGTGAAACTACATTCGAAAGTGTGAAGTTGGGTATGATGAAATTGACTAATGATATTGTGGAGGAGATTCGTATAAGACAACAATCAGTTTTGAAGTTGGTTGCTCAAATGATTTTGATTAACCAAGGTAATAGAGGAGAATTCCAAATTGATGAGAATGGTATGATGAGGTTTCAAGATTGTGTGTGTGTTCTTGATATTCCAGAATTGAAGAAAAGTATTCTTGAAGAAGACATCGAAGTAGGTTGAGTATTCATCCTAGTGCGACTAAGATGTATCATGATTTGCAGAAGCTGTTTTGGTGACCGAATATAAAGAAAGATGTTGCAGAGTTTGTGTATGCTTGTTTGGTTTTCCAAAAATCGAAGGTTGAACATCAAAAGCCTTTGGGTATGATGCAACCATTGAGTATTCCGGAATGGAAATGTGATAGCATTTTTATGGATTTTGTGACAGGTTTTCCGAAGACGGCGAATGGAAATGATTTCGTTTGGGTGATTGTTGACCTATTAACTAAGTCGGTGCATTTCTTGCCGATGAAGATTAATCATTCCATATTGAAGTTAGCAGAGATGTATACTGATGAGATCGTGAAGTTTCATGGGATACCGTCGAGTATCGTTTCAGATAGAGATTTGCGGTTTATGTTGAGATTTTAGAATAGTCTACAAAATGCTTTGGGAACCAAGTTGAGGATGAGTTATGCTTATCATCCACAAACAGACGGTCAGATAGAACGAACTACCCGATCTTTAGATGACTTACTAAGGTTTGTGTGTTAGACTATGAATACTTACCCGAAGACATAGAGAAAAATCTTTCATCATGCCATGGGGCACTTTCTATTATAAGGTAATTTTGTTCGGATTAAAGAATGTTGGTGTTGCCTATCAAAGGGCAATGATAACTCTCTTTCATGACATGATGCATTAAGAGATCGAAGTATACGTCGACGACATGTTTTCCAAGTCGAAGACCGAAGAGGAATACATTGAACATCTTCAAAAATTGTTCCAATGCTTGAGAAAATATAAACTACGACTGAATCCTAACAAGTGCACTTTGGTGTCCGATCAGGAAAACTCCTGGGATTCAACGTCAGTAAGGAAGGAATCGAAGTTGGTCCTGACAAAGTTAATGTTATTCAAGAAATGCATGCTCAGAAAATGGAGAAATAAGTACGAGGATTCATTGGACGCCTCAATTACATCTCATGGTTTATATTCCTCATAACTGTGACATGTGCGCCAATATTCAAACTTCTATGGAAGAATCAAAGTCATGATTGGACATAAGGTTGTCAGGAAGCCTTTGAAAAGATCAAAGAATACTTGTTGAAGCCACCAATTTTGTCTCCTCCAGTTGAAGGCAGACCATTGATTATGTACCTAATCGTTTCGGAAGACTCCTTCATTATTTTGTTTCTCTTTAGCTTGGGTAGCTAAACATCTTCGCTAGTATATGATCTGTCATACTACTTGGCTCATTTCAGAAATGGATCCGGTCAAATATGTGTTCAAAGAGCCTACATTAACAGGATAAATCGCTCGTTGAAAAATGATATTATCAGAATACTACATTGAGTATCACGCTCAAAAATCCATCAAAGGAAGTATCATAGCTAATCATTTGACTCATCAGCCTATCAATAATCAAGAACCAGTCACATTTGACTTCCCAGACAAAGCCGTCATTTATATTAACACGAAATATTGTGACAAACCATTTCCAGATGAAGGACCAGAACCAGGATCCCTTTTGGGACTCCTCTTCGACAGAGCAGTCAAAGCTTATGGAAATGGAATTGGGAAATCATTGTCACTCCAAACGGAACCCACATTCCATTCACTGCCAGATTGTTATTCAAATGTACAAACAATAAGGCGTAGTATTAAGCTTGCATCATGGGTCTCGAAGAAGCAATTGATCTCAGGATCAAGAATTTACACGTGTACAGAGATTCTTCCTTAGTGATCAATCAGATCAAGGGAGAATGGGAAACACGCCAATAGGGATTGATCCCTTATTAGGACTATGCAAATTGTTGCCATTTTTCAACTATGTTGAATTCCATCACATCCCACCTGAGTAAAATCACATGGCTGACGCAATTGCTACTCTCTCTTCAATGATTATAGTTAATCCATGGAATGACATCCCGAGAATCAACATTATGCGCCTAGATAGACCGACATACATCTTCGCAATCGAAGCTTCTACTGATGGCAAACCTTGGTACCACTACATTCAACAATTCCTATAGAAAAGGGAATAACCATTTGGATCGTCAAGAAAAGACAGGAAGACTCTCCGAAGACTGGCAGGAAACTTCTTCCTCAACCAAGATATACTTTATAAGAGAAATTTCGACATGGTTCTACTTAGATGCATAGACGAGCGCAAAGCAGAAACACTCATGAGAGAAATTCATGAAGTATCCTTTGGTACTCATACCAACGAACATATGATGGAAAGAAAAATAATTCGAACACGATACTACTGGCTCACAATGGAGGGGGATTTCCGCAATCATCCGAAGAAATTTCATAAATGTGAGATTTATGCTGATAAGATTCATACGCCTTTGACACTTCTCAAGGCTCTCTCTCTTCTCCATGGCCATTTTCAATTTGGGGAATCGACATGATTGGAATGATCAAACCCAAAGCTTTAAACGGACATCAGTTCATTTTTGTAGCCATTGATTATTTCACCAAATGGGTCGAAGCAACATCATACGCCAATGTAACCCGACAAGTGGTAGTCCAATTTATCAAAAACAATATCATATATCATTATGGTGTTCCAAGTCAACTCATTACTGACATTGGGTCCAACTTGAAAAACAAAATAATGAAGGAATTATGCATAGAGTTCAAGATTGAACACCATAACTCTTATCCTTATCGGCCAAAGATGAATGGCGTAGTGGAAGCCGCCAAAAAAAACATTAAGAAAATTGTCCAGAAAATGGTCGTGACCTACAAGGACTGGCACGAGATTCTCCCTTACACGCTTCATGGTTTTCGAACTTCTATTCACACTTAACAGGGGCAACCCCTTTCTCACTAGTATATGGCATGGAAGCAGTGCTCTCCATAGAAGTTGAAATCTCATCATTAAGGACATTGATGAAGGCCAAACTCACTAAAGTTGAATGGTGCCAAAACAGATTCTACCAGCTAATTCTGATAGAAGAAAAGAGAATGACTTCCCTCTGTTATGGCCAGTTATATCAGCAACAGACGAAGAAAGCATTCAACGAGAAAGTTCGACCTCGTGTCTTCAAAGAAGGAGATATCGTTATCAATAAAATCCAATCATCTCGCCGACACTCGGGGAAAATGGAATCCGAATTATGATGGCCCCTATGTGGTCAAGAAAGCCTTCTCAAGCGGTTCCTTGATACTCGCAACAATGGAAGGTGAGGAATTCACTTATCCTACAAATGTTGATGCAGTCAAGAAATTCATGGCAAGTAATTGCATCCAACCAGATTAGATCATCAGAAGAAAGTCATTCATCAAGTCATCATCAACAGAAGATCTGAAAACTCCGAATTCATAATTGGTAAAAGGATAAGGATCATTATGTTTCAGTGTAGCCCTTTTCCCTATAATATACCATTTTCTACTTTGTAAATACTCTGTGGAAGCTCACCTTCGACTGATTACCACCTTATATATGAAAAATTTGAGCCTTTGCCAATTTGCTTGCACCTCTTATACTTTATCTGCTTTACAAAGTGACATTTTCAAAACTGATTTGTCTTTTTCTTGAAATTAAAATGAATTTACTTCACTTTTATTGTTTAAATTAAAAATAGAAATTTTCCCTGGTCTATGAACGTAAAAGGAAATCATTTTGTTGGTCCAAAAGCAGCCAAATTTTTGGAATATCCCACGAGGATGAACTTATGTCTTCCTGCAGACCCATGTCTCCAGAAATCAACGGCAGCAAGAGCTCCCCTTTACAATGAGAAATCCAACCAAGCCCTAATGATATTACCATCTCTGGATCAGCCAAATATTCTTTGTCAAGTCAACTTGTGTGTCGTGTCTGTTTTATAAGCATATACATTCATTCATACATTCATAATTAATCTTGCATTTATATTCGCATAATCATACTTGCATTTATCCCACATGATAAAGAGTATTCTCTCCAGTTCTTTCCTGGAGAGAATGTCACTTCTCAAGTTTGGATAACTTGAACCTCTACAGCAACCCTGTAACTAAGCCTTTGTAACCTTGAGTCTATAGAAGGACGAATAACTCGGCATCTTAGGATCAAAATTATGGGTATTCTAAGGTATTTAATCCTCTTGTACCTCAAATCTCCTAATGCTTTCACCATTTGCATCTTCGGGTCCAAGAAAATTAAATAAGGGCATCTTTCATACCCTAAATTTTGACCCTAAGATATATACCCCATCATAGGAAATCCACTGACCTAAGGACTCTGTCAAACTGGGCTGGACAGTATCCCCATAATGAATCAGGATTCCCGAGTCTGTTATAGGATTCATACAAAGGACCAATCATTAATACCTAATTTTTTCAACCTTTAAATCATTCTTAAAGTATCAAGGAATCTCAAATGATGAAGAATCATTCAAAGTTGTACAGGAATTTCAGTGATCTGGGCCCCGAGTCATCAGTATCACCAATTAGGGTTTCAGTCAATTGAGCCCTCCAGATGAAATTTTTCATGGAAAAGGAGCCAAAGACTCTATATGTCATTAATAAATTTGACATGACTTTGACTAGCCATCTACAAGTTCAAAAGTTGTAGAGATCAAGGATTTCAAAGTTAGGGTTTCACAGTGCCCAAAATCAGGGTTTCTAATTGTTCGGGGAACCCAAAGTCAAACTTTTCATCTGAACAAGAGCCAATTCCATAGAAAATGGTTTAAATAGCTCATATTCACCTTATAAGTTCATTCATAGGTTTAAAATAACTTAGAGGATGTCCAGTAAAAATAATCAAAAAACCAGGGGTATCTAGTGTAATTTCCATCTGGACCAAAAAGTCAAAGTTTGACTTTTAAACCCAAAATGATCCTTATGACCTATATTACAAGAATATATGGTCCATTGATGCATTTGATCACAAAAAGTCAGAGATTTGAAGATAACTTGTAAAAGGGGCAATCTTTGAAACTTAGAAAGTTTTTCTAAGTTACAAGAAAAAGTGTTCAAGTACCCTACTTCCAAGCATTATAACTTGTGATCCAAGCATCATACTTTTGTGAACCAAAGCTCAAATGAAAGATCTTGCCACAAACTACAAATTATTCAACTACACAAAACTCCAATTCATTATGGATTTTAAGTTGAATATTGATCAAAATCAAGAAAAAAACTTGGAAATTTCATCACTTAGACAAGCTGAATCAATTCCAATGTTATACATCAATGTTATCAAAATGTTTCCAACAATTCAAAGAACCAATTGGCATGAAAAGATCTTGCATGAGCATGAAGAAATCATTGATCAAAGTCACCATGACAAGCTGTTTTTCCAAAAAACATATTTTCATAAACTTGAAATTCTGATTTTCGTGAGTCAATAGATAAGAATAACTGGTCTTAAGCATCTAAACAACCATTACAAACATGATCAAACCTACAAACCCATGATTACACCAAGGATTTCCCATTTGTGGCATTTATGAGTTTCAACACATATGCATTTTTATCCAAAGGTCACCATGCTCTAAAATGGCATATTCGTGGATCTCTTGATCAACAAGAAATAGGTGTCCACAATCCAAGTGAAAAACATCTGAAGAATGTGAATTTTCCTGCTGCATAGCTTAGCTATTTAGGGATCTCATCATTCACCATTTAAGAGATATTATGGCACCATTTGTAACACCCCAAATTTTCCCTCTTCTGTTTAGAATCATCATCATATCATAGTCATCATAAGCATGTCATGTCCTTAGCATTTTGCATAGAAAGATGAAGCATGGCACTTGCATGTTCCAGCATAAGGCATATGATCAATCATCAAGGAAATTCAAAGCCCACAAGGCATGTTACAAGTTTGATATCATGGTCAAAGCCTTAAAAGGGGTTGAGGATCAAAATTAGGTCATAATGGTTGGCGCTGGGTTATTCTTGAGGTTTCCCACCAAAAGGAGGGAGAATTTAAAATTCAATGGTGTTAACCGGTTAACGGCTGCGAATTTTGAATTCCAGCAGCAAATTCAGCATGTGCTTTGGCTCCAAATTTCTAATTTTCTGATTTTTTATTCACTTGAATTGTGGAGAAGGATCTAGATCATTAATCCAAGCCTAATTCCATTGTTAAATCCTAATCACTTTACCAAACCATTTTTTTTGGATCCCAAGCCTAAATTTTGGGCCCCAAACCTAAACCATATTTAATCCATTTCCATCTAAACCAAGAGGGGGCTCTCTCATTTTTTCACTTCTCATTCTGAATTTTCACTCTTCTCTCTCACTATTCTCTCATTTTCTCTCCCACATTTTCCAAACTCACTAAGAGTTCCTCTTTGAAGATCACATAACCTTGCCTTAAGGTGTGTAGATCTTGGAACTAGACCTCTATCCATAGCTCCTTTGCATCATTTTGTTGGTTTAATTGGTGATTCAGATCTGGTTTGGGGAATTAGAAGTGCTTTTGGAGTTGAAATTCTGCATCAAGACCCTTTGCTTGCATTTATTTTGCATGAAATGTGAAGTTTAGCACCGGATCTTCAAAGTTTTCCGTGAGATCTCTCATTTCCAGCTCAAACAACAATTACCAAAGTGTACCTCAGCTTTGTAGGTTGGTTCAATTCAGATCTAGCTCTGTTTTAGCTTATTTACATGCTTGTGCTTTAAATCCACCATGTGCCTGTGTATTTGCTTGTGTTGCTTGAATTGATGGTTGATTTGTAACTGGATCCGTGAGCTAATGTTCATAAGCTTAAAGATGTTAATTAATGTGAATTAATTCATTTATTTCATGCTTAATTGATTGCTGGTCTGTGGTGGAATTATTTGGATAAGCTGGTTTTGAGGTGATTTTCTGCAGGAATTGTTGTTGTTTTGACAGTGTTAACCGGTTAACGCTTTGGTTAACCATTTAACGCATCTGTTTTTTATGTTGTTTTCTGTAGGTTTGGCATGGTTAACCGGTTAACGCTTTGGTTAACCGGTTAACACTAAAGAAAAATGACTTTTTTGAGCTATTTTGAGCTTGTTTGGTCCCCTTACATGTTTAATTGCCATGGATCATTGTATGATCATTGAATATGCTAGTTTAGGGTGATTTTCTTGCTGGTTGATGCATTCCTTCATGTTTTCGACACTTAAATGCTTGTATGTGCAATTTTGGCATGTTGTATAATCTTTGTTGATGTGAGCTTTGAGCATGCCATTTCCATAAGTTTCTGTTGATGAACATATGTGGGATTTTTACTAACACTTGCAAGGGCTTATGGTAAGAGAAGTATGGATGTTCATCCACATTTCAACTCTTCATATTTCCTTTTTAAGTTGCTTCTCTTTGTGATTTTTGATGTGCCTTATGCCATCATGTGAGGCAACTCTTTTCTTCCCCCTTTAGGAGCAACTTATCTCCTTTAGAGGAGTAAGTCGCTTGCTGGCTTTCTTTTCCTCTCTTTTGCTCCTCTTTGGTTCTTCTTTTCTCATAGGGTAGTTGAAATCTCACTAACCTTAGGACCACTTTTGCATGACAACTTTAGGTTTAGTCTTTCACCATTAGACTTTTTCCTTTTTTGCTCCTTTGGTTCTTTCTCTTCTCATCTCAAAAGCAAAAACCTAAAAAACATTAATAAAGAAGGAATTGACCTCTTGTGTAATAGCCTTATTCCATGGGGCATATGTATTCATTCCATCTTGGAATAATGCATTTGTCTAGCATGATATACAATTTAGATCATGAGGTCATATTGTAGACACCCCAAATTTGCCCTCTGGCTTTTCTATTTTTGTGAGCTTTTCGTTTTGCATTCATACGCATTTCGCATATCATTTGCATACGATCCTAAGACATGGGATCAATGTTGTCTGAAGATTAGGGTCTCACGCCTTATTTGCGAATTATCAGAATTCAAAGTTTCAGCTATACAGCCATCAGTGGCATCATCCTCTCTTTGTTCCTGTCACTAAATTAGGGTTTATTTCCTTGATTTAGCGGTATTCAGAGGTTTCACGTCTGAAAGGACTATTTGCTATGCATCTGGGCTGTCATCAATTCAGTGGTTGATTTATCGAACAGTGCATGCTCAAGTCAAGTTGTGTTGTGTACTGGATTTATCAAATTATCAAGTTGTGATTCATGAGAAGTTTGGTTCAGGAAATTAGACTATATGTGTTGTTGTTATTGGACCAAGCCTCCCTAAGCCCATGCGAGGTTGAGCTTTGCACCTGTGTATTTGGTTTCAAACTCCCAACTGCTTCAAAAGCTAGGCCAATGGGCCTTTGGATACTCGACCCAGCATGTTGCTGATCAGCACCTGAATCCAGCGACCACCCCTCTCCTCCATTGTTTCTATTTTTTTTAATTATTGTGTTTTCTTTCTTAATTATTCTATTATCTTCTTTATAATTTTGTTGATTTAGTTTTTATTATTATTATTAACTTTTGTTAGAAGTTTTAGTTTAAAACTTTACTAGATTTTGACATAATTTTGTGAATTTTGTTAATCAATTTTAGTATAACTTTATCTAGTTTCGATTAATTTTGTTTAGTACTTAATCTCGATTTAGCTTTGACTTTAATTTCTCTTTGATTTAGTTTAATTTAGTGAAGAGTTTTAGTTTATAATTTGTTAATTTTTGATTTAGAATTTTAAATTAGTTAATTAATCGTTAATTTGATTATTGTTCTTAGTGTAGAATTTTCTTAGAAATTTTATTGTTTTAAACTTAGAATATTCTTTTAGTTAGTTATTGTTCATTTAAATTTATTTATTTTTAATTTAAAATATGATTTTTAATTTTTGCTTTAAATTTTTATTAGTTAGTTTAAGTTTAATTTAAATTCACAATTTTATTAGTTTTGTCACTCTTAGTTAGTTTTGTTTCTATTATTTTTGTTTAATCCAAACCCAATTTGTTTAGTTCATTTGGAACCAAGTCAAGGCTAGTTCTAGCAAGATACAAACAGGCACAAAAATGCTAGCAGCAGAGGGGACAGAACTGAGAAATTTCATAAAGTTGGCAAAAGAGCTTTTTGATGTAGAAAAAAGTACAGCAGGTAGCCGCAAAAGAAAAAGCTTCAGCCAAAATCCTTGAACACACCCTGCACACACATCAACAACACAGAAACAACTCATTCCAGCACACTCACACACGCCAACAGTCATAAGGCATAAAAAACTTCCTCAGCAAAATTCTTCTCTTGGCATCACTCATTGAAAAAACCTTTTTTTCCTTTAACAAATTTTAAGCTTCTCGGCACCAACACGAAAACCAAACCTTTCATCATCCTTCTTCAATTCGCATAAACCTCCCGCCAACCAGCCTTCCTCCAATCCTCCTCCTAACACCCTTCAAATCAGAAAGAAGAATAAAAGAAACTGGTGGCGAAGTCGAGCTCGAAAACTTCATCTCCCATATTCTAAAAAATCACTCACCCAACCTGAAAAAGAAACCAAATCACAGCAACAAAAAACCTTTCAATTGATACCAAATTCATCTCACCTCCAACGTCAATCCACCGCTTCATACCGCAACCACCACCTTCATTTCATCTCTAACCCTCTGCCTTTCAACGAACCGCACAACACACCATCACAAAACCCAAACACAACACCGATTTCCTCCTTCATAACTCAAAACCTTCCATCTTCAACCTTCAATTTCAACTTCATCGCAACAAATCTCAAATCACCAACGGATCCCCTTTGCAGAAACAGAACAACAACAAATCACCTCATTCATTTCCCGTGAACCTGCGAATATTCATTCAACAATAAAACCCTCACTGCAACAATCATAAACTGTAACCTTCCTTCACCTCTTCGACTCTCATCTTTCCCAATTCCAACTGAACATCAACAACCACCCAAAACAGAAGATAAAGATGAAGTGAGAGACATATGTGAACAAAGGAAACCAGATCAAAAATCAGAAACGGTGAACTTATGACGGACCTGTGATGAACGGAGGGACGGCGGTGAGAAGGAGATCGTCGACGGTGAAGGGGATTCCGCCGCGATCTCGTTTTGGAACGGAGAGGTTGAGACGATTTTGAGCAAGGCCGGTGATAGCTTCCGCCGTGCAGTGGGTGAAGGACGAAGGACGTCGCAACGATTCTCTTTCTTTCGAGACGGACCACAGCGCAGAGGAGAAAGGGTGGCCGGCGTTGCTAGAGTCAGTTGCCCGATCGTGTTCGAGAAAGAGGATCAACAGGGCGGCGGCGTGTTTGTTTTTGTAGAAGAGGGCATTCGTTTCTTTCTTTTTTTTTCTTTTTCTTTTATTAGTTCTCCTTTCTGAATTTTGTTCATAATATTTTAGTTTATAATATTCATTAATTTTTTTTACTTCACACCTTCATCATTCCAGCGCACCCCTACTTTTGTTGTTGGGCTTATCTCAAACCCATCTGCTTCCCACCTGCTATGTCTAGCTCTTACCCCCTCTTTGATTTTGCTTCATGGTGTTGGGCTAAGCCCAACGTGTTGATAATTCCACCCTCATATCTAGCGATAGCCCCTTTCCCTTGTTATTTCTCTTCATTTTAAACAAAAAGGGATCTTGTTTAATTATACTTAGTTCTTATTAATTTTGATTATTAGCTTATGTTCTTTTATTTTATTAAGTTTCTTTTTATATTTTGTTTGATTAATTAAAATTTGTTAATGTCTTCTTATTTTAGAATTTGGTTAGATTTTTTTTATAGCTTTAATTTTTGAATTATTTTGGTTTGATATTGGTTTTGGCACAGTGTTTAATTTTAGAGTTTAGTACCTAATTTTGGTTTAACTAAATAAATTTTGTCTAATTTCGATTTTAGTTTTCTAGTGGATGTTTTGTAGGTTTCTGGATGGAGGATAAAGCGTGATGATGACTTTGCGACTAATTGTTTCATAATTTTGGACTAATGAGACCCATGGATACGAATTAAACTTAGACTTCGCACGAACTAATTCATGGTCTTAATTTTGGATGCGGGAAGTCTACAGTTGACTTCGTTTTGGTATTTTGACAATGGACAATTGTGTTTGAACTTTTGATTCCGCTTGATACTTTCTTTTTTGATATTTCTTCTTGCGCTTATTGAAGAGGCAACGGACCGTCTCCGTTAGGTACGCTATGACCCGATTTTAATTATTGCCTGCTGCTGCATCTGGAAGTCCTACTGGTGTAGGCTCTGTTTGTGCATTGTTCATCTTGTCTCCATATCGCATTCTCATCTTATTTCTCCTTATCTTATTTATATTTCACCCAACTCATCCTATTTCATTCTTCATTCTTCTTTATCTTAATTCATTTTCCTCATCTTCTTCTCTTATTCATTCTCGATTTGAGGTGTGCTTAGGCCACCATGGAGCTTCTCCTTTCTCTTCTTATTTCTTCTCCTTCATTAGGATAGTGAGCCTCACTAACCCTTAGGACATCCGAGCATGTGAATATTAGGATTTGATTAGTCCCCCACTTAGTTTTACCTTTGTGTCTCATTGAGTCTTCTCTTCTCACCTCATAATCAGGGACTAAACCCTAAAGGCTTTAAGGCTTTGTGATTAAACTTATGCCTGCATCCTTCTATTAGGATGGAGTGTATAACTTTAATCCTAAGTGTTAAACCCTTAATGGTTTAAATCTTTTAAATTAATCCACATAATAATCATTAAGACATCACACTTGTAACTTGGGCCTTGCATTAGGGTTCTAATTCTTCCTTAAATGGTTAAGAAAGACTAACCCTAGTGTTAATGGACAAGTCCCCCTCAAGTTGTCTTACAAACCCTAAAATTCACTTCATCATCATATCATTAACTAAAATCCACTTAATAAAGGCTTTGTTTTGTCATGAGTTTAATCCCTAATCATGGATTAAGTTGAGGAGCTTTCCTCAGCTTAAACATTCTCATCTATCATCCTTCTTTTAGGATGGTGTAATGAGTCTGTTTAATCCCTGATTATGGCTTAACCTCATTACTCAACACTAAACAAAAACCACAAAAAACATCTAAATAATCACAAGTAGGTTAATGATCTTAATCCTACGCCAAAGGTGATTAAGTGTGAGAATCTGACTTCGCACTTAAGGTGTTCTCATTACCCCTAATCAGAGGGAAGATGTGATGAGTTTACTAACCCATTGGTTTAGGCTTAAGCTCATTAACTTATGACAAATTCTCAAAAGCAATAAAAGACTGAAAACTCAAAAACAAACAATAATCGTCTCCTTCGGGATTCTTTTCTCATCTCATTCACTCACAAACGAGAACTTTCTTCTTCCGTCTAATGCAAGACAGTTAGCACCTGAGCCAGACAGGTCATACACTTGAGCATTGACAAGTAAGCAGTTCACAAGTCAATTCATCTTTCAGTCTCTTTGGGTCGAACTACGGTGTTCTGACTTCCTCATTGCACGAGAGGATACGTAGGCATAACTTAACAGTTATCGAACAAAAGTCTCTGTATATTCCCCCTCTTTCCAGCTTTATTCTTTAGCCTCATTTTCTTGAGCATTTCACTCCTGTTCCTACAATGGCACTTCATTTATACACTTCACTTTTCTTTTATACAGACACTTGCATTTTTTTCAGCTCTTTTGATACACAAATTGCACTGACACTACCCCTTTAAAACACAAATCCTTTAAGCGTGGATCCCGTCGAGTACGACGGACAATCTGGGTGCTAATACCTTCCCAGGTTGTAACCAACCCCCTTTCTCAGTCTCTCTGGTTCGCAACCGTCTTATCCATCTTTTTCTAGGCCTATGCAGCATTGCCTTTCCTCCGGGATAAAAATGCCTAGCTGGCGACTCTATTCATCTCCAGTGAGTTCACGGCTGTGTGTTCTCATTGTTCTTTTCGCCGACCGTTCGCGTCTGTACCTTTATTTGACCCTTGTGTCACTTGTCGGGAGCGACAGCTTGGCGACTCTGCTGGGGAACCTTATACTGCAACCAGGGCTTCTGGTTCTTTTTGTGGGTTCCTCCTAGCGCTTGATTGATTTGTGTTTATTGGGGGTGTTATGTGCTATTTGTATGTGTATATTTGCCTTATTTACTGCTTTCTGTACAGCTTTATTTATTGCTTTCTTTACTGTTTTTTCATTTATCATACCGTCATACTGCTGGCTGGATCTGTTGTCTGCTTTGGTGGGTGGGTGTTCCATTGAGAGTTAAGGTCCTATACCTGGGACCTGAGTGACACCTAGGCTAGAGTGAATCATATTTTTTCCCATTCCATTTTGGTCTGGTGCGGGAATATGAAACACGGTTCAGATGTGGGTTTCTTCTTGAGAACTCTGTGTTGCAGATTTCCTGCAATGCTAGGGCTATCTGGGAAGCCTGCTAAGTCTGGATGACCTTTAGTATTGACCTTCAGAAACTGAGGTGAATTAGAGGAGGAACTTTTATGGTTATTGTAAACACTGTACCTCCGGGTTGGAAGTGTTTACACTTCCCATAACTGATCCAAGTCTGAGGATCTTTGTTTTAGAACACTACCTGTGAGGGGGTTGGGCTGTTTACAGGTTTGCAGGAACCCTTGACCTCAACATACCCTCATTACCAGCACAACTGTTTGATCCGGTCACTATGATCCAGAAGTTCTTGACCTTCGGTTCTCAGTTACTATTTTGGGCTACTATACAGAGATCTTGTGGTTACAGACACTTGATTCTCAGCAGTATTTCAGATTCCAGGCAGTTTCCAGCTGTGATCCCATGTCTTTGCATCTTTTGCATCATCATATTGCATTTTGCATTTGCATCTGCATTGCATTTTCTTCTTCCAGAGAGCTTATCCTTCCCCTTTTGTCCATGATCAGCCAGCTGATTTCCCGGTACTCAGTTTGAACAAGTGTTAATTGTTGGAAGACGACAGTGTTTGAAGGAAGATTGAGCAGTGTCAAGAGGTAAAGGGTCAGATTGGAAGCCGTCAGTAGCTATGTCAGAGAACAACCGTCAGAATGATGAGTTTCCACCTGGTTTCACTTCAATGACCAATCCGTTGTATGGTCTTTTTCCTGATGAGGATCTTCCACAAGTGAACTACCTTACTCAAGCTCAGCCTACACAGACCCCGATCGTGAATCAGAATGTGCCTGAACCATCTGCTGTCCGAGGTGGACCTTCATCTTCTTCTGATACTACAAATTATCAGAATTTTGCCTTCCCTATGCCAGACTTCCAAGGGGCAATCCCTCTTGTGAAAACCAAGGATCCACGAGCTATTGATCCTGCTGAAAGATTTCGTGTGTTGGACGAGCGACTCAAAGCCTTGTCGAATCCTGATGCCTTTGGTTTTGATGCTCTAAACATGTGTTTGGTGCCTGGTCTTGTCATCCCTCCAGATTTCAAGACTCCGAAGTTTGAGAAATACACTGGTGTCAGTTGCCCGAAGCGTCATTTGGTGATGTTCTGTAGAAAAATGACTTCTCATGCCCGCAGTGATAAGCTGATGATTCACTGTTTTCAGGACAGTCTAAGTGGGGCATCTTTAAGTTGGTACTTGGATTTGGAAAGCAGTCATATTCGATCTTGGAATGATTTATCCAGAGCTTTCGTAAAGCAATACCAGTATAATATGGACGTGGCGCCCAATCGCACGCACTTGCAGAGCCTATCCCAGAGGAGTGGTGAATCATTCAGAGAATATGCACAGCGGTGGAGAGAATTGGCAGCCCAAGTGCAACCACCACTTTCAGACAGAGAACTAATTGACCTGTTCGTGGGCACCTTGCAGGGTCCATACTTGGAAAGAATGAGTAGCATTGGGATGACAAGCTTCTCTGATTTGATGATAGTTGGAGTACGCATTGAGAGCCTGCTCAAAAGTGGAAAGATCCAGGACTTTTCGAATATCCCAACTAGTGAAGGTGAGTCTGTTGTTAGCTCCCAAGAGGAAGAATGGAATGACGTCAGTGCAGTCATGGCAAATATCAAATATTCTAGAACAACATCTTCTAAGAGATCATCTTTTCCTGAATCCGATTACTCTTACGGGCATTCGGCAATGCTCAAAGCACCGTATCAGAAGCCTTGGACTCCTCCTCGTCCAAATCTGCAAGCTCATGGTCGAAGACCTCAGAATCAACTGCAGAGCCAGCCTAGGCCTCGCAACAATTTGGAAAGAAGGACTGCTCCTCTTCATCCGGTCCCCACGGCATACAGTGAACTCTTGCCGCATCTAATTCAGAGCTCTTTGGTGGTTCCCAAGCCTCTCAAGCCATTACCAGGGCCTTACCCTCCAGGGTACAATCCTCATGAGCAGTGCGGGTATCATGGTGAATCAATCGGGCATTCAACTGAAGATTGCAAAGCTTTTCAAGCCAAAGTACAACAATTGATCGACAAGGGCCACATCTCCTTTCCAGAAGGAAGCTTGGTTGTGCACGTCAACCTTTCACCTGTTTGAGTTCAAAGACTTCAGAAGGAGCGTCTCCTGTTTTCAGTGGCTCAGACAACAGTATGTCATCAGAGTTGGTGATCATTGTATCCTTTTATCATCTGCATTGTAGTTTCTTTCCTGTTAGCAGCTACTTGTCTTTTAAGCATTGTTATTTTAAATGGTAATGTTAATGTAGTGATCTTGCACTTTTGAATCAATTATGTCGCATTCGCTCATTTTTCTCTACTTGCATTGAAAAAAAAACGGAAAAATAAAAAATTGCATCCATTTACCTCCCATTTATTTCACTGTTGTTTAGTAGGTTTGAGGGAGGATGATGACAACTGAATACCCATAATTGTTGAAGGTATGCTTTCAGAGTAGAACCTGATGACGATGTACAGGCATTGCTTCAATTCCCAAACACCGGAGATATAAGGGAGATAGACCCTCGTCAACCCCTTTGAGCCTTGAAGTAGGAGTTTCTTTTCTAAATAGAGAAAACCTCACATCCAACCCGGGGCAGGGTAGTTATCAGTAATTTGACCGAGCGTTCAAATTTCCAAAGGAGTGTGCATCCGAGGATCCATTACCTTTATTCATTATACCTCAAGAGGTCAAGGGATGCGAAACTACAATGGTTATCCCTCACCAACAAAGGAATGAGGCAGTCAACCCTTTCAGCAAGTCATGACAAGCCAGTGTCACACGATTTGTTCAACAAAAATCAAAAGAAAAAAAAAAGAAATAAAGCCCGCTAAGTCGAAAAAATGTGTGAAAACATATGACTTAGGCAAAAGTTAGGGCATCCCGCTGGAGTTCAAAATCGAAAGATTCAGTCCAGGCAAAAGTTAGGGAATAAAAAATCTGAAAAAAATATATTCCATGAGAACAAAGTCGTGTGACCAGGCACAAAGTCAGAAGGGGTGACTGTTACTCCAAGAAACCTCATTGGTGCGTAAACCATCAACGTCATTGGTTCCTCAATCATTACAAAACCCTTGTGAGAGGCGAGCGCTTAAGTCGAATTAGCTGAACATAGGACTGGAGAACGTCAAGGAGAACGGGTGGGCACAGATAAACTTTGAGCCATAAATCCTTCTTTCTAAAGCCGTGAACCAGACCACGTTATAACCCTTGAAAGTCCTAATTGAATCAGGTTCAATTCTGAAAGCATACTACGACAAGGTTGCGTAAACTGACTCCTAACGGTCTACTAACTCAACACTACGTTTGGACTAATCGTCCATTCGTCACACACTGTCACAGCATCGAAATAAATAAATTTCCAAAAAAACTTGCATGTGTACTGCATTAAAATTACCATTTGCAAATGAGCATTTTTAATTGCAAGTCAGCCTGTGTCATCAGGGAAATTCCTACAAAGAGCAATCGCGAGGGAACTTGATCATTCAACAATGATGACCAGAATCAAGAGCATCTTGTTAGCCTATGAATCAGGGGCATGTTATCCAGTGGTTTTGTTGACCAAGGAATCTGTCAGGGTAAAGAGAGTTCCCAAGCATCGGTTGATCGAGGAACGTCATTCAAAGTCAGTTGATCAGAGCTGAATCTGCCAAACAGGGGCAGGCCACCCGACATTTCTGTTGTCCAAGGGCCAATTCTTCCAATGCTCAGTCAGAATGAGTCAAGTCGCTCCCACGCTCATGCAGGGGCAGAATAATTCCAGATCACTAAGTGCAACTCTCCTCGAGAGAACATCCAAGTCTGTTATTCCAAGAATTGGATAATCAGTGATAGTCAGTTCAGAGACTCACCCAACAGGGGCAAACTTTAGCTATGCAGAGCAAGTGTATCAGTAATCTCAAGTTCAAGACGAGTGTCGGGAAATCATGCTACCCACCGTCGCCTTTGTCACCCTTCTCAACCAGAAGCCTTGTCACTAAGACCTTTCTTCCCACCTCGGGAGTTTTTCTGGCCTTTCATAATCATTGCATAAATCATTGGCATACGTTATTCATGTCGCATATAGAGCATGTGCATCATATTTGCATCGGTCGTAACCCCGCAACATCAGATCTTACATCCAGGGCCTCGTAACCCCAACCTATCAACCTTTCAAAGTCCAGTTCCCGTCTGGCAAACTTTTCAGAGTCCAGTTCTCGTCTGGCAAACCAACTTCAAATACCAGTTCTTGTCTGGTAGGCGAATCTTGTAACCAGTTCTCGTCTGGTTACCTTTTCATTTAACCTGTTGAACGCCAGTTCCCGTCTGGTAGTCATTCTTTTTTCAGAGTCAATTCCCGTTTGACAATGAACCCCAAGTAGTCAGTTCTCGTCTGACGACTTATTCTTTGCCCATCAGTTCTTGTCTGTTGGCCTACCTTTAACAAACCAGTTCTCGTCTGGTATTTCACCTTCAAAAGTCCAATTGCTTGGCAACCAAAAATATATGTCTATCAACCTGGCCCTAGCGCCCAACCATCCTGGTTTCATATCTTTGCATGAGCATACGTCTGCATTGTACATCATTTGCATTGCATCTTCATACCGCATGGTTTCTGTTTTAGCTCTGATGTGGGGCAAGAATCGTTTCAAGACGTAATCTGGGGCAGTTATCTCAAGACTTGTTGAATTTCTGCAAGAGTTTGAAGACACTGAGGCAATCCTGGATGCCAAGTCTTCTGTAAAATCCTCTGAAGACGATTAGTAATGGATGATGCAATATGGTATAATTGAGGAGTTAAGGGAATGCTTGGTCACTCTGGATGATCAGTAATGCGTTCGTTGAGCTCAGAAGTTTGAAGCACTGCGTTAATTCTCAGGGAATGTCTGGTATTTATTTTACCAGCAGGGCATTGGAAGTTTATTTCTTCCTCGAGCATAAAGATCTTCTTTCAGCCGATAAGATTCCCTCATGAGGATTTGGTTATTCGCATTCAGTCAAAGCCAATTTTCATTGGCATATCTCCCCAACACAGCTGTTATGCTATACTTGGGGCATATTTTGATTCTCCAGCAAAGACTCTCCTCAGCAGAGCAACGCCAAATTTTTTCTCAACCATGCCAGAAGGTTGACATATCCCCAGCTGAGTTGGAACAAATGATAACCCCAACAGAACTTCAAATTGAATCGTTCTCGTCCCCAAGCGGATTTATCTGTCCACAGTGAATTTTTCCCAACAGGCAGCTAAAGGCCTTGCTTCCCCACAAAGTTAGAATTATCAGAATTCCCTCCTCAGCAGGATTGTGCGATCAAGCATCTTCCCTAGCCAATTCTAAAGATGATCTTTCCCCATAGAGTCATCGGGATTCTCATTTCCAAGGGATTTCCTCAGCAGAGCAAGAAGAAATTCTCCCCAGTGGAGTCAGATCAGGATGATCAGATCCTCAGCAGATGTTCAAAGCAGTTAAACGAAGTATACCTCACACAGAGTCGTTTTTCCTCCAGCGGAAACCTCTCCAACCAGCATCAGGTTGCCAACACTTCGTTCCCATCAGAGTTAAAAGCTTTCAACCCGTCAGCGGTATACAGAATGCTTCCCAGATTCCCCAGCGGAGAGTTAAAGCTAAAGCAGTTGCCTCACATTCACAAACATCAGTACATATTCCTTGTGGCACCCGTCCGTGTCATATCCCCAGCATAAAGCCAAAGTATCCCCTTTGCACTCACAGATACATGTATATATACATTTTCTTGACATCCGTCCATGTCATTTCCCCAGCACAAGTAACATAAACACTTTGTATATCAGATACTTGTTTATACTATACTCATCTCTTTTGACACTCGTCCGTGTCACTCTCCCCAACAGTTAAATACTCATCTATACATCACTCATACTCATACTAATCTCACTTACACAGATACTCGTCCGTATCTTGTATATACCATTTATATCCCCGCAGATTCGACACTCGTCCGTGTTCTTTGTTAACCAGTTGGTACTCGTCCGTACCATCATCTCAGAACATGCGTCAGGCGTTTGTTTCTACATGATACTCGTCCGTATCATAGTCTTAAGGATGCTCGTCCGCATCTTTAATCCATACACCGTGTCGAACACTTTTGTCTCCTTGAATATAGATACTCGTCTGTGTCTACTATTCCCCAGGAAGGTCCCCTCAGATTCAACACTCGTCCGTGTTCTCTGTTAACCAGTTGATACTCGTCCGTATCATCATCTCTAAACACGTGTCAGTATTTGTTTCTACCTGATACTCGTCCGTATCGTAGCCTTAAGGATGCTCGTCCGCATCTTTAATCTATACACAAACATCTAAACACTTATACCTTTTGTTTCTTGGATATAAACACTCGTCCGTGTTTACTACTCCCCAGTAGATCACAAAGCAATTTTCTTTTTATCTAACACTCGTCCTGTGTTATGATAAACCCTGAGAGCAGCCGTACCCTGCTAGGTGGTCGTCCTCCACCTCTTGATGGTTGTCATCCATCATGCTCATCCGATGGCCATCCCCATCGTTGACCTTTATCCGACACTCGTCCTGTGTCGTGTTATTTAGCAGCCGTCCCCTGCTAGGTGGTCGTCCTCCACCTTTTGATGATTTTCCTTCATCATTTTATCCGATGGCCGTCCCCGTCGTTGATCTTGTTATCTGACATTCGTCCTATGTCATGATAAGCCTTACAGAGCAGCCGTCCCCTGCTAGGTGATCGTCCTTCACCTTTGATGACCGTCCCTCATCATCTGTTTATTTCATTTATTCTTTAACCCGATGGCCGTCCCCGTCGTGGTCCCTTTTCTTTTTAGCCCGATGGCCGTCCCCGTCGTGGTCCCTTTTCCTTTTCCTTTTAGCCCGATGGCCGTCCCCATCGTCGGTTACTTTGCTTTATGAACTTGATGGCCATCCCCGTCATGTTTCATTAACCCCCAGAGAATGCTACAACTTTATCTTGATGGCCGTCCCCATCATGATATTTTATTTTTCCAGCTAGTCGGCCGTCCCCGTCTCAGCTTTACCTTTTATCCCCAGCATGTCGGCCGTCCCCGTCATCGCTTTATTGCCCACACTTTACAGTATACTTTACTTTCCTTTGCAATCTATATCCCTTTTCTTCTTCATTCTGTGAGTGCAAATTTCGGGGTCTTTTGGGTATTCAATCACTGTTTATCTTGAACGTCTAATAGCCGTTGCTCTCATCCTTTTCAGATTAACAGTTGCTTGAATAGGGGCAGCTGTAGACACCCCAAATTTGCCCTCTGGCTTTTCTATTTTTGTGAGCTTTTCGTTTTGCATTCATACGCATTTCGCATATCATTTGCATACGATCCTAAGACATGGGATCAATGTTGTCTGAAGATTAGGGTCTCACGCCTTATTTGCGAATTATCAGAATTCAAAGTTTCAGCTATACAGCCATCAGTGGCATCATCCTCTCTTTGTTCCTGTCACTAAATTAGGGTTTATTTCCTTGATTTAGCGGTATTCAGAGGTTTCACGTCTGAAAGGACTATTTGCTATGCATCTGGGCTGTCATCAATTCAGTGGTTGATTTATCGAACAGTGCATGCTCAAGTCAAGTTGTGTTGTGTACTGGATTTATCAAATTATCAAGTTGTGATTCATGAGAAGTTTGGTTCAGGAAATTAGACTATATGTGTTGTTGTTATTGGACCAAGCCTCCCTAAGCCCATGCGAGGTTGAGCTTTGCACCTGTGTATTTGGTTTCAAACTCCCAACTGCTTCAAAAGCTAGGCCAATGGGCCTTTGGATACTCGACCCAGCATGTTGCTGATCAGCACCTGAATCCAGCGACCACCCCTCTCCTCCATTGTTTCTATTTTTTTTAATTATTGTGTTTTCTTTCTTAATTATTCTATTATCTTCTTTATAATTTTGTTGATTTAGTTTTTATTATTATTATTAACTTTTGTTAGAAGTTTTAGTTTAAAACTTTACTAGATTTTGACATAATTTTGTGAATTTTGTTAATCAATTTTAGTATAACTTTATCTAGTTTCGATTAATTTTGTTTAGTACTTAATCTCGATTTAGCTTTGACTTTAATTTCTCTTTGATTTAGTTTAATTTAGTGAAGAGTTTTAGTTTATAATTTGTTAATTTTTGATTTAGAATTTTAAATTAGTTAATTAATCGTTAATTTGATTATTGTTCTTAGTGTAGAATTTTCTTAGAAATTTTATTGTTTTAAACTTAGAATATTCTTTTAGTTAGTTATTGTTCATTTAAATTTATTTATTTTTAATTTAAAATATGATTTTTAATTTTTGCTTTAAATTTTTATTAGTTAGTTTAAGTTTAATTTAAATTCACAATTTTATTAGTTTTGTCACTCTTAGTTAGTTTTGTTTCTATTATTTTTGTTTAATCCAAACCCAATTTGTTTAGTTCATTTGGAACCAAGTCAAGGCTAGTGCTAGCAAGATACAAACAGGCACAAAAATGCTAGCAGCAGAGGGGACAGAACTGAGAAATTTCATAAAGTTGGCAAAAGAGCTTTTTGATGTAGAAAAAAGTACAGCAGGTAGCCGCAAAAGAAAAAGCTTCAGCCAAAATCCTTGAACACACCCTGCACACACATCAACAACACAGAAACAACTCATTCCAGCACACTCACACACGCCAACAGTCATAAGGCATAAAAAACTTCCTCAGCAAAATTCTTCTCTTGGCATCACTCATTGAAAAAACCTTTTTTTCCTTTAACAAATTTTAAGCTTCTCGGCACCAACACGAAAACCAAACCTTTCATCATCCTTCTTCAATTCGCATAAACCTCCCGCCAACCAGCCTTCCTCCAATCCTCCTCCTAACACCCTTCAAATCAGAAAGAAGAATAAAAGAAACTGGTGGCGAAGTCGAGCTCGAAAACTTCATCTCCCATATTCTAAAAAATCACTCACCCAACCTGAAAAAGAAACCAAATCACAGCAACAAAAAACCTTTCAATTGATACCAAATTCATCTCACCTCCAACGTCAATCCACCGCTTCATACCGCAACCACCACCTTCATTTCATCTCTAACCCTCTGCCTTTCAACGAACCGCACAACACACCATCACAAAACCCAAACACAACACCGATTTCCTCCTTCATAACTCAAAACCTTCCATCTTCAACCTTCAATTTCAACTTCATCGCAACAAATCTCAAATCACCAACGGATCCCCTTTGCAGAAACAGAACAACAACAAAT
This sequence comes from Lathyrus aphaca, assembly GCA_963966055.1. NCBI lineage: Eukaryota > Viridiplantae > Streptophyta > Magnoliopsida > Fabales > Fabaceae > Lathyrus > Lathyrus aphaca. Next base: position 498,044,291 of record OZ014521.1, read on the forward strand.
CACCTCATTCATTTCCCGTGAACCTGCGAATATTCATTCAACAATAAAACCCTCACTGCAACAATCATAAACTGTAACCTTCCTTCACCTCTTCGACTCTCATCTTTCCCAATTCCAACTGAACATCAACAACCACCCAAAACAGAAGATAAAGATGAAGTGAGAGACATATGTGAACAAAGGAAACCAGATCAAAAATCAGAAACGGTGAACTTATGACGGACCTGTGATGAACGGAGGGACGGCGGTGAGAAGGAGATCGTCGACGGTGAAGGGGATTCCGCCGCGATCTCGTTTTGGAACGGAGAGGTTGAGACGATTTTGAGTAAGGCCGGTGATAGCTTCCGCCGTGCAGTGGGTGAAGGACGAAGGACGTCGCAACGATTCTCTTTCTTTCGAGACGGACCACAGCGCAGAGGAGAAAGGGTGGCCGGCGTTGCTAGAGTCAGTTGCCCGATCGTGTTCGAGAAAGAGGATCAACAGGGCGGCGGCGTGTTTGTTTTTGTAGAAGAGGGCATTCGTTTCTTTCTTTTTTTTTCTTTTTATTTTATTAGTTCTCCTTTCTGAATTTTGTTCATAATATTTTAGTTTATAATATTCATTAATTTTTTTTACTTCACACCTTCATCATTCCAGCGCACCCCTACTTTTGTTGTTGGGCTTATCTCAAACCCATCTGCTTCCCACCTGCTATGTCTAGCTCTTACCCCCTCTTTGATTTTGCTTCATGATGTTGGGCTAAGCCCAACGTGTTGATAATTCCACCCTCATATCTAGCGATAGCCCCTTTCCCTTGTTATTTCTCTTCATTTTAAACAAAAAGGGATCTTGTTTAATTATACTTAGTTCTTATTAATTTTGATTATTAGCTTATGTTCTTTTATTTTATTAAGTTTCTTTTTATATTTTGTTTGATTAATTAAAATTTGTTAATGTCTTCTTATTTTAGAATTTGGTTAGATTTTTTTTATAGCTTTAATTTTTGAATTATTTTGGTTTGATATTGGTTTTGGCACAGTGTTTAATTTTAGAGTTTAGTACCTAATTTTGGTTTAACTAAATAAATTTTGTCTAATTTCGATTTTAGTTTTCTAGTGGATGTTTTGTAGGTTTCTGGATGGAGGATAAAGCGTGATGATGACTTTGCGACTAATTGTTTCATAATTTTGGACTAATGAGACCCATGGATACGAATTAAACTTAGACTTCGCACGAACTAATTCATGGTCTTAATTTTGGATGCGGGAAGTCTACAGTTGACTTCGTTTTGGTATTTTGACAATGGACAATTGTGTTTGAACTTTTGATTCCGGTTGATACTTTCTTTTTTGATATTTCTTCTTGCGCTTATTGAAGAGGCAACGGACCGTCTCCGTTAGGTACGCTATGACCCGATTTTAATTATTGCCTGCTGCTGCATCTGGAAGTCCTACTGGTGTAGGCTCTGTTTGTGCATTGTTCATCTTGTCTCCATATCGCATTCTCATCTTATTTCTCCTTATCATATTTATATTTCACCCAACTCATCCTATTTCATTCTTCATTCTTCTTTATCTTAATTCATTTTCCTCATCTTCTTCTCTTATTCATTCTCGATTTGAGGTGTGCTTAGGCCACCATGGAGCTTCTCCTTTCTCTTCTTATTTCTTCTCCTTCATTAGGATAGTGAGCCTCACTAACCCTTAGGACATCCGAGCATGTGAATATTAGGATTTGATTAGTCCCCCACTTAGTTTTACCTTTGTGTCTCATTGAGTCTTCTCTTCTCACCTCATAATCAGGGACTAAACCCTAAAGGCTTTAAGGCTTTGTGATTAAACTTATGCCTGCATCCTTCTATTAGGATGGAGTGTATAACTTTAATCCTAAGTGTTAAACCCTTAATGGTTTAAATCTTTTAAATTAATCCACATAATAATCATTAAGACATCACACTTGTAACTTGGGCCTTGCATTAGGGTTCTAATTCTTCCTTAAATGGTTAAGAAAGACTAACCCTAGTGTTAATGGACAAGTCCCCCTCAAGTTGTCTTACAAACCCTAAAATTCACTTCATCATCATATCATTAACTAAAATCCACTTAATAAAGGCTTTGTTTTGTCATGAGTTTAATCCCTAATCATGGATTAAGTTGAGGAGCTTTCCTCAACTTAAACATTCTCATCTATCATCCTTCTTTTAGGATGGTGTAATGAGTCTGTTTAATCCCTGATTATGGCTTAACCTCATTACTCAACACTAAACAAAAACCACAAAAAACATCTAAATAATCACAAGTAGGTTAATGATCTTAATCCTACGCCAAAGGTGATTAAGTGTGAGAATCTGACTTCGCACTTAAGGTGTTCTCATTACCCCTAATCAGAGGGAAGATGTGATGAGTTTACTAACCCATTGGTTTAGGCTTAAGCTCATTAACTTATGACAAATTCTCAAAAGCAATAAAAGACTGAAAACTCAAAAAACAAACAATAATCGTCTCCTTCGGGATTCTTTTCTCATCTCATTCACTCACAAACGAGAACTTGCTTCTTCCGTCTAATGCAAGACAGTTAGCACCTGAGCCAGACAGGTCATACACTTGAGCATTGACAAGTAAGCAGTTCACAAGTCAATTCATCTTTCAGTCTCTTTGGGTCGAACTACGGTGTTCTGACTTCCTCATTGCACGAGAGGATACGTAGGCATAACTTAACAGTTATCGAACAAAAGTCTCTGTATATTCCCCCTCTTTCCAGCTTTATTCTTTAGCCTCATTTTCTTGAGCATTTCACTCCTGTTCCTACAATGGCACTTCATTTATACACTTCACTTTTCTTTTATACAGACACTTGCATTTTTTTCAGCTCTTTTGATACACAAATTGCACTGACACTACCCCTTTAAAACACAAATCCTTTAAGCGTGGATCCCGTCGAGTACGACGGACAATCTGGGTGCTAATACCTTCCCAGGTTGTAACCAACCCCCTTTCTCAGTCTCTCTGGTTCGCAACCGTCTTATCCATCTTTTTCTAGGCCTATGCAGCATTGCCTTTCCTCCGGGATAAAAATGCCTAGATGGCGACTCTATTCATCTCCAGTGAGTTCACGGCTGTGTGTTCTCATTGTTCTTTTCGCTGACCGTTCGCGTCTGTACCTTTATTTGACCCTTGTGTCACTTGTCGGGAGCGACACATATTCATCAAGAAAAATCATATAAAATACTTCTTCATTTTAATCACTAAGACACTTAATAACTTCAACAAGTTAGTGAGCTTAGGCCCTTTCCCTTGGAAACAAGTCTTGGATAAATTCTCCTTACTTGGTGTGCTTGTTCTATTATTCCATCTTGGAATGTAGTAGCAAGTACACATTACATGGAAAAGAGTTTGAATTCACTTCCTTGTGCCACACTCATAAAAACTCATAAAAAACACTGGACAGACAATAAGCGCCTTCCCTTCGGGACTTCTTTTCTCATCACCTTCACTCTGAACGCGAACTTGCCCCTACTTCTCACTTTGCAAGACGGTTACACACTCATCTTCCGAGCCTGCAACACCTGAGCATTGACATAAGTAGTTCAATCTTAAAACACAAGAAATCTTTTCCACCCCTAGTAAGGGGAACTACGACGTCTCTGATCCTCATGTCCAGATGAGGTACGTAGGCAGCGGGGTAGGGCCCGTTCGAGCACAATCTTTATTTTCCCTACATTTTTCCTTTTCATTTCTTTTTTTTTCAGTCCCCTTTTCTTTTCTTATCTAGTTTCAGTTTTGCCGCAGCTTTCATTCTTACAACCTTTGAAACATTTTATTTGCAAGCATGGATCTCGTCGGGTACGACGGACGATCTGGGGTGCTAATACCTTCCCAGGTCGTAACCGACTCCCGAACCCAGTCTCTTTGGTTCGTAGGACCTGTGTCCTTCCTTTTCTTTTCTTCGGTTTGTGCAGTATTATCATTCCTGTTCCTTTGGGATAAAATATTTTGGCTGGCGACTCTACTTCTTTCCGCGCCACTTTCGCGTTTGTACCAGGATGGAAATCCAGGGAGCGAAAGCCATGACTCACAATTTCTGATCTTATCACTTCAACACTTAGAGGCTAAGCAATATCAACATATTTGCCTATAAATAGAGACCTCATTTGATCATAAAACTTACACCAAAGCATCTGAATCCCAAGTTTTCACTTCTTCACTCTCAAAGACTCAAAACTTGACATTTTGAGAAAACACTATCGGGTTTTGAGTTGTGGCCATTATCAACTCAATCTAATTTCCCAAACACATCACATATGATCTATCTGAGGTGTTCAAACACTTGAACCAATCCAAAAACACCTCCAACCCAAAATCACCATTGAATACCTCAAAGAAACCTTATTTCTGCAACTTGAAGATCAGAACTTGATCCAGCTATTTGCAATCAAGTCCAAGTATTCAAACACACTTCATACCATCCAAGGAAGCTGTTAATATCATCACAAGTCTTCTATAACACCTCTAGATCAAAACCACCCAGCTTGTACAAACTCCAAGTCAGGTAAGCCTCAAACAGGGCCATTTCATAATCCATGCATATTTCCTCGCACTATCTTTTTACTACATGTGCTTACTCATGTATTAAATCATTCCCCTCAATCAATTTCACAAAATCATCATCATGTAGAATTTCATGATTCTTAGGCCAAATTAGGGTTATTCAGTGTTCATCACTGATTCTTCACTATACACTTAAAATAAATGAAATTAATTATTACCATGTTATATGTGAATTAAAATTGAGCAAGTTTGATGTTTATTTCATTAATTTTCATTAAGAAATCACTGAGAAATGATCTATTTTTCAAAAATCATATTTCTGGGCAACATGAAGAACACACGTGTGTTCTTCATGTGTTTTTGGCGCCTTTTTTTTCAGAAATTCAAATATTTGAATTTCCGAGTTATTTTTAATTGATTCCAAAATTAATTTCTCTCTGATTCTTTTGATTTTTAAATGATCATTTTTTCATTAATTCTCAAAAATGTTTAAATATTTTATTCCATGTAAAAATCATCAAAAAAAATATTTTTAATATATTTTTTATTTTCATAAAGAATTTATTTTTATTTGTTTTTAAACATTTTAAGAATCTTCTTTCACTTGATTTTTCAAACATAAAAGATATTTAAGTCATCTCATGAATAACATATAAATTTTTAAACATTGATTCAAGGTTTCAACTTTTTTTCCCTTATGATTGAAATTTCTCAAAGTTTTAAATATTTCTTAAATGTTTAAAATATTCAAAATTAGGGTTTTGATTTTACACCATCAAATTGATTTTTATCACACTTATGGGCCTCTATTAGAGTGTAAGACTAAGACCTATCACTTTTTCAAAAATGAACCATTAGGGTTCATCTGATCCATTTTCAAAAACCTTTCGCGATCGTCTTTTTCACCGCATTGAATTTTCATTTGTAAATTTATTTATGTGAATTTCTTTACACATAACATTATTTTAATCAAAATGAGTTGTGAAAATGTGTCATGGTAAATACTTTGTGTTTAGGACTCATTAATTCTGTTTTAAACTTTCTCTGGTCTGTTCTAAAACCCCGCCACGCTTCCATGTAAGTTCGGGTCCCTCCATCTATTTTCTTAAACAGTTTGTCAATCTCCTAAACAGAGATTCATGGGACACTAGTTTACAAGTCCCATCTCCTTTTCTTTATTCATCTTTATGACTAGAGATCTAATACACCCTCTACTAGACTGAGCTTCACTCCGGTGAACTACTTTCTAGGCGGTAGGCAGCTTTTCAGCACCCAAGTCCTACCCTATGTATGAAATCACAAGATAATAAAATACAACAAATTCCATTGGCATCATTACGTTATAGCCCTATTATTGGGTGTTGAGCCATCTCTTCTCCCTCTAACTTTTCATTTTTTTAAATTGTTGTTTTCTGTTTAGATTAAGTTTTTTTTCCAGTTTAAATCTATCTTTCTTTATCTCATACTAAAGCAAACATAATAAAACACTTCTTAATCATTAAAGAGGATACAATATAAAATATATTAGTAATCTTTTTTCCTCGGGATTTTGGGCCTCTGCTTCCCAGTGTAACACTAAACAACATTTACTGACACATTTATTTGTCTACATGCATTTTTAATGTGTGTGTGTGTGTGTGTATATATATATATATATATATATATATATATATATATATATATATATGTGTGTGTGTGTGTGTGTGTGTGTGTGTGTGTGTGTATGTATGTGTTTATCCCTGCTAGAATCTAAGTACTCGGGTTATTGTCACCAAACCAACCTTTGAATAACTTAGAACCCTATTAGGGCAAAAGATATCCTCCTCTTGGGATTTGTTCAAGGACCCTTGGGCCTCTTAAAGGTGCCCTCTCTCAGGCTTAGAAGTTACTCAGCCTCCCACAACCTCCTATTGGACTTAGCTTAAGGACCCTTAGGCCTCTTAAAGGTGCCTTTTCTCAGGCTTAGAATTTACTCAGGCTCCCCCAACATCGTCTTGGGTATTGTTCAAGGACCCATGGGCCTCTTAAAGGTAACCTAGTCTCCTCTTGGATTAATTAAAAGGACCCTCAAAGGCTTCCTAAAAGCATAGGAACAAATCCTTTTAGAATAAAACACATACAATAGTCTCCCTCTCCCTGATGGATGACCAAGATAACATCCTCTTGGGCTTTGTACAATTGAACATCCCCAAACAAAAGAATGTCTGATGACCTCAGAACATTTATTAAACAACAGACAAAACACTCTTAATACAAAGTCAGTCTCCCATCTTAGGTTTCATATAAAATACAAACAATTAAGAGTCAGTCTCTCACAAATAAGCTTCACACTTGGGCTTCCAAATCAGGACACAGATAAAATTTCCCTACAAAGTCAATTTTCTTTGTTTAGCTTCAACCTTAGGCTTCAATCAAGGCACATATAAATCACACCTTTTCGTCTTTAGAGATGAAAAATTATCTCTACTAACTCTCTTTTAGCTTCAACCTTGGGCTTCAATCAAGGCACAAAAGTCAAAAACCTTACAGTTAATCATTACAATCATAGTCTTGCACTTTAACTAAGCTAACAACATTAACAATCATAGTCTTGGACTTTAACTAAGCTAATTCAACATTACAGTCATAGTCTTGGAATTTAACTAAGCTAATCATTCATTCATATACTTGGAATATAACTAAGATCACTTTTCACTAGTCATATTTCCACCCAATTCAGCTTTCCTGGGCTATGCAATTCAGTTTAACCATTCAATCTTCCTTGAGCTATGCAATTCAGGGTACCCATTCAGCCTTTTTTGAGCTATGCAAATCAAGATAATAGATTCCATTTATGCCTTGAGCTATGAAATTAAAGCACCCCTATCAGTTAAAACAAACCATTTCAGCTTCAATCATGGGCTTTGATCAGGACACAAACAAACTTTCAGCTACAATCTTGGGCTTTGATCATGACACAAATACAATTTGAGCATCAATATCATATGCTTTAACCAGGATAAAAATCAACATTTCCTCCTAGCTCTAGCCTTTTAGGAGGAACTACGATGCTTTGATCCCTCAATTCTCTTTTTGGGGGTACGTGGGCAAAAGATCGTAAGATCTTTGCTAGCACACCAAAAACACTCAAATCAAAGAGACCCCACCCAAATCAGAAACATCAGAAATATCATAAATATCCAAACACAAAAAACATCAATATCATCCTATCTTACCAACACTCATTTCATTCCCAAACCCAAATCAAAGAGACCCCACCAATATAAAAAGAATAAATATGCCCTAAACTTAAGAAAAATAATCCAGGAACAATCCAAAATTGTGTGGGCATCTGTCAATCAAAAGTATGCAAAGAGGGGTGAGTTTAAAATATCTTTTTCCTTCAATAACCAGCTTCATCAGGAAAAAATAATAAATTTAAAAGTAGCAAAAATGAGATAGTGATTAAAGACCACAAAAATTGAGCTACACCTTCCCCAACGCAAAACAACCATAACCTACAATTTGAAAAAACTTTACCAAAACCCAAACTGAAATCATAAAGAATAGAGAGATGAGTATGATATGAAAAGGAGATGAGTGAGAGCGAGATTCATGAGCGGAGAGCGAAAATCGGAAAAATAAACCGAAGATAGAACAAGGAAGAAATTGAGTCACTTGCGGTAATACCCCTTTCCGTCGCGTATGAATCGTGAACATATTTCTCCTTTATCTATTTTAAATAACAAACCCTTTGTGTTGTTGATGATGTTTCATTTTCTATTATTCTTAATATGTGTTTCTTTCCTAATGGGTTGATGGATTCTCAGCCCATATTACTTTCTTTCCACACACAAACCATCGCTACACACACCCTACCGGCCCATATCTCAATCTCTTATATTTTTTCTTTGTTTTGAATTGATTATTTTGGTCTTTAGTTTTAATTTCTATTGGTTTTCTTTCTTTATCTTCATATTTTAATTTTATATTTCTTCTTTTAATCTTTGTAGTTTTCATATATTTTTCTCCTTTTTGGAGTTTTATTTTTTATTTTCTTTTAATTAGGGTCTATGATATAACAAAGAGTCGTGGTTAATCGATTTTGACAAATCGATAAAACTTTGACCAACATTAGACCATTAAATTTATTTATTTGTGGTCAATAAACATCTAAATATCGAGATTGTCGTAAATCGACTTAAATTATTGATTAATGATGAGACCACTTTATTTCCCTTTTGGAAATTTCTTTTATTTTTATGTTGGTCGATGAAAGTCTAAAGAATCATAGATTGTCGCAAATCGATAAAATCGGGATTAAGACGAGACCATTTTGCTATGTAATAATTATTCGATTAATCGATTAATCTTTGCCTTGCAATTTCGAAATTCTAATTCAATTTAATTTCCGAGAACCGTATGGACGCATAAAGTGTTGCTCGACTTCTCATAGAAGTGATTCTTACATGAATCCAATTTAAGATAGTTAAAGAGCCAAATTTCGATGCTTTTGATCAATTCATGTCCTGTGGTTTCCTCTTGGGCTCATAAAACGCCCCTTTTAGTTAATCGCATGATTTAGGACATCCTCACACACATGGTTTCCTCTTGGGCCTATACAATGAACCCATTTATTTTTCGTAATCCCATGTATTTATTTTGTACCCCTCTCCCCATTTTTATGTACGTCATTTATTTTTCCGTATTGTGGTTTTGTTCACTAGGAGCACCCTTAGGGACTAGGATCAATTACAACTCATTTCGAACCCTTGATCCAACGTCCAGTGGTTTCACTCGCACACACTCGCACTTTCTTTTCAATTATGGTTTCGTTCGTTAGGAGCACACTTAGGGACTAGGAATCGATCCCACCTAACCATTTAACCAATCACACTCCATTTGCATTCACCCTCGTATGTCGAGCGCATTGTGCCTCTCCAACGGCCTTCCTTTTGACCCAGACGTCTCTTTTAGACCTAAACCCTTGATTCAACATCAAGTGGTCTTAGGTAATAAAACACTTAAATAATACGAGTAGAATTGTACGCCACATGCCTTAAGTAGTAAAAGGAGGAGAATTGGCATTCCTACACTCACTTATGATTATTTCGACGCATGATGTTTGGCTTGTTGATTAGAATAATCGCCTCTAACCATAGTTTTTAGTATAATTTGACTCCTAAATCTTTTTTTGATGAAAGGTAATAAAATCAACAACCATCCACTCGTAGTGAGCCAAACTACAAAGCTCTGACTTTCCCATTGCACGAGAGAATATGTAGGCACAAGGACCTTCAATCCTTGTCGAGAACCTTAGAATAAATCAACCTTTTTCCCTTTTAATAAGTAACTCGTAGGCATGGATATCCTTTCTTGTGCAACAACTTAGATGGTTCCCATCAAGTACGATGGGTGTAAGGGGTGTTAATCCTTCCCCTTTTAAAACTGACTTCCGAACCCAGACAATGGTTGCGATGACCTTTGTTTTATCCCTTTCTCCATGGGTATTATCTATATGTTCCTTTTCCCCTTTTAGAAATAATTTAAAATTAGGTGGCTACTCTTATGTCGGCACAACCACGGTCTTTTATCGCAAGGTCATATTTTTTGAGTGTGACAGCTGGCGAGTCTGCTGGGGACTAGTTCACCCCTATGCAAGTCGAGTCCAGTCTAGGTTGTTCCATGCTTGTTTGGATGTTTGCCTTTATGTGTTACTTGCTTGATTTTATCACATTCTTTATCACTTTCCATATTATATATCTTGTGGATCCTTGGTACTATGGTATTGGATTGATACTTTGATTGCAAAAGATACTCGAGGGAAAGGCTCTATCCCAGAGTCTATGAGTATAAGCATAAGATTAGGAGGGATTGCATGGTATGGGCTCCCGAGAAACTTCTCTCGTGGGTTGTCGATACGAAAACCCTGCTTGGATTAGATTTTAATGAGAATACTGACGACCGTCAATCTCTTGGCATGGATGATCAATTGTTTTCATTGGGATCATCGACTCTAAAGACCTTAGAACCTTGAACCATTTGTCCAAAACAAAGATTGGCAGTCGCGTAGTATGGGGAACCAAGGGGTTTTCCCTCATGTAGTTCGATACGAAGATCTCACTCAGAATAAACTTTCTCAATGGAGTTGACTGACAGTCAAATGGCTGACATGTCCAACAATCAGTTAAGAAAAGTCCATAACTCTGAGATCTTTGTTTGAAACCCTGTGTCGATGGTCGCGTGGTATGGAGGCACCGCAAGGTTTTTATCTTGCGTAGTTCAATACGAGTCACCCAAAAGAGATTCATATGAGGGAGTCAATCAATTGTCATGTTTATGGCATGTCTGATGAATAGCTATATGGATTTATAACTTTGGGGTTCCTAAACTCTAGATCCAACCTGGTGAGATACATGTAAGGAGAGTGACCAGCTTTATCCTTCATCCTTACCTCGAACTTATGAAATCATGTGATTTCAGTCATTAACTGGATTATCTCGAAACTTTGATCCTGTGATCCTGGATCATGCATTGTATCCATGTGAATATCATTTCATTTTGCATCTTTCCTTTCAAAAACTTGAAAATTCGTTTCATCTCCCAACCAAGATCATCAATCTAATTCCTTGACACTCGTACGCCACTTGAGCCAACATCAAACAAATGATGGATCATATTCAACAAGACCGTGTCGCCACAATTGGCCCGTCAATGAACGTTTTTGAAGGGGTTGCCAAAGACCAAGCAGAATAGTCTCCAACTCTAAAGAAGAAAGTCAAATCAAGAGAATTTCATTATTCAAATGAAGGCTAGCATATGCCCTTTATCATTTTTCATTCTTATATTTTGTATTGTTTGTCTAAGTATTGTTTGCTTTGAACAATTTTATTCGTATTTGGTTTTGTTAATGTTATTTTATGCATGTTTTGAATTTGTCTTTTCGCATCCGCTCATCATTTCTCATTTATCACAAAATCACAAAATTATTTCTCCACTTCACTTTCGTTTATCAAACTGTTGCTTTAGAAAAGATTGGAGGGAAGATGATGAAAACTGAATAACAATAATTGTTATGGTATTCTTTCAGATAAAACCTCTTCAATGATGTACATGTATTTTTAAAGTCCCCAAACACTGGAGAGATAAGGAGTTAATCCATATTTAACCACTTTGAGCCTAGAAGTAGGAGTTTCTTTTGGATACAAACCCTTACGCTTAACCTGGGGAAGGGTAGTTGTTGAGTTAACCCAACTACACCTTCAAATCACAAGATGAGACATCTCGTCGGAGGATCAATCAACTAATGACTTGGCAGTCACGACATTAAACAGAGTCAAAAATAAAATTAAAATAAAAAAACCTACTAAGTTGAGCACCTAATGGGCAACTTAGGCAATAATAGGGAAATCCCGATGGATTAGAGCTTCAAAGAGAGGTCCAGTCAAAAGTCAGGGATCAAAACAAAACGAAAATCAAAAGAGGTCCTCAAAATCCTCAGCAAAAACAAAACAAGGATCATGTGACCACCATTAAAAATCAAAGCATCACTAACATCCATTGCAAAACAAAATAAGATGACTACCATTTCAAGAGAACCTTGAAGCAACTTCACTCTTACACCGTCAGATCCCTTTTTGAAGACAAATGCATGTGTAGATTTACCTGAATGTAGGAATAGAGAACATTTGAAGAAGGGGTGTGTAAAAATCGAACATTGAGCCTTATATCCCTTGTTTCAATAACCAGGAACCATACCATATTACAACCCTCAATAGACCTAATTGAGGCAGGGTTTATTCTGAAAGCATACAACAACAAAGTTTACGTAAACTTACTCCTAGAGATTTGATAATCCTCAATATTAATAGCATATTCTACTTACTATATCTTTCTAACACTTTCTAAATCAACACCATGTTTGGACTAACGGTCCACTCGTCACACTATTATTATCATTCAAATAATCGACTTTTTCAAAACTTGCATGAACGCTGTATTAACACTACCATTTATGCATGAACAATTTAATTGCAAATCAGTGCTTGATATCAAAGACATCCCAACAAGGGGAAATCAAAGAGGAACTTGAACTTTTGTTGGTGTTGGCCCGAATCAAGACTACCTCAATATGGGGAAAGACCCTCAACAACTCAATAAGAGGAAATACCATCAACAACTCAATTAGGGGAAAATCATCTTCAATAGCTCAATCAGGGGAAATTACTAACATATCCAGACACTGAGGAAGATCATATCATGGTGACTCTCAAAGCTTCCCCAATAGAATTCTTTCATGTACCCAATAGACTAGGGCCAAACAAGCAAGGGGAAGGTCATCTCTATACTCTTAAGTTGGACAAGCAGATCTTGGCAGACATAGGCAACCATTCGAAGAAAAAACACATTCTTCATGTGTTAATCAAATCGCTACACATATCAGCAAGTGATCAAACTTGGAGCATCCAGGTATATCTTCTGACGACACATTGTCAAAGATTGAGTGTCGGGGAATTGAACTCTTCTACCCACCCAAAGTCCAATCATCATTGGCAACTACCAGACCAAAAGTCCACCAAGATGACATCCTTCATCAAAACCTATTCAAATCTCCTATATGCATTCAAACATGCATCATATGCATCAACACCCCATATGCATCATTATGCATCATCTATATTATACACATCATTTGCATACATAAGATAATCATAATTTTCATATCCACAACATTTACATTTCTACTTGCAATTCATTGCATAAGAATTTGCATCGTATTTCCATCATAATAGAATACAATTTCAAAATCAAACATGCATACATGCATAAGCCAGGATCCAGAATCAATCGAAGATTCCAGGCCGATCCTCAACAAATCCAGTGGGTGTTCCCCCTGGAGTTGTTCTCCTCAACCTTTTGTTGATAAAGTTATTCTCCTTAGCAAGTCCAGTGGGTGTTCCTCATCTTCATCCTTTTTTTGATTACCCCAAGCAATCTTATTCATTATACCAATATTCCTCAACCAGTTATTACTTCATCTTTTTGGTGATAGACATTTATTTATTTTTCTTACCTTCATTCTTTTGGTGTCGGGAATTTACAATCATCCTTTTGGTGGTAGCGAATCATGTTGTTTTTTAAGCCCTCATCCTTTTGGTGTTGGTGTCCATTAAAGTCGGAAATTTAGTATCACCCTTTTGGTGGTTGCAAACTATTTTCTATCAGTTTACCTTCGTACTTTCAGGTCACGAATTTACTATCACCCTTTTGGTGGTAGAGAAATATTTTGTAATCCTTCATCCTTTTGGTGTCAGGTTGGGAATTTACTATCACCTTTTTATGGTAGCGAATTATTTTGTAATCCTTCATCTATTTGGTGCCGAGAATTTACTATCACCCTTTTGGTGGTAGCAAATTATGTCGTTAGTCTTCTTTGTCATCCTTTTGGTGATGTCCATTATCCTCTTGGTATTGGAAATTCTTTGACAGTTATGTCGTAACCCTCACCCTATTGGTGTTGGTGATCTTTAAAGTCATGTGTGTCTGCTATTACCCTTTTGGTGATAGGTTTGCCATCCTTTTGGTATCAGAAATCAAGTTTAGTCTTACTAGAACCCTTTTGGTGGTAGCAAGTTGTGTGTTCACTATCATCCTTTCAGTGATAAGTCTGTCATCCTTTTGGTGTCGAAAATCCTTCAGTCTTTGGTTTGTGCATCATCCTCTTGGTGAATGACAACCTCTAAAATCGGTGTGTGTTTTGTTATCACACTTTTGGTGATATCATGTTTTGTGACCTTATTGTCATCCTTTTGGTGTTAGCAAGAGTCATTGTGATCCAACCATCATCCTCTTGGTGATGGAGATCTTTGTTGTTCAGATTTAACCTTTACCCTTTTGGTGATGGTGATCATTAAAGACGTTTGACTTAACTATCACCCTTTTGGTGATAGCTAGTAGTGAGTGTTGATGTTACTATTACCCTTTTGGTAATAACGAATCTTAGTGTATTAACTATTACCCTTTTAGTGGTAGTATTCTTTAACATTTTTTTGAATTATTCTTCATCCTTTTGGTGACGATCGTTACTCTTTTGGTAATAGCAATTTCTGTCTATCTCACTGATATCCTCTTGGTATTAGCAGTTTTGCCTGTATCAATCTTATCATCATCATTTTGTGTCATCTGCTCTTGTCCTTAATCTTTCAGTACATTTTCTTCTATTTTAGAAAAATTCGTAGTCTTTTACGTATCTAATTGACTTATACCTTGAAAGTATGAATGCAAGCCAGTTCATCTTATTAGGTTTAAGCCACTTAGATAGAGGCAACTGTCATACCCCAAATTTGTCATACCTGTATATTATTCAATTTCTGTGTACTAAATCTTGATTAAAATATTTTATTACACGTTCGGGGAAGAAGATTCCTCTGAAATAATTAATACGCATTTCCTAGTGATCAATTGTCCATCCCTCTATCAATGCATTCTGGGGAGGCCAACACTTGCCGAACTCATCGTCGTCCCTTCAATGGTCCACCTCAAAATGAAGTATTACACAGAGAAAGGCCACATAACTACTCTCCATGGGGACATTAAGGCAGTGAGGAGATGCTTTGAAGCAGCAACCCAATACCAGATCGTGATAGAGACCGCACCAGAGAAATAAGTGCGCAAGAGATGAAGACTCTTCAACTGACGACGTTCAGCCCAAGAAGAAGCCAACACCTCAGATCAACACTATCGACCTTGATCCTCGCATCCATGTTTATGTCGAGGAAGAAGTTCCTACAAATAAAACAATCTTTTTGAGCCCCTTGCCTGTGGGATATTTCGAAGTGATAACCTTCGGAGACAACCCCGATAGAGAAGTCTGCATCGGTGCAGGGCTTCCCAACGACGTCGAAGAACAGCTGAAACAATGCCTACGCAACAACGCTAACCTCTTTTCCTAGAGCGCCGCCGATATTCCAGGAATATCCCTAGAGATTGCATGCCATGAGCTCTCCATCAACCCCACTGCACGCACAATTGCTTAGCGAAGGCGCAAGCAGTCCGAAGAAAAAACTTTAGTTGCTGAAAAATTAGTCAAGGACCTTCTAGAGGCCAAATTTGTAACTGAGGCTAGGTATAAGACATGGCTCTCAAATATTGTAATTGTGAAAAAATCTAATGGGAAATGGCGCCTTTGTATTGACCATACCGATCTTAATCGGGCTTTCCCGAAAAACTCTTACCCTTTACCCAACATATACAAGTTGGTAGATAATTTTGCATGTTTTAAATTGCTATCCTTCATAGATGCATATTCTGGGTACAACCAAATACCCATGGCCGACAAAGATAAAAGGCACACCATGTTCATGACCCTAACAGGAAACTATTACTACAACGTGATGCCCTTCAGGTTAAAAAACGCAGGAGCCACGTATCAGCGCATGATGAACAACTTCTTCCAAGAACAAATTAGGGACATGCAAGAAGTTTACATGGATGGCATGGTCGTCAAGTCCATTCAAGAGTCCAACCATATCTCTCACCTCCAGAGTGTGTTCAACTAAGCCAGAAAATGCAAAATGCATTTTAATCCTAACAAGTGCACCTTCGGTGTAAGAGCGGGCAAGTTTCTTGGTTTCTATCTTATAGAAAGAAGAATCGAGGCCAACCCCGAAAAATTCTGCACCTTCTCAGAATTCCCTACACTTGACTCAAAGAAGTCGATCCAATCCTTAAACGGTATGCTCGCTTCCTTGTCTCGATTCGTGGCAAAATCCACCCAGCATGCCTCCCCCTTTTCAAATTGCTCCGTAAAGAAGCCACGTTTGATTGGAGTGAAGAGTGAAAAAAGGCCCTACGACACCTTAAACAAGCCTTATCAGAACCCCCAGTTCTATCCAGACCAACGACCAGGGAGGTCCTATACTTATATCTATCTGTCAGTATCGAAGCCATCAGCGCAACTCTCATAAGGGAGGATTCTGACGGGAAGAAGCCTATGTACTTCACATGTAAATCCTTTCAAGGGCCAGAGCTTAGATATCAACAAATTGAGAAAGTCAACCTCGCACTCGTGAATGCTGCCAGGACGCTGCAACATTATTTTTTGGCACACATGGTGGTCGCGAGAACTGATAAAACCATCAAGAAATTGTTAGCCCGACAAGATATGGCTGGACGAATACTAAGATGGTCCATGGAGTTGTCTGAGTTTGATATAAGTTAAGAAGGTAGGAAAGCTCTAAAAGCTCAAACCTTGGTCGACTTCGTCGCTGAGATGACCCCGACGGAAACCAAGTCAGAAAATTCCCACAAGTGGATCATCTACGTCGATGGGTCATATGGACCTTCAGGAAGTGAGGTGGGGATCATCCTCGAAAACAAAGAAGGCCTTGTGGTCGAGGTATCTCTAATATTCTCTTTCCCAACATCTAACAACTAGGCTGAATATGAAGCCTTCCTGGCAAGAATCTGCCTCGCAAGGGACATCGGCGCCCAAGAGGTGAATATTTTCACCGACTCACAACTGGTTATATCACAGGTAAAAGGGGAATATCAAGAAAAGAACGACAATTTGGTCGAATAATTGGCACTGGTACAGTAGATGCTTGCACACTTCAGGTCCTGGGACATCCAACATATCCCATGCGAGCGTAACTCGCGAGTAGATGTCTTGTCAAAATTACCAAGTACGTGAAAGAAAGGCGGAAACAAACCCATTATCCAGGAAACGCTTCCTCTCCCTAGCATTGAAAATCCTGGTGTTAACATCAACATCAACATCATATGTAATGCGGTTGCTAGATGACTCATGTATTCCAATACTTGATGACCGACGAGTTTCCCGAAGACAGTAAGAGGCCAATGCCACCAAAGGTTGTGCATCCTCATACATCCTTATGCACGACAAAATGTACCGCCGAGTATTCTCAATCCCACTTCTAAAATACGTTGAGGAGGAAAGCGTATCTAACGTCCTACATGAGATACACGAAGGGATTAATGCCCAACATTTGGGCGGCAGGTCTTTGTATCGAAAAGAATTACGAGCAGGTTAATACTGGTTGACCATGCAAAATGATGCTAGAGAATAAGTCAAGAGGTGTGAAACGTGCTAACGTCACAGAGATATGCACATTGCTACTCTCGACATTCTGAAAACAATTTCCTCATTGTGGTCATTTGCGCAGTGGGGCATGGACATCCTCGGACCTTTCACGTCTGGTTCATTCTAAAACAAGTATTGATCGTGGCTTTCGACTACTTTACCAAATGGATAGAGGTTGAGGCTCTAGTCAGGATCACTGCCTTCAACATTCTACGATTTTAAAAGAGAAACATCCTGGCCAGGTTCGATGTGCCGTAATCCCTTATAACAGACAATGGCACCCAGTTTACGGACATGAATTTTCAAGACTTTATCGCCAACACAGGAACTAAACAACATTTCGCATCTGTCAAGCATCCTCAGACAAACGGGCAGGGCGAGGCTACAAACAAATTCATTCTATGGGGCTTAGATGAAGGCTAGACGAGGCGAATAATAGGTGGGTCGGGGAACTCCACAACGTATTGTGGGCCTACCGGACCACCCCATACTCGACTATCGAGGAAAGCCCATTCCGGATGACATACGAAACAGAGGCAGTCATCCCCGTGGAAATCAGTGAGCCTTTTCGTCGCACATAGTCCGCTTTAGAAGAAGAACTCAACAACGAGGCTTTAAGATAAGATCTCGACTTGATTGAGGAGGTCCGTTCATGAGAAGCTCTCTGTGAGAAATCCTTAAAAATAAAAATCTCGTTATGTTACAATGACATAATCGTCAAAAGAGAATTCCAGGTGGGCAACCTTGTCCTATGCAAATATCAAAAGGACTCGCACGAAGGCAAGCTAATGGCCAACTGAGAAGGCCCATATCGCGTGAAATCAAAAACGTGTACAGAGACATATTACATCTAAGAACTGAATGGGGAACCATTTTCTCAACCATGGAATGCTGAAAAAGCTAAAACAATGTTACAGCTAAAAATCCAGCCAAAGCTCAGAGAGGCTACCGGCTAACAAACCCTGTCAATAGGGGAATAAATTCCCGGTCACAAGGATGCATCGTGGTATAAATACAACCCTATAATTAAATGCGTGCGATCATTTTCCCATTATTCGGGAAACTGAATTGCCCAACAAGGACACCTCGAACAAGTTGCGCTGTTATATCGTTGAAGACTCCCAGCTCGTTATGGGAAAAGATTAAGTCTTAGACTAAATAGGACACGACCGCGTCCTCGACCCCCTCTTGTGAGAATAGATCTCACCCCTTGTCAAGTTCCATACACTGTCGAGTTTAATATTATCACGTCGAGCATTCACCCAATTAAAAGATTTCGAAGTTATAAAAGCATACATACGAGTAAGTAACAATGAAAGAACAAGGGAGACAATAATATATATAAATACCTACCAAGAGGTCGGACTTTGTCTTAAGATACACAAAAAGGGGGACTAAGCCCCATACAAAATATCCATAAAAAATGGCGTGCAGGCCAAAACTATAATGGCACGCAGGCCAAATATATATCCTTCTTCAGGAGGGACCACCATATCGTTCTCCACACAGTGCAGAGGACTGGTGCCTTCAACGACCAGATCCATGCCAGGGTTAGTTACTTTAAGTTGTTCTATCACATTATAGTTACCAAATGAGGCAATGGACATGTTATCTTGAGCCAGCAGGAGAATCTGAGTAATGAGGTCCGCCCTGGACACCATACCATTCTCCTCCTCGGTCTCATCTTCACCAAACACCAGTGGCTTCTCCTGTTACCATACCTTGTCCTTCAGTTCCGCATTCTCTGAGATAGCGGCCTTTGCCTTTTCCTGCTCGGCCCTCAGCAAGATCAGTAGTTCCTTCTTCGCCTCCAAGTGCCCTCGAGCTTAAACAACTTGTTGTGCAGCTCTGCACTCTCCTCTTCGAGGTCGTCACTGATCCTTTGGTGGGCTTCCAGCAGATCCTTCTTGGACACCATGTCGGCATCACTGAAAGAAAGAGAAGTCTCCAAAATCTGAATCATCCCTACAACATCTTGAAACAGTTCAGATCTCAGGGTTTTACGGTCAGTTGAAAGGACGTCCACGACATCAAGGGCGGGACTTGAACAGATGCTCCTCCAGCGAACAATGACCTCTGCGTCACGCACGAGGGAAGTTCAAATGAGCCCGAGGATGTCATGCCAGCTCTCAGAGAAGGGGGCTCATTGACCCTTGACCTTTTACCCGGTGGAGAACCACCTAGCGAGGTGCTCCCCGGAGTTGAAATACTTGAAGCTACGAATCCGTCCAAGGTAGCCTGATCCTTGATGACTTCAACTCTACTCTTGGGGCCTTTCATGAAGTTACCCTTGTTCACTTTCACCCGGCGATCTCGTCCATTTGCGCTGCAAAGGAAAACATAACAAATTAGTGAGCAGACAAATCCATAAACAAAAATACGGAAAAGCTAAAAACTACCTAAGAGTCGCATTGCCGCCTCGTCGTTCGGATAACTGAGCAATGACTTTACGTTTATTAGTCTAGCCTGAGTGGTCGGCGTCCCATCAGGTCAGAGGAGGCCATGTTCGTTTGAATCCACAAGTTCTGTCGGGCCGAAGCTAGCGACAAAGTTGAACAACTTGATATAAGCTTATGTATCATCCGCACTCAGATCCTCGTGCCTAGTAATATAATGCTCACTGAGATAACTGAAATGGACATTCACCCTTTCTAACGGAAAGTGGGCCACCAGCCTTTCCATCTCATCAATGATTTCGCTATCGTACAGTGAGTCCTTGGCTTCTTGCGAGCAGGGATGAATTACGTAGAAGCGGTACTTAAAATCTTTGAAGAGTCTGCTCGCCTATTTTAATGACACCCAGTTGTGTCGGCCATCCTGGGACTTCTACTGAATGTGGAAGATCCTAAAAAAAAAATTTATTGTTGCCCCTATCTCCAAGTAACGGCAAACCAACTCAAAGGCCCTAATAAAAGCCAGAGCATTCAGGTGCATCTGGGAGGGCGCAAGCTCGAGGTGAGTAAAAACTGCCTACGGAAAATCTGTAAAGGGCAGACGGTACCCATCCTCGCGGAAGGTGAATTTGTACATGGGAAAGCTGAGAGAAGGATAGCGTGAGAAAATCCTCTGAGTAAGCTTTGGAGGTAACGCCCTTCAATTTGCAGGTACTCCCTTTCTCCTCTTCTCAATTATCCCCCACGCGTCCGAAGCATCCACCGCAAAATTGAGAGGCCGCCTCAAGCGACTCATCCATAATCCACAGGTAGTCAAAATCGGGGACATCAATGACGTCGGAAATGGGGATTTCCTCGACCTCCTGAGCATCTTTTTACTCCTATCACCTGAAAAGCAGAGGAAACAAAGTGAATTCGACCATCTCAAATCCACCCTTCAACTGTGAGTCAAGTGAAAGGTCTTTGATAAGGACCGGGTGTCATACCCCAAATTTGTCCTACTTATATAATTATCATCATTTGAATTTTCAATACTAACCACTATATAAAATTTCAAAAAAAAATGAGTTTCTTGTTAAAGTGTCTGATTAAGATCAGGTTCTTGCAATAATGAGTCTTAGTTCAGTCGAGGTTATTGAGACAAGGTTGGATTAAATTCCAGGTGTTTGTTTCCAAATAATGTTTGTTATTTAGAAGCAAGCCTAATATTGATTAAAGTTGCAATACAATCATACTTGTTGCATTTTGGCTTAAAAGGGTGGGTTATAATCGTAGGACAGGTACATTTCGGTTCGTTACAAAAAAAGAATTCAAATCTCTTTGAGATCATTGTATTCCTTTTTCTCTCCATGTACAAGCCGTGATCTATTTATCTTAGGGTCAAGTATTATTTTCAAGCCATTAAGTTGTTTTCAAGTCAGGTGATTAAGTTATTTTGGGACTATTCACAACAAAAGCAATATTATAAGACAAAATTGTAACTTCATCAATACTTGTTTAATTTGTCATTGGATGTTAGAAAGAATACAGGTTTGCATCAAGGCTAGGTTGAGCTAATTCATTATTTTAAGAAACATGATTGACATGGTTTTAAGAGGTTTCGTTCTGTAGAAGATGGTAGATGAGATACTTGCTATACATTTGCCATACAAGATACAACGAAGGTCTATATTTGATACAAACTAATAAAAACCCAAATGTCTTTCATTCCAAGTAAATTCTTGATGTTTCACTCAATTCAAGTTTGTCATGGTTACAGTTTGAATCCTGCCTTGAAATCCTTCAGCGTCAGGAATTTAGTTTATGTCCTATGCAAGCCTCCATGAACACTTGTAAGTATATATTATGCACCAAAGACTCCGCAAGACGCCACGCTCATCCTTTTCTCCATTCCTCATGACTAAAACTCAAAAAAACAATGACCTGCAGAATGCCAAACGCAAGGAATCAATTCAAATAAAGTCAGCAGCAATAACACAGGTTTTAATCAAGACAAGATAACAATTACATGCCATTCTAAAACATACAGCATCAATAAGGAGTAAGAATATATGCAGCGACAGGAAATTTCAGGAAGTTGTTAGCATTCGGACTGCAGTTGACATGGAAGAAATATCCTTACAAAATGAGAAGCTTTCCGTGTTGTTGACACTTTTGCTATTCAACTTTACCATGACTGCAATGAAATTCAGTGGTGGCAACTTAATCCTTTGCTTGAATTCTTATGCTGAACACATCTGTAGAGTTCTGGCCGATGCAGACACAAGAATCTTGCTGTTAGAAAAATTCGTTGCTGGAGCTGCTCCGCCTCATTGAAAACTTTCTTATAGAAGGAAAAGTTATATTAAAAGATATAGTACCTACTGAGACCCCATTTGATAGTGATTTGAGAAATGATAGTTTCCTGGATGGCGTAGATATATGTTCTAAAGAAGCTATGGATGAGCAGTTAGTAGCGGCAGATACGGTTCTTTTATGGCGCTAACTATTCTTCACATTTTCGCTAACCTGGGTGGAAAGAAGTATTTTGACTCGTGCAGTTTTGGCTTGACAGTGACTGTCTTGAAATCTCTAATTATGTTTCTTGAGGGAGGGAGCATATCTATCACTCCTTCTTCTTGTCTTCCATCAATAAATCAATTGCGTATTGATTTATGTACAAACAATATATGCCCTTTCTCAGAAGGTGCCGAGTCCATTGATCTTGTTACATTCTTGCTCTTAGAAAAGATCAAGAAGCATCTATTTCAGCAAGGACCATTTGATTCGTCAAGTTTCAGATCCCTTTTAGACAACCATAATAATGGACAGTGGTCAGTCAAGATGTGGTTCCATGTACCAATAGCATAAATTGTGATGCGTCAGGCTGTTTGAAAAAACCATGTGGCTTGTTGTACTCAATCAGATGTGCATGAAAAAATGTGAAACGGATGTTAGCAAGAGAATTATATCAGTGCACAAGAAGGCTAATTTAGCAACTTCATTTCAGTGGACTTCACTTACATTCAAGATTCTTCTACAGTCGGGTTGTTTCAAATACCATTCGCGGACCGTACTCCATGCTCTATCATGATTCTTGTACTTCAAAAAAAAAACAGAAACAAGAGAGTAAGTTTACACCATGGGAGCATAACAAATTTCAGCCATCCTTTTCCAAGTACTATCCAAACGTACCTCACGCTCTGCTCACATCACCATATACGACATGAACTTCTTGGCTGCGAAATCATGGAGTTGTAAAGCAGAAGAGAAAATTGTGAACAAGAAAAAGCCACAAAACCTGTCATACCAGATGCATTTAATCAGATTGGTGCAGCAAAATAGTAAAAGCAAACAGAACAAATTTTAAGTTTTTACTGCAGTGAAATAAGGGCAGTAAAAAAGTCAGTTTTTGCAGTGAAATTCAACAAAGTTATCAGTGGTACCACATGTGTTCTAGAAGCATTTTCAATTCACTATAGACAAACAAGGTTGTGACTCACCAATTGGTCCCCACCACACAAAATCCCACAGATTCGTCCTAACGATTTTTTGGCCCTTACTCACGCGTATGAACGAATTTCTTCTACCACATAACCTCTCACATAAACCTCACCCTAAAAATGCTTCTATAAAAACCTCAAGGATTGGCACAGAAAGGGGGGAGAATGGGCTACTCAAAGAGGCGCGAGAATCCTAAAGAATTTATACTAAAAAACCCTAATCACTGAAAAGAGACACAGAAAACCCACTACCACAAAACCAAACAAAACATCAAATCCAAAATGAATCAAAACCAGAAACAGAGCTATTGAGAGATTTACGAGAATCGTGAAATATTGAAAACAAAGCCATACCCGAACCACCTTCATTGAACACCGACACAGAACTGAGAGAGAGATTCGCAAACTGAGTCACAGAGAGACACGTCTTCTGAACCGTGAAGCCCGTGCGCCGCCGATTAGAACCGAGAGAAGCCTGAGCTTTCGCGAGAGAGACGTTTGACGTTGTTTTTTTCGCGGAGACGGAGTCTCTGTCTTTTTGTTTTCACCGTCAGCGTTTTGGGAAGGTGAAAAGGGTTTTTTCTTATGCACTTTGACTTTATTGTTTTTTTGTTTATTTTTGTTTATTTTTATTTTAAAATATTATGATTATTGATAATGAGGGGTTTGAGCTGCTAAGCCCATGGATTTATGTTATACATACTTCCTGTAATCCCTCTCTGTTATTGTTTTTATTATTATTATTATTATTTTATTACTTATATGAATGTGAATAGATTTATTACTTATTTTATGGGCCAATGATATGCCATAAGGTGTTGATGTTCGATTTCTACTATCCAACGTTATCGACACCGATATGAGGCCATTCTTATTTTTTCGCTATTTATTTAATAGATTATTCGATTTGTTATTCGGTTAATGATCAAATGTGATATTCGATTATTTTAATCGACGTTATCCATTAAATTGAGACCGATTCCGTTATTCTTTCATTATTTTATTTTATGGGCCTATGATAAAAAATATGGTTTATCGATATTCCATTAAGCGACGTTATCTAAACCGATTTGAGGCCATCTTTCTATTTTCTATTTATTTATCGATTTATCGATTTATTTCGCATTTTTATTTGGTCTATGATATTAGTATCCGATTTGTGACATTCCACTTTGCGACGTTGTCCAAATTGATATGGGGCCGTCTCCTATTATTTCTTATGGTTTGTAGTTAATTTCAGATCCATTATTATTTACCGACTTTATTATTATTCGGCCAATGATAAATGGTGATATTCGATTTCTAATAAATCGACGTTATCCCCTAATTTGAGGCCACACCTTTATTTTTCTTATTATTTCTCATTATCTCAATTTATTTTATTTCGGTTGATGAATAAATATTTAAATATTTGATTTCAAATAAATCGACGTTATTTAAATTAAATATGAGGCCAAACTATTATTTTATTATTATTTCGACTTTATTTTATTTTTATGGTCGATGATATAACAAACGACTTAAATATTCGATTTCAATAAATCGACGTTGTTTAAGTCAATATAAGACCAATTGTATTTTTTTTATCGCATTTCTTTCATTTAAATAATTATTTGATTATAAAGTAACGCTCGACTTCTCATAGAATGATTCTAAATTTGAATCGATTCTAAGATAGTTAAAGAGCAACATTTTGTCGCTTTTGGTTTAATTCGAGCTCCAACGGGTCCACCTTAGCTTAGTATTATGAATCGTTCTTGTGTAACCATTTAATCCTTAACCTCCATTTTGCACTCACCCTTCGCGATCGCTTTATGCCTCGCAATCGACTTACCAAAATGTTTCTTTAAATCCAAACCCTTGATCCAACGTCAAGTGGTCTTAGGTATTAAAACACTTTAATAATATGAGAAAAATTGTACGCCACGAGCCTTAAGTGGTAGAAAGGAGGATTACGAGCTCTCGTTATTCGCTCCGATTATTCCGTCGCAAGACACTTGGCTTGTTGGTTCGGAATAAACGATCCATAGTCTTTAGTGCAATTCGACTCCTAAAGAAAGATAAATAAAATTTGAATCCTTTTCCTCCTTTAGCAAGTAATTCTTTAGGCATAGACATATTTTCGCGCGTGACAACTTAGAAGGTTCCCATCGAGTACGATGGATGTAGGGGGTGCTAATAGCTTCCCCCTGCATAACCGACTTCCGAACCCCGACAATGGTTACGATGACCTTGTCTTTATCTTTTCTTCCCGGGTTTTATCTATATTTTCCCTATCCTTCTTTGGGAATAAATCAAAATTAGGTGGCGACTCTCAAGTCAGCCCAGCCGCGACCGCATTCGCAAGGATCGTATTTTTCGAGGTACGACAACTGGCGACTCTGTTGGGGATTGGTTCACCCCTATGCAAGTCAAGCCTAATATAGGTTGCTTCACGTTTGTTCGTATGCTTACCTTTATGTCTTACTTGTTTTACCGCTTTCTTTATCGCTTTCCATATTATACCATGTGGTTCTTGGATCGATATTTTGAAACTTGAGTGAAAGGCTTTATACCCGGGCTTTCGAGTGCAAACATAAGTTAGCGAGGTTGTGTAGTATGGGCTCCTGAGAGAACCACTCTCATGGTTATCGATACGAAAACCTCACTTGGAGTAGATTCTAATAAGAATACTGACAACCGTCAAGTCCTTGGCGTGTGTGCTCAGTTGTTTGCATTAGGGTCATCAACTCTGAGGACCTTTAGAACCTTTTGGTTAAAACATCGGTTGATGGTTGCGTAGTATGGGGCACCAGGGTTCTCCCTTGCGTGGCTCGATACGAAAACCTCGCTTGGAATAGACTTACTCGATGGAGTTGATTGACTGTCAAGAATGTATGAAATTGACACGTGCATCAAACAGTTGAGAAAGTTCCATAACTCCAGGACTTTGTTTTAAACCACGTGTCGATGATCGCGTAGTATGGGGCACCGAGAGACTTCCCTCTCGCGTGGCTCGATACGAAGATCTCATCCAAAATCGATTCATATGGTGGAGTCAATCAACCGTCATGCTTCTGGCGTGTGTGATGAATAACCATAGGGATTGTTAACTTTGGGATTCCTTTAACTTTATAGTCTAACTGGCAAAATCCTTGTGAGGAAGGCAATCTGAGTATCCTCCATCCGTACTTTGGACTTATGATACCTTGGCTTTATGTTTAACGTGTTTTATTTGCATATCATTGCATTCATATTTGCATTCATTTTGCATTCATAGTCGCTCATGTTCATTCGTTCTCGTCTTCAGAGTTGTTGAGTACCCGTCAAGCTGATTCCTCCATGCAGATACAGAACTAGGGCCCACGAAAGAAGAAGAATGGCCGTACAAGAAGAACACAACAAGCGAGTCAGGGAAGACATCGATGACCTAAAGAGCAGTGTGAGCAAGATTATGGATTTGCTCCAAATCTTGGCTACTAAGGAAACTCCAGCTCAGAAGACTGTCACCTCTGAAGACAGTAGTTTCGTCGTTAACGCAGAGTCTTCAAGACCCGCTAGCACATGGCCAGAATTTGGATTGCCACCGGGTTATACTCCGCCATTTGTGACTACTCAAATGACTGGTACATCCACTTTTTTCGAACCTGGAGTATTCACTGACTCTCAACCCAATATGCATACTGTTTCCCAAACTACTTATGTGAATCCTCCCTTCGTGCATAATCCACCATCATCGGTACAAGGTGAGGCTGGGAATTTTGAGGATGTTAGGGAACAATGTATGACTTTGGAAAAGAGGATAAGAGTTGTGGAAGGATTTGATGTCTTCAACGCTGCCGCATCAGACATGTGTTTAGTTTCAAACTTGGTTATGCCAGACAAATTCAAAATGCCAGTGTTTGAAAAATACAAGGGAGACACTTGCCCAAAAAGCCACATGATCATGTATTGCCGCAAAATGGCCGCCCATGCTGATAAAGACAAGCTACTCATCCATTTCTTCCAAGATAGTTTGAGTGGGCATCTTTGAAATGGTATATGGGACTCGAGAAAAGTCGTATCCAATGCTGGCAGGATTTGCTTGATGCATTCCTAAAACAATACAAATACAATCTGGACATGGCACCTGACCGTCGTCAGCTTCAAAACATGTCTCAGAAAGAAAAGGAATCATTCAAGGAGTATGCTCAGCGCTGGAGAGAGCTAGCTGCTCAGGTTGAGCCTCCCTTGGCAGAGAAAGAGCTGACTGGTCTGTTCATGGACACTCTTCAACCTCTTTATTGGGAAAGGATGATTGGCAGTGTGTCATCTAGTTTTGCTGACCTAGTCACTATTGGAGAAAGGCTAGAGGAAGGAATCAGAAAGGGCAAGTTTGGAAGTGTTGAAGCTTCTAATGCTACGAGAAAGTCCTCTGGGAACTTTCAAAAGAAGAAAGAGGGTGATACTCATGCTGTCAACACTGAAAGAAGACCCTACTACAGGCAACAACAATATGGTGAAACCCAAGTAGCCGCAATTGCTCCTATGGTTAATGCTCCACCAGCTCGAGCTCCTCCACAAAGGAATGTGGATCAGAATCAAACTCGCACTCCCCGGCCCAGGGCTCCTATTGATCCTATTCCCATGAAATATGCTGAGGTTTTCCCTGAACTATGCAAAAAAGGTCTTGTTACTACTAGACCTCTCAATCCTCCAAATCCTCTTCCACCTGGATTTAGGACCAATCTTCATTGCCCATTCCATGAAGGAGCTGCAGGTCATGATATGGAGAACTGTTATGCTTTCCAAGCTCGAGTTCAAGACTTGGTCAGGGGAGACTTGCTCACCTTTACACCGAGAAAGGTTCCCAGGGTTGAAATAGATCCCATGCCAAAGCAAAGTGGCTGAAGATTTGGTCGAAGAATCACAAGTTGCTACCTAAAGCCAGTGGATCAGACGGGAAAGCTCATCCTTGCTACTGATTAGACACTAGGCATTGTTTCTCTTCAGTTTTAATTTCCTTGTTTGTATTATGTGTACTTGTTTAAAGACTTTGTTTATTCTCTAATGTTAATGTTAATGAAATGAGCATCACATGTTTTGAATCAATTCATTCACCTTCATATTTGCGCGTTATTTATGCTTTTCATTTTTTTAAAAAAATTCCAAACAATATATACCATTGTTGCTCTTATTCATCTACTGCATAAGCAGTGATTGGAGGGAGGATGACGAAAAATACCCAAACTGTTGAAGGGTATGCTTTCAAAATAAAACCTTACTGATGATATACATGCATTGTTTCAACTCCCAAACACTGGAGAAATAAGGAAGTTAACCCATTGTCAACCCTTTTGAGCCTTGAAGTTGGAGTTTCTTTCCACACGAAAAAACCCATAATTTTAACCCGAGGCAGGGTAGTTCTCAACTAATTCAAATATGCATTCAATTTCAGGAGGATTATTCGTTATGTCTCTCAATAAGGATTTCAAGTCCAATTTTTCCTTCGCACATTTGTCGAGGAAGTTAATGGCAGTCATGGTCCAAATCAAAAAGTCGCTAAGTCAACACCCAAAACGCGACTTAGGCAAAAATAAAAGCATCCTGGTGGACTGAAAACTTCAAAGATACAGTTCAGGAAAAAGTTAGGGATAATAAGAATTTCAAATCATGGGAGGTCACCAAAATTCTTCAACAAATACAAAGATGAGCTGATCCAAAATCCTCATCAAATAAACCAACAAATGTTGTGAATAAGCAATGACTGTTATCTAGTGATCCTTTGGCTCTTAAGCCATCATTGTCAATACAAATCCAAATAACCTGAATGCATAGGTTGAATTAATTGAGCGTGGGACTGGAGATCATCATGGAGAATGGGTTGGGTAAAAATTAAATTTTGAGCCTTATATCTTTTGTTTCATAAACCGTGAACCAGGCCACGTTACAACCCTTTAAAGACCTAATTGAAGCTAGGTTTGTTTTGAAAACATATCGCCGCAAGGTTGCGTAAGCTGACTCCCCGTGAGATTTGCCAATCCTTCGCTTTGGTATCTTAACTTTTGCGTTGTCTTTCAATTTGCATTATCTTTCACTTTGCACTTTGCATGACTGAATAAATATTGCATTCTTGCCAGTGATTCATTTTCTATATACTAATATCATTCCAATAATGATTTTGATTTCAAAATTTGTGCTTGAGCATTGTATTAAAATTAACATTTTTTGAATGAACATTTTATTTATAATAAGCAATCATCCTCAAGGAATTTTAAAACAGTTGAGAAACTTGGCCCATGATCCTATCAGGGGCACGTTACAGTCAAAGATCATATTCTTCAAGGAATCTTCTTTCTAGACTTACATTGGGACAAGCATTTCAAGCGACCAGTCAAACAGTCACTTCAGAATCATTCAGCATGGGGCAGTCTACGTTAAGCAATCCCCCAAGCAAAGCTTATCACTCCTTCCTAAAAAGATCAGCATCTTGATACTTCTAACAAGTATAATAGAAGTTGTGTTCAGGACATCTTTCAAAGGACACAATTGGCAAGGTTCACTGTGTTGTGGAATCAGCTACTTCAGCCGCACCTCTCCAAAGAGTCTTATCCTGTGGTCTTAGCATTTGCATTACAATCATTGCACCATTTGCATCATACAATTTCATATCAAGCATAGCACGAAGTTTACTTCATGCTCATTTGCATTTCCCGAGGTCTTGTCATCTTACCTTGTGGTCAAAATCCAATTTTGTTTGGCACCCTTAAAGTCCAATTTCTATTGGTAATCAACAAGAGTCAAAGTCCAACTCACTTGGCACTTACCAAAGCAGTAATGTCTGTCCCTCTGTCTTTCATACAATGTTATTCTTTGATCCAGATTTCTCTCTCCGGTTGTTCCCATTGAGAAAATCTTTTTTCTTCAAATTTCTCTTTTCGGTTAATCCCATTGGGAAGTTCAATACAAATTTTTCTAATTTCTCACTCCGGTTGTTCCCATTGAGAAATTCTTATATTCCTTCTCACTTCGGTTGTTCCCATTGAGAAGTTCTTATTTCCTTCAACTGTCTCAATCCGGTCAATCCCATTGAGAAGTTCAAAGTGGGTTCTTCTAACTTCTTTCTTCGGGTGACCCCATTAAGAGATCTATTGTATTCCCTTCTAATTTCTCTCTCCGGTTGATCCCATTGAGAAGTCTGACATATGTCTTTTTATTCCAATTTCTCTCTCCGGTTAATCCCATTGAAGAGTCCAAAACCATTTCCTCAAAGGTCTCTCTCCGGTTAATCCCAATGAGAAATTCAATACATCTCTTTCAATTGTCTCTCTCCGGTTTATCCCATTGAGAAGTTTGACGTGATTTTTTATTTATTTCCAGTAGCATCACTTATGAATGTCTCGTTGAAAATTTTGACGTGTCCCTTGGTATACCTTCATAATTTGGTCTCATTCCACATCTAGTACTTTTTTTAGATGTTTCGAACGTTGATTTCCAAGTTTGATAATTGTGCATCTAAGGCATTGCTAGATGTCATTATTTCTATTCCAGGGTTTAATCCTTTTTCATCCCAAGTGTTCCTAAGTATCCTTCGTCGTCCATACAGATCTTCAGAAATATCTTGCTTTCCCTAACCAGTTTCTTACCTTATCATTTTCAATGTTTTCTTTTCATTCAATCATTTCATCATCCTTACGGACTTTATGTCATCATATTTCATATCACATTCATGTACTTAAAATCCCCACCAATTGCATCCATACATGACTATCATATTTCATCTTCGCATTGCATTTTTACATTGAACAAATTTTGGGTCTATTCTTGTATCTAATTGACTTTTACCCTAAAAATGAACGCCATGCAGCGGTTTATTCCTTCGGCTTCAAGACAATTAGATAGGGGCATCTGTAATACCCCAAATTTGTCCTACTTATATAATTATCATCATTTGAATTTTCAATACTAACCACTATATAAAATTTCAAAAAAAAAATATGAGTTTCTTGTTAAAGTGTTTGATTAAGATCAGGTTCTTGCAATAATGAGTCTTAGTTCAGTCGAGGTTATTGAGACAAGGTTGGATTAAATTCCAGGTGTTTGTTTCCAAATAATGTTTGTTATTTAGAAGCAAGCCTAATATTGATTAAAGTTGCAATACAATCAGACTTGTTGCATTTTGGCTTAAAAGGGTGGGTTATAATCGTAGGACAGGTACATTTCGGTTCTTTACAAAAAAAGAATTCAAAGCTCTTTGAGATTATTGTATTCCTTTTTCTCTCCATGTACAAGCCGTGATCTATTTATCTTAGGGTCAAGTATTATTTTCAAGCCATTAAGTTGTTTTCAAGTCAGGTGATTAAGTTATTTTGGGACTATTCACAACAAAAGCAATATTATAAGACAAAATTGTAACTTCATCAATACTTGTTTAATTTGTCATTGGATGTTAGAAAGAATACAGGTTTGCATCAAGGCTAGGTTGAGCTAATTCATTATTTTAAGAAACATGATTGACATGGTTTTAAGAGGTTTCATTCTGTAGAAGATGGTAGATGAGATACTTGCTATAAATTTGCCATACAAGATACAACGAAGGTCTATATTTGATACAAACTAATAAAAACCCAAATGTCTTTCATTCCAAGTAAATTCTTGATGTTTCACTCAATTCAAGTTTGTCATGGTTACAGTTTGAATCCTGCCTTGAAATCCTTCAGCGTCAAGAATTTAGTTTATGTCCTATGCAAGCCTCCATGAACACTTGTTAGTATATATTATGCACCAAAGACTCCGCAAGCCGTCACGCTCATCCTTTTCTCTATTCCTCATGACTAAAACTCAAAAAAACAATGACCTGCAGAATGCCAAACGCAAGGAATCAATTCAAATAAAGTCAGCAACAATAACACAGGGTTTAATCAAGACAAGATAGCAATTACATGCCATTCTAAAACATACATCATCAATAAGGAGTAAGAATATATGCAGCGACAGGAAATTTCAGGAAGTTGTTAGCATTCGGACTGCAGTTGTCATGGAAGAAATATCCTTACAAAATGAGAAGCTTTCCGTGTTGTTGACACTTTTGCTGTTCAACTTTACCATGAATGCAATGAAATTCAGTGATGGCAACTTAATCCTTTGCTTGAATTCTTATGCTGAACACATCTGTAGAGTTCTGGCCGATGCAGACACAAGAATCTTGCTATTAGAAAAATTCGTTGCTGGAGCTGCTCCGCCTCATTGAAAACTTTCTTATAGAAGGAAAAGTTAAATTAAAAGATATAGTACCTACTGAGACCCCATTTGATAGTGATTTGAGAAATGATAGTTTCCTGGATGGCGCAGATATATGTTCTAAAGAAGCTACGGATGAGCAGTTAGTAGCGGCAGATACGGTTCTTTTATGGCGCTAACTATTCTTCACATTTTCGCTAACATGGGTGGAAAGAAGTATTTTGACTCGTGAAGTTTTGGCTTGACGGTGAATGTCTTGAAATCTCTAATTATTTTTCTTGAGGGAGGGAGCATATCTGTCACTCCTGCTTCTTGTCTTCCATCAATAAATCAGCTGCGTATTGATTTATGTACAAACAGTAAATGCCCTTTCTCAGAAGGTGCCGAGTCCATTGATCTTGTTACACTCTTGCTCTTAGAAAAGATCAAGAAGCATCTATTTCAGCAAGGACCATTTGATTCGTCAAGTTTCAGATCCCTTTTAGACAACCATAATAATGGACAGTGGTCAGTCAGGATGTGGTTCCATGTACCAATAGCATAAATTGTGATGCGTCAGGCTGTTTGAAAAAACCATGTGGCTTGTTGTACTCAATCATATGTGCATGAAAAAAGGTGAAACGGATGTTAGCAAGAGAATTATATCAGTGCACAAGAAGGCTAATTTAGCAACTTCATTTCAGTGGACTTCACTTACATTCAAGATTCTTCTACAGTCGGGTTGTTTCAAATACCATTCGCGGACCGTACTCCATGCTCTATCATGATTCTTGTACTTCAAAAAAAAAAACAGAAACAAGAGAGTATGTTTACACCATGGGAGCATAACAAATCTCAGCCATCCTTTTCCAAGTACTATCCAAACGTACCTCACGCTCTGCTCACATCACCATATACGACTTGAACTTCTTGGCTGCGAAATCATGGAGTTGTCAAGCAGAAGAGAAAATTGTGAACAAGAAAAAGCCACAAAACCTGTCATACCAGATGCATTTAATCAGATTGGTGCAGCAAAATAGTAAAAGCAAACAGAACAAATTTTAAGTTTTTACTGCAGTGAAATAAGGGCAGTAAAAAAGTCAGTTTTTGCAGTGAAATTCAACAAAGTTATCAGTGGTACCACATGTGTTCTAGAAGCATTTTCAATTCACTACAGACAAACAAGGTTGTGACTCACCAATTGGTCCCCACCACACAAAATCCCATAGATTCGTCCTAACGATTTTTCGGCCCTTACTCACGCGTATGAACGAATTTCTTCTACCACATAACCTCTCACATAAACCTCACCCTAAAAATGCTTCTATAAAAACCTCAAGGATTGGCACAGAAAGGGGGGAGAAGGGGCTACTCACAGAGGCGTGAGAATCCTAAAGAATTTATACTAAAAAACCCTAATCACTGAAAAGAGACACAGAAAACCCACTACCACAAAACCAAACAAAACATCAAATCCAAAATGAATCAAAACCAGAAACAGAGCTATTGAGAGGTTTACGAGAATCGTGAAATATCGAAAACAAAGCCATACCCGAACCACCTTCATTGAACACCGACACAGAACTGAGAGAGAGATTCGCAAACTGAGTCAGAGAGAGACGCGTCTTCTGAACCGTGAAGCCCGTGCGCCGCCGATTAGAACCGAGAGAAGCCTGAGCTTTCGCGAGAGAGACGTTTGACGTTGTTTTTTTCGCGGAGACGGAGGCTCTGTCTTTTTGTTTTCACCGTCTGTGTTTTGGGAAGGTGAAAAGGGTTTTTTCTTATGCACTTTGACTTTATTGTTTTTTTGTTTATTTTTGTTTATTTTTATTTTAAAATATTATGATTATTGATAATGAGGGATTTGAGCTGCTAAGCCCATGGATTTATGTTATACATACTTCTTGTAATCCCTCTCTGTTATTGTTTTTATTATTATTATTATTATTTTATTACTTATATGAATGTGAATAGGTTTATTACTTATTTTATGGGCCAATGATATGCCATAAGGTGTTGATGTTCGATTTCTACTATCCGACGTTATCGACACCGATATGAAGCCATTCTTATTTTTTCGCTATTTATTTAATAGATTATTCGATTTGTTATTCGGTTAATGATAAAATGTGATATTCGATTATTTTAATCGACTTTATCCATTAAATTGAGACCGATTTCGTTATTCTTTCATTATTTTATTTTATGGGCCTATGATAAAAAATATGGTTTATCGATATTTCATTAAGCGACGTTATCTAAACCGATTTGAGGCCATCTTTCTATTTTCTATTTATTTATCGATTTATCGATTTATTTCGCATTTTTATTTGGTCTATGATATTATTATCCGATTTGTGACATTCCACTTTGCGATGTTGTCCAAATTGATATGAGACTGTTTCCTATTATTTCTTATGGTTTCTAGTTAATTTCAGATCCATTATTATTTACCGACTTTATTATTATTCGGCCAATGATAAATGGTGATATTCGATTTCTAATAAATCAATGTTATCCCCTAATTTGAGGCCACACCTTTATTTTTCTTATTATTTCTCATTATCTCAATTTATTTTATTTCGGCCGATGAATAAATATTTAAATATTCGATTTCAAATAAATCGACGTTATTTAAATTAAATATGAGGCCAAACTATTATTTTATTATTATTTCGACTTTATTTTATTTTTATGGTCGATGATATAACAAACGACTTAAATATTCGATTTCAATAAATCGACGTTGTTTAAGTCAATATGAGACCAATTGTATTTCTTTATCGCATTTCTTTCATTTAAATAATTATTTGATTATAAAGTAACGCTCGACTTCTCATAGAATGATTCTAAATTTGAATCGATTCTAAGATAGTTAAAGAGCAACATTTTGTCGCTTTTGGTTTAATTCGAGCTCCAACGGCTCCACCTTAGCTTAGTATTATGAATCGTTCTTGTGTAACCATTTAATCCTTAACCTCCATTTTGCACTCACCCTTCGCGATTGCTTTATGCCTCGCAATCGACTTACCAAAATGTTTCTTTAAATCCAAACCCTTGATCCAACGTCAAGTGGTCTTAGGTATTAAAACACTTTAATAATATGAGAAAAATTGTACGCCACGAGCCTTAATTGGTAGAAAGGAGGATTACGAGCTCACGTTATTCGCTCCGATTATTCCGTCGCAAGACACTTGGCTTGTTGGTTCGGAATAAACTATCCATAGTCTTTAGTGCAATTCGACTCCTAAAGAAAGATAAATAAAATTTTAATCCTTTTCCTCCTTTAGCAAGTAATTCATTGGGCATAGACATATTTTCGCGCGTGACAACTTAGAAGGTTCCCATCGAGTACGATGGATGTAGGGGGTGCTAATACCTCCCCCCTGCATAACCGACTTCCGAAGCCCGACAATGGTTACGATGACCTTGTCTTTATCCTTTCTTCCCGGGTTTTATCTATATTTTCCCTTTCCCTCTTTGGGAATAAATCAAAATTAGGCGGCGACTCTCAAGTCAGCCCAACCGCGACCGCATTCGCGAGGATCGTATTTTTCGAGGTACGACACCGGGGACGTACCCCGAGTAAGCCCCTTAACCAAGGAAAATATTACAAGGGTGAGGCCGACACATTAAGCTCATCATCGCCACTCTCGAACGGAGTCATCGGGGATAAGCCCATACACGGTCCTATGCTCGGTTGGTCAACACTAAGTTATCACAACTAAGATCTACTATGGATCTAACTCCAACTTGTTTATATCCTAAAACCTAACCCTATATCTTCATAAATACTCATACTCATCTGATGAACATTCATCATAATTCCTTGATCTTCATAGAATTTCCCAGAAATTATGAAGATCCTATGAAGTTCATAGAAAATTGATGAATGTTCATCAAACAAAACTGCAAAAACAAAGGAATGGGATGAAGATTTACCTTGATCCATGGTGGTCTTTGGGTTTGTACGTGGCGACAATGAGAATCCGGTGAAGAAGTTGCAGACAGAATTTCATGGCGTGAGGAAGAGATTGTACGAAATGAACAAATGAATTTCTTCCTCCCCCTTTCATATTTTCTTGAACTCGCGTGGGGAATTGCAAAATCCAATAATTATTAATTTAGCGCTAGCTCCCAGGTTTCATAAATGTAATATGATGCTCCTCTACACGTGTCGTTAAAGCTCAAATGTTCTGTCTTCTCAAAAAGTGAATCTTTTGCAGTCTATTTATCTATCCCATACGAGCATGTGCCTGACACAAAATTTAGAGGAACTTTGTGGTGACACCTACGAGAACGTCACAACGACCATGATCCTCAGCACCTTAAGTCAATATCCATGTTCGAGCACAACGACTTGGAGGGCTCCTGTTCTGGACAGGCCTAGCATATGCCATACACCAAATTGAGGTACAATCCATTATTCAACTGGGCATAAGCCCATTAAGATATTAGCGAGAATATGACCGTTACGGCAAAAGAGTCGTTGGCATATAGACGTTGGGGACCTCCCTTCACGCGCCATAAGGGCTTTCACGCGGCCAACAGCCTTCCAGGTTTACATGAGATAGCTATACTCACTCAAAGGCTACGCACCCGCAAACTTCGGGCATGTGCCCTTATAAAAACCCTCCACCTATAAAGGGTCGGGTATTCTATTCTAACCCTCATTTTCTCACACTTTTTTTTGTCCCACACTGAAACTTACTAGAGCGTTGGAGTACCTTGCAGGTACACCACCCCTTCTTATCACAATCCCAGCTGAAGGCCACAAAGACCTTTCTGGATCCTTTATGTACAAAAGACTTGTTGGAGAATTCTCATTTGGATGAATCATCGTGCTACGCTTCCCAAGAATCATACAACCAATGCTCTAGATACCAAATGTTGGAATTACACCAAAAATTAGAGAATTCCAAATCAATCTTGACGAATTTTTATAAATCATCTTTTTAACAAATTTTACTTCAAAAAATATTGCATATATTCTAAAATAAATATATAAAATAAAACCATCAAGAATTAGAATGACTAGAATTAACTAAAAAATGGCGGGTTTATGGTGAGACAAGTTGAACGAATAGGTCCGATAGGCTTTCACGGGCGGTGGTTTTTGGTGGGGCGGGTGGCGGTCATTAACGGGGCGGACTTTGGTAGATGAAAGATCCAAAATCTCAATCAAACCCACTATTTTTGGTGGGTGCACGTGCCGACCCAGCAGACCACGATCCGTTTTGCCACCCTAGTTGTAAATATTTATTGCGGGTATCCAATTTATAAGAGTCAAATTGTCATTCCCACTCATGGTATCGATAATTTTTTTAAATTAATATCTTGATAATAACTTCTTATTGAAGAAATGTACTTATATCTTGATCTTCTGGATCTTTCCATTAGTCGTAGTATTAAGATAATACAACTCTAGAACCTCATAACTGATAGAAGCAAAAAACGTCTATCTAAGTGATAGGATTTGAATATACCGTTATATAAATATCACAATGTTAATTGTATAATTACTTATAAATGTATTTATTTTTTTGAATAATTAAAACTAAAATAGTAAAATCATAAATTAGTCATTTAAACTTGTCGGTTTGTCCAAATCCAAATGAACTAACATGATTTTTCCAAAACTCCATATACTGTTTTTCAAAACTGCGGCCACATGCAGTAATTTCAATAAACTCACTTTAACACAAATCATGAATTTAATGTAAGTTTTATGTGGTGGGATCCTAACGTGTGAGAGAAAATTTGTGTTTGTTGTACACAAATCTTCAATTTTAATTTGTATTTTTTATATTATTATGATTAGTTTCTATGTATTTTCTAGAATTTTCAATAATAATAATTTCATTTTGAATAAATTTTAGATGCTTCTAAACTAAGTTTTCCCCTTTTAATTTGTAATTTAATATTATTTATTAGTAGCTTCTATTAAACTCTAATATATTTCTATATAAACACATCAATTCTCTTATCTTCTTCTTAACCTCTTTTGTCTTTCTAATACTCTATTTCTTTCGCAAAGACAAATATGATCATGAGTGTAGATCATGATGATAGTGTTAATGCTTATTTCATGTGGGAAAATCAATCATGGAGTGATCTCTTAAATTTTGAAAACGTATGTGAAATCATAAAAAAGGACTCAATGAAGGAGAAGCTCATGTGAATAAAAAATAAAATCAAGGTGGGGTTGTGATTAGAAGTGAAAATAAAATAAATGATGGATGTAAAGATGAAATATATGATGATTTAGATCATGAAATGCATATCTTGGTTGAGAGATAAAGGAGAAAGAAAATGAGGAACTTGTTCTCTAGTCTTCATGCTTTACTTCCTAAACTACCTTCAAAGGTAAATTTATTTATTTTATTGAAAAATATAAATTCATTTTAATTATGTTAGTATGATAGTATTTACGTAAATAGGATGTAGTAAGCATTCAATATAAGAGCTTCAAAAGGATTTTACATTAACTAGAAGAACATAAAATAAAATTAGTCTTGAACAAATATTAATCATATTTTACTCATCCTCAAATGAAATTTTAGAGTATTATATGTTTTTGTCCTAAAAATCAACTGAATGATAAGAAGATAATATACGTATAAGGATAACCATCAAAGTAAGGCTTTTGTGTTATAATGATTTATTTACTAATTAAATGATTTATTTTTAATACTTTTTTTGCATGCTAATAATTCAACAATTGTGGATGCAGTGGTGAAGGAAATACAAAATCTAGAGCAAATTGTTGAAAAGTTAGAAAAAAGAAGAAAAAAAGGCTTAAATATGTATCCTTATTTAGAAGTGAGTCATCATCTACGATCGAAAAATCTCATTGGAATTCCTATGAATCAAGGGAAACAATCATAGCGGGTCATGGATCCTTAAGTTATAATAATAACTTTTCTACTAATGCGGTTGCAACTTCATATTATAATTCAAAAACATTAGTGTAACACCCACTTTTCCCATAAAATTATTATTATAAATCTTTAATATAATCAGAGTTACTTGTCTAAAGTGAGATGCTACATCATCATCATTCATCAAAATCGTTAATAAAAGAAAACAGCGGAATCCAAATATTTAACGTCAATAGCTCAAAGGCTAAGCTAATCACACATAAAAAGGTTCTTCAATTCAAGTTTAATCAAAAAGATAAGTTTTTCTCAACAATAAAAGTAAATGTCGAAAAGATCCCCGTTCCCGTTACATATCAGAGCTCCTAGGATACGAACATCACACCAACGTACTTCTCAAGTACCTGAATTGTCTGCACTTCCGAAGAAGCACAGACGCAACAAAACAAACAGAGGGGTGAGAAATAGATTCATAATATAAAGGTGCATACGACATATATGAAGAAGTAATTCACCCCTAATCACACCAAGTTATCAATCATATCATTCAATCAATCATATCATTTAATCAATCATAATGCAATGTGACTCCAATGCACAATGCAAATGCGGTACCGACTCACAATAACGGTTCATAAATAGAACCCTGAATGCATCATTAACGTCTCCAACAAGACACGATCATCCCTGCAACCACGATTCTCAACGAATCCCGAATAATCATATCCACGACATGATTATTCCATCAAATGTATACGCATGCAGACACATGAACACATCATGCTTTACGATCATCATGATCTCATCAACCAATCATCAGTGCATCTTATTCATACACAAGGCATACACATATCTCATGTTGTTCACAATTATAACAATCTACATATTCATATAAATCAATTAAGCACTTAGGATTTCTTATGCGACTAATCATCAAGTCCTATATCCATTATTAGAACATCCTCAAAGTCTTATTTCACTAATATCATCCTACATTAGAAGAATGAATCAAATCTACCTTAAAACAGACGAAAAATTACATTTACAGGGGCCTAACACGACTGCCTGTGCTGCCTGACACGGCCCATGTCAGGTGGCCTGGGACACGCCCCTCAAAATCCACAAAAACTCATTTTCCAGGAGGACAACACGGCCGCCCGTGTTGTACAACACTGGCCGTGTTGTGGCACCTGTACCCCAAAAATTCAATTTTTCCAAAAGTCCCAATTTCTTCCCTCTTCCTCACATGCACGAATCTCAACCATTCTAAGTCAAATTTAACACTCAAAACCAACCAATTCACATGTTTATTATCCATTTATACATATAATATCAACTAGTTTTACTAATAAACTTTCCTAGATCAATTAAGGAATCTATGAGGTTTAATCCTCTTCTCTATTCATCATAACCCCCACAACCTTCATATATCAATCTTCCCAATACCCAACATACGACACCAAATATATTTTCAAAATACATCTTATAATCATATTCATCAACAATTTCACAATATTGCATCAAATCAATCATTGTTATTATAATCTCTTAAAATACGTAAGGGAGGAAGGAACTCCCAATTACCCTTCTATGTCCTATCACCAATCATAAACCCTTTTCTCCCCCCTTACCTTAAAATCAATGCTTTCCTGCACAACCTTTGGGTCTTGGTGATCTACGATCCTTGACCTTTCCTTTCTTCTCCTCTTTCTCCAGACCTCTCTGTTCTTCGTCAAAATACGATGAATGAGGTTTGTTTCCCTATTCCCTCTTTTTATGAAAACAACAATTCCACCTTTTCCCCTTAAACCTCTAACTAACCATTTATTTATTTTTTTATATTTTATTTAAATAATAACAACATTATAATAATACACCTTATATTATTATTATTATCATAAAAATACTTTCTTCATCAAATATTCAATTATGCCATTAAATTATTTAAAATTTATTTCACAAAAATAAATATAAAAATTAAGGCGTTACAATTAGCACAATCTACACCTCCATCACAGTAGAACCAAACAACTATAATAATTTATTAACTCATTAAAAATGTTATTTATCGTGATAACTTAGTTAAATTATGTTGGACTTTCAGGCTAGACAATGTTTACATGATTCAATTTCAATGGAGGAAACTTACAAGCAAGCTCCTCAATTACAAGCAAGCACTACAAAAATAAATATAAAAATTAAGGCGTTACAACTCTCCCCCACTTAATTATTTTCGTCCTCGAAAATGTACCTGAATGGAATAACTCTGGATATGATTCCCGCATCTTGCTCTCCAGTTCCCAGGTAACACTTCCACCAGCAGCTCTTCCCCAAGCTACTCTCACAAGAGGTATCTCTTTTCCTCGAAGTTGCTTCATCTTACGATCTTCAATCCTCAGTGGTAAAGTTTCCACCGTAAGATTGTCACGGATTTGCACTTCATCTCTCTGAATTACATGTGACGGATCAGACACATATTTCCTGAGTTGCGATACATGAAACAGTTCGTGCAAATTCGAAAGTTCTGGCGGTAATGCCACTCTGTAAGCAACCTTGCCTACTCTCTGCATAATCTCATACGGTCCAATGAACCTAGGATCTAGCTTCTTAGACTTCAACGCACGTCCAACACCGGTCATCGGGTTGACTCTCAAAAATACATGGTCACCCTCATTGAACTCAAAGTCTTTCCTTCTATTATCATGGTAACTTTTCTGCCGACTCTGAGATGCTTTCATTTTCTCCTTGATCATCTGAATAGTTTTAGTAGTCTGCTGAATAATATCAGGCCCAAGCATAACATTTTCACCTGTCTCATACCAACACAGAGGTGTTCTACATCTTCTACCATAAAGAGCTTCAAACGGCGCCATTCAAATACTCGAATGATAGCTATTATTATAAGTAAATTCAATCAGTGCCAAATGTGTATCCCACGCACCACCTTTTTCTAGCACACAAGTTCTCAACAAATCTTCTAATGACTGAATAGTCCTCTCGGATTATCCATCTGTCTGTGGGTGGTAAGCCGAACTCAATTTCAACTTAGAACCCAAAGCCTCATGTAAACTCTTCCAAAAATCAGAAGTAAATCGCGGATCTCTATCTGATACTATACTTGACGGTACACCGTGCAATTTCACAACAACTCAGATATAAATCTCCGCCAACTTAGTTAACGGGTAACTGATGTTTATCGGAATAAAATGTGTGGACTTAGTCAACCGGTCCACCACCACCCAAATAGCATCCAGTCCTCTCGTAGTATTCGGCAAACCTGTCACAAAATCCATAACAATACTATCCTACTTCCACTCTGGGATCTCTAAAGGTTGCATCAGCCCCGAAGGCTTCTGATGTTCTACTTTTGATTTCTGACATACTAAACAAGCATAAACAAAGTGTGCAATATCTCGTTTCATACCGTGCCACCAAAATAATTTCTTCAAGTCATGGTACATCTTTGTAGCTCCTGGGTGAATACTTAAGCTACTCCG
Source organism: Lathyrus aphaca (assembly GCA_963966055.1). NCBI lineage: Eukaryota > Viridiplantae > Streptophyta > Magnoliopsida > Fabales > Fabaceae > Lathyrus > Lathyrus aphaca. Next base: position 498,087,325 of record OZ014521.1, read on the forward strand.
ATGACTCTCTTCCAGAATTGCTTTCCTTAGTTCAACACTATCGGGTATACAAATCCTCTCCCGAAATCTCTAAATACCATTATTATCCAAACTAAAATCACCGCCTTGATCATTTCTTTCGGTAGGCATTAAGTCCACCAATTTCACATCTTGTCGTTGGCCTTCCTTAATTACATCAAGAAATTCATTATTTATTCGTAACATGCCCAACTTGACACTTCCAGGTGTTATCTCACACACCATACTCAAGTCTCTAAATTGCTCAATTAAATCCATCTCTTTCATCATCATAGCCGACATATGAACTGTTTTCCGGCTTAATGCGTCCGCAACTACATTTTCCTTTCCCGGATGGTAATTTAAATTAAAATCATAATCTTTCAAAAATTCTAACCATCTCCTCTGCCTCATATTAAGTTCCTTCTGATCAAATAAATATTTCAGACTCTTATGGTCACTAAAGATTTCAAATCACGATCCATAGAGATAATGCCTCCAAATTTTCAACACAAATACCACTGCAACCAATTTTAAATCATGAGTAGGATAATTCCTCTCGTATATCCTCAACTGTCTTGAAGCATAGGCTACTACTTTACCAACCTGCATTAACACGCCACCTAACCCCATTTTAGATGCATCACAATACACAACAAAAGCTTCATTCAGATTCGGTAAAATCAATACCGGTGCCGAAGTCAATTTCTTTTTCAATTCTTCAAAGCTTCTCTCACAAGCTACATCCCAAATAAAGGCTTGACTCTTCCGGGTCAATTGAGTCAATGGCAACGCCAAATTAGAAAATCCTTCAATAAACCTTCGATAATAACCAGCTAAACCAAGAAAACTTCTAATTTCCGTTACCGTCTTCGGAGGTTCCCAATCAAGCACAACACTAACCTTCGAAGGGTCTACCGCTATACCTTCACCAGATATTACATGTCCCAAAAAGCTCACTTTCTTCAACCAGAATTCACACTTGGAAAATTTAGCAAACAATTTGTTATCTTTTAACACTTGCATCACAATTCTCAAATGTTTCTCATGCTCTTCTTCAGACTTCGAGTATATTAATATATCATCAATAAATACTACGACGAATTGATCCAAGTGAGAATGGAATATCCGATTCATATATTCCATAAACACACCCGGCGCATTAGACACTCCAAAAGGCATCACTGCATATTCGTAATGACCATATCGAGTTCTAAATGCCATCTTCTGGATATCTTCCTCTTTCACTCTGATTTGATGATATCCTGATCTCAAATCAATCTTGCTAAAAATACAAGCTCCCACAAGTTGATCCATCAAGTCATCGATCCTTGGAAGTGGATATTTATTCTTAAGAGTAACCTTATTCAGCTGTCGGTAGTCAATGCACAAGCACATACTACCATCCTTCTTCTTAACTAATAACACTGGAGCACCCCATGGAGATACACTGGGTCAAATGAACTTCTTCTCAAGTAAATCACCAATCTGCGATTTCAATTCAGCTAACTCAGTAGCAGACATCCTGTACGGTGCCATAGAAATAGGCCTGGTACCAGGAATCAAGTCAATAGTAAACTCCACTTCACGCGTCGGAGGTAACTCTGTAATATCATTGGGAAATACTTCAAGAAAATCATTCACCACTGGTAACTCTTCAACAACGACCTTTTCTTCTATAGATAGTGAAGCAAACACAACAAACATTTTCGCTTCGTCTTCCAATAAGGTCCTCAGTTCTTTAGTAGAAACTGAACTGGCCAAAATTTCTTCTTCTGGAGTCAGGAATAACAATCTCTTCCTAAAGCAATCAATATAAACTCGGTTGGATTCCAACCAGTTCATACCCAAGATTATATAAAGATTACTGAGTGGTAGACATATGAGATCCACTCTAAACTCTTTACCAGAAATAGTCAAAACACAATCACGACATATCAAGGTAGTAGTCACAGACCCTATAGATGGTGTATCAATAACCATTCCTCAACTTAACTGAGAAGGTTCCAATCCTAACTTTTTCACACATTCCAAATAAATAACAAATAATCACATTCCAAATAACTTTTGCACCCGTATCAATAATCACAAATAAAGGAATATTATTGATAAAGCAAGTACCTTTGACCAATTGATATTCACTAGTAGGTTGAGCTCCCACTAATACAAACACTTTCCCATCGGATTTCTGCTTCTTTGGTTTCTGACAACTAGTGCTAATGTGGCCCTGCTCTCCACAATTATAGCAAATAGGCACATTCCCTCTGCAATTGGCCATCACATGACCCACCTTTCCACACTTAAAACACTTCTTTTCTTCGGTAGGATAATTATTGGCACGATGCCCCGCGCCGTGACATCTGTAGCATTTGAGCACACCGGGAGTACTTCCTCCCCCACTTGGTCTCTTCTCATTACCAGCTTTTTGCTTCTCTTTGTCAGCTGGAGCACTGTACGGAGTACCACCAAATCTCTGCTTCCCTTTCTTATCACTCACAGTTTTGTAGTGTGCAATCCGCGCCCTGTTGTCGTTATCATAAATCCTGCTTCTACTTACCAGCTCTGGATAATTCCTGATCTTCTGGCAAGCAATACCCAACTTAATCTCAGGACGCAGTCCATTCTCATACTTCAGACATTTGGAAGTCATTGCCTCTTCAGTATTGTAGTGCGTACATTATTGCACTAGTTCTTCAAACTTGGCAGCATACTCTGCCACTGTCATATTACCTTGCTCGAGTTCCAAGAACTCAACCTCCTTAGCACTGCGGATGTATTCCGGGAAATACTTTTCCAAGAATTCTCTGCGAAATACCGCCCAAGTGATAGCCGTACCCGCGTCTTCCATCCTTTGGCGACTGTTGTCCCACCAGACTTCAGCTTCGCCCTCCAGCATGTGAGTACCAAATCTCACCTTTTGATCATCAGAGCATTCCATGGTTCTGAAGATCTTCTCAACATCTTTCAACCACCTCTGTGCAGCCTCTGGATCCAGAATTCCACCTTCATACGTCGGCGGCTTGTTATTCCGGAACTGCTCCAATGCACGAGACTGAGCATTTCCTCCACCCTGAACGACCTGAACAACGTTCTCAACCGTCTGCGCAATGGCTTGCATAGCCGCAGCAAGAGCAGTATCATTCCTTCCTGCCATACTGATACAACAAACAACTCAGGTTAGGAAACACACGACTCTTATTCTAAGGACTGACTCAATCTGGCCGGTTGGACCGACCTGCTCTGATACCAATTGTAACACCCACTTTTCCCATAAAATTATTATTATAAATCTTTAATATAATCAGAGTTACTTGTCTAAAGTGAGATGCTACATCATCATCATTCATCAAAATCGTTAATAAAAGAAAACAGCGGAATCCAAATATTTAACGTCAATAGCTCAAAGGCTAAGCTAATCACACATAAAAAGGTTCTTCAATTCAAGTTTAATCATAAAGATAAGTTATTCTCAACAATAAAAGTAAATGTGGAAAAGATCCCCGTTCCCGTTACATATCAGAGCTCCTAGGACACAGACATCACACCAACGTACTTCTCAAGTACCTGAATTGTCTGCACTTCCGAAGAAGCACAGACGCAACAAAACAAACAGAGGGGTGAGAAATAGATTCATAATATAACGGTGCATACGACATATATGAAGAAGTAATTCACCCCTAATCACACCAAGTTATCAATCATATCATTCAATCAATCATATCATTTAATCAATCATAATGCAATTTGACTCCAATGCACAATGCAAATGCGGTACCGACTCACAATAACGGTTCATCAATAGAACCCCGAATGCATCGTTAACGTCTCCAACAAGACACGATCATCCCTGTAACCACAATTCTCAACGAATCCCGAATAATCACATCCACGACATGATTATTCCATCAAATGTATACGCATGCAGACACAACAACGCATACCATATCACAATACACATGAACACATCATGCTTTACGATCATCATGATCTCATCAACCAATCATCAGTGCATCTTATTCATACACAAGGCATACACATATCTCATGTTGTTCACAATTATAACAATCTACATATTCATATAAAACAATTAAGCACTTAGGATTTCTTATGCGACTAATCATCAAGTCCTATATCCATTATTAGAACATCCTCAAAGTCTTATTTCACTAATATCATCCTACATTAGAAGAATGAATCAAATCTACATTAAAACAGACGAAAAATTACATTTATAGGGGCCTAACACGACCGCCCGTGCTGCCTGACACGGCCCGTGTCAGGTGGCCTGGGACACGCCCCTCAAAATCCACAAAAACTCATTTTCCAGGAGGACAACACGGCCGCCCGTGTTGTACAACACTGGCCGTGTTGTGGCACCTGTACCCCAAAAATTCAATTTTTCCAAAAGTCCCAATTTCTTCCCTCTTCCTCACATGCACGAATCTCAACCATTCTAAGTCAAATTTAACACTCAAAACCAACCAATTCACATGTTTATTATCCATTTATACATATAATATCAACTAGTTTTACTAATAAACTTTTCTAGATCAATTAAGGAATCTATGAGGTTTAATCCTCTTCTCTATTCATCATAACCCCCACAACCTTCATATATCAATCTTCCCAATACCCAACATACGACACCAAATATATTTTCAAAATACATCGTATAATCATATTCATCAACAATTTCACAATATTTAAATAATAACAACATTATAATAATACACCTTATATTATTATTATTATTATTATCACAATAATACTTTCTTCACCAAATATTCAATTATGCCATTAAATTATTTAATATTTATTTCACAAAAATAAATATAAAAATTAAGGCGTTACAATTAGCACAATCTACACCTCCACCACAGTAGAACCAAACAACTATAATAATTTATTAACTCATTAAAAATGTTATTTATCGTGATAACTTAGTTAAATTATGTTGGACTTTCAGGCTAGACAATGTTTACATGATTCAATTTCAATGGAGGAAACTTACAAGCAAGCATCTACAAAAATTATGATGTTGATCTCTTAAAATTTAGATTATAGAACTTGTCTTTGCATTCTATATAAACTTTAATTTAGTTTCTCATCTCGAAAACCGTTAGAAATGGCTAAGCTGTAACGCCCATATAATATATATCTAGAATAATATCATAAAAGTGTTAGTTTTGGTATTGACACCATCATAAGTGCCTAATAGCATAATTTACATTCTTGACCAACTATAAAAATTCAATACAACAATGGTACAAGACATGGAAATTATGCTAACACAAAAATACTAAGATCAATACAATATCCATTATTGTACAAAGATACAGAAATACACAGCGGAAGACTAAAACTATGCTTCACTTGAAACATCCCGAGCATAGCTCCACTTGTAAATCAAACCTGCAAAAGAAACTTGAAAAGCAACAACAATAATGGGTTGAGATAACAACATCTCAGTGGGTTCCCTATCTTAGAGTTCTCTCGACTCTAAGGGTTCTATCAAACCTAACTCAAGTCTTTGGAAAAGGAAAACGACCTTGAGTTCACACGTCTCGCACTCCTTGGAATCACGTCCGAGAGTTCTACAAATCATACTATCACTATCTAGGATCTTCCCCTTATACTTCTCACGGGACTCGATATAACACCCATCTCAAGCGACTACCATGCTACCCGTGGGACTCATTGTAATACCCACCACAAGCCTAAAACAAGTCGGATGCTTCCTGTGGGACTCAATGTAATACCCACCACAAGACTTACCCAATGCTTCCCGTGGGACTCAATATAATACCCACCACAAGCCTAAACCATGCTTCTCGTGGGACTCAGTGTAATACCCACCACAAGTCTAAAACAAGTATAATGCTTCCTGTGGGACTCAGTGTAATACCCACCACAAGGCTTACTCAAGACTTTTCGGAGGACACCGTGTATTACGCATCAACGATTTGCAACAACCTAGGATGAACCTAAATATCTCACAAGCCATACCATCTGACAATTTCTAGTCACAAAGCTAGGCCACACTATTGGTTTATAGTAAGATTTCTTAACTCTTTCTCCATTCTTGATACTTTTAATTATATAGTTTCAAACATATAAGTCTTAACATTTTAGATTAATTATGACCATTTAAATAATCCCACAATGATCTCATTGTCTCTATTCTTAATCAATTCTCATGATTTAATACGTTTTCCATAATTGGATTAATACCATAATTCCTTAACTAACATAATTACGGTTAATCAGAAAAGTTGAGTAAAAGTCGGATCAAAATAATATTTCTCGGTTTAAAAAGATATAACATATTATTAGCTTCAAAATGATATGTGGAACACTAAAATCGGATACCCGAATCACAAGTTATGAATTAAATCACAAAAATAACACTCCCAGGTCTCGCTGAGCGATGGGTCTGCTCGCTGAGCGAGCAAGCTCCTGCATTGAGCCTTTCCAGAAGATTAACTTGCTCTCTAAGCGAGATCCTGCTTGCTAATAGGGCTATACTAGAACTCAGGTTTTTCAGCAGAATCTAATTGCTTGCTAAGCGAGCCTGCTCGCTGAGCGAGCTCTCCGATTTCCAGAAAAATGGCTTACGGGAAACACTTCTTTCCATACCAAACTCGTCCAAAATCATCACCAAACGGAGGAATCAAACACTAAACATGAATATAGCCATATATTAAGCATCATAATTAATTTCCATACCAAACTCTTCTTATAAACCTTTCTTTTCATTCTTTAAAACAAAACAATTATATTTATCAGTTAGTAACACTAACTAGTCCGGATTAGGAGTATCCAAAAATGTCTCTGAGTCGAATATTTAATAAAACCTCTGAGTCAGATAATACTAATTGTAACACCCCAAATTTTCCCTCTGGTTTTCTATCTTTGTCTGATTTTTTTGTTTGCTTTTATCATCTGCATTTCCATTAGATCATTAACATCTAGATTTCACATCATGTGCAAAAGACATGGGATCAGTGTCATTCAGCAGATTAGGGTTTCACGCCTTATTTGCAGATAATTAAGAGAATTCAAGGGATATGCTATACAGATATCAGTGGCATCATCCGCTTATGCTCATACCGCTCGATTAGGGTTTATTTCCTTGATTAGGTGATATTCAAGGACTCCATGTCTGAAGACTATTTGTTGTTTTGTTTGGCCTATCAGCAGCAGTGAATTGTGAATTAACGCTCTCTCCTTCATCAAGTCCTAAGGCTATTTTTGCTTTTTCTCAGCATCTCAGGATATCCTCCTTTCTCAATATATCAAAGGGGTGTGATTTCGGTGCAAGTATGAGTGTTTGATTGTGATCCAATTCAGATGGATATTTGACCTAATCGTGATTAAATCATCGGGAGTTTGTTCCAAGTGCAAGTTACTTGTGTCAGTGGTTCATTTATCAAGCAATGAGTATTCAAAGTCAAGTTGTTGTGAGAAACATATCAGTTTATCTGGAAGTGGTTCAAGAGAGTGTTATTCGTTTTTTAATCCGTTCACTATCATTCATACCTATTTCATAAACCATTTCATTGTCTAAATAACCTCTCTTTCATATCCATACATTTTTGTTATTATTATTATTAAAAACATTTGGTCCACATTTCTATTCACAATCCAAATAACCATTTATCCTTTTATCCGTTACCAATCCTAATAATCCATTCTAATTTTATTTTTCACTATCTAATTAGCCATTTTTATATACATAATCATTTTTAATCCATTTTATCCATCCATTTTCAAACATTAAATCCAATTTCCATTTATCCTTATATACTTTTTTTCACCTACTTATTTTTCATTTTTATCCATAAATTCACATACAAATTTTCATTAGTCATTTTTAAGTCAATTACCAAAGCCATATTTTTATAATCCATTTTTAAGTAAACCATATTGTACACCTTTAAACTAAATTTCTAATCCTCTCATTTGTCACAAACCCGTTCTTTTTATTTTAATAGCCCATTTCCCTATTATAGTTACACAAAAAAATGAAAGAAAGAAAAAAAAAGTTCATAACAATTTGTACACAAAAGTCCGCAGCCAAGTCACAATTTCCATTTTTCCTCAAATGCTATCACTACTACACTCGGACCCACCACCACAATGCACACATTGTTTTTACCACCTTTCATCACAATTTCATACACCAATAACCCACACAATCCCGCAGGCCCCACACGCCTTCATGTTTATGCATAACAAACTTTCTTGCAGCCAGCCATAACAAAATTGCAATGATTCACGCCTCATCCACACACACATCTTCCACTACACCTGGCCCCACACCCACAACAATTTCACTCCCCCACGCAACACGCTGCCCACAAAACCACATCTCTTTCACACTATCTTCAGCAAAAAATTGATAATAACCTGCAAAACAAATCACGCAAAACCGAATTAAACCCCCACATCTTCTAATCTCAACCTTTTCAATAACCCAACAACATCATCAAAACCATGACAGTCTTCTTCTTCAAACCAAACGAAAATCACCAAACGCACTCGCCACACAAACGGTACCGCAACGCATCACACAAGCTGGCCATACACAATCAACCATCAAAAACTCACAAATAATGACTCCATATTCACAAACCCAGTAATCCTTTCACTCACATATCATCACCGCCACCACCCTCTATCACCATCTTCGAACTCAACAACCCTTGTTTTATCCATACAATCCACAACCCTCATTTTAAACCTAAAAACCGACCTCAAAACTCTTCTCCAACTAATTTCAACCAGACTCTTCATCATACATCAACAACACCATACGACATCACTCAAACACATTTCAACACCGCCCCTGCTCCTTCACAACTTCAACCATTCAACAAATCATAACCTCCACTAAACCCTTCGACTTCACTCTCAAACCATTAACACACGGAAACTGCAAAGAAAGAATAAGTGGAGAAGATATTAATTTCACCGAAGATCCAAACCTCCGCAAGCTTCAAATCAGAATCGCTCAAATCCTCTTCAACCATTATTTTCTTTCACTCAACAACAACATCAGAAATGAGGAGAGGATATGAGATCTTGACTGAGGCGAAAACATTAAGATGAAGACGAGAGAGTGACGAACTCACCATTACCCAGAAATTGTGTGAGACGAAGAGGAGTAGCTCCGACGTGTTTGTGTCGTTGTTTTTTTCGGCGAAAAACTTCCCGGGAGAAAGAAAACGTGACTGACCCAGAGAGAGGCGAGTTTCAATTGAGACGAAAAGTTTGAACCACGGCGAGGAGACGATATTGAGACGTCAACAACGTTTAAATTGCGGCGGCAGAACTTGTAACCGACGGCGATTCCGACGGGACTTGAGAAACCGAGATCGGGGATGGAGAACGATCGTGCGGCGGTGATGGTTTCCCTTTGCTCACGCGTCGTCGAAGAAGAAGAAAGCTTTTTTTGAGTTTCTTCAATTTTTTTTTCTTTTGATTTTTTTCTTAGTTATTGTATTTTATGACACCAAACCTTGTTTTATATAAATTATTTGTTCACCTTTTTATTACATTATCTGACTATTTTATTTTTTTTATTTATTTTTCTTAAGACAGGAATTACCTTGGTGAATGTTGTTGCTGGGCTTGGAAGACCATCTTAAGCCCAATTATATTGCTATCCCCAACATTCTTGAATACTCACTGCACCCTTGGGAGTCAGTCTAATTTCCAGCGAGGTTTCCCCTTTCTTTTCTTTGTTACCTTTTTTATTTTTTATTTTTTATTTGTTCTAATTAATTCCTTTATTATTCTAATTAAGATATTATTAGTGTTTGTTATGTATTAGAGATTATTAGAGATTTAACTTAGAACTTAATTAATCCTTTTTCTATAATATAGTTAACTAGTTTATTTAAGTAATATTTTTAGGGTTTAGAAATTTAGAATAGTTTTGTTCTTTAATTGTTAGTTTTGTTTAACCAAATTGTTAATTTCATTATTGTTCTTAGTTTAGATTTTTATTTCTATGGCTTAAATTTTAATTTCAATTAAGTTGTTTATTTAAATAGGTTTTTTTAATTGATCTCGGTTTTAGTTCGTGCTTGAATGTTTTTGCAGGTTATTTTTGGATTTTGATGATGGCAGACGCTGCTCAACAATGGCCTTGTGGTTTATTATTATTTTTCTGGACTGATGAGGCCTCTGGATACAAATTGCACCTAAGATCGTGCAGACTGATCTCTTGGTTCTAATTTTGTTTCTCTTTGTTGGTCGTCTTGGATGCGAGTGCTTATACTTTGATAATCTTGATAATGGACAATCATGCTTGACTTGTATATCCACTTTGGACTTCATACTTCTTCTTGATATTTCTTCTTGCGCTTATTGAAGAGGCAACAGACCTTCTCCGTTAGGTATCACTGAGGCCTGATTTAATCTTATTGCATGTTGTTGCATCTGAAAGTCCTACTGGTGTAGGCTCTGTTTGTGCATTGTCTGATTACTCCATTTCACATTCTCATCTCCTTATCTTATTTCTTCTTCATCTCATTTCGCATTCTCATCTTCTTATCTTATTTCTTGTTTTCTTACCTTGCTTGAGGTGTGTTTAGGCCACCATGGTTCCTCTTCTATGCTTCCTTCTTCTTCTTCTCTTCTTCTTCTCTTCTTCTTTCTTTCCTTTTTAGGATTGTAAATCACACTAACCTAGGATTTCCATGCATGACAACACTTAGGATTCTTTAGTCCCCCATTAGACTTTCACCTTTGTGATCCTTTTGGTTTCTTTTCTCTTCTCATCTCAAAATCCTAAAAAGCATCTAATAAAGTTTGAAGTGATACCTTGAGCAATAGCCTTATCCCATGAGGTACTTGTAGTCTTCCCATCTTGGGATAGTACAAGTTTATCTTGTGATTCACAAGTCTGATAAAGATATCATATTCACAAAGAAAATCATAAAAAAATACTTCTTCATTGAAAATACCAAAAACACTTAATAAGTTCAATGAGTTAGTGAGCTTAGGCCCTAATCTCTGGATTCAAGTTTTGGGGATCTTCTCCTTACTTGAGTGTGCTTCTTCTATTATTCCATCTTGGAATGTAGTGACAAGTGCACATTCCATGGAAAAGAGCTTGAGTTCACTTCCTTGTGACACACTCCTAAAAGCTTCAAAAAAAACACAAACAAACAATAAGCGTCTTTCCTTCGGGAATTCTTTTCTCATCTCCTTCGCTCCATACGCGAACTTTCTCCTACTTGTCATTTTGCAAGACGGCTAGGCACTCGTCGTCCGAGTCTGCAACACCTGAGCATTGGCATAGGCAGTTCAAGCCTTAATTCACAAGCAATTTCTTTTCTACCCCTAGTTAGGGGAACTACGGAGAATATGATCCTCATTGTCCAGATGAGGTACGTAGGCAGCGGGGTAGGGCCCGTTCGAGTACAATCTTTATTTTCCCTACATTTTTTCCTCTTTGTTTTCTCATTCAGTTCCCTTTCCAGTTTTCTTTTCCAGTTCCAGTTTCAGTTTCATTTTCTTTGCAGCAGCTTTCATTTCTTTACCCTTTGAAACATTTTCTTTGCAAGCGTGGATCCCGTCGGGTAGGGCGGACGATCTGGGTGCTAATACATTCCTAGGTCGTAACCGACTCCCGAACTCAGTCTCTTTGGTTCGTAGGACCCGTTTCCTTCCTTTTTCTTTCTTCTGGTTTGTGCAGCATTACCATTCCCGTTCCTTCAGGATAAAAATGCCTGGCTGGCGACTCTATTCTTTTCCGCGCCACTTTCGCGTTTGTACCAGGATGGAAATCCGGGGAGCGACAGCTGGCGACTCTGTTGGGGATCAAACCCAGAATCTCTGGTTCCCCTGTGAGTCTCTCCTAGCGCTTGTGTGTTTTTGTTTCTTTGGGTGTTGATTGTTTGCTGTTGTGTGTTGTACTTTACTATTGTTTATTGACAGTTTTATTTACAACTTTATTTACAGTTTTCAGCATTTATTTTCTGCATCATATTATTACTGGACTGTCTGGACTGGATCTTCTGTTTGGTGGGTCTGGGTGATACTATTTCTGAGAGATGAGATCATTACCACGACTCGAGTGCACCTTAGGACTTAGAGTGGTTCCATTTTGGCCTCATGAGATCTTGTCATGGGGGTAGTAGTGAGTTCCAATCATTGAGAACCTTGTGGAAACATCCCTCTCTAGTGATGACAGTGGCAGACCACTTTTTGTGGCAAACCCATTCGCATCCGAGGGCCCACCTGGGACTCGCATAGGATGACCTTGTTTTCCTGGACTAAGTTGAGGCCTCCCTGCATAGTACATAATGCCAAACCGATTCCCTGATTTGGTCATGAGCCATTTCTCGGAAATGGTGAACGTATTATTGTTATTCGGCTTTGAGATTCCGTGATGTTTGACTCGGAGCACACCCGTGATATTGGGAGGGGTTTATAGGTTTGCAGGAACCATGGACCTCAACATACCCTCATTACCAGTGCAGTCTTATGTTTTGATCTAGTCATTATGATCCTGAAGTTCTTGACCTTTGGTTCTCGGCTACTATTTTGGGTTATACAGAGATCTTGTGGTTACGGACACTCGATTCTTGGTTCAGTATTCCGGATTCCAGGCAGTTTCCAGCTGTGATCCCTTGTCTTTAAATCTTTTGCATCATCATATTGCATTTTGCATTTGCATCAGCATTGCATATCCTTTTTCCAGAGATCTCATCCTTCCTCTTTTGTCCATGACCAGCCAGCTGATTTCCCGGTACTCAGTTTGAACAAGTGGTAACTGTTGGAAGACGAAAAACGTTGTTTGAAGTTTGACTGAGCAGTGTCAAGAAGAAAGGGTCAGATTGGAAGTTGTTGCTAGCTATGTCAGAGAACAACTTTCAGAATGTTGAGTTTCCACCTGGTTTCACTTCGATGACCAATCCTCTATATGGTCTTTCTCCTGATGAAGATCTCCCACAAGTGAATAACCTTACTCAATCTCAGCCTGCACAGACCCCGATTGTGAATCAGAGTGTACCTGAACCATCTGTTATCTGAGGTGGGCCTTCATATTTTTCTGATGCTACAGATTATCAGAGTTTTTCTTTCCCTACGCCGAACTTCCAAGAGGCAATCCCTCTTGTGAAAACCAAGGATCCACTAACTTTTGATCCTGCTAAAAGGTTTCGTGTGTTGGATGAGCAACTCAAAGCTTTAGCGGATCCTGATGCCTTTGTTTTTGATGCTCTAAACCTGTGTTTGGTGCCTGGTCTTGTCATTCCTCCAGATTTCAAAAATCCTAAGTTCGAGAAGTACACTGGTGTCAGTTGCCCCAAGCGTCATTTGGTGATGTTCTGCAGAAAAATGACTTCTCATGCCCGCAATGATAAGCTGATGATTCACTGTTTTCAGGAAAGTTTAAGTGGGGAATCCCTAAGTTGGTATATGGATTTGGAAAGCAGTCGTATCCGATCTTGGAATGATTTATCCAGAGCTTTCGTAAAGCAATACCAGTACAATGTGAACATGGCGCCCGGTCGCATGCACCTGCAAAGCCTATCTCAGAGAACTGGTGAATCTTTCAGAGAATATGCACAATGGTGGAGAGAATTGGCAGCCTAAGTTCAACCACCACCTTCAGACAGAGAATTAGTGGACCTGTTCGTGGTCACGTTGCAAGGTCCTTACTTGGAAAGAATGAGTAGCATTGGAACATCAAGCTTCTCTGATTTGATGATAGTTGGAGTATGCATTGAGAGCCTGCTCAAAAGTGGAAGGATCCAAGAATTTTCGAACATCCCAGCTAGTGAAGATGGATCTGTTGTTAGCTCCCAAGGGGAAGAAGGGTATGACATCAGTGCAGTCATGGAAAATATCGAATACTCTAGACCATCATCTTCATAGAGATCATGTTTTCCTGTGTCTGGATACTATTATGGGCAATCAGCAATGCTCAGAGCACCGTATCAGAAACCCTGGACTCCTCCTCGTCCGTGTCTGCAAGCTTAGGGTCGAAGACCTCGGAATCAACTTCAGAGCCAACCTCGGCTTCGCAACAATCTGGAAAGAAGGAATGCTCCTCTTCATCCAGTTCCCATGGCATACAGTGAACTTTTGCCACATCTAATTCAGAGCTCATTGGTGGTTCCTAAGTCTCTCAAGCTGTTGCCAGAGCCGCACCCTCCAGGGTACAATCCTCATGAGCCGTGTGGGTATCACGGTGGATCGATTGGACATTCAACTGAAGATTGCAAAGCATTTCAAGCCAAAGTACAACAGTTGATCGACAAGGGCTACATATCCTTTCCAGAAGGAAACTTGGTTGTGCACGTCAACCTTTTGCCTGTTTGAGTTCAAGGACTTCACAGAAGCGTCTCCTGATTTCAGTGGTCCATACAAGAAGATGTCATCAGAGCTGGTGATCATTATATCCTTTTTCATTTGCATTTTAGTTTCTTTCCTGTTAGCAGCTACTTGTCTTTTAAGCATTGTTATTTTGAATGGTAATCTTAATGTAGTGATCTTGTACTTTTTGAATCAATTATGTCTCCTTCGCTCATTTTTCTTTACTTGCATTGAAAAAACCAAAAAAAAAATTGCATCCATATACCTTCCATTTATTTCACTGTTGTTTAGCAGGTTTGAGGGAGGATGATGACAACTGAATACCCATAACTGTTGAAGGTATGCTTTCAGAGTAGAACCTGCTGAAGATGTACAGGTATTGTTTCACTTCCCAAACACCAGAGATATAAGGGAGATAGACCCTCGTCAACCACTTTGAGCCTTGAAGTAGGATTTTCTTTTCTAAACGAAAAAACCATCACATTCAACCCGGGGCAGGGTAGTTATCAGTTAGTTTGACCGAGCTTTCAAATTTCCAAAGGAGTGTGCATCCAAGGATCCATTACCTTTTAGTCATTACACCTCAAGAGGTCAAGGGACATAAAACCAAATTGGTTATCCCTCAACAACAAAGGAATGAGGAAGTCACAACCCTTTCAGCAAGTCAGACAAACCAGTGTCACACGATTTGTTCAACAAAAATCAAAAGAAATAAAGAAATAAAGCCCGCTAAGTCAAAAAAAAAGTGAAAAAAAATGGCTTAGGCAAAAGTTAGGGCATCCTGCTGGACTTCAAAATCGAAAAAAAAATTAAAAAAAAATGATTCAGTCCAGGCAAAAATTAGGGAGTAAAAAATATCAAAAAGAAAAAGTTCCATTAGAACAAAGTCGTGTGACCAGACACAAAGTCAGAAGGGGTGACTGTTACTCCAAGAAACCTCATTGGTGTGTAAATCGTCAACGTCATTGGTTCCTCAACCATTACCAAGCCCTTTTAGGAGGCGAGCGCTTAGGGAAAATTAGATGAGTGTAGGGCTGGAGGACATCAAGGAGAATGGGTGGGCACAGATAAACTATGAGCCATAAAACTTCTTTCTAAAACCGTGAACCAGGCCACGTTATAACCCTTGAAAGTCCTAATTGAATCAGGTTCAATTCTGAAAGCATACTGCGACAAGGTTGCGTAAACTGACTCATAACGATTTGCTAACTCATCACTGTGCTTGGACTAATGGTCCATTTGTCACACACTGTCACAACATTCAAATAAATACATTTTCAAAACTTGCATGTGCACTGCATTAAAATTACCATTCTTAAATGAACTATTTTAATTGCAAGTCAGCTTGTGTCATCAGGGAAGTTCCTACAAAGAGCAACCACAAGGGAACCTGATCATTCAACCATGATGGCCAAAATCAAGAGCATCGTGTAGGCCTATGAATCAGGGGCATGTTATTCAGTCATTTCATTGACCAAGGAATCCGTCAGTCTAAAGCAAGTTCCCATGCATCAGTTGATTAAGCGAAATTATTCGAAAGTTAGTTGATCAGAGTTAAATCTACCAGGCAGGGGCAGGACACCCGGATTTTCTATTGAGTAAGGTTGAATTCTTCCAATGCTTAGTCAAAACGAGTCAAGTTGCTTCCACGCTCATACCGGGGCAAGACACTTCCAGAGATCACTAAGTGCAACTCTCCTCGAGAGGACATCCGAGTCTACCATGCCAGGAATTGTATAATCAGTGATAATCTGTTCAGAGACTCACTAGACAGGGGCAACTTTAGCTTCGGAGAGCAAGTTATATCGGAAGTCTCATAGTTCAAGACAAGCATCGGGAAATCATTCCACCCACCCTCGTCGTGTCACCCTTCTCAACATAGAAGCCTTGCCACATAATACCTTCTTCCCACCTTTGGAGTTTTTCTAGCTTTTCATAAGCATTGCATAAATCATTTGCATACGTTTCGCTAGAGCATACGCATCATAAATGCATTGGGCATACCCCCGCAACATCAATCTCACACCCAGGTCCTCGTAACCCCAACTTCTTAACCATTCAAAGTCCAGTTCTTGTCTGGCAAACCTTTTCAAAATACAGTTCTCGTGTGGCAAACAAACCCTAAGTCCAGTTCTCGTCTGGCAAACCTTTTCAAAGTCCAGTTCTCGTCTGGAAAACCAACTTCAAATACTAGTTCTCGTCTAGTAGGCAAATCTTTTAACTAGTTCTCGTCTGGTCACCTTTTCATTTAACATGTTGAACGCCAGTTCTCGTCTGATAGTCATTATTTTTCAGAGTCAATTCTCGTTTGACAATGAACCCAAGGAGTCAGTTCTCGTCTGATAGTCATTCTTTTTCAGAGTCAATTCTCGTTTGACAATGAACCCAAGGAGTCAGTTCTCGTCTGACAACTTATTTCTTTGCCCATCAGTTCTCGTTTGTTGGCCTACCTTCAATAAACTGATTCTCGTATGGTATTTCGCCTTCAAAGTCCAATTGCTTGGCAACCAATATAGATAAAAAAATATCTATCAACCTGGCCTTACGCCCAATCAGCCCTGTTTTGGCTCCCGCATCTTGCATCTTCTTTTCCTTAGCATCATGAGCCTACATATGCATCTTGCATCATTTGAATTGCATTTTCATATTGCATGGTTTCTGTTTTATCTCTGATGTGGGGCAAGAATCGTTACAAGATGCAATCTGGGGCAGTTTTCTCAAGATTTGATGATATTTGCGAGAGTTTGAAGACGCTGGGGCAATTCTGGATGCCAAGTCTTCTGTAAAATCCTCCGGAGACGATCTCTTCATAGACGATGCAATTTGAGGCATAATTAAGGAGTAAGGAATATTTGTTCACTCATGATAACCAATATGCATTTGTTGAGCTCAGAAGCTTGAAGCGCCAAGTTAATTCTCAAGGAATGTTTGGTATGTCCTTTCCCAGCAGGGCATTGGAAGTTTATTTCTTCCCCGAGCATAAGATCGTCTTTCATCCAACAAGGTTTCCTCATGAGGAATTGGTATTCTCCACAGTCAAGGTCCAATCTTCATTGGGATATCTTCCCAACACAGTCGTCATACTATACCTGGGGCACAATTTTGTTTACGGTGATCTAATTCTCCAGCAAAGTCTCTCCTCAGCAGAGTATTGCCAAATCTTTTTCTAAACCATGCTAGAGGGTTGACATTTCCCAAGCTAAGTTGAAACAGATGATATCCCTAGCAGAACTTCAAGGCTAACTGAATTATTTTCATCCCTAAGCAGAGTTATCTGTCCATAAGCAAAGTATTCCCAACAGGCAGCAGAAGGCATTGATTCCCCACAGAGATTAGAATTAGCAAAATTCTCTCCCCAGCTAGAGCATTGTTGAAGCATCTTTCTCAGCCAAGTCTGAAGATGATCCTTCCCCACAGAGTTGCATGTTAGGGATTCACTCCTATCATTGAAATATTCCCCAGAGAAGTCGCCAATTTATTTTTAGCCAATTTGATGACACAAACAGTTGTTCATCTCCCAAACCAGAGTTAAGTGTCAAAGCATCTTGACCTTGTTCTCCCCTATAGAGTTGTGAATCTTATTGCCAATCAGGGCACATTGTTGTTGTTCTCTATGTTTGATTTTTGTTGTTGCTCGTCTGCATTTCCCAACACTCGTCTGTGTTTGATGGTTGCTTATTGCTCGTCATCATTTCTCAACACTCGTCTGTGTTATCACTTTGGTATTGCTCGTTTGCTTTCCCCAGCAGTTTCCCATGGTTGTACTTGTTGTTGCTCGTCTGCACTTCCCAACGCTCGTCTATGTTTAATATCTAATATTTATTACTCGTCTGCATTCTCCGGCACTCGTCCGTGTTTTATCTGTTTGAAGCTCGTCTGCATTGTTTGGATACTCGACTGTGTCATCCCTTACACTCGTCTGTGTTGGCTTATATCCATGTGTATCGATTTGACAATTACCCTGGTACTCGGCTGTATTGCTACTCCAAATGCTCGTCTGTGTTTGAGTTTCTGGTATTTGTTTGTACCAGTGGCTGATACTCGTCTGTATCATTGCCTGAAGCGCTCGTCTGTGTTTCTTGGATCATCGTCTGATACTCGTCTATATCATTGACTTATGTCACTCGTCTATGTTATCTTGATGATCATCCAATACTCGTCTGTATTGAAGAGGTTTGAAATCCTGACTGTGGAAATAAATGTCAAAATGGTTACCGGTCCTGGCGTAACAGGATTATCCGAAGGAGGCTCGTCTGTCTCAAGCACCAATTATTAATGTTGCACCTGGCGTAACAGGTTTGTTCGACGAAGACTCGTCTGTCAAAGTATTCTGATTCCAAATAGCAATTTCAACTTGGAAGGAGCTCGTCCGCTTTCTCCCCCACTTTAGTCACCAAAGCGTCATTTGGTTGAGTTCATTTCTCAGTACTTGCATTCACCTGCAGAGTGCAAATTTTCAGGGTTATTTGTGGTATTCAATCATAGTTTATCTTGAACGGCCAATAGCCGATGCTTTCGTCCTTTTCAGATTAACAGTTGCTTGAATAGGGGCAGCTGTAACACCCCAAATTTTCCCTCTGGTTTTCTATCTTTGTCTGATTTTTTTTGTTTGCTTTTATCATCTGCATTTCTATTAGATCATTAACATCTAGATTTCACATCATGTGCAAAAGACATGGGATCAGTGTCATTCAGCGGATTAGGGTTTCACACCTTATTTGCAGATTATCAAGAGAATTCAAGGGATAGGGTATACAGACATCAGTGGCATCATCCGCTTATGCTCATACCGCTCAATTAGGGTTTATTTCCTTGATTAGGTGATATTCAAGGACTTCATGTCTGAAGACTATTTGTTGTTTTATTTAGCCTATCAGCAGCAGTGAATTGTGAATTAAGGCTCTCTCCTTCATCAAGTCCTAAGGCTATTTTTGCTTTTTCTCAGCATCTCATGATATCCTCCTTTCTCAATATATCAAAGGGGTGTGATTTTGGTGCAAGTATGAGTGTTTGTTTGTGATCTAATTCATATGGATATTTGACCTAATCGTGATTAAACCATCGGGAGTTTGTTCCAAGTGCAAGTTACTTGTGTCAGTGGTTCATTTATCAGGCAATGAGTATTCAAAGTCAAGTTGTTGTGAGAAACTTATCAGTTTATCTAGCAGTGGTTCAAGAGAGTGTTCTTCGCTTTTTAATCAGGAGTTATTAAAAGAATGCAACTGTGATGTGTGTTGGGAGTCTGTTTGGGATTAACGAGTTAAGATTGCTTATGTGGGAGTTACTTGGAATTCAAGATACAAATCCGTTCACTATCATTCATACCTATTTCATAAACAATTTCATTGTCTAAATAACCTCTCTTTCATATCCATACATTTTTGTTATTATTATTATTAAAAACATTTGGTCCACATTTCTATTCACAATCCAAATAACCATTTATCCTTTTATCCGTTACCAATCCTAATAATCCATTCTAATTTTATTTTTCACTATCTAATTAGCCATTTTTATATACATAATCATTTTTAATCCATTTTATCCATCCATTTTCAAACATTAAATCCAATTTCCATTTATCCTTATATACTTTTTTTCACCTACTTATTTTTCATTTTTATCCATAAATTCACATACAAATTTTCATTAGTCATTTTTAAGTCAATTACCAAAGCCATATTTTTCTAATCCATTTTTAAGTAAACCATATTATACACCTTTAAACTAAATTTCTAATCCTCTCATTTGTCACAAGCCCATTCTTTTTATTTTAATAGCCCATTTCCCTATTATAATTACACACAAAAATGCAAGAAAGAAAAAAAAAGTTCATAACAATTTGTACACAAAAGTCTGTAGCCAAGTCACAATTTCCATTTTTCCTCAAATGCTATCACTACTACACTCGGACCCACCACCGCAATGCACACATCGTTTTTACCACCTTTCATCACAATTTCATACACCAATAACCCACACAATCCCGCAAGCCCCACACGCCTTCATGTTTATGCATAACAAACATTCTTGCAGCCAGCCATAACAAAATTGCAATGATTCACGCCTCATCCACACACACATCTTCCACTACACCTGGCCCCACACCCACAACAATTTCACCCCCCCACGCATCACGCTGCCCACAAAACCACATCTCTTTCACACTATCTTCAGCAAAAAAATAATAATAACCTGCAAAACAAATCACGCAAAACCGAAACAAACCCCCACATCTTCTAATCTCAACCTTTTCAATGACCCAACAACATCATCAAAACCATGACAGTCTTCTTCTTCAAACCAAACGAAAATCACCAAACACACACGCCACACAAACGGTACCGCAACGCATCACACAAGCTGGCCATACATAATCAACCATCAAAAACTCACAAATAATGACTCCATATTCACAAACCCAGTAATCCTTTCACTCACCTATCATCACCGCCACCACCCTCTATCACCATCGTCGAACTCAACAACCCCTGTTTTATCCATACAATCTTCAGCCCTCCTTTCAAACCTAAAAACCGACCTCAAAACTCTTCTCCAACTAATTTCAACCACACTCTTAATCATACATCAACAACACCATACGGCATCACTCAAACACATTTCAACACCGCCCCCGCTCCTTCACAACTTCAACCATTCAACAAATCATAACCTCCACTAAACCCTTCAACTTCACTCTCAAACCATTAACACACGGAAACTGCAAAGAAAGAATAAGTGGAGAAGAAATTAATTTCACCGTAGATCTAAACCTCCGCAAGCTTCAAATCAGAATCGCTCAAATCCTCTTTAACCATTGTTTTCTTTCACTCAACAACAACAACAGAAATGAGGAGAGGAAATGAGATCTTGACTCATGCCAAAACATTAAGATGAAGACGAAAGAGTGACGAACTCACCATTACCCATAAATCGTGTGAGACGAATAGGAGTAGCTCCGACGTGTTGGTGTCGTTGTTTTTTTCGGCGGAAAACTTCCCAGGAGA
This sequence comes from Lathyrus aphaca, assembly GCA_963966055.1. Lineage (NCBI taxonomy): Eukaryota > Viridiplantae > Streptophyta > Magnoliopsida > Fabales > Fabaceae > Lathyrus > Lathyrus aphaca. The sequence continues at coordinate 498,108,663 of OZ014521.1, forward strand.
AAGAAAACGCGACTGACCCAGAGAGAGACGAGTTTCAATTGAGACGAAAAGTTTGAACCACGGTGAGGAGACGATATTGAGACGTCGACAACGTTTAAATCGCGGCGTCATAACTTGTGACCGGCGGCGATTCCGACGGGACTTGAGAAACCGTGTTCGGGGACGGAGAACGATCGTGCGGCGGTGATGGTTTCCCTTTGCTCACGCGTCGTCGAAGAAGAAGAAAGCTTTTTTTGAGTTTCTTCAATTTGTTTTTCTTTTGTTTTTTTTCTTAGTTATTGTATTTTATGACACCAAACCTTGTTTTATATAAATTAATTGTTCACCTTTTTATTACATTATCTGACTATTTTTTATTTTTTATTTATTTTTCTTAAGACAAGAATTACCTTGGTGAATGTTGTTGCTGGGCTTGGAAGACCATCTTAAGCCCAATTATATTGCTATCCCCAACATTCTTGAATACTTACTTCACCCTTGGGAGTCAGTCAAACATATTTGGGCCGACGAAGCATGGGCCTGCACCATTTTTTTCTACCAACATCCAATTTCCAGCGAGCTTTCCCCTTTCTTTTCATTGTTTTATTTTTTATTTTTTATTTTTGATTTGTTCTAATTAATTCCTTTATTATTCTAATTAAGATATTATTAGTGTTTGTTATGTATTAGAGATTATTAGAGATTTAACTTAGAACTTAATTAATCATTTTTCTATAATATAGTTAACTAGTTTTTTTAAGTAATATTTTTAGGGTTTAGAAATTTAGAATAGTTTTGTTCTTTAATTGTTAGTTTTGTTTAACCAAATTGTTAATTTCATTATTGTTCTTAGTTTAGATTTTTATTTCTATGGCTTAAATTTTAATTTCAATTAATTTGTTTATTTAAATAGGTTTTTTTAATTGATCTCGGTTTTAGTTCGTGCTTGAAAGGTTTTGCAGGTTATTGTTGGATTTTGATGATGGCGGACGCTGCTCGATGATGGCCTTGTGGTTTATTATTATTTTTCTGGACTGATGAGGCCTCTGGATACAAATTGCACCTAAGCTTTGATATCGTGCGGACTGATCTCCTGGTTCTAATTTTGTTTCTCTATGTTGGTCGTCTTGGATGCGAGAGCTTATACTTTGATAATCTTGATAATGGACAATCATGCTTGACTTGTAAATCCTCTTTGGACTTGATACTTTTTCTTGATATTTCTTCTTGCGCTTATTGAAGAGGCAACGGACCTTCTCCGTTAGGTATCACTGAGGCCTGATTTTATCTTATTGCATGCTGTTGCATCTGGAAGTCCTACTGGTGTAGGCTCTGTTTGTGCATTTTCTGATTACTCAATTTCGCATTCTCATCTCCTTATCTTATTTCTTCTTCATCTCATTTTTCATTCTCATCTTCTTATCTTATTTCTTGTTTTCTTACCTTGTTTGAGGTGTGTTTAGGCCACCATGGTTCCTCTTCTATTCTTCTTTCTTCTTCTCTTCTTCTTTCTTTCCTCTTTAGGATAGTAAATCACACTAACCTAGGATTTCCATGCATGACAACACTTAGGATTCTTTAGTCCCCCATTAGACTTTCCCCTTTGTGATCCTTTTGGTTTCTTTTCTCTTCTCATCTCAAAATCCTAAAAAGCATCTAATAAAGTTTGAAGTGATACCTTGAGCAATAGCCTTATCCCATGAGGTACTTGTAGTCTTCCCATCTTGGGATAGTACAAGTTTATCTTGTGATGCACAAGTCTGATCAAGATATCATATTCACAAAGAAAATCATAAAAAAATACTTCTTCATTGTAAATACCGAAAACACTTAATAAGTTCAATGAGTTAGTGAGCTTAGGCCCTAATCTCTGGATTCAAGTTTTGTGGATCTTCTCCTTACTTGAGTGTGCTTGTTCTATTATTCCATCTTGGAATGTAGTGACAAGTGCACATTCCATGGAAAAGAGCTTGAGTTCACTTCCTTGCGACACACTCCTAAAAGCTTCATAAAAAACACAAACAAACAATAAGCGTCTTTCCTTCGGGAATTCTTTTCTCATCTCCTTCGCTCCGTACGCGAACTTGCTCCTACTTGTCACTTTGCAAGACAGCTACGCACTCGTCGTCTGAGTCTGCAACACCTGAGCATTGGCATAGGCAGTTCAAGCCTTAATTCACAAGCAATTTCTTTTCTACCCCTAGTTAGGGGAACTACGGAGACTCTGATCCTCATTGTCCAGATGAGGTACGTAGGCAGCGGGGTAGGGCCCGTTCGAGCACAATCTTTATTTTCCCTACATTTTTCTCTCTTTGTTTTCTCATTCAGTTCCCTTCTTAGTTTTCTTTTCCAGTTCCAGTTTCAGTTTCATTTTCTTTGCAGCAGCTTTCATTTCTTCACCCTTTGAAACATTTTCTTTGCAAGCGTGGATTCCGTCGGGTATGGCGGACGATCTGGGTGCTAATACCTTCCCAGGTCGTAACCGACTCCCGAACTCAGTCTCTTTGGTTCGTAGGACCCGTGTCCTTCCTTTTTCTTTCTTCTGGTTTGTGCAGCATTACCATTCCCGTTCCTTCAGGATAAAAATGCCTGGCTGGCGACTCTATTCTTTTCCACGCCACATTCGCGTTTGTACCATGATAGAAATCCGGGGAGAGACACTAATTAATCAATTTAAGTTCGTCATTTGCTCTAATTATTTTTAATTGAAAACTCTCAAAGTACACCATAACCCTATTAAGCTTAATTAATATCATCTAGAGTATTTTACTAAATATGGGGTATTACATCCTCCCCTCCCCCCTTAAATTGAATTTCGTCCTCGAGTTTCCTTCAATCAATAACAACCATAGTTGACAACACTGTCTTAGATCCATACTTGTCCTTACTTCTTCTACATAATCCGATATATTCAAATTCCAATTTTAATTCGCGGCTCAAAGTACGCGTTTTCATAACAAATCAAACCTCGCGTCCTTACTCATACGCTCGTTTCCAATATTGGGTTAACTTCCAACTTACTATTTTCACAATTCATCTGTTGCTTCATACCAAAGCACTTAGTCTCATTCATCCCTCGGAGAAAACATACCACTGTAATTCCTTTCATTGAATCACAATATAAAACATAACACTCCGACTTAATTTCAGAATACACCGACACTCGACAAATCTCCACAAGATATCTTGGTGAAATCTTAACTACATACAATTTCCAACAAAACTCTTATTACAATCCTTCAATCACTAAAGCCATTTCAAAAGTTGTCAAACGACTTATTTACCAATCCCACTTGGTCTTATACCAAAACTGTAAGCATTTACATTGGACGCTTCATTCTTTAAGTACCTTACTATAGACAATGCACTTTGAATAAAAAATTTCTTATCTCAACACTTATAAATGATTCTCTTCTGATTCTTAGCAATCCGACCGAACTCTTTCATCGGTCTCTTTCTACTATGCTTTCAAAGCCTAACTGTGGAGATACCATGAATTCTCAAACAATACCAAGTAGTTAATAGTCTGCGGAGAATACACTTATCCATCGGGTTCTCACCAATCAAGGAAACAAAACTTGTAGAAATTTTGGGATAGAACAACTTACTTGTCAACCACACAATAATAACACCGGACCAAAACTCTCCAACGACAGAGATACAGGGGTTGTACTATTGCAAACAAAACTGGTACAATTCCGATTCCATTCTAAACTCGAAAACATTTATCCAATTAAGCTTAACCAATCCATTATGGTTACTATGCTCCATATCAACCTCTTTACAATATTTCCATCCACTCGAGATTTCTATTGACACAAGGTCTCCATTAATAATAACGCAATACGATGTCACAAAGCTTACAATAATTAGTGAGTCATCCGTACCAAACTTAAATCATCCTTAGTATACTAACAAATTTCCATAACACTTGCCTATTGCATACAATATTCCACTTACTCACCTTTTAATATCATCTAGAGTATTTTATTAATTACGAGGTATTACATAAGCTTACATGATTGCATTAAGATCAAACAAGCATAATATTTTGTTTTTATGGAATTATTATTGTGTTTTTCATTCGAGGCTAGAACTAGAATGTTTAAACTAACCAATCATCACAACAACATCAAGAAAAATAAAACTAACTAATGTTAGAGAGAGAAGTTCCAACATATATCTAACCTTCTTCATCATGACCTTAAGATTTAAGGTACTACCATGGACAGGAAGCTAGCAAGGAGGAAGAATTTCAGGAACATAGCACAGAGATGGGATGTGTTCCCGTTGGGTAGATTATCAAGACCAGAGGCCGATTTTAACTGAGTCTTAGTGTTTTTCTCAGAGATACCAGATAGGATGAAATTGGAGGATATTTTCGGTTTGTTCGGTTGTGAAGGTGATATTGTGGAGGTGGTGATTTTCCTGAGACAGAACAAATTGGAAAAGCTGTATGGTTTAACAAGGTTCGTAGGAGTCCAAGACGTGAGGGTTCTTGCCGCGAAGCTAGATAACATTCAGATCGATGAAAGGAAAATTCATGTGAATCCTCCGAGATTCAAAATAAAAGGAGAGAGAAAGATGAATATGTATACATGGAAAGAGTTTAGAGGTGTCACTCAGTTGAAGATTCATTAGCATTTTGGTGTGCATAGGAACCAGCAGAGGGTCATTAGTAGTTTACAAGGAGGACAATAGGTAAATCCTTTTCAGAGGTGGTTGGAGCATTGGTTCGATTTTCCGATAAGGAGGACCAAACAATTTTTTCCTATCATTCTGGCACGGGGCATGTGGAGAGGCTAAAGAAGGTGTACATTGGAGTGGTTCAAATTTCGGGGACGAAGTTCAATATTCAAACTTTCTTTGAGTCGGAGGGGTACTTTACAATCAAAGTCACTCCTTTAGGAGCAAATTTCTGCTTGCTGAAAGAAATAGAATGGGATGCCATTGAAGAGTTAATCGTGGAAGGGGAAAATTGGGGGAGTCAATGGTTCATTTATATTTGACCATGGCCGAAGAGGGATATGGACAATGACATAGTCATGTGAGTAATGTGGGTGGAGAGGGATCAGTACTGAACATGGTTAAGTGTTTGATAAACTTTTCATCACAGTCAGAACCGGAGCTCTGATGCATATTGAAGTGAGAAAAACACAATAAAGTGAGGTTTGAATTGGGGTTTTCAAAAAACAAAAGCTTTTTACCCAACCAAAAAATCACCACTGAAGAGCAAATAGAGAAAATAAGACAATAATTTTTAACTAGTTCGCTTGAAAACGTCAAAGTTAATTCAATCCACATGCTCAACTGATTACAACTGCACTAGCAACCGCTGGTGACTAACAAACCACAAAGATGCACAATCTATGTCTTCTCAAGGATTCTGGCCTAACTTGTCCCTTAAGTAAATACAAGCAACAATTTGAATAAGATTTGTTTTACAAGGATTGATTTTACACAAACAGATATAAACTAGTTAAAAACACAATACACTTAAAGATAAATTCTGCATAACAATTCTATTGTTGCAGGAAACAGTCTCTTTGAATTCTTGGACATCAATTCTTCAAGTATTTAAATAGCCCGTAGAAAATACCTTTGTTGAACAACAGATTAGGAATTCTTCATGAATTAGTTGGCGACTTGAGAACCAGTTTGATACGAAGGGGACAACAAAATGTATTGTACTGATTTCCTCACTCCATAAAATGCACTTAGTGGAAAGAATATTAGATTTATACTATGTACTATTTTCCCTCATATAAACTCTCCCTAATCTTCTTTTCTTTAGTGGCTTATGGAAAAAAGTTGTTTAAAGCATATGTTAGAAGAGTCGATTTTTCTTCAGTTCAGAAAATTCAATCATCAATCAGAAGCTTGATCACATCAATATCTTACTTGAGTTTTTTAGAGTCTTCAAGAAATTCCAGCAAGTAGAACTTTAGAAGCTTGAGCAGTCTTCAGAAGAAAATTGATGAGAGTCACACGTCAGAAGCAAGTTCCGAGAGAGCATTGCAACAACAACATAAAATTTTCTCAAAAGCTTCTTAATCCGTGAATTTGAGCAAAAGAGATCCAAATCAACATATTCAGAATCTTGAAACATCTCATGTTCAAGAGTCAAAATAAACATGGTTTGCTAAAGATACACAATAACAAATTGTTAGGGTACTAAAATAGTCACCAATACCTTCAGCTTCTAGAGTTTTGTCATTTGCAAATTTCACCATGTTCTTCCTCAGGGGCTTCAAGTTGACAAACCAATATTTCCTACCAGTCATGTGTGATAAGCATCCTGAGTTCAAGTATCATTGATCTTGGAATCTCTCTTCATCTCTTGTTGTGACCATCAACAACATCTCTTCTTCTTCTTCATATTTCTCCATATTTTCATCAACTTCTTGATTCTTCTTTTTTTCAAGACAATTACTAAAATAGTGACCATACTTCTGACAATTGTAAGATTGAATGTGACTTTGGCTTTTGACCACCATCTCTTACTCTACCTGCAATACCACCTCTTTGGTTACCTTGGTTCAAGGGTTTTAATTGATTTGACTAGTCTCCTTCTTGCTTATTTCGACTAGTCGAATTGCTGTATCCACCTCTACCTTTGTTGTCGAACACATTTCCTTTTCCTTTTTTTATCTATTAATGATTGAGCCTGTATAGCCACATCACTCTTTTACTTTCCTACTTCTCTTTAAGTCATTCTTTGTTCATAAGATTCAAGCATCCCTTATAGCTCTTCTTTTGTCACCTTTGGAAAATATTTTTACTCTTTTATGGCTACTACCACGTGGTCAAACTTTGGAGCTAACGATCTCAAAATCTTTGAGACAATTGCTTTTATCGTTAGCGTTTCTCCATATAATTTGATGTGATTCACAAGTTTCGTAACTCTTGTGAAGAATTATGTTATGTTTTCATTGTCTTTCATCTGAATCAATTCATAAGCCCTTTTGTGAATTTATAACCTCACCTTTTTCACCTTCTCTACGCCTCCAAACGACTTCTCCAGAATTTCCCACGCATCCTTGGTTGATTATGCATCACAAACCTTGTCAAAGTTATCTGGATCAACAAATTAATGGATTTTAAATAGGGCTTTATAATCTTACTTCTTCAATTCTTTGTGTGTAGCCTTTTCTTGATTTGTTGTGTTCTCTACAAGCGTTGCTACACCTTCCTTCACAAGATCCCATAAATCTTGATAACAAAAAACAACTTTAATCTACCCTCACCAATTCTCATAATTATCTTTCTTGAGAATTGGAAGGTTTGTTGGAAAATGCGCGTTTGGATGATTCATTATCATCACGATTCTTGCCCATGAATCGCTCAAACTAGAGCTCTAGATACCAGATGTTAGGACGATTTGGGGGGGGGGGTCAACAGGGGAGTATTTCTTACACACCTTTGTGAGAGACACACCACATATCCACCAAAAACCTTGAGGTGATAGGTGGGTGGGTTCTCTCACTTGTATAGTGTTCAATCTTCCATTTTCTAATCAATGTGAGACTTCTTCCTAATAATTGTTTCTCGGCAAGTATTTATTTATTTTCATTTTCTTAATAGACTAATAGGTTTGTTTTTACATTTCAATTAGATTTTCCACTTATTTTTTAGAACAAGTTTTAAAAAGCATATTTTTAACAAATTTTACTTCAAAAAATATTGCATATATTCTAAAAGAAATGTATAAAATAAAACCATCAAGAATTGGAATTAATAGAATTAACTAAAAAATGACGGGATTATGGTGAGACAAGTTGAACGAATAGGTCTGACAGGCTTTCATGGGCGGTGGTTTTTGGTGGGGCGGGTGGCGGTCTTTAGCGGGGCGGGCTTTGGTAGATGACGGGTCAAAACTCTCAACCCAATCCCGTCGCTCTCTAGATTTTCATTCGTACAAACGCGAAAGTGGCGCGGAAAAGGTAGAGTTGCCAGCCAAGCATTTTTATCCCAAAGGAATGGGAAAGGTAATGCTGCAAAAACCCGAGGAAGAAGGAAAGGACGAGGTCCTGCGAACCAAAGATCTGGGTCCAGAAGTCGGTTACGACCTAGGAAGGTATTAGCACCCAGATCATCTGCCGTACCCGACGGGATCCATGCTTGTTAGTCTGTTTCAAAGGATGAGAAAATGAAGCTGCTGCTGAACAAAACCGCTGACTGGAATGGGAAATGAAATGAGAAAGGGAATTTGTAAAAGAGATAGAAAATAAGGAATGGGGAAAATGTAGGGAAAATAAAGAATGTGCTCGAATGGGCCCTACCCCGCTGCCTACGTACCTCATCGGGAAAAGGAGGATCAGAGTCGACGTAGTTCGCCTAACTAAGATGGAAACTAGTTTGTATTTTTTAGGATGACATTTCCATAGTTCTAACTCAGGTGTTATTGGCTCTGACTCGAGGGTGTTTACCATATTGTTGTTTGAATTGTCGAGGTAAGTCGTATTCTTCCGCAAAGAGTATGAGATGAGAAGAGAAGACGCGATGTCTTTTTTTATTTTCTTTTATGAGAAGTGTTTTGAGTTTATTGTTAGTAGAATTTATTAGGTGTTTTGGTGTTTATCTTTTGAGGTAAGAAAGAGAGGATACCAAAGGAAGATCCTAATGGTTTGTGTGGTTTTCTAATCCTAATGAGGAAAGGAAAAGAAAAAGAGAGGATTAGAATGTAACTTACTTCCTAAGGAAGGTAAGTTAATTATAACAACGGGGAGAGCCTAACAAGCACAAGCATAGTGTAAAACAAATGCAAATTGAAGGCATAAGAAATAAAAGGATAAGGTAAAGAAAACATACCTCAACCTCCCTATAAAAAAAGGGTTAGTGGTACACATTTAATGAAAAGGAAAGGGGTAAACACATACCAAACAATTCCTAAAGAAGCTAGGACCTATACTTGACCTTATTCTAAGCCTAAAGATACTAAAATCTATGCTAACCTAAAATTCAACGGCTATTTACAGCTCTTAAATGCACAAACAGCAATTGAAGGCATCAGACAACATACTACAACTATCAAATAGCATAAAAAAATGGGTGTAAAAAGTATGAACATACAACAAATAACACACTTTTAACAGCTACTGCATCTAATCACATCTATAAAAAAGTAAGGCAGATTTGACTTATTTTCAATTATGCATACACAAGTGACCATTCACGAACACATATCATTTCAACATTGAAGAAAACCAATAAGCATTAGATTGGCATGGATTTACAAGCATGTGAACATATTAAAGAATGGAATCAATGAACATTCACAAAGTAATAATTGGGCATTTTCATGATAAACACTTATTGACAAACAAACACAAAGTGAACATGCATACATTGCAATAAAGCAACCAAATAAAACATGTATCATGGCATACAAAATTCAGAATTAAGCATTATCATGGAAGTGTGGAAATTAAGCACACAAGAATGCGTGAATTCTTTCATTTTTAAGCAACAACATAACATGCAACTATGTGCTCCTATGGCCAAAACTTGCATTGATCACAAACATAATTCAAAACATGATTTTAGATCATTATTAGCATGCAAAGGAAGAGGCTCAAACATGTCATCAACTTCACAATTCATTAAGAGTACAAGATTAACATTTAAGCACATAAACCAGAAACTAACGAAACTCATGTCGAAAGCTACCTAAAATCCAAAATCTTGCACCAAAAGTAAGCCTAATAATTCTCTAAAATCATGATATACAAGTCCAAAAATGTTAGAGAAGCAATGGCAGCCAAACATGCATGCAAACAAATATTCATAAATTTCTACAGCGTTAACCGGTTAACCAGTTGGTTAACCTATTAACGGACTGCAAAACTGGGCAAACAGTGCAGATAATAGACGCGTTAACCGTTTAACCGAATGGTTAACCAGTTACCACTGAACAGAAAGGAAAAAACAACTTAGAAAAAGCACTTCTATCCTACCAACTTATTTCTGAAAGTTCCTATGATTAACTTATCAATTGAACACGAATTCTACACCTAAAAGCCATAATCTAAACCTTAATGGCACCTAGAATAAGCTATAATTCTAGCTACGAACAACAAAGTGATCAAATCGTAATCAAAACGAAATTAAACAGTAAAGCGCGTACACAACGATAAACATACGAAGAATGTCTGCATGGCGAGATGAAGAGAAATAACTTAAATCAAAAAGCGGATTTAGATCACCAACCTACGAAGCGGAGGATTGCTTCGGTGAATGTTGCGGTGTAGATCGGAATGCAAATGGAGAAGAAAATCGTAAATCCGCGAATGCAAAATAAATGCGATTCGATCTTGATGGAAACTTGATCAATAACCTCCGATAAGCTCAAACCTCCTCCAAAATAAGAATTGATTCTTCAAATAAGCTTCACAATGAGATGATTGATGAAGGTTTTAGCTTCAAGTTCTTCAAATTCCAATGAAGAATTTGAAGAGCTTCTAGGAAGAAGCTTTGGTGAGAGGTTGAAAATGGTGGAAACGTTTGAGAGAAGAATGAAAGAGATGAAGTGAAAATGGTGAAAAATGTGGTGGAAAATGAGAGAGGGGCTTTTCTTTGGGATGAAGTGGGTTTATATAATGTGTAGGTTTGGCATGAGGTTTAGGTTTGGAGGTTTCTTAGGAGTTAGGTTAGGTTTGGAGTTAGTTAGGGTTCTAGAGAGCTCTTGAGTGTTCTTTGGAATATTCCTTAGAATATTCCTTGGAATATTCCTTGGAAGGTTGTAGAAGACTCTAGAATATGGTAAAGGAATCCAAGGGAAAAGGAAATGTGAAGAGTGTGGAACAAGGCAAAGGAAAGGAAAGGAAAAAATGGAGGGAAATGGTGAAAGCAAACAAAATTTGAAGTTTTTATTCAAATTTCGCCCCCGTTAACCGGTTAACCAATGCGTTAACCGGTTAATGGTAGAAAAATGTGAATTCTTCCCTTTTTTGGTTGGTTAGCTTGGAAGTGGTTTGGATTATTTTTGGGATATTAGTTTTCTCTTGAACTCCAATGTTTGGCAAGCCTCGATCGACCACATGCCTCATGCGCATGCAAAGGATGATGATTTATTTATTTATTTATTTTTCAAATGTGATGCAATGATATGCGAAATGATGCGGGAATGAAGCGCACACTGCTCAAGGTTGATAATAAAATATAAGAGGGAAAATATTGGGGTGTTACAAATCCGCAATTTTTGGTGGGTGTGCGGCCCAACCCAACGGACCACGATCCATTTTTCCACCCCTAGTTGTAGGTATTTATTGCAGGTATCCAATTGATATGAGTCAAATTGTCGTCCCTACTCATGGTACCTATAATTATTTTTAATTAATATCTTTATAATAACTTCTTATTGAAGAAATGTAGTTATAGCTTGATCTTTTGGATCTTTCCATTAGTGGTAGTATTAAGATAATACAACTCTAGAATCCCATAACTGATAGAAGCAAAAAACGTTTATCTAAGTTATAGGATTTGAATATAGCCTTATATAAATATCACAATGCTAATTGTATTTATTTTTCGAATAATTAAAACTAAAATATTAAAATCATAAATTAGTCATTTAAACTTGTCGGTTTGTCCAAATCCAAATGAACTAACATGATTTTTCCAAAACTGCATATACAGCTTTCCAAAACAGCGGCTACACGCAGTAATTTCAATTAACTCTAACACAAATCAAGCATGTAGTGTATGTTTTATATGGTGAGATCCTAATGTGTGAGAGAAAATTTGTGTTTGTTGGACACAATTCTTCAATTTTAATTTGTATTTTTTATAAAAAAATATTATTATGATTAGTTTCTATGTATTTTCTAGAATTTTCAGTAACAACAATTTCATTTTGAATAAATTTTGGATGCTTCGAAACTAAGTTTACTCCTTTTAATTTGTAATTAACTATTATGATTTAGTAGCTTCTATTAAACTCTAATATATTTCTTTATAAACATATCAATTCTCTTATCTACTCCTTAACCTCTTTTGTCTTTCTAATGCTCTATTTCTTTCGCAAAGACAAATATGGTCATGAGTGTAGATCATGATGATAGTGTTAATGCTAATTTCATGTGGGAAAATCAATCATGGAGTGATCTCCTAAAATTTGAAAACTTATTTGAAAGTAGTAAGAAAAAGTTAGATATGAAATCATTGAACCATAAAAAAGGACTCAATGAAGGAGAAGTTCATGTGAATAAAAAATAAAATCGAGGTGGGGTTGTGATTAGAAGTGAGAATGACATAACTGGTGGAAGTAAAGATGAAATATATCATGATTTAGATCATGAAATGCATATCTTGGCTAAGAGAGAAAGGAGAAATAAAATGAGGAACTTGTTCTCTACTCTTCATGCTTTACTTCCTGAGCTACCTTCAAAGGTTAATTTATTTAATTTATTGAAAAATATAAATTTATTTTAATTACGTTAGTATGATAGTATTTACTTAAATAGGACGTAGTAAACACACAATATTAGAGATTAATGAGGTTTATATATTAACTAGAAGAACTTAAAATAAAATTATTCTTGAACATATATTAATCATATTTTACTTATCCTCAAATGAAATTTTAGAGTATTGTATGTCTTTGTCCTAAAAATCAACTGAATGATAAGAAGATAATATACATACAAAGATAACCATCAAAGTAAGGCTTTTGTGTTATAATGATTTATTTACTAATTAAAATGATTTTTTTTAATGATTTTTTCTTGCGGGCTAATAATTCAACAATTGTGGATGCAGCCGTGAAGGAAATATAAAATCTAGAGCAAATTGTTGAAAATTTAGAAAAGAAGAAGCAAAAAAAGCTTAAATATGTATCCCTATTTGGAAGTGAGTCATCATATATGATCAAAAAATCACATTGGAATTCCTATGAATCAAGAGAAACAATCATAGATGGGCATGGATCCTCAAATTATAATAATAACTTTCCTACTAACGCGGTTGCAACTTCATATCATAATTCAAAAACATTAGCACAATCTAAACCTCTATCACAACAAGTAGCTTTTCGAACATGGTCTTATCAAAATGTTGTCTTAAGTATTTATGGGGGTGAAGCACAATTTTCCATATGTGCTACTAAAATGTTAGGTCTTTTGACAAGGATTGCTTTTGTATTGGAAAAATATAGGATTGATGTTGTATATGCCAACATTACATGAAATGAAAATGGAAACTTCTACATGATTCAAGCTCAGGTAAGTTACAAACCAAATCTTTATCGTCTCTATGGTTTAATGGTTTATATGTGATATCACTCTATAATACAGTAGAACCAAAGAACTATAATAATTTATTAAATCATTAAAAAATGTTATTTATCGTGATAACTTAGTTAAATCATGTTGGTTTTTCAGGCTAGACAATGCTTACATGATTCAATTTCAGTGGAGGAAACTTACAAGCAAGCAGCAAGAGAAATTATGATGTTGATTTCTTAAAATTTAGATTATAGAACTTGTCTTTGCATTCCATATAAACTTTAATTTAGTTTCTCCTCTCGAAAACCATTAGAAATGGCTAAGCTTGCATGATTGCATTAAGATCAAACAAGTATAATATTTTATTTTTATGAAATTATTATTGTGTTTTTAATTCGAGGATAGAACTATAATGCTTAAACTAGTTTAAATATGCTACATGTTTTTTTTGTCAATATAAACTGCATCAATTTTATTTAAATTAAATAAATTTATGTTTATGATTGACTAATAGAAACATATTCATTTCTATCATTTGAAGTGTGTCACAATTATTATGATAAAAAAAATATACACATGACATGATTTAGAATATTAAATTTAAAGACCTTGCTTTTTGCGAAAATCTATAAAAATATTAATTGTTGTGAATTGGATATCTTATAAATAAAGTATAATAGGTTTCTTTATGATCAAGACACCCATAAGGATTGGTTTAGGGTTACCAAAGAAAACAACAAGGATTAGTTATAAACTACTATTCTTTCCTTTCTCTTCAAACAAGATTACAAGTATACAAGAATAACAAATAACCTCTCTCACTTTTGAATTAGGATTTTATCTTCCTATTTTCCCTTATACAAAATATGAGAGACTAGTATGTTATTTATAATAAAACTAACATACTAACCTAATGGGATTTTTAACAATTACCCATTATAAGCTAACTTAGGGTACAAGCTAACTTAAACAATTGGATCCATAACACAAGGCCCAATTAAACAATAATGTGTAAGCAGACTTTGACGACATGTTATTCGTACTAGGGTTTGTTCCAATATTCCACAAATCTCCACCTTGGAACACACCCTATACTAACAAGAAACAAACTAGCTTTCTTCATGTAGCTTTATCAACTACATACAGTGGAAAAACTTCATCAGCATTATGATCCGTCGAAACCTTCAGCACTTGGAATTCTCCATGCTCGATTACCCCTCTGACGAAATGCAGCCTCACATCAATGTGCTTGGTTCACTCATGATAGGAGGAGTTCTTCGATAGTTGTATTGCACTTTGACTATCACATTTAACAGTATTACTTCAACCTTGAAGTTTCAGATGTTTTGCAAAACCTTAAAGCCACAATGCTTCCTTTACAGCTTCAGTTAGGGCGATATATTCCGCTTCAGTGATTGATAAGGCAACAACCTTCTGAAGTGTTCCTTTCCAACTAATTATTGTGCCAAACATAGTGAAAACATATCCAGAAATAGATTTTCTAGAATTCATACAACCTGCATAATCAGAGTCGACATATCCTTCGATTGCTGCTTTATTATCTTCACCCAAGGCTCCACCATAAATTAGGACTCTGCTTAGAGACCCATTTATGTACCTTATAATCCACTTCAATGCTTACCAGTGAGCCTTTCCAGTATTTGACATGTACCTACTTACAAGACTTACTAGATATGATATGTTGGGTCTAGTACATACCATAACATACATCTAAGAGCCTACTATATTAGCATATGGAATGATATTTATATAAGCTCTTTCGACATCAGTATTGGGACACTGATCTATACTCAGCTTGAATTGAGGGTTTGTTGGATTCACAACAAGCTTTGAATTTGACATACCAAACTTATCAAGAATCTTCTTCAAGTATGCCTCTTGAGATAAGCATAATTTCAAAGGCTTTCTATCTCACCGGATGTCAATCCCAAGAATCTTGGATGCAGCTCCCCGATCCTTCATATTTATCTCCTTATTGAGTTCAACCTTCACCCTCATTACATCTTTGACATTATTGCTTTCTATTATCCACAAAAAGCAAAAAAATAACAAATGAATTACCATGTAGAAATATGAAGTAAACACAGTGGTCGAACTGACTTCTGATGAAACTTATACGTGCCATAAACTTGTCGAATCTCCTATTCCACTGTCGAGGAGATTGTTTCAGCTCATATAAATATCTCTTCAGTTTATACACATACTTTTCTTTCCCCTCTTCGACATACCCTTCAGGTTGCCTCATCAGGATTGTTTCATCAAGATCGCCATACAAGAACGTAGTCTTCACATCCATTTGTTCTAGTTCAAGGTCGAAATGTGCCACCATGGCAAGCAACATTAGAATGGACCTATTCTTCACAACAGGAGATAACACATCATTGAAGTCGACACCTTATTTCTAAGTGAACCCCCTTGCAACCAACCTTACCTTGTATCTCTTCGACGCCACTCCTTCGATTCCTTCCTTAACTTTGAAAATCAATTTACATCTGACTAACCTAGATCCAGCAGGTTTCTTGATTAGTTCCCAAGTATTGTTATCATGAAGATATTTCATCTCATCATTCATGGCCTTCAGCCATTCAGTATTATTTTTACTCCTCATAACTTCCTTATAGTCTCTAGGTTCTTCGTCTAGAACCTCACTTGCAGAGATTAAGGCATAAGCTATAAGATCTGCATACCCAAGTCTCTGAGGTGGCTTGATAACTCTTCTCGACCTGTCTCTTGCCAGAAGGTAGTCATTATAAGTATCCTCATCTTTGACATAAGTTTATGCTTCTTCTTCGACTTCATATGGGTCATGTAATTTAGCATCACTATGCT
Source organism: Lathyrus aphaca (assembly GCA_963966055.1). Lineage (NCBI taxonomy): Eukaryota > Viridiplantae > Streptophyta > Magnoliopsida > Fabales > Fabaceae > Lathyrus > Lathyrus aphaca. Next base: position 498,124,715 of record OZ014521.1, read on the forward strand.
CCACCTCAACATAAATTTCTCCTTGTTCCAGCTCTTCAATAACATCTTCAGTTTTCTTGAAAGCCATCTCAACTTCATTGAAAACTACATCTTGACTAGTGATACATCTCTTATGACCTGGCTCTAGGCACCATAGCCTATAAGATGACTCCTTTAGGATATCCCATGAACATGGATTTCAGCGCTCTAGATTTAACCTTGTCTTTCCTAATATGAGCATAGGCTACACAACCAAATACTCTTAGTTTATCGAGATCTGGTGGATGTCCCGACAAAACTTCTTCAGGTGTCTTCATATCTAATGTAGTCAAAGGACATCTGTTTATTAGATATGTTGTTGTCGAAACAGCCTCAGCCCAAAACACCTTCAATCCAGCACTAACTAGCATGTATCTAACACTTTCGAGGATTGTTTGATTGAATCTCTCAACTAGACCATTTTGTTGAGGAGTACCTTCTATAGTCATATGCCTTGTAATCCCAGACTCGACACAGTAATTATCGATATCTTCATTTCCGAATTGTAGGCCATTATCAGTTCTTAACCTCTTGACATTTCTGCTAGTTTGTGTTTCGACCAGAACCTTCCAACTCTTGAAATTCTCAAAAGTTTCATCCTTTGTTTTCTGAATGAATACCCATAACTTTCTGGAATAGTCATCAACTATAGATAGAAAATATCTTGCACCTGAATGTGAAGGATTCCTTGCAGGCCCCTAATGATCAGCATGGATGTAATCAAGGGATCCATGTGTCCTTTGCTTACCTTTGTTAAAATTCACCCTACAGGATTTACCAAATACACAAGGTTCACAAAACTCTGACTTCTGGACTTTGTCACCACCTAGCTGGTTCTGTATCCCCAGTTCGACTAGGCCTCTCTCGCTGACATGACCCAATATCATGTGCCATAATTTTGTCTTCGACAACTGTTTTATGGATGCAACATTCGTCGAACCACTTACAACTTCAGCCTCGAGGGTATACAAGCCTTGTTTCTTCACACCTCTCAAGACTTCCTTCGACCCCTTCATGACTCTTAGGATACTTTTTTCTCCTTGAAAGTCATATCTCTTCTTGTCGAATTCACTAAGAGATATCAAATTTATTTTCATAAATACGTCTATCTAGAGCTAACCTTAGATCTTCATAAATACTCATACTCATCTGATGAACATTCATCAGAATTCCTAGATCTTCATAGAATTTCCCAGAAATTATGAAGATCCTATGAAGTTCATAGAAAATTGATGAATGTTCATCAAACAAAACTGTTGAAACAAAGGAAGGGGATGAAGGTTTACCTTGATCCATGGTGGTTTCTGGGTTTGTACGGTGGCGACGATGAGAATCCGGTGAAGAAGTTGCAGACACAATTTCACGGCGAGAGGAAGAGTTCGTACGAAATGAACAAATGAATCTCTTCTTCCCCCTTTTATATTGTCTTGAGCTCGCATGAGGAATCACAAAAGCCAATAATTATTACTTTAGCACTAGATCTCAGGTTTCATAAATGTAATACGATGCCCCTCTGCACGTGTCGTTAAAGCTCAAACGTCCTGTCTTCTCAAAAAGAGAATCTTTTGCAATCTATTTATCTTCCTCATACAAGAATGTGCCTGACACAAAATTTAGAGGAACTTTGTGGTGACACCTACGAGAACGTCACAACGACCACAATCCTCGACACCTTAAGTCATTATCCCTATTCGAGCACAACGACTTGGAGGGCTCCTGTTCTGGACTGGCCTAGCATATGCCCTACGCCAAATTCAGGTCCAATCCAGTATTCAACTAGGCATATAAGCCTATTAAGATATTAGCAATAATATGACCATTACGGAAAAAGAGTCGTTGGCATATAGACGTTGGGGACCTCCCTTCACGCGTCATAAGGCCTTCTACGCGGCAAACTGCCTTCTAGGTTTACATGAGATAGTTATGCTCATTCAAAGGCTACGCACCCGCAACTTTCGGGCATGTGCCCTTATAAAAACCCCCCACCTATGGAGGGTCGGGTATTCTATTCTAACCCTCATTTTCTCACACTTTTGTTTGTCCCACACTGACACTTACTAGAATGTTGGAGTACCTTGCAGGTACACCACCCCTTCTCCTCACAATCCCAGTTGAAGGTCATGAAGACCTTTTCGGATCCTTTATGTACAAAAAAACTTGTTGGATAATTTTCATTTGGATGATTCATCACGCTATGCTTCCAAAGAATCACACAACCAATGCTCTAGATACCAAATATTGGAATTACACCAAAAACTTAGAGAATTTCAAATCAATCTTGACGAATTTTTATAAAGCATATATTTTTTAAAAATTACTTCAAAAAATATTGCATATATTCTAAAATAAATGTATAAAATAAAACAGTCAAGAATTTGAACTACTGGAATTAACTAAAAATGGCGGATTTATGGTGAGACAAGTTGAAGGAATAGGTCCGATAGGCTTTCGCGGGTGGTGGTTTTTGGTGGGGCGGGTGGTGGTCTTTAACAGGGAGGACTTTGGTAGATGACGAATCCAAAATCTCGACCAAACCCGCTATTTTTGGTTGGTGCACGGGCCGACCCAACAAACCACAATCCGTTTTACAACCCCAATTGTAGATATTTATTGCGGGTATCCAATTGATATGAGTCAAATTGTCATCCCTACTCATCGTACCTATAATCATTTTAAATTAATATCTTGATAATAACTTCTTATTGAAGAAATGTACTTATAGCTTGATAGAAGCAAAAAACGTCTATCTAAGTGATAGGATTTGAATATACCGTTATATAAATATAACAATGTTAATTGTATAATTACTTATAAATGTATTTATTTTTTTGAATAATTAAAACTAAAATAGTAAAATCATAAATTAGTCATTTAAACTTGTCGGTTTGTCCAAATCTAAATGAACTAACATGATTTTTCCAAAACTCCATATACAGTTTTTCAAAACTGCGGCCACATGTAGTAAATTCAATAAACTTACTTGGACACAAATCATGCATTTAATGTAAGTTTTATGTGGTGGGATACTAACGTGTGAGAGAAAATTTGTGTTTGTTGTACACAAATCTTCAATTTTAATTTGTATTTTTTATATTATTATGATTAGTTTCTATGTATTTTCTAGAATTTTCAATAACAACAATTTCATTTTGAATAAATTTTAGATGCTTCTAAACTAAGTTTTCCCCTTTTTATTTGTAATTTAATATTATTTATTAGTAGCTTCTATTAAACTCTAATATATTTCTATATAAACATATCAATTCTCTTATCTTCTTCTTAACCTTTTTTGTCTTTCTAATACTCTATTTCTTTCTAATACTCTATTTCTTTTTCAAAGACAAATGTGGGAAAATAAATCATGGAGTGATCTCTTAAATTTTGAAAACTTATGTGAAAGTAGTAAAAAAAAGTTAGATATGAAATCATTGAACCATAAAAAAGGACTCAATGAAGGAGAAGTTCATGTGAATAAAAAATAAAATTGAGGTGGGGTTGTGATTAGAAGTGAGAATAACTTAAATGGTGGAAGTAAAGATGAAATATATCATGATTTAGATCATGAAATGAATATCTTGGCTGAGAGAGAAAGGAGAAATAAAATGAGGAACTTGTTCTCTAGTCTTCATGCTTTACTTCCTAAACTACCTTCAAAGGTAAATTTACTTATTTTATTGAAAAATATAAATTTATTTTAATTACGTTAGTATCATAGTATTTATTTAAATAGGATGTAGTAAGCATACAATATAAGAGCTTAATAAGGTTTTAAATTAACTAGAAGAACTTAAAATAAAATTAGTCTTGAACAAATATTAATCATATTTTACTTATCCTCAAATGAAATTTTAGAGTATTATATGTTTTTGTCCTAAAAATCAACTGAATGATAAGAAGATAATATACATCCAAGGATAACCATCAAAGTAAGGCTTTTGTGTTATAATGATATATTTACAATTTAAAATGATTTATTTTTAATACTTTTTTTGCAGGCTAATAATTCAACAATTGTGGATGCAGCGGTGAAGGAAATACAAAATCTAGAGCAAATTGCTGAAAAGTTAGAAAAAAAGAAGCAAAAAAGCTTAAATATGTATCCCTATTTAGAAGTGAGTCATCATCTATGATCGAAAAATCTCATTGGAATTCCTATGAATCAAGGGAAACAATCATAGCTAGTCATGGATCCTTAAATTATAATAATAACTTTTCTACTAATGTTGTTGCAACTTCATATCATAATTCAAAAACATTAGTAGAATCTACGCCTCCATCACAACAAGTAGTTTTTCGAACATGGTCTTATCAAGAATAATAACATATAAGTGTTAGTTTTGATATTGACACCATCATAAGTGCCTAATAGCATAATTCACATTCTTGACCAACTATAAAAATTCAATACAACAATGTTACAAGACATGGAAATTTTGCTAACATAACAATACTAAGATCAAACACAATATCCATTATTGTACAAATATACAAAAATATACAGCGGAAGACTAAAACTATGCTTCACCTGAAACATCCCGAGTATAGATCCACTTGTAAATCAAACCTGCAAAAGAAACATGAAAAGCAACAACAATAGTGGGGTGAGATAAAAACATCTCAGCGGGTTCCCTATCTTGGAGTTCTCTCGGCTATAAAGGTTCTATCAAACCTAACTCAAGTCTTTGGAAAAGGAAAACTACCCTGAGTTCACACGTCTCGCTGTCCTTGGAATCACATTCGAGAGTTATACAAATCCTACTATCACTAGCAAGTATCTTACCCTTATACTTCTCACGGGACTCGATATAACACCCTTCTCAAGCGACTACCATGCTACCTGTGGGACTCAGTGTAATACCCACCACAAGCCTAAAATAAGTCTGATGCTTCCCGTGAGACTCAATGTAATACCCACCACAAGACTTACTCAATGCTTCCCGTGGGACTCAATATAATACCCACCACAAGCCTAACCAAGCTTCCTGTGGGACTCAATGTAATACCCACCACAAGCCTAAAAAAAGTCTAATGCTTCCCGTGGGACTCAGTGTAATATCCACCACAAGACTTACTCAATGCTTCCCGTGGGACTCAATGTAATACCCACCACAAGCCTAAATCATGCTTCCCTTGGGACTCAGTGTAATACCTACCACAATTCTGATGCTTCCCGTGGGACTCAGTGTAATACCCACAACACGACTTACACAATGTTTCCCTTGTGACTCAATGTAATACCCACCACAAGCCTAAAAACCATGCTTCTCGTGGGACTCAGTGTAATACCCACCACAAGCCTAAAAAAAGTATGATGCTTCCCGTGGGACTTAGTGTAATACCCACCACAAGACTTACTCAATGCTTCCCATGGGATTCAATGTAATACCTACCACAAGCTTAAACCATATCAATGGTACCTTAAACCTTTACGGATGCTTCCCGTGGGACTAAGTGTAATACCCACCACAAGGCTTACTCAAGACTTTTAGGAGGACACCGTGTATTACGCATCAACAATTCGCAACAACCTAGGATGAACCTAAGCATCTCAAAATCCATACCATATGACAATTTCTAGTCATAAAGTTAGGCCACAATATTGGTTTATGGTAAGATTTCTTAAATCTTTCTCCATTCTTGATACTTTTAATTATATAGTGTCGCTCCCAAAGATTTGCATCCCGGTACAAGCGCGAACGGTCGGTGAAAGAGGACATGAAGATGAACTGAAAAGAGTCGTCATCTAGGCATTTTTATCCCTAGGGAAAGGTAATGCTACGTAAACCTAAGAAAAGATGGATAAGACGGTTGCGAACCAGAGAAACTGAGAAAGGAGGTTGGTTACAACCTAGGAAGGTATTAGCACCCAGATTGTCCGTCGTACTCGACGGGATCCACGCTTGAAATATTTGTGTTTTAAAGGGGTAGTGTCAGTGCTATTTTATGTGCAGAAAGCTAGAAAAGAATGCAAGTGTCAGTGCAAAAGAAATGTGAAGTGAATTTCTCATAAATGAAACTTAAAAGAGTGAAGCTGAAAGAAGGGGGGATATATAGAGACTTTTGTTCGATAACTGTTAATTTATGCCTATGTATCCTCTCGTGCAATGAGGAAGTCAGAACACCGTCGTTCGACCCAAAGAGACTGAAAGATAAATTGACTTGTCAACTGTTTACTTGTCTATGCTCAAGTGTATGACCTTGTCTGGCTCAGGTGCAAACTGTCTTGCATTAGACGGAAGAAGCGAGTTCTCGTTTATGAGTGAATGGGGTGAGAAGAGAATCCCGAAGGAGACGATTATTATTTGTTTTTGTGTTTTCAATCTTTTATTGCTTTTTGTGTTTGAAAATGAGTTTAAGCCTAAACCAAGGGTTAGTAAACTCATCATATCTTCCCTCTGATTAGGGGTAATGAGAATACCTTAAGTATGAAGTAAGCACCTCACACTTAATCACCATGATGTAGGATTAAGATCATTAAACTACTTGCATTTATTTAGATGTTTTTGGTGTTTTTTGTTTAGTGTTGAGTAATGAGTTTAAGCCATAATCAAGGATTTAATGGACCCATTACCCCATCCTAATAGAAGGATAATAGATGAGAACATTTAAGCTGAGGAAGGCTCCTCAACTTAATCCATGATTAGGGATTAACCTAATGACAAAACAAAACCTTTATTAAAATGGATTTTAGTTAATGGTAAGATTAAGAAGTGAATTTTATGATATGTAAGACAACTTGAGGAGGACTGTCCATTAACACTAGGGTTAGTCCTTCTTAACCAATTAAGGAAGAATTAAAACCCTAATGCAAGGCCCAAGTTACAAGCTTGATGTATTAGTGATTATTAAGATGGATTGATTAAAGGATTTAAACACATTAAGGGTTTAACACTTAGGATTAAAGTTATACACTCCATCCTAATAGAAGGATGCATGCATAAGCTTAATCACAAAGCCTTAAAACTTTTAGGGTTTAGTCCTTGATTAAGAGATGAGAAGAGAAGACACAAAAGATGACACAAAGGTAAAACTAATGGGGGGACTAATCAAACCCTAATTGTTATCATTCTTGGATATTCCTAGGGTTTATAAGGCTTGCAAGAGATCTTCAAGGAAAAGCCACCAAGGAAGAAGCAGGATGGAAGGAAGAGAAGCAGAAAGAAGCAACACAACTTACTTCACTTAAGAAGATATGTTTCTTGAAGAAAGAAAGTGAGGAGAGAAAATGAATGAGAAATCTCACTCTAATACAAAATTAAAATGCAGTAGTGAATGCATAAGAGAGATGAGAAGAGATTATGAGAAGTGAAGGCAAATTCACTTCTCAAACACTTACCACCTGAAAAGTTAGCAAAGGAAGTGAAATGAAATGAGAATGAAATAAAATGCAAAGATGAAAGCCAAAACCAGAAGTATGTTCATGATGCTAATGATGCAAAGATATGACATAAATGTATGTCATGAGATGAAGATGATCATACAAAGGATGGGGATGCAAATGAAGCATGTAAGAGGCATGAAAGTTCAGGAATGCACATGGAATGAAATGAAAGCAGAGCATGGAAAATGGATGATGCAATGATCAAGCATGATTCTAATATGTCCTAAGATGTATTATATGTCATGTGGATGCACAAAATGTCATGGAAAATTCATGTATGCAAGCTTATACAAGATGGATGCAAATGAAGATGCAAATTAGGGTTATATGAAGATGTGAGATGCACAATTCAAAAGCAGAAGCAAAGCATGCGATAAAAAATTGAAAATGGACTCAAAGGAACCCTAATCCTATACTAGGTTACCATCCAAAGGGGGAGTTCAGAAGCTTAACCTAGAAGGACTTATGATTTTTCTAAGTTTCTAGGGTTTTAAGGGTGATCCTAAAGGTAAAATGCCAAACAAATTGAAAATGTATTATAAAAATGAAACAAAAATGTTTTAGGAACTTGAAGTCATGCATAACACAATGCAAAAAGAATCATTCACAAACTCACTTTGGTTCAAAAGTTATGAATTTTTGAAGTTAGGGTTAAAAATATTCAAATTTAGGAACCCTAATTCAATTGAAAAATGTCAGAGTATGATCAAAACCAAAAACAAATTTGTGTGGTGAGTTTGTAAATGTTTCTAAATGTTGGAAAATGTTCTCTGAATTTTTTTGGGATTTTTAAATACCTAAATGTATTTTTAATTAATTAATTCTCATTAACTAATTAAAAATAACATTTAAACGATTTAAAAATATTTTTTAAATGCTAAAAATAAAAATAATAATATTTTTGGGTTCTGAAAATTAATAAAAGGTTTAATAAAAATTTTCAGAATTTTTAGACTATTTTTACTATTTTTAAAAATTCGTATGAAATAAAATAAAAGAAATGAATTAGAAATGAAAATAAAAGAAAGTATGCACAATGGAAGACTCAGATTAAAACTGGGTTTTGAAATGGTTGACTGGCGCGTATCTGAACGGCTGGCATTTAAACTGACCTAATTTTAATTATTTAATATTTAATCCATAATTAAGAGTTAATGAAATGATCTGGGACGTCCATCACACGCGGGAACTGAGAATCCAAGGATCCACGTTTAAACCTAGCCCTAACCCTAATTATCCCATTAATTACTTTTAGGTGGCCGGAAATGACCCCCGGTCATCTTCTCCGGCCACACCCTTCCCTAGGAATTTCAATCTCACTCCCCAAGCCATTTCTGGAGCTCTAAAGCTCCAGATTTGTTCCTTTCACCCCTCTAAACCTAAATCCAACCTCAAACAAGATTTATTTTCAGCCATTAACAAGATTCGAAGCCAAGAACAAAAATTGCAAAACTTTCAGACAAGCCATACATCCTCATTTCTTCACTATTTTCAATAATTTAAAGTTCATTACACTCAGGGGATCAAACTCAACCAATTAAGAACTTAAAATAAAGGTTCTGGAAAAATGTTTTCACATGGCTACCTGAGATGAAGCTTTCAACCCTAGAGCTTTCAGGCTACTTCTTTGCTTCAAAATCCCTCCAATGATCTCCCTGAAGAAGCTATGATGCTTGGTTGGAGCTTTTTGTGGTTGGTTTGTGAGTTTGATGAAGTTCAGTTCAAAGGGGGAAGGAAATCGTGTTTTTGGTATGGTGGCTTTTAGGGTAAACTGAAGGGTGGGAAATGATCAGTGAGTGAAGCTGAGATGAATGGTGGAAGAAGTTTTAAGTATTGTGGAGTTTGCTGAGAGTTTCGAATGAAAATGCAAAGTGGGAGGTTTTTGTGTATGCTGACTTGTGGGAGAGCTCAGGCTATGTTCTTGTTATGTTTGGCTTGCATTTGGTTAGTATAAACAAAGGTGTTTGGTCAGAAAGTTGGTAATGGCATAGTGTGATTGGTATGGCTTGTTTTGCAAAAAGTCAAGGTTATGTGTCCTTTGGGGTATGAGCAAGTTCAGGACAAGGACAAGGGCAAGTCCTGTGCAACATGATTCATGGACAACCATGGAAATCAGTTTGAGGCAATTTGGCAAGTTTGTGGGAAGTTGTGAGGGGGTTTTAAAATTTTGGCAAAGTTTGGCCCTTTCTTGATTTCTTCATGTACAAGTCATGGAATTGAATGATTCAAAGCACAAATCTGATCCTTAGAGGTCACATGGGCATGTTGTGAAGTATTTGTGCATATTTGAAGCCTTTAGAATGCGTTATCATGCCATTTTGCAAAATGCCACCTTGGTGCAAAAGTGATTTTTATGTGATTTTTCCCAACTTAGGAAAGCCATAACTTGAGTTCCAAAATGAATTAGATCTTGTTCTTGTACTTTTTGGAAAGGGAATGATCCATTCTACAACTTTCATGACCAAGAATTTTTCATTTGAAGCATTTTTGGTTAAGAAAGAGGAGGTTGAAAAACTTTCCCAAAATGGAAAGTTTACATGACAAGTCATTTCCATTTTTGGCAACTTTTGGTTTTGCCCACTTTTCTTCAAATTTGTGAACTTCCAAGCACTTAAATGACCAAGGAAAGACCATATAACTTCATTTTGATGAAAAATCCATTTTGGTTCCATGTTGGGGGGCCTCAGATGCCCTGCTTTTGCTCTGACTTGCTCAGGAAGTTACCCAGTGATCAGATGACTTCCACAATGAATTTTTCCATTAAACTTGGTATGTATGATCCTTATAGCATATAGAGACCAATAAAAACAAGAATGACCAAAATTTTTGAAGTTATGGCCTTTGAAACCAAAACCCTAATTTTAGGTCATCTGTGCAGTTAAGCCTGGCTCTGCTTCCATGCCTTGCCAGTTCTTGTGATTTTCTGACTTCCTTGATCCTGGGAGGATATAACACGATGTTTGAACATACATGGACCCTCTTGAGATGATTGGAGACCTTTGGAGTGGCTCAGATGTCTCATGAATTTCTCAAATCACAAACCCTAGATGCAGATGACTTTGAACCACTACAGTGAAGCAAAAATGCAACATGATATGATATGATTGAACTTATGCAAATGAAAAGATCACAAGCCATGGTGTGAACTTAGTGAGGGAAAATTTAGGGTGTTTACATATAGTTTCAAACATATAATTCTTAACATTTTAGTTTAATTATCACCATTAAACTAATCCCACTGTGATCTCATTGTCTCTATTCTCAATCAATTCTCATGATTTAATACGTTTTCCATAATTGGACTAATACCACAATTCCTTAACTAACATAATTATGGTTAATCAAAAAAGTCAGGTAAAATTCAAATCAAAATAATATTTCTCGGTCTCAAAAGATAGAACATATTATTAGCTTCAAAACGATATGTGGAACACTAAAAATGGATACCCAGATCATAAGTTATGAATTAAATCACAATAACAACACTCCCAGGTCTCGCTGAGCGAGGGGTCTGCTCGCTGAGCGAGCAAGCTCCTGCATTGAGCCTTTCCAGAAGATTAACTCGCTCGCTAAGTGAGCTCCTACTCGCTAAGAGGGCTATACTAAAACTCAGGTTTCTCAGCAGAATCAAATTGCTTGCTAAGCGAGCTCTACGATTTCTAGAAAAAATGGCATACGGGAAACATTTCTTTCCATACCAAACTCATCCAAAATCATAACCGAAAAGAGGAATCAAACACTAAACATGACTATAGCCATATATTAAGCATCATACTTAAGTTTAATCGAGTTAGACCGTTTAATCTTTAAATTTCTAGGATTTCTACCAAAAACTCCCAAAACTCATAACTCAAAAGAAAAGTTTCTAACTATGAACCCACCTTGGCAAATGAAGAGGAAGTTGGTGGTGGGGCGAAGACGTAATGTGTCTAGCGGTATCTGAACTGCAAGCGCACAGCCTATCGTAGTAGTAATAAAAAGATGTCGAACCCACAGGGAGTTTGTAATCACTCTAGTGCTAGAAGGTCTGCTAGTTTAGCTAAGGAGGAAATTTTGTCACGATTATTGTTTTAAGGATTAAAAACGGGAATTAAACATAATTAAGGAAATAATGAGAAGGCGGTCGGTATGTAATTATATTAACCTATGCGGGTCAATCTAACCTAAGCTTATAAAGATGGTTCACTTAAATAATTCTGTAGAGATTACCAGTTTAAAAACCCTCGACTCACACTCTCGTGGTCTTATCTCAGATCTTACTCCTAAAGCCCTATGCCTGCTCTCGCTAGCCCATAATTGTTTAGAAAATAATTTTTGAAAACTTAATAAGTCTAATTCGTTTTAAAGCGCTCTCGCTGTATTTAAATCGAATGCCTAACTTTAGCTATCCGGTTAAAATCTCACACTCTCGTGGTCTCAACCTAACCTATTTCACTTTTCTTACTCTCGTAACAAAAAGCTTGATTTTAATTATAAAAAGCCACAACCAGAATATAAGTTCTTAATTGTTTTTAGCTTAGATTCGATTTATCCGTTTTGGTTTGGTTTAATACATACCGACTCGATTAATTTAGCTGCTCATTTTTATTAAACCAACAGATAGATACAAAATGAAATAAATAAATATTAAAGCATGCATTATATAATAATAATATAAACTTAACATAAATAAATAAATAAACTTAATATAAATTGTAAAATAAAAAACCTGAACAATTTAATTCTTAGGCTCATTCTTCCACAAATTGGCATGCTCGGAGTGTCGGAATCGGAATAAAATAAAATAACAAGTTTTGTGGCTAAAAAGAAATTTAATTGAAATAACAATTTCCTAATGTTGAAAATTGTTATTAAATGGGTTGGAAATTAAAGGAAAACACAGCAAGAACAAAAGCTGGAAAATAAATGGTTTCAAAGAAAAAACGGCAGAGCTTCCGCGTAAAAATTCAATAATAAACTCTGTACTTTTTCATTTCTTCCTTGGGTATATATAGAAGAGGATTTTGGCAGTTGAATGAGTAGTAGCGTGGGCTTCGTTCTGTTTTGAGAGAATCCAGGAGAAGTGGCGTACTGGGTGTTGCTGCAGTTGAGGGAAAGTAGGAGTCTCTGAAGACTCGTTGCACGTTCTCAATTAAGTTCAAACAAATTTAATAACTTTTTCTTGTCACGTTTGTGACATGGTGTAACAGTCAGATTTCTTCAATTAAGCGCGTCACGGTCGTGACATGGAGTAACGGTCGTGATACCTCTAAATAGTGCGTCACAGTCGTGAGGAAGTTGTGACGACTGTGAGAGCAACAAAAAATGCAGACTTTAGCATAATTGATCTCTTCCTTTTCTTTTCATTCTAGATTTGGTTCATTTGATCTTTTTCTCATAATTTGGCTCTAGACATGTTATACCTGCAATGTGACATAAAAAACTCGAACAATCGGGAGTTAAAAGGATCAATGTACGATAAAACGGACTAAAAACATAGTAATAATGTGATACGATTTCTCGTTATCAAACTCCCCCATACTTAAACCTTTGCTTGTCCTCAAGCAAATAGTCAATTGAAAAATGATCGGACAATTTTCATCAGACGCATACACATAACATACCATACGAGAAGTCATTTAGTTAGATAAACCGATACTAGAGTAGAACACTAACGATACACTAATGACACAAGCAACAAGCTAAGTCGTCGTTTTCCCTTTAAACGAAACATTCAGTAATTGCGTTATGATTCTACCTAAAGTCCTTCGTTCTTATTTCACCCGGTTTCGTTCTAGCGCAATCACATTAAGCCCTTTGCCTTAGCACGCACGTAGTGGAGTAGCCGGTTAGTGAGTTTGATCCTTTATAAGCACGGGGTCTGGTACACGAATGTGGAAACCCTTTACATATTATCCAGATTGGAGGTTGTGGTGGATCGAGCCGTAGCACGCCCTACCAAGTTCATAACCAGGTACCTCTGAACCAACCAGTAATGGACTCCTTCTTTTATTACTCATCTCTTATATGTGACCGTGTACTTTGGTGCAATTTCTCTTTTAATGGTAGCGAGATATGAAGGATCGTTTATAGATTAGGCATCAAACACTTATGTTCATCGGCTCCCCACGTGGTTTGTGTCCAGACGGTGCTGACTGCTAGTATAAACTACTAGGGTTTACTTTAGAACTAAGACTTAAGGTGTAGTCGTAACAATTATCGAAATGGAATGCTTAAGTAGGAAGTCTAAGGTGTCAAGACTGTATTGATCTTGTTGGATCTTTCTTAGCTTCCTAACTACAATTTCATAGGTAAGTCGAGTAATGCGAAGATAAAGCAAAAAAATTTCGGTATGGCTAAATAAAGCGGGGAAGAATTGAAACTTAAGAAATAGCATAAATATTACTTGTTAAATTGAAAATGAGGAAAGGGAAATACAATGAAATGGAAAAAGGGAAAGGGAAAGGTACCTCTCCCACACTATATCAGACATTGTCCTCAATGTTGTGATATAATAGCGGGGAAAATACATTACAAGAACAGAAATGCAAAAACAAAAAGATAATCTAATGCTGCTGACGACCACGACCTCGGCTTCTGGTTCGGGAACGTCTGGTAGGAGTGGTTTCCTCATCAAAACCAGTGACGGTGAGAGCGGTGACGTCTATCCGCAAAGCTTCCAACTCGCTGAAGATCTCTCCTAGCTTTTCATCTGTTGCTTTCTGGTTACTGAAAACAGTTGCAAGGAGTGCATTGTACTGCTCTTTCTGCCTACGCTCAAGTGCGGCATTCATCTAATTTTGCTGATGAATGGCACGGATGATTTCTTCAAGGGTGATGTCAGCTGAAGGTGGCTGCCTGGTGGAAGAATCAGGTATGTCCTGAACTGGCTCAGCAGCATCCATCGCATCCTGCATCTCATCCACAGGTGCATCTGGCTGCTCGTCAACAATCGGAAGATGGCCTGTAGCAGCCGGCAAATCAAATAGCTAATTGGCTCTGTTAGATGGATCAATGTGGTTCCTGCAAGGCAAAACGATATGATGGTAGATGGTGCCTTGTATCACAGGGTTGAACTTGCCATCCTCTCGCTGAGAGATCATGTGAGCGGACTTGCAGTAGTTCATGGTAAGCAGCTCCAGTGCTCTATGAGGCAAATGAGAGAGGTGGTCACCAAGCTCCAGCTGCATAGCAAGGGAAGTGACAATCCCGCCACTGTAGAAGGGAGTGGCGCCTCTTTGTGCTACAGACTGAATGTGGGCCAGAAGGAACAGAGCAGCGTTGATGCGTTCTTCATTCAAGGCACAATGCAAGAATAAGAGCTCTTTGGAATTGAGCTTGTGGTTGCTCTCTCTTGCAAAGATTGTGTTGCATATGATACAATGAAAATACCGTATTGCTGGATTATGGATATGAGTGGAGTTGAGACTTTGGTAGGCGGAAGCACGGCTGTTTGTGATGTTGTGCCACAGAGTGAAAGCTACATCATTAAAGTTGTCGGGCACGCGACGGTGAGCACCGTCACCGTGACTGAAGCCTAACAGTTCAGCGACTCTGGTTTGAGTGAGTTCGAACTCTCTTCCAAGCATTCGGAATTTTGCGATGCCGGTGAGTTGGTTCGTTGATCCTGAAGGTGTGATGTATTGAAAAGAACTTAGAAACTCCAAAGTGAGGTTTGCAAATGTCGGTTGCGGTTGACTGCATAAGTCCCACAAGCCAACTTGCTCAAGCAGTATCTTCACTCCGTCGAACAATCCTAACTACCTCAAGCAGTCGAGGTCGACGTACCGAGTAGGTTGGATGCCTCGGGTTTGAAACCTTTCAAACTTCTCTCTCTGTGTTTCTCCTTGTTCTCCCTCTCTAAACTAAATGTTTTCCATTGCATGCAAATGAGGTTTATCGTGAGATAGGTGTTTGAGGTTTTGTGATGAAAATGTGAAGAAATTGATTGGTTTATAATGGAGTGAAGGGAATGTGTGGAGTTGGGGTTAAATGAGAAGGTGGAACAGAGTAATGGGATTGATTGGGGATTAATGGGTGGTTACGGGAGAAGAAGAGGTAATGGGAGGTTAGAAGTTTGTGAAAATAGAAGTGGAGTTTGCGAAGAAGAACGACCTTTGTAACTCAGAGGTCATGAATCAGGATTGTCACGGTCTTGAGGGGGTGGTTACGGTCGTGACGCGCTAAATTGCTCGTTACGATCGTGAGGGGATGGTGACGACCATGATGTTAAGAAAATATGGAATTTCACAGAATGGTTACCTTAGTTCAATCCAATTGTAATTCTTATCATTTTCAATCATTAATTCCAACATAACACATAGCAATGGATCAATATATATAAGCATTGGATTTCATCACACGAAAATTCACAAAATATCCATCAATTAAAAGTATCAGTAAATAATGAAAACATGTAAATAGATTGAATGGGAAATTGAAAAAATGGAAATGCTTTGTTTTTGACATAACAGAAAGAAATTACAGTGATAAAAATAAACTATGAAATGTTGCAAAATATCAAAACTAACAAAAAGCAAAAAGTAAGATAAATCAAATTACTACAGCATTATCAAAGTCGCTTCTTCAAATCTTCATATGCGGAGTTTATATGATAGAACTGTTCACATGTTATGTCAGTTAAGCCTATAATGTCCAATCTCATGCTTTTAACTTCATCCTTAACAACATTAATGTCAGCTTGGTATACTTCAAGAGTTGTCAAAATTTTCTTTAAGCTATCAGCATATCCTACTTGATTGATTTCAGGGGTCTCAATAACTTCATCAGTGTGGTTAATGTCATGGTAACCAGGAGGGGTCTCAGGGTCACTTTCTACATCAGTCATCATGTCATCCCTAATTTGGTAGGATTGTGGTGTTTCAGGTGTTGTAGGATAGTCAGGAGGGGTAAGCTCATACAGCCAATTATCTCTATTGTGAACATTGACTTTAGCATGGTTCGGTAATGTGAACAGGGTTACGATTTCATTTCTAATTAGGTACTCGTATGGTGGTTGTCCTATGTTTCTTATAATATGGAGGTTAAATCAGAAGTTCAAATTCATAGGGCGAATGGTACCTAAACGGTTGCACTTGTGTAACTGGTATCTAAGTCCGAGGGCATTAGCAATCATGGTGACCAGGCCTCCTACCAATATTGGTAGATTAGGTTCCTCTTGGATGCGGGTAAAGGTTTACATCATGAATGGTACATCATTCACGGGTTTTCCATCGGTCAAATAGGACATTATGAATATCTCTTCTTTAGATACTCTAGTGAGGTTCTCTTCCTTTCCAAAGAAGGTGTGGGCAGGGATTTTATGAAAATAGCGGATAGCAGGGTTGTGTATTTCATCATTGTTCATGTTATCCGACTCAGGGTGGTAGTTTCCGGTTAAAGTTCCCCAAAAGAAATCTAGCTAAATATCCATTAATTCTACCTGGGTGGTAGTAAAGGCAAAAGGTCCGCTAGGGAATCCTAGTAGGTCAGCTAGTTCCTTATGGTTATAGACATATTCGATACTGAATAGTCGGAAACTAATAAATCCTTTCCTTAATCCAAATCCGCGCTCAGGTAGGTAAACTAAGGAGCTTAAAAACTCAAGGGTGAGCTCGCGGTAAGTTACAAACTTATGTTTTATGAGAGCGTTCTCCCATCCAAGTTGGTTAAACAAGTATAGGATGCTATCATTTATACCTAAAGTTTCCATAGTCTGTTCATCATAGTACAGAGTCAAATCCATTTGTCTCTGTGATAATTCCTCAAATTTCCTTCTTTGGTTTCTACGCGTAAATAAAGTTTCCATAAAGTTTCTTGGTTGGTTAGCCATAGTTAGTGTTAAAGTGGAGAAAACAAATCAGGGGAGAAAAAGGTAAGGTAGAAAAGACTTTAGAAAATCTGTAGCAAAGTAAATTTAAAAGTGATTTAGAAAATGAAAATGAAAATAAAGTAAATAAAGAAATAAATACATAAATAAAGTCAATAATAATAAAAATGAAATAAAACAATAAAATGGGTTGCCTTCCACTAAGCGTTGTTTTTATCGTCATAAGCCTGACGTAATGCTTAGGGGTAGATTAATCAGGGAAGTTAGTGGACAACTCTAAAAGTTTTAAACTATTCGCATAATCTCTATTTTCAATATTATAGTAATGTTTTAATCGTTGTCCGTTTACTGTGAACGGTTCACTATTCCTACCTTTAATTTCTATTGCTCCTCTTGGGAACACTCTAGTTATTTCAAAGGGTCCTGACCATCTAGATTTTAGTTTTCCAGGAAAGAGCCTAAGTCTTGAATTAAAGAGGAGCACAACTTCTCCCACACTAAATTCTTTCCTAGATAGGCGCTTATCGTGCCATCGCTTGGTTCTTTCTTTATATATCTTAGAATTCTCATAAGCGTCCAACCTTAATTCTTCTAATTCATTAATGTCGAGGATTCGCTTTTCTCCAGCGGCATTGTAGTTTATATTGAGTGTTTTAATCGCCCAAAATGCTTTGTGCTCTAGTTCTACCGGGAGATAACAAGCCTTACCATACACTAGTTTGAAGGGTGTAGTTCCTATGGGTGTCTTGTAGGCTGTCCTATAAGCCCATAAAGCTTCATTAAGTTTAGATGACCAATCCTTCCTAGATATGGCGACAGTCTTTTCTAGAATTTGTTTTATTTCTCTGTTTGAGACTTCGACCTGTCCACTTGTTTGCGGATGATACGGTGTAGCTACACGATGTCTGACTCCATACTTAGATAGTAATTTGTCAAATATTTTCGAAATGAAATGCGAGCCACCGTCACTAATGACAAGTCTAGGCACACCAAATCATGGAAATATTATATTCTTGAAAAGCTTAATTACTACTCGTGTGTTATTTTTAGGAGAAGCTATAGCCTCGATCCATTTTGAAACATAATCGACAGCTACGAGTATGTACTTATTACCGAAAGATGATGGGAATGGTCCCATGAAATCGATTCCCCAGACGTCAAAGACTTCTACTTCTAATATTCCTCTTTGAGGCATTTCATCTCTTCTTGAAATATTACCGGTGCGTTGACACCGATCGCAATTTATAACAGCGATGTGGACATCTTTCCATAGATTAGGCCAAAATAGGTCGGCTTGTAAGATTTTTGCACAAGTCTTGGAAGTGCTTGCATGTCCACCATAAGGAGATGAATGACAATGAGCAATGACATCTTCTATTTCTTCTTCGGGAATGCACCGACGAAAGATTCCGTCAGGTCCTCTTTTAAACAATAATGGGTCGCCCCAATAGTAATACTTGAGATTGTGGAAGAATTTCTTTTTCTGCTGAGAGGTTAAGTCCGGTGGAAGTGCTCCTGCAGTTAAGTAGTTGACAATGTCAACGTACCATGGCAGTCCTACGGTTGTTTGGATTGTTTCCACGGCTTTTGGTTCATCTATGTCTAACTGAGCTAGGTCGCTTCCTATTTGTGCTATCAGTTGTTCATATGGAAAATCGTCGTTAATTGGCACTTGTTCGGGTTTAATACCTTCTATTCTAGATAAATGGTCCGCTATGACGTTTTCAGTACCTTTCTTATCTTTGATTTCAAGATCAAACTCTTGTAAGAGTAAGATCCATCTCAAGAGTCTTGGTTTAGCATCTTTCTTGGTTAATAGATATCTGATAGCAGCGTGGTCTGTGTAGATGATTATTTTTGCTCCTACTAGGTAGGAACAGAATTTATAAAGCGCAAAGACAACTGCTAACAACTCTTTTTCAGTAGTGGCGTAGTTCAATTGAGAATAATCTAAAGTTCTACTGGCATAGTAGATTGCGTGAAGTTTCTTGTCCTTCCTTTGTCCTAGAACTGCGCCTACAGCATAGTCACTCGCATCGCACATGATTTCGAAAGGTAATCTCCAGTCAGGTGGTTGCATGATTGGTGCGGTGATGAGGGTTGTTTTTAGGGTTTCGAATGCTTTAAGACAATCTTTATCGAATATGAACTCAGCGTCTTTCATTAATAAACCGGTAAGAGGTTTAGTGATTTTCGAGAAATCTTTGATGAATCGTCGGTAGAAACCGGCGTGTCCTAAAAAGCTTCATATTTCTCGAACGGTCTTAGGGGGTTGAAGATCTTTTATGACTTCTATCTTAGCTTTATCAACTTCAATTCCCTTATCAGATATAACGTGTCCTAGTACGATTCCTTCTCTGACCATAAAATGGCATTTTTCCCAGTTAAGTACGAGGTTTACTTTCACACATCTTTCTAACACCATTTCTAAATTTGATAGACATCCTTCAAAACTTTGCCCGCATACAGAGAATTCGTCCATGAACACTTCCATGATGTTATCTATGAAATCTGCGAAGATTGACATCATACATCTTTGAAAGGTTGTAGGAGCGTTACATAATCCAAAGGGCATTCGTCTATAAGCGAACGTTCCATAAGGGCATGTGAATGTAGTCTTCTCTTGATCATCTGGGTGGATCGGGATTTGGAAAAATCCTGAGTAACCATCTAGATAACAGAAATACGAGTGTTTGGCTAATCGTTCTAACATTTGATCTATAAAAGGTAGTGGGAAATGATCTTTTCGAGTGGCTTTGTTTAGTTTTCGATAATCGATGCACACTCTATGTCCGGTCACTACTCTTTGTGATATCGATTCGCCTTTAGCGTTTTTCACAATAGTGATACCTCCTTTCTTTGGTACTACATGTACTGGACTAACCCATTGACTATCAGAGATTGGATATATTATTCCAGCATCTAGTAGTTTCTTAACTTCTTCTTTTACTACAGTGCTAAGGATTGGGTTAATTCTTCTTTGAGATTCTCTGGAGGTTTTGCAATCTTCTTCTAGCATAATATGATGCATACAGATTGAAGGACATATTCCGTTGAGATCAAATATGTTATATCCTAATGCAGTTGGGTATTTCTTTAAGACATCTAAAAGTTTCTTCGTTTTGATTGTTCCTAAACTAGAATTGATTATAACTGGTCGCGTACATTCAGTGTCTAGGAATTCGTATCTTAGGTTATTAGGTAAGGTTTTTAATTCTAATGTAGGTTTCTTCTTACTTGGCATGGGATCCGGTGTAAGTGCTAAACTTTCTCTTAGACTATCATCCTGGTACGGTTCACGCCAATTGTCATCTTCGAAAATCGGAGGGATTTGAATTTTCATAATTTCAGAATAAGTAGTTTCTTTCATTTCCATCTCTCTTACACACTTGTCAATGACATCCAATAAATAGCATGTGTCCTATATAGCTGGTGATTGTAAGAATTGTGTTAAAATAAATTCAATTTTCTCTTCACCTACTTCAAAGGTTAGCTTTCCTTTCTTTACGTCTATAATAGCTCCGGCGGTAGCTAAGAATGGTCTTCCTAGTATGATAGGTGTAGTGGAGTCTTCAGAGATGTCCATGATTATAAAATCAGTAGGAATGTAGAATTGACCTATACGTACTGGGACATTTTCTAGTATGCCTACAGGATATTTAATAGAGCGGTCGGCTAGTTGAAAAGACATTTTAGTTGGTATTAGGTCTCCCATGTCTAGCCTTTTGAAAATTGTTAAGGGCATAACACTGATACTGGCTCCTAAATCGCATAGAGCTTTGTCAATGATGAATTTTCCAATTACACAGGGTATAGAGAAACTACCTGGATCTTTTAGCTTAGGAGGCACATTGTTTTGAATTATTGCGCTACACTCAGCAGTATGTGTAACGGTTTCGTTATCCTCTATCTTCTTCTTATTGGATAAGATTTCCTTTTAAAATTTAGCATACGAGGGCATTTGAGTGATAGCTTATGTAAACGGAATAGTAATATTCAATTGTTTCAGAAGTTCAACAAACTTCTTAAACTGGCCCATCGTCTTGGAATTGGTTAATCTCTGAGGGTACGAAATTGGTGGTTTATAAGGTGGTGGAGGCACATAAGACTTTTCTTTCTCCACTGCCTCTTGATTATTATCTTCCTTTTCTTCTGGTTCATTCTCCTTTTCAGTAGGCTTATCTTGCTTTTGGTACATGGCTGGATTGTCAAGTCTTGGATCGGCAGGTCCGTCAAGTTCCTTGCCACTTCTTAATATCACAGCATTGGCCTGTCCTTTTGGGTTTGGTTGGGGTTGTCCAGGAAATACTCCAGCTGGTGCAGCGGTAGGTGCTTGTTGTTGAGCTACTTGTGAAATATGAGTTTCAAGCATTTTGTTATGTGTAGCTAACTCATCTACCTTGCTCACTAATTTCTTAATCTGCTCGCTAGTGTGTATGTTTTGGTTTAAGAATTCCTTGTTTGTTTGAGATTGGGTAGCTATGAAGTTCTACATCATTAACTCAAGGTTTGATTTTCTAGGAACGTTAGGAGCAGTCTTTTGATATCCTGGTGGTGTAGCTGGTGCTTGACCTGGTGCGTATAAAGCATTGTTATTCTTCGAGAAGTTCGGATGATTCTTCCAACCTGGGTTGTATGTGTTCGAGTACGGGTTTCCTTGAGCATAATTCACTTGATCTGTGGGAATTCCTGCTAATAGTTGACAATCAGGGACAGCATGTCCTGGAACTCCACATAACTCACAGTTAGGTGTTACCGCAGCCACGGTGACTGTTGGTGTTATGGCCAAGTTGTCGATCTTTTGATTAAGTTGGTCAAACTTTGCATTGACTCGGTCCATACTACTCACTTCGTACATACCTCCTTTTTTTGGTTTCTCAGTTACGACTCTCTCGCTTCCCCATTGGTAATGATTTTGAGCCATACTCTTGATAAGTGCATAAGCATCATTATATTCTTTGTCCATTAGTGCGCCGCCTGCGGCAGCGTCAATCGTCATTCTTGTGTTGTACAAGAGTCCATTGTAGAAAGTATGGATGACCATCCATTCTACTAATCCGTGATGTGGACAAAGTCTCAGCATATCTTTGTATTGTTCCCAAGCTTCGAAAAGTGACTCGTTTTCCTTTTGCTTAAATACGTTGATTTGAACTCTTAGCATAGTTGTCTTACTAGGTGGGAAATATCTTGTCAAGAAGACTCTCTTTAATTCCTCCCATGTAGTTACTGAATTCGAGGGTAGAGATTGAAGCCAGGCTCTCGCTCTGTCTCGAAGTGAGAAAGGAAAAAGGCGTAATCTAATTGCTTCTTGGGTAACTCCATTAGCTTTTACAGTATCTGCATACTGCACAAATATCGAAAGATGAAGGTTCGGATCCTCGGTAGGATTTTCGGCGAATTGGTTTTGTTGCACGGATGATATCAACGAAGGTTTCAATTCGAAATCGTTTCGGTTGATAGTCGGTGCAGCAATGCTGGAATGCAGCTCAGCTTGTGAAGGACTAGTGTAATATGATTTGGTTCTTCAGCCATTTCTGCGTCCTTCGATGTTCCAACTGGTTTAGGTGGACCAACTTGAAGATCTGGAATGTTGTATTTTCGTTGGTATTCGAATATTCATCTTCTTAAATGTAAGAAGCGTTCTAATTCTAGTACTGGAGGTTGCAAGTCTTCTCCTTGAGAGCGAGTACTTGGCATACACTTGATAAATTAGATTAGGGAAAATAAATTGTTACCTTAGTCTAGACAGTGCTACTCTAATAGTGCACTAGTGACTAAATCAAGGTCCCCGGCAGCCGCGCGAAAAACTTGGTGGGGCGAAGACGTGATGTGTCTAGCGGTATCTGAACTGCAAGCGCACAGCCTATCGCAGTAGTAATAAAAAGATGTCGAACCCATAGGGACTTTGTAATCACTCTAGTTCTAGAAGGTCTGCTAGTTTAGCTAAGGCGGAAATTTTGTCACGATTATGGTTTTAAGGATTAAAAATGGGAATTAAACTTAATTAAGGAAATAATGAGAAGGCGGTCGGTATGTAATTATATTAACCTATGCGGGTCAATCTAACCTAAGCTTATAAAGATGGTTCACTTAAATAATTCTGTAGAGATTACAAGTTTAAAAACCCTCGACTCACACTCTCGTGGTCTTATCTCAGATCTTACTCCTAAAGCCCTATGCCTGCTCTCGCTAGCCCATAAGTGTTTAGAAAATAATTTTTGAAAACTTAATAAGTCTAATTCGTTTTAAAGCGCTCTCGCTGTATTCAAATCGAATGCCTAACTTTAGCTATCCGGTTAAAATCTCACACTCTCGTGGTCTCGACCTAACCTATTTCACTTTTCTTACTCTCGTAACAAAAAGCTGGATTTTAATTATAAAATGCCACATCCAGAATATAAGTTCTTAATTGTTTTTAGCTTAGATTCGATTTATCCGTTTTGGTTTGGTTTATTACATACCGAATCGATTAATTTAGCTGCTCATTTTTATTAAACCAACAGACAGATACAAAATGAAATAAATAAATGTTAAAGCATGCATTATATAATAATAATAGAAACTTAACATAAATAAATAAATAAACTTAATATAAATTGTAAAATGAAAAACCTGAACAATTTAATTCTTAGGCTCCTTCTTCCACAAATTGGCAAGCTCGGAGTATCGGAATCGGAATAAAATAAAATAACAAGTTCTGAGGCTAAAAAGAAATTTAATTGAAATAACAATTTCCTAATGTTGGAAATTGTTATTAAATGGGTTGGAAATTAAAGGAAGACACAGCAAGAACAAAAGCTGGAAAATAAATGGGTTCAAAGAAAAAACGGCAGAGCTTCCGCGTAAAAATTCAATAATAAACTCTGTACTTTTTCATTTGTTCCTTGGGTATTTATAGAATATGATTTTGGCAGTTGAATGAGTTGTAGCGTGGGCTTCGTTCTGTTTTGAGAGAATCCAGGAGAAGTGGCGTACTGGGTGTTACTGCAGTTGAGGGAAAGTAGGAGTCTCTGAAGACTCGTTGCACGTTCTCAATTAAATTCAAAAAAATTTAATAACTTTTACTTGTCACGTTCGTGACATGGTGTAACGATCAGATTTCTTCAATTAAGCGCGTCACGGTCGTGACATGGAGTAACGGTCGTGATACCTCTAAATAGCGCGTCACAGTCGTGAGGAAGTTGTGACGACCGTGAGAGCAACAAAAAATGCACACTTTAGCAGAATTGATCTCTTCCTTTTCTTTTCATGCTAGATTTGGTTCATTTGATCTTTTTCTCATAATTTGGCTCTAGACATGTTATACCTGCAATGTGACATAAAAAACTCGAACAATCGGGAGTTAAAAGGATCAATGTACGATAAAACGGACTAAAAACATAGTAATAATGTGATATGATTTCTCGTTATCAGTTGGTGAAGATGAAGATTTGAGGAATAAATGGTGATGTTCCAAGCATTTCCTCTCTTAGGGTTTCTTCCTCCTCTTTCTCTTCTATTCCCTTTATTTCTATCCTTTTTCCTTCTTTATCTTTTTTTCTTACTAACTTTCTTTTCTATCTTCTTATAAACCCTTATTTTCATTCTTTAAAACAAAACAATTATTTATCAGTTAGTAACACTAACTAGTCCGTAATAGGAGTATCCAAAAATGTCTCTGAGTCGAATATTTAATAAAACCTCTGAGTCAGATAATACTAATTAATCAATTTAAGTTCGTCAGTTGCTCTAATTATTTTTAATTGAAAACTCTCAGAAGGAACCCAATTAAGCTTAATTAATATCATCCAGAGTATTTTATTAAATATGGGGTATTACATCCTTCCCCCTTAAATTGAAATTCTTCCTCGAATTTCCTTCAATCCATAACAACCACAGTTGACAACACTGTCTTAGACACATACTTGTCCTTACTTCTTCTACATAATCCGATATATTCAAATTCCAATTTGACTTCGCGGCTCAAAGTACGCATTTTCATAACAAATCAAACCTCGCGTCCTTACTCATACGCTAGTTTCCAATATTGGGTTAACTTCCAACTTACTATTTATGCAATTCATATGTTGCTTCATACCTAAGCACTTAGTCTCATTCCTCCCTCGGAGAAAAAATACCACTGTAATTCCTTTCATTAAATCACAACATAAAACATAACACTCCGACTTGATTTCAGAATACACCGACACTCGACAAATCTTCACAAGATATCTTGGTGAAATCTTAACTACATACAATTTCCAACGAAACTCTTATTACAATCCTTCAATCACTAAAGCCATTTCAAAAGTTGTCAAACGATTTATTTACCAATCCCACTTGGTCTTATACCAAAACTGTAAGCAGTTACATTGGACACTTCATTCTTTCAGTACCTTACTATAGACAACGCAGTTAGAATAATTTTTTTTTATCTTAACACTTATAAATGATTCTCTTCTAATTCTTAGCAATCCGACCGAACTCTTTCATCAGTCTCTTTCCACTACGCTTTCAAAGCCTAACAGTGGAGATACCATGAATTCTCAAACAATACCAAGTAGGTAATAGTCTGTGGAGAATACACTTATCCATCAGGTTCTCACCAATCAAGGAAACAAAACTTGTAGACATTCCGAGATAGAACAACTTACTTGTCAACCACACAATAATAACATCGGACCAAAACTCTCCAACGAAAGAGATACATGGGTTGTACTATTGCAAACAAAATTGGTACAATTCTGATTCCATTCTAAACTCGAAAACAATTATCTAGTTAAGCTTAACCAATCTGTTATGGTTACTATGCTCCATATCAACCTCTTTACAACATTTCCATCCACTCGAGATTTCTATTGACACAATGTAAACACCCCAAATTTTCCCTCACTCATATCACACCTTGGCTTGTGATCTTTCATTTTTGCATAAGCATAAGCATACCACCTCATATTGCATTTTCTGTTTCACTGCATAGTTCAAGTTCATCTGCATCTAGGGTTTGTGATCTGAACAGTCCAAGATTCATCTGAGCCATCCCAAAGGCCTCCAAGTGTTACAAGAGGGTCCATATGTATTCTATCTTCATATTATATCCCTTAAAGTTCAAAGAAGTCAAGAAATCACAAGAACTAGAAAAGCATGGAAGCAGAGCTAGGGTTTTCACTACACAAATGACCAAAATTAGGGTTTTGGTTTCAGAGGCCTCAACTCCAAATTTTTGGGCCATTCTTGTTTCTAATGTTCTTAAGATGTTATAAGGATCATGTGTACCAAGTTTGATGAAGAAATTAATTGTGGATGTCATATGTTCACTGGGTAACTTCTTGAGCAAGTTAAGTCAAAATCAGGGCATCTGAGGCCCCCAACAATGGAACCAAAGAGGTATTTTCATCAAATTGAAGTTCTATGATCTTTATTTGATCATTTAAGTGCTTGTAAGTTCAAAAAATTGAAGAAATTTGAGCTAAACCAAAATTTGCCAAAAATGGAAATGACTTGTAATGGAAACTTTCCATTTTGGGAAAGTTCTTTAACCTCCTCTTTCTTGGTAAAAAATGCTTCAAATGAAAAATTATTGGTCATGAAAGTTGTAGATTAGGTATTTCCCTTTTCAAAAAGTACAAGAACATGTTTTGATTCATTATGGAACTCAAGTTATGATCCTTCAAAGTTGGCAAAAATCACATAATTTTCACATTCATGCCAAAAAGGGATTTTTGCAAATTCACTTGCCAAGCTTCTAAGTGACCTCTAATTGACTTCTAAACATTATAACAACATAACATGACTCATTTTGATCATAATTGGCCCAAGAATTATGCATTTCCATGACTTGAACTTCAAGAAATTTCAAAGGGGCCAAAACTTCTCAAAATTGCAAAATGGTGCAAATCTTTCCATCCACTTGGGCCAGCTCAGAGAATCTGTTTCCATGGACCTCCTTGAACTTAGCTGAGGCCAGAAACCCCTTGAAACCAGACCTGCCATGACCCATACCTCAAGTACAACCAAGCTTGACTTTTTGCAAATGAAGCCATATCAATCAGTATAGCCCACAACAACTCTTCTGACCTATCACAGCTTCACATACATGCCCTAAGGATCACATTTCATAACATCTTGGAGCTGGAATCAGCACACACATTCAGATTCACAAAATCCTCAAGAAACTTTCCCTCTTCGAAACTCATAAACCAACCATCAAAACTTCAAACTTTCTTCACCATTCAACTCAACATCACCCATAGAACAAATCCCACACTTCATTATAGCCTGAAACCTCACAAAACAAAAACACGATTTCACCCCCCTCTGAACTGAAACTTCAAAAACACCCCATACAAACTTGTTTCAAGCTTTCCAGAAGCATCAAGGGGTTCATAGGAGTGGAAAAGCACCAAGGAAGAGGCCAGAAAGCTCCAGATAGCAAAGCTTCAACTCAGGTAACCTCAAGAACAAATTTTCCAGAACTTGTATTTTTTGTTATAGAAATGTTCTTCATGCTTCACTGATCACACTGCACCTTTTACTTTTGAAAATGGTTGAGTATTGAGCTTTTATCGTGCTTCTGAAATTTTTGCAGTTTTTATGTTTTGATTCGAATCTTGTGTTTGATGCAATATAAATGTGGTTTGAGGGTTCATTCTTGCTTAGGATTGTTAGGGGAGTGAATATGGAGAGTTAGAGCTCCCAATTTCTCCTAGGGAGGAAGTTGGAGGTTTTGGTTGGCCGGAGAAGATGACCGGAGGTCTTCTCCGGCCACCTGAAAGTCAGTAGGGTTTGTTTAGGGTTTAATCTTGCCAGTTTGAATGTGGGCCGTCAGATGCTGATTAGCACGTAAACGAGTGGCTAGGATCATTTCACTTAGGGTTAATTCTGTTTAATTAATTTTAAAACATAATTAAGGCCAGTTTGAATGTGGGCCTTTGGATCTGGCGCGCAGTCAATTCCCTCCAGATTAGTTTGAACCTGTATCACTGGATCAGCATACTTTCCACTTTAATTCATTTTTATTTCATTTTAATTCATTTCTCTTTCTCATTTTATCTAAAATACTTAGAAAAATCCCAAAAATATTTCCTTTTGCATTTTTGTCTCAAATATTTTTCTTAATCAGAAAATGATTTTTATTTTATTTTTTTGCATATAAAAATATTTTTAAAATATTTAAATGTTTATTTTAATTAATTAATGAAAATTAATTAATTAAAATAGTATTTAGGTTTCTAAAAATCACCAAAAAAATAATGTTGCATCTTAACACATTTAGAAACATTTTCAAACCCTTCATACAAATTTCTTTTTGGTTTTGATCATAACTTGACAATTTTCTTTGAATTTAGGGTTCATAAAATCACATTTTAAACCCGAACCTTTGAAAAATCTTTTCTGCCTAACCATGAAGGGTTTGAAGATGGTTCGTTTTGCATTGTTTTACACATATCATGTAGTATCTAAGATATTTTTGGCATGAATTTATCTTTCATTTTCAATTTGTTTGGAATTTTACATTAAGGATCACCCAAAAAACACTAGAAACTTAGGAAATTCATAACTCCTTCTAGGTTTGGCTTCTAACCTCCCCATTTGGATGGTAACCTAGTGTAGGTTTAGGGTTCCTATGAGTGCATTTTCAATTTTTTATAATGTCATTTGCTTCTGTTTTGGTCATTTGCATCTCATCCTTCCATGTAACCCTAACTTTGCATCTTTACTTGCAGCTTACATTGCATTGCATGAACATGTGAACTTGCCATGACATTCTAAGCATTTGTATGCCATCTTAGACATCTTAAGACATTTATTTAACATTGCTTGATCATTTATTCACACATTTGCTATGCTTTTCATCCATTTCATTTCATAAACATCCATGTGTTTACATACTTCCCACATGCTCCATTTGCATTCATTCTATTGTATGATCACACATATGCATCTTGTATGCCTTTGCATCATATCATAGCATCATTTACATCATATGTATGCTTCTGGTCTTGGTCTTTGCCCTTGCATATTTTCGCTCCCACCTGATGACACCTGGCCAGAAGGGGTACGGACGCGAACGGTCGGCGAAAGGAGAAATGAAGTGAAATGAAAAGAGTCGCCAGCTAGGCATTTTTATCCCTAAGGAAAGGTAATGCTGCATAAACCTAAGAAAATATGGATAAGACGGTCGCGAACCAGAGAAACTGAGAAAGGGGGTGGTTACAGCCTGGGAAGGTATTAGCACCCAGATTGTCCGTCGTACTCGACGGGATCCACGCTTAAAAGATTTGTGTTTAAAGGGGTAGTGTCAGTGCTATCTGTGTACAAAAGCTGAAAAAGAATGTAGAGGTGTCAGTGCAAAAGAAATGTGAAGTGAATTAATCAGGAATGAGGCTTAAAGAATACAGAGACTTTTGTTCAATAACAGTTAAGTTATGCCTACGTATCCTCTCGTGCAATGAGGAAGTCAGAACACCGTAGTTCGACTCAAAGAGACTGAAAGATGAATTGACTTGTGAACTGCTTGCTTGCCTATGCTCAAGTGTATGACCTGTCTGGCTCAGGTGCTAACTATCTTGCATTAGACTGAAGAAGCGAGTTCTCGTTTATGAATGAGTGTGATGAGAAAAGAATCACGAAGGAGACGATTATTGTTTGTTTTTGGTATTTTCAATCTTTTATTGCTTTTGGAGTTTGTCATAAGAAAATGAGCTTAAGCCTAAACCAAGGGTTAGTAAACTCATCACATCCTCCCTCTGATTAGGGGTAATGAGAATTCCTTAAGTATGAAGTAGACACCTCACACTTAATCACCATGATGTAAGATTAAGATCATTAACCTACTTGCATTTATTTAGATGTTTTTGGAGTTTTTTGTTTAGTGTTAAGTAATGAGTTTAAGCCATAATCAAAGATTTAATGGACTCATTACACCATCCTAATAGAAGGATGATAGATGAGAACATTTAAGCTGAGGAAGGCTCCTCAACTAAATCCATGATTAGGGATTAACCTCATGACAAAACAAAGCCTTTATTAGAATGGATTTTAGCTAATGATAAGATTAAGAAATGGATTTTATGGTTTGTAAGACAACTTGAGGGGAACTTGTCCATTAACACTAGGGTTAGTCCTTCTTAACCAATTAAGGAAGAATTAGAACCCTAATGCAAGGCCCAAGTTACAAGCTTGATGTCTTAGTGATTATTAGGTGAATTGATTAAAGGATTTAAACACATTAAGGGTTTAACACTTAGGATTAAAGTTATACACTCCATCCTAATAGAAATATGCAGGCATAAGCTTAATCACAAAGCCTTAAAACCTTTAAGGTTTAGTCCTTGATTAAGAGATGAGAAGAGAAGACACAAAGATGACACAAAGGTAAAACTAACGGGGGGTAATAATCAAACCCTAATTGTGATTATGCTTGGGTATTCTTAGGGTTTATGAGGCTTGCAAGAGATCTTCAAGGAAAAGCCACCAAGGAAGAAGCAAGATGGATGGAGGAGAAGCAGAAAGGAGCAAGACAACTTACTCAACTTAAGAAGACAAGTTACTTGAAGAAAGAAAGTGAGGAGGGAACATGAATGAGCAAGCTCACTCTAATACATAATTAAAATTCAGCAATGAATGCATAAGAGGGAAGAGATTATGAGAAGTGAAGGCAAATTCACTTCTCAAACACTTACCACCTGAAAAGTTAGCAAAAGGAAATAAAATGAAATGAAAGTGGGATGAAATGCCAAGATGAAAACCAAAACCAGAAGTATGTTCATGATGCTAATGATGCAAAGAGATGACATAAATGTATGTCATGATATGAAGATGATCATACCAAGGATGGGAATGCAAATGAAGCATATAAGAGGCATGAAAGTTCAGGAATGCACATGGAATGAAATGAAAGCAAAGCATGGCAAATGGATGATGCAATGATCAAGCATGATTCTAATGTGTCCTAAGATGTCTTATATGTCATGTGAATGCACAAAATGTCATGGCAAGTTCATGTATGCAAGCTTATACAAGATGGATGCAAATGAAGGTGCAAATTAGGGTTATATGAACATGTGAGATGCAAAACTCAAAAACAGAAGCAAAACACAAGATAAAAAATTGAAAATGAAACTAAAGGAACCCTATACCTATACTAAGCTACCATCCAAAGGGGGAGGTCAGAAGCTTAACCTAGAAGGAATTATGATTTTTCTAAGTTTCTAGGGTTTTAAGGGTGATCCTAAGGATAAAAGGCCAAACAAATTGAAAATTCATTATAAAAATGAAACAAAAATGTTTTTAGATGCTTGAAACCATGTACAACACAATGCAAAAAGAATCATTCACAAACTCACTTTGGTTCAAAAGTAATGAATTTTTGAAGTTAGGGTTAAAAATATTCAAATTTAAGAACCCTAATTCAATTGAAAAATGTCAAAGTATGATCAAACCCAAAAAGAAATTTGTATGGTGAGTTTGTAAATGCTTCTAAATGTTTGAAAATGCTCTCTGAATTTTTTTGTGATTTTTAAATACCTAAATGTATTTTTAATTAATTAATTCTCATTAACTAATTAAAACTAACATTCAAATGATTTAAAAATAATGTTTTAATGCAAAAAATAAAAATAAAAATATTTTTGGGTTCTGAAAATTAATTAAAGGTTGGATAAAAAATTTCAGAATTTTTTTGACAAATTTTTGCTATTTTTAAAAGTTCGTATGAAATAAAATAAAAGAAATGAATTTAAAATGAAAATAAAAAGAAAGTAAACAGGATGGAAGGCTGAGATGCAATTTGGGCTTCAAAAGGTTGACTGGGCGCGCATCTGGACGGCCCAGGTTCAAACCCTAATAAGCCTAATTAATTAAATATTAAACCTAAAATTAAAACTAATGGTGAGATCCAGACCACACAAACACGCGCGGGAAGCTCCATCTAACGGCTCAAATTCAAAATAAGCCCTAACCCTAATTAATTAACTTAATTACTTTCAAGTGGCCGGAAATGACCTCTGGTCATCTTCTCCGGCCACACCCTTCCCTGAGAATTTCAATCTCACTCCCTAGGCCATTTCTGGAGCTCTAAAGCTCCAGATTCGTTCCTTTCACTCCCCTAAACCTAAATCCACCCTCAAACATGATTTATTTTCAGCCTTTAACAAGATTCGAAACAAAGAACAAAAATTGCAAAACTTTCAGACAAACCATATCCTCATTTCTTCACCATTTTCAATAATTTAAAGTTCATTACACTCAGGGGATCAAACTCAACCAATTAAGAACTTAAAACAAAGGTTCTGGAAAAATGTTTTCACATGGCTACCTGAGATGAAGCTTTCAATCCTAGAGCTTTCAGGCTGCTTCTTTTCTTCCAAACACCTCCAATGATCTCCCTGAAGAAGCTTTGATGCTTGGTTGGATTTTTTTGTGGCTGGTTTGTGAGTTTGATGAAGTTCAGTTCAAAGGGGGAAGGAAATTGTGTTTTGTGTATGGTAGCTTTTAAGGCAAAATGAAAGGTGGGAAATGATCAGCGAGTGAAGCTGAGATGAATGGTGAGTTGGGAGATTCGATTGAAAATGCAAAGAGGGAGGTTTTTGTGAATGCTGACTTGTGGGAGAGTTCAAGCTATGTTCTTGTTATGTTTGGCTTGCATTTGATTAGTATAAACAAATGTGATTGGTCAGAAAGTTGGTAATGGCATAGTGTGACTGGTATGGCTTGTTTTGCAAAAAATCAAGGTTATGTGTCCTTTGAGGTATGGGCAAGTTCAGACCAAGGACAAAAGCATGTCTGGTTCAGCTATGATCAAGGAGAACCATGGAAATGAGATTGAGGCAAATCAGGAAGTGGATGGAAGTTTACGGGTCATTTTGCAAATTCCATGAAGTTTGTCCCTTTTGTAATTTCTTCATGTACAAGTCATGAAATGGAATGATTCAAAGCACAAATATGATCCTTATAGGTCATATGAGCATGTTGTGAAACATTTGTGCATATTTGAAGCCTTTAGAATGCCTTATCATGCCATTTTGCAAAATGCCTCTTTGGTGTAAAAAGTGATTTTTATGTGATTTTTCCCAACTTTGGAAAGCCACAAATTAAGTTCCAAAATGAATTAAATATTTTTCTTATACTTTTTAGAAAGGGAATGATCCAATCTACAACTTTCATGACCAAGAATTTTTCATTTGAAGGATTTTTGATTAAGAAAGAGGAGGTTGAAAAACTTTCCCAAAATGGAAAGTTTACATTACAAGTCATTTCCATATTTGGCAACTTTTGGTTTAGCCCACTTTTCTTCAAATTTGTGAACTTCTAAGCACTCCAATGATCAAATAAAGACCATATAACTTCATTTTGATGAAAAAACCATTTTGGTTCCATGTTGGGGGGGCCTCAGATGCCCTGATTTTGCTCTGACTTGCTCAAGAAGTTACCTAGTGATCAGATGACTTCCACAATGAATTTTTCCATCAAACTTGGTATGCATGATCCTTATATCATATAGAGGCCAATAGAAACAAGAATGACAAAAAAATTGGAATTATGGCCTCTGAAACCAAAACCCTAATTTTAGGTCATCTGTGCAGTTATACCTGGCTCTGCTTCCATGCCTTGCAAATTCTTGTGATTTTCTGACTTTCTTGATCTTGGGAGGATATAATATGATGATTGAACATATATGGACCCTCTTGAGATGACTGGAGACCTTTGGGGTGGCTCAGATGGCTCAGGGATGGCTCATATCACAAACCCTAGATGCAGATGACTTTGAACCAATGCAGTGAAGCAAAAATGCAACATGATATGATATGATTGAACTTATGCAAATGATAAGATCACAAGCCATGGTGTGAATTGAGTGAGGGCAAATTTGGGGTGTTTACAGCTGCCCCTATTCAAGCATGAGTTAGCTGTGCAGGATGTAAGCGACGGGCTTAACAAGCAAACAAGATAACTTGTGGTTGAATACCAAAGAAAATCCAAAATTTGCACTCACTGGGTGAAGAAGAAAAGGGATATAGATTGCAAAAGAAAGTAGAATATGAATATAAAGTGCGGGCAATGGAGGACGACCATCGAGCAGATGACGACTGCTGGGGACAAAGCGGTGATGGGTACGACCGACATGCTGGGGAAATAAAGAGATCATGATGGGGACGACCATCAAGCAAAGTAACAAAATTATCTAGGGATTGAAACAAAGGCAATGATGGGGACGACCATTGTCGCTCCCGACAAATGAAACTTGATCATATGAAGGTACAGACGCAAACGGTCGGCGAGAGGGACAATGAGAACACACAGCCGTGAACTCACTGGAGATGAATAGAGTCGCCAGCTAGGCATTTTTATCCCGGAGGAAAGGTAATGCTGCATAGACCTAGAAAGAAATGGATAAGACGGTTTGCGAACCAGAGAGGCTGAGAAAGGGGGTCGGTTACAACCTGGGAAGGTATTAGCACCCAGATTGTCCGTCGTACTCGACGGGATCCACGCTTAAAAGATTTGTGTTTTAAAGGGGTAGTGTCAGTGTGATCTGTGTGTAAAAGAGCTGGAAAGGAATGTACAGGTGTCAGTGTAAAGAAATGTGATGTGTATAAATGATGTGTGAGTGTAAGGAAAAGAGTATGCTCGTGATTATGAGGCTTAAAGAATAATGCTGGAAGGAGGGGGAATGAATAGAGACTTTTGTTCGATAACCGTTAAGTTATGCCTACGTATCCTCTCGTGCAATGAGGAAGTCAGAACACCGTAGTTCGACCCAAAGAGACTGAAAAATGAATTGACTTGTGAACTGCTTGCTTGTCAATGCTCAAGTGTATGACCTGTCTGGCTCAGGTGCTTACTGTCTTGCATTAGACGGAAGAAGCAAGTTCTCGATTGTGAGTGAATGAGATGAGAAAAGAATCCCGGAGGAGACGATTATTGTTTGTTTTTGAGTTTTCAGTCTTTTATTGCTTTTGGATTTGTCATAAGATAATGAGCTTAAGTCTAAACCAATGGATTTAGTAAACTCATCACATCTTCCCTCTGTTTAGGGGTAATGAGAATACCTTAAGTGTGAAGTCAGATTCTCACACTTAATCACCTTTGGTGTAGGATTAAGATCATTAACCTACTTGTGATTATTTAGATGTTTTTGGGATTTTTGTTTAGTGTTGAGTAATGAGGTTAAGCCATAATCAAGGATTAAACAGACCCATTACACCATCCTAAAAGAAGGATGATAGATGAGAATGTTTAAGCTGAGGAAAACTCCTCAACTTAATCCATGATTAGGGATTAAACCCATGACAAAACAAGCCTTTGATTAAGTGGATTTTATTTAATGATATGATGAAGAAGTGATTTTTATGATTTGTAAGACAACTTGAGGGGGACTTGTCCATTAACACTAGGGTTAGTCCTTCTTAACCACTTAAGGAAGAATTAGAACCCTAATGCAAGGCCCAAGTTACAAGTGTGATGTCTTGATGATTATTAGATGAATTGATTAAGAGATTTAAACACCTTAAGGGTTCAAGACTTAGGATTAAAGTTATACACTCCATCCTAAGAGAAGGATGCAGGCATAAGCTTAATCACAAAGTCTTAAAGCCTTTAGGGTTTAGTCCCTGATTATGAGATGAGAAGAGAGGACTCAAAGAGAGACACAAAGGTAAAACTATGGGGGGACTAATCAAAACCCTAATTCATTATCATGCTTGGATGATCCTAAGGTTTGTGAGGTTTGCAAGAACAATCTTCAAAGGAACCACCAGGAAGCAGATGAACAGGATCAAGAGAAGCAAAGTGACTTGCTTCATTCAAGAAGTCAAGTCACTTGAAGAAAGAAAGTGGGAAGGAGAAGAATGAGCAAGCTCAAACTCAAACACATATAAAAATGCAGCAATGGATGCAAGAGAGATGAAAAGAAAAGGTATGAGAAGTGAAGGCAAATCCACTTCTCAAGTTTACTTACCACCTGAAATGTTAGAAAGAAATGCAATGCAATGCAAGATGAGATGAAATGATATGATGCAAAGCAAGACCAGAAGCATGGTGATGATGAAAATGATGCTATGAGGTGCTGCAAACATGAGGCAAGACAATGGGGATGTTCATACAAGATTATGAATGCTAATGATGCAAGCCAAGGAGCATGAACAAGCATGAAAAGTTATGAATCATACAAGACAAATGACATGGCAAATATGTAATGCAATGATCAAAGATGCTTTATACATGTCTTAAGATGTCAAATGAATCATAAGAATGCACAAAATGCAAAGACAAGTCATGTTATGCAAGGAAATGCAAGAGGGATGCAAATGAAAGCCCAAATTAGGGTTCATGAATCAAACATCAAACACAAACTAAAAACAGAAGCAAACCCTAAGATAAAAAATGGAAAATGGCACCCAAAGAAACCCTTGACCTATAATGAACCACTGCCCAAAGGGGAGCTCTCAACTCTCAACCAAACTCAAGATATGAATTTTCTAAGTTATTAGGGTTTTTTAGGGTTCTTAACAAAACAAATGCCAATCAATTTGAAAATGCAAGAACAAATCATGGCCTTTTTATCATAGGAACTACATGCAAAACAAAAGACAATGCAAGAAGAATCAATGTCTCAACCTTCACCAATTGGCAGAAATGAATTTTTGAATCCATGATCAAAATAATGCATAAAAAATGATTTAATTCAATGAAAAATTCTTAAAATGCATCAAGATCAAAAACGAAATTTGGTTTGAAGGTTGGACAATGTTTCTAAATGTCTTAGAACATTTCATGAATTTTTTTGTAATTTTTAAATACCTAAAAGTATTTTTAATTAATTAATTCCCATTAATCAATTAAAAATAATCTTTTAAATATTTAAAAATACTTTTTTAAATGATAAAAATAAAATAAAAATGTTTTTGTGTCATAAAAATTAATAAAACTTTAAAGAAAAAGTTTCATAATTTTTAAGGATTTTTTGCTATTTTAAAATAAATGTGCAAATTAATTGAAATAAAATGAAATAAAAAATGAATTAATCTGATTTAATGAGAAGTCAAACAATCCAACGCTTGAGGTTCAAACTGGCCAGCGCGCGCATTGACTTGGCGCCTTATCTCACGGCTCAAATTCAAACTTGTTAATTAATGCTTAAAACCCTAACCCTGCCGTTAATTACAATCAGGCGACCGGAACAGTGTTCCGGTCGTCTTCTCCGGCCATCCCCAAAATCAATCTCTCTCCCTAGGCCAAATCAGGAGCCCTAAATCTCCAGAAACCATCTAACAACCAACCTAAGCACGAATCCATCATCAAATCATGCTTAAACTCACACACAAACAAGAATCGAAGCAAATAAAATTCTAGGTCAAACTTTCAGAAGACCAATACATGCTCATTTCTGGCTTATTTTCAAAGGTAAAGAGATCCCAATGATCAGTGTAACATGCACAACAAGATTTTAACAAGAGAAATGAGTTCTGGGAAAAAAGTTCATGGTGTCACCTGAGATGGAGCTCTTGATTCAGGAGCTCTTTGAATGATTCTTTGGCTCAATATGGTCCCAATGGTCCACCTTTGAAGCTTTGGATGCTTAGTTGGAGTTTAAACAACCTCCTGAGTGAGTTTGCAGCAGCTCTGACCAAGGGAAGATGAAAATCGTATTTGAGATATAGGGTGTTTCAGGTCAAAACAAGGGGTGGTTTCTGGTCAGTGAGGTGAGTGGAGATTGTTGGTGGAGTTTGTTCTTGTGTTTGAGGTTTGTGGACGGAGATTCGATGGAAAATGCAGGCTGAGGTGAAGAATGGCAATGGGGTATTCTTGCTCAGATCAAGCCTGGCTCTTGGTGCTTTCTACTCAATGGATCATGGTGATTTCAAGTATGGAAATGGTTGGGATGTTTTGTGGCTGGGCAGAAGGATTCGAAGCAAAATGCAACTTGGTAGGTTTTTGTGTATGTGATGAATGTGATAGTTTCAGCCTTGCCTCCTTTATGTTTTGGCCAGCATTTGGATAGTATAAACAATTGCAAGTGGCTGGGGGATGTGACATGTCCTGCTGTGATTGGGATGTCTACTTTTGCATAAAGTCCACCTTTTGTGTAAGTGAGGCATGGCTCAAAGTCTAGGCAAGTACAAGGTTGGTTCTGGTGCAGCATGGTGAGAGAGAGGTCTAGCAAAGCTCAGCACTCAAGGCTGCAAGTTGGTGAGAGGTGATCATGAGTTTTTGCAACTTGTTGCTTTTTGAACTTTCATGAGAAAAGTCAAGTTACATGAACTATAACCATGGGCATTCTTGGTTCAATTCTGATTTTATGACTTAGAGACATGTTTGTGTGAAGGTTTGATACCAATTAGAAGCTGCAATTTGACTTGGTGCATGATTTTGCAAGTTTCCCATTTGGTGCATGTCTTGAAATTTAGTGATTTTAGCCAACTTTGCATTGCCATAACTTTTGATCCAAGAAGAGTTTGATCATGTTCTTGTACTTTTTGAAAAGGGAAAGATGAGATCTACAACTTTTATGACCAAAGTTTTTCCATTTGAAGCCTTTTTGGACCAAGAATCAAAGCTTGAAAAATGACCTAAAATGATGCATTCTTGAAAAGTCAACTATGCCCAAAAAGTCAACATTTGCAAAAACCCTAAATTCTTGATTTCTATGAACTTCAACCTTCTTCCATGATCAAATAAAGATCATATTCACTCAAAATGATGAAGATCACCCATTGGTTGGGTCATTGGGGGCCTCAGATGCCCTGATTTTGCACTGACTTGTCTAGAAAGTCAACTCTTGATCAGATGACTTCCCCATGGAATTTCTTCATGAAAATTGATATGTATACTCCCTATACCATATAGAGACCAATGGAAACAAGAATGACCAAAAAAATTGGGATTATGGCCTCTGAAACCAAAACCCTAATTTTCAGTCAACTGTGCAGTTCAACCTGGCTCTGCATCCACTCAAACCCTAGCTCTTGTGATTCCTCTGCAATTTTGACT
Organism: Lathyrus aphaca; assembly: GCA_963966055.1. Taxonomy (NCBI): domain Eukaryota; kingdom Viridiplantae; phylum Streptophyta; class Magnoliopsida; order Fabales; family Fabaceae; genus Lathyrus; species Lathyrus aphaca. The sequence goes on from OZ014521.1 coordinate 498,163,894, forward strand.
TTGAGGAGATGAAATATGATATAAGAACACACATGGACCCCTTTGAAGTGATTGGTGGCCTTTGTAATGGCTCAAGATGCTTTGGGATGGCTCAGATCACAAACCCTAGGTGCAGATGCCTTAGAAACTATCCAGTGAATCAAAAATGAGATGTGAGATGATATGATTGTACTTATGCATATGAGATGACCATAAGCCATGGTGTGAATGGGTGAGGGCAAATTTGGGGTGTTTACAGCTGCCCCTATTCAAACATGAGTTAGCTGTGCAGGTTGTAAGCGACGGCTTAACAAGCAAACAGGATAACTTGTGGTTGAATACCAAAGACAGTCCAAAATTTGCACTCACAGAATGAAGAAGAAAAGGGATATAGATTGTAAAAGAAAGTAAAGTATATTGTAAAGTATGGGCGACGGAGGACGACCGTCGAGCAGAGGACGACTGCTGGGTAAAGAGCAATGACGGGGACGGCCGACATGCTGGGATAAATGTGTGAAAATAAAGCAATGACGGGGACGGCCGACATGCTGGGGATAAAAGGTAAAGCTAAAGCGGGGACGGCCGACTAGCTGGGGAAAAACAAGTAAAGCTAAGACGGGGACGGCCGACTAGCTGGGGAAAAACAAGATATTATGATGGGGACGGCCATCAAGATAAAGCTGCAAAGTTCTCTGGGGATTAATGAAACATGACGGGGACGGCCATCAAGTTCATAAAGGTCAAGTAACCAACGATGGGGACGGCCATCGGGCTAAAAAGGAAAAGGGACCACGACGGGGACGGCCATCGGGTTAAAGAATAAATGAAATAAACAGATGATGGGGTACGGCCATCAAAGGTGAAGGACGATCACCTAGCAGGGGACAGCTGCTCTGTTGGGTATAAAAGAAATATGATGGGGACGGCCATCAAAGGTGGAGGACGACCACCTGGCAGTGTACGGCTGCCGAAAATATCAATGATGGGGACGGCCATCGGATAGATAAGGTCAACGATGGGGACGGCCATCGGACGAGCAAGATGGAGGACGACCATCAAGAAGTGGAGGACGACCACTCAGCAGGGGACGGCTGCTCTCGAGGTTTGTCATGACATAGGACGAATGTCAGATAACCAAAATCAACAATGGGGACGGCCATTGGATAAAGTTGATGAAGGACGATCATCAAGAGGTGGAGGACGACCACCTAGCAGGGGACGGCTGCTAAAATCAACGATGGGGACGGCCATCGGATGAGCATGATGGAGGACGACCATCAAGAAGTGGAGGACGACCACTCAGCAGGGTACGGCTGCTCTCAAAGGTATCATAACACAGGACGAGTGTTAGGTAAAAAGAAAATTTGTTGGCAATCTACTGGGGAGATAGTAAACACGGACGAGCGTTTACATCCAAGAAACAAAAGTTATAAGTGTTTGGTATTGTGTATAGATTAAAGATGCGGACGAGCATCCTTAAGACTATGATACGGACGAGTATCATGTAGAAACAAACTGACACATGTTCAGAGATGATGATACGGACGAGTATCAACTGGTTAACAAGGAACACGGACGAGTGTCGCATCCGAAAGGACTCTTCTGGGGAATAATAGACACGGACGAGTATCTATATTCAAGAAGACATAAGTGTTTGACACAGTGTATGGATTAAAGATGCGGACGAGCGTCCCTAAGACTATGATACGGACGAGTATCATGTAGAAACAAACACTGGACGCAATGTTCTGAGATGATGGTACGGACGAGTACCAACTGGTTAACAAAGAACAAGGACTACTGTCGAATCTGTGGGGTTATGAGCGATGATGTATACAAGATACGGACAAGTATCCGTATAAGCGTACCATGAGTAGTGAGTATTGTATTGTATAGATGAGTGTTTATCTGCTGGGGAGAGTGACACGGACGAGTGTCAAAAGAGAAAAGTATAATATTAACAAGTGTATGGGTGATGAAGGTGTACGCGACTGCGCTGGGGATATGACACGGACGGGTGTCAAAAAGGGTGTATATACAAGTATATGTGAGTGCAAAGAGGATGTCTTTGGCTTTTTGCTGGTGATTTGACACGGACGGGTGCCAGAATGTATCTGTAATGAGGGTGATTTGTTTGTAAAGGGTGTTCAGGCGACTTTACTGGGGAAAGATGACACGGACGGGTGCCAAAAGGTGTATATACGGGTGTTTGTGATTGTGGGGCAACTGCTTTTGCTGGGACTCTGGTGGGGACTCTTGGGGAAAGTAATCTGTATTCACAAGCGTTCAATTCACAACATGACTTATGATTATGCTATGCATTTGATTTTTGCCGTGATGCTCCGTATTAGACGGAATGCTACGCTCTGGGGGGTGAATATGATGCGGATGCCATGATTATGCAAAGGGGCACAGATCCGGGATTCGGATCCCGTTGCTGTGAAAATCTCTGGTCGATCTGCTTGAAATAGACATCCCAGCTGGGTATGAGATCACTGGTAGATCCAATGATGTATCTGCTTGGGGATATAGACATATCCTTATAAATGAGAAACCCAGCTGGGGTTTGTAGAAGCTTTCTGTACTCTGTTGTGATCTCTTCATGCGTTGCTCTTCTGGATAGAGGCTGGAGCTCTGTGGGGAGATGATTCCCTGATTTCTGTATTCTGTTGAGGAAGAATGGCAACCCGACTGGGGAAGTGAGAGGCAACTCAGCTGGGGGAGGCAATGGGGAGCAACTCAGCTGGGGAAGGAGCATTTCGGATGCTGAGATTGAGTGCATGCTGATTTGGCAGCTCCGCTGGGGAAATGGGCACCTTCGATGCTGTATGTTGAAGATAGACCGAGTTGATAATGATTCGCCTACTTGCTGAGACGTGACCTGCATGCCCCAGGTTGCATTCTGGATACCTGCAATCCTGCAAAGGTAAGGAAACGTACAAAAGGTCCCGAGGTATCCCTCACTGGATTCCGTCATAGGAGATAAGTACTTTCGAGAGTAATCACCTTCCCTGTAAGCATGTGTTTTTATTTTTCAGAGAAAGGCATCTGTACTTATGCAATTGTATTTTAGAGATATCAGACAACTCTTTGCAAAACATAAATGTGAAAACATGACATGACTGAAAAATCTGATTTTATTAATTCATGTGGGCAAGATACAGTCAAAGAAACATATCTCCTGAAATGAGGAGATTGTTACAAATTGAGAAATATAGTGATGGCGGTGCTGACGACGCTTTCAAGGAGCTTCCCCTTCTGCTATGACTCGTATGACAATGACGTTCTTCTCGTCTTGCTTTCTGGAGAGAGTTAATTCTGATTGAAGCTTGATCCTCTGGAAGCTTACCAAGTTGTAGGTGATACAGACGAATTCAGAATGCAGTTGTTCGCTTATTCCCTTATTTTTCCTGGATCGCCCTTTCGGGTTTTCAATCCATCGGGATACCCATTTTTGCCTGAGTTGTCCAATGCGGCTTTTCAACTCAGCGGGTGTACATTTTTTGTTTATTTTCCCTTACTTTTGCCCGAGTCTTTTATTCTGTTTTTGACTCGCCGGGATGCCCTATTTTTACCTGGACTTACATTCTGTTTTTATGTCCAGCGGGTCATTTTATGCGAAGTATTTTTTAACTGCATCTGAATTCACAGGGGATGGGAAATCTTCACCATCCATGGTGCTGAGCATCAGTGCTCCACCAGAGAAAACTTTCTTCACAACAAATGGTCCTTCATAATTTGGAGTCCATTTGCCCCTGTGGTCTGTATGAGGAGGGAGGATTCTTTTCAACACAAGATCCCCTACTTGGTACTCTCGGTGCCTGACTTTCTGATCGAAGGCCTTTTTCATTCTCTTCTGATATAGCTGTCCATGGCAGATCGCGGCCAATCTCTTCTCTTCGATCAGACTCAGTTGTTCGTATCGGGACCGAACCCATTCTGCTTCACTCAGTTTAACATCCATTAATACCCGCAAAGAGGGTAGTTCAACTTCAACCGGTAGGACTGCTTCCATACCATATACAAGTTGATACGGTGTTGCCCCAGTGGATGTTCTGATTGATGTGCGGTACCCATGTAAGGCGAATGGTAGCATTTCATGCCAGTCTTTGTAAGTGATTACCATCTTCTGCACAATCTTCTTGATATTCTTGTTAGCTGCCTCAACAGCGCCATTCATCTTTGGCCTGTAAGGAGAAGAATTGTGATGTTGAATCTTGAAGTCCCGGCACAGCTCTGCCATCATTTTGTTGTTGAGATTGGAACCATTATCAGTAATGATTCGCTCGGGCACTCCGTACCGACAGATGATATCTCTTTTCAGAAATCTGGCTACCACTTGTCTTGTAACATTTGCATATGAGGCTGCTTCAACCCACTTGGTGAAATAGTCAATGGCGACCAGGATGAATCTGTGACCATTCGAAGCAGTTGGCTCAATCTTGCCAATCATATCAATGCCCCACATAGCAAAGGGCCAGGGTGAAGACATGATGTTCAAAGGATTGGGAGGCACATGCACTTTATCTGCGTAGATCTGGCATTTGTGGCATTTTCTGGCATAAGCACAACAGTCTGCATCCATTGTGATCCAGTAATAGCCTGATCTTAACAACTTCTTAGCCATGGCGTGCCCTCCTGCATGGGTACCAAAAGATCCTTCGTGCACTTCATGCATCAACAAATCTGCTTCCGTCCTGTCAACACATCTGAGGAGTACCATGTCAAAGTTCCTCTTGTACAAAGACCCATCAGCGTTCAGAAAGAAACTACCAGCAAGCCTTCTCAAAGTCTTCTTATCATTGGAAGATGCCCCAGGTGGGTATGTCTGATCCTCCAAGAAGCACTTAATGTCATGGAACCAAGGCTTATCATCTTTTACAACATCTGCTGCAAATACATATGCTGGTCTATCAAGTCTAGACACTGAAATTTGAGGTACAAAGTTGGCCGTTTGAACTTTGATCATGGATGAAATGGTAGCAAGAGCATCTGCAAACTGATTCTCGTCGCGAGGGATATACTCAAGCTTGACTGTTGTAAAGAAAGTCAGTAACCTTCTTGTATAATCCCTGTAAGGTATCAGATGATCCTGGTGGGTGTACCATTTCCCGTTGGTTTGATTGACTACCAAAGCTGAATCTCCGAATACGGTCAATGTCTTGATCCTGAGGTCAATGGCTTCCTCAAGACCCATAATGCAAGCTTCGTATTCAGCTTCGTTGTTAGTGCAGTTGAAAGTGAGTTTTGCCGAGAAAGGCATGTGAACTCCTTTTGGTGTAATGAGTACTGCACCAACACCACGGCCATTCATGTTAACAGCCCCATCAAACATCATAGTCCATTCTTCCTCCGGGTTAGGCCCTTCAGTGTGAATAGGCTCTTCGTGATCTTTTGCTTTAATGAACATGATGTCTTCATCAGGGAAGTCAGACCTCATAGGTTGGTAGTCATCGATGGGTTGCTGAGCAAGATATTCAGATAGTACACTGCCCTTGATGGCTTTCTGAGATGTGTACTGTATGTCGTATTCTGTGAGGATCATCTGCCATCTTGCAACCCGTCCGGTAAGAGCTGGCTTCTCGAAAATGTACTTAACTGGATCCATTTTTGAGATTAATAAGGTAGTGTGGGTCAACATATACTGTCTCAGTCGGCGAGCAGCCCACGCTAAAGCACAGCAAGTTTTCTCGAGCAGTGAATAACGCTGTTCACAGTCGGTAAACTTTTTGCTTAGGTAGTATATTGCATACTCTTTTCGACCAGACTCGTCATGCTGGCCCAGCACACACCCCATTGACTCTTCTAATACTGTCAAGTACATAATCAGAGGTCTTCCTTCAACTGGAGGCATAAGGATTGGAGGTTCTTGCAGATATTCCTTGATCTTGTCAAAAGCCTTCTGGCAGTCTTCGTTCCACCTGACCGTTTGCTCCTTTCTTAATAGCTTGAACAAAGGTTCACAGGTTGCTGTGAGGTGAGATATGAATCTTGAAATGTAGTTCAATCGACCTAAGAACCCTCGAACTTCTTTCTCAGTCTTCGGTGCAGGCATTTCTTGAATAGCTTTGACTTTATCAGGGTCAACCTCAATCCCTTTCTCGCTTACAATAAAGCCCAGCAGCTTACCGGATCGCACCCCGAATGTGCATTTATTGGGGTTCAGCTTCAATTGGTACTTCCTCAGACGCTTGAATAATTTGAGCAGATTCACCAGGTGGTCTTCCTCTGTAAGGGACTTGGCGATCATATCATCCACATAACACTCTATTTCCTTATGGATCATATCGTGGAATAGTGTCACCATAGCCCGTTGATATGTGGCACCAGCATTCTTCAGTCCGAATGGCATCACTTTGTAACAGAACGTGCCCCAAGGTGTGATGAATGTTGTCTTCTCCATGTCTTCAGGTGACATCTTGATCTGATTATATCCTGAAAATCCATCCATGAAGGAGAATACCGAGAACTGAGCCGTGTTATCCACCAATACATCAATGTGAGGTAATGGGAAGTCATCTTTCGGGCTGGCTCTGTTCAGATCCCGGTAGTCAACACACATTCTTACTTTGCCGTCCTTCTTAGGCACAGGTACTATGTTAGCAACCCACGGCGGGTAGCTAGTCACAGCAAGGAACCCGGCGTCCCATTGCTTTTGTACCTCTTCCTTGATTTTCATAGCCATGTCTGGGCGAGTTCGGCGCAGCTTCTGTTTAACTGGTGGGCATTCTTCTCTCAAGGGCAGCTTGTGCACAACAATATCGGTGTCCAACCCTGGCATATCTTGATACGACCAAGCAAACACATCAACATACCCTTGAAGCAGATCAATCAGTTGTCTCTTCACTGAGTCTTGCAGGCGGGCCCCGATTTTAACTTCTTTCACATTTTCTTCCGTACCAAGATTGATCACTTCAATCTCCTCCTGATGAGGAGTGATGACCTTTTCCTCTTGTCTCAACAACCTGGCTAGCTCTTCAGGAAGCTCATATTCTTCATCAACCCCTTCATCAGCTTGATTGATCGGATTGTCAAAGTCATACGATGTCATAGCCGTGCTGTTGTCGGTGCTGTCAGGAAGGCACTCTCTGCAAGGGTTAAGTTGGTTTATTTTAGTGATTGATTTTAATCTTGCTTTAGAAAAAAGTGAAATGAAGTTATCATTTTGAAAACACCGCCATTTATTTTTGTACAAAAAGAAAAATGGAAAAACAGTGAGCAGAAAAGAAAAAAGACTCGTTTGCAAAAAGATGTCTGATATTTCATTAATTTAATCTTGTTTGCACAAAAGTACAGATGGCCCTGATTACAAAATGAGCCTTGTCATCTTGGGCAAGATGCAAGACTTGGATGCATGCTATATAAAAAATACAGGAAATAATAATTACTCTGCATGAGTAACTCTTATAATTTCCTGGGAAGACCAGTTCGAGACACTGCTCCCCGGGATCTTTGGACGAATCCAATTCTCCAGATTGCGCTCCTCTTCCAGCTCGTCTTCCAAACAGTTGATAGCATCGGGGGTAAGCATCCCCCCACTGACAAAACCAGGCTCTGCAGCAGCCTTTTCTTGATGTTGAGTTGGTCTGTAACCCAACCCAAACTTGTCCTTCTTCTCCTCCACAGCTAAGACCTTGCCCCAGCCTAGGGCAGTTCCTTCTTCAACAACCTTCCGGGCTTGTTGGTATGATGACATGGAGATCCCTGACACAGCAGATGCTTCATTGACATTCAAGGCTTCAAAACCTTGGCTCATTGTTTCATGGATCTCCCCATCCATCTCAATGTATTTATAAGTAGCCAGATGGCTAACAAAAATGTCCTCCTCTCCACAGATTGTGACAACTTGACCTTCCCACTCAAATTTTAACTTTTGGTGAAGGGTAGACGTTATTGCGCCGGCGGCGTGAATCCAGGGTCTACCCAACAAACAGCTGTAGGCGGGCTGAATGTCCATCACATAAAAGATAGTTTTAAAGGTCTGCGGGCCAATTGTCACAGGCAGCTCAATCTCTCCCAGAACCGATCTCTTCGAGCCATCAAAGGCTCTTACCACCAGGTTGCTGGGTCTCAATGCCAATCCATCATATTCGAGCTTCACCAGAGCCTTCTTTGGTAAGATATTCAGGGAAGAACCTGTGTCCACCAGCACATGAGAAAGGACAGCTCCTTTGCATTCCAGGGTTATGTGCAAGGCTTTGTTGTGATTGCGGCCATCCGCTGTCAAGTCAGAATTGGTAAACCCTAGCCCATTGCTAGCAGTAACGTTTCCAACCACGGTTTCCAACTGGTTGACAGTTATCTCCTCAGGCACGTAAGCTGCGTGCAGGACTTTAAGTAGTGCATTCCGATGGGCCTCGGAGCACATAAGCAGTGAGAGGATGGAGATTTTGGACGGCGTCTGGTGAAGCTGATCCACAATTTTGTAATCGCTCTTTTTGATGATCCGCATAAACTCATCAACTTCCTGATCGAACGGAGTCTTCAGGGCTTCTTTGGCAGCTGGATCTTCCTGCACCGGGCTCTTTCCTTTTGCCTTGGCAGCAGCTTCTGCTTCGGCAGTAGGTCTTTGAACTTGTGAAGCAAAGAGACGTCCGCTTCGAGTGAAGCCTCCGCCTCCCCCCACATTATCTACTTGTGGTGCAGGTGCTGATGTTTCAAGAGTGATTCTTTTCCCTTCACAGTACACGTCAGAGCCATAGTGCCAAGGGATGGCCCTATTGCTTTCATATGGTACAGGTCCAGGCACCGTGACAGTGACTGGACTGATGGCTGCTGCTGAAGGGACTGTAATTGTTTGTGGATCATAAAAGATTGTAACTGGTGCTCTGGCGGGAGCAGCACCTTCTGAATTGTAGGCGGAATTATTTTCAGGATCGTAGAATATGGTAACAGTAGAGACATCTTCGTGATCGATTGCTGGTGTTGTAGGAGGTTCCGTTGGAAGGACTGTTGTTGTTGTTGATGGAGAGTCGAAATGGAATGAAGCTGAAGTTGTAGCAGGAGAAACTGTTGTAAACTGATCATTTGGAAGGACAAGTGAAGTACTTGTTGATGGTGCTGATGAATTGTCGGGAACAATAGTTGCTGCATTTGTAGGAGGTTCTGAAACCGTTGTTGATGAAGTTGCCGGATTTGTCGGAAATGAAGTAGTGATCTGGAGTAGGCCACTCTGAATAAGGCTGTCAATGCCATTCCTTAAATCTTCACACCCATTCCATGAAATATTGCAGTAGGGGCACCCTAGTTCACACCCCGGAAATATTTGGTTTTCGCGGAGTTGAGCTTTGATTTCCACCAATGGTGTCCTGATCTGATCCACACTGGTTATTAAATAAGACGGTTGGTCTTCTTCAATAGCGTTAATTCGGGGACCACCATGGTTTGGCATAGGGTTTTTATTGACATTGGGCGGAGGTGCAAAATTCAGAGCCTTGGAGTCTACCAAGTCTTGTACCTTCATATGCAGAGCCCTGCATTTTTCTGTACTGTGACCAGGTGCGTTCGAATGAAAAGCACACCTAGCATTAGAGTCATAGTTTCTTGGTAGACTGTTGGGATCCGGAGGTGCCAACGTTCTTAGCTCAACTAGGTTGAGTTTCAGAAGTTGTGGCAGCAAAGCAGCATACGGCATTGGGATCGGGTCGATCACTCGGTTAGCTTGGGATGGCCTTTGTTGGAATGGCCTCTGTTGATTGTTGTTGTTGGAGTTGTTGTTGAAGTTCCTTGGAGGATACTGATTCTGATGATACTGGGGTTGTTGTTGGAAGTTTTGTTGAGGAGGTTGATAGACTGGCTGAGGATGAGCTGGAGCAGGGATAGTGACTGCTGCTATTGACCTTTGAACATATTGGGGCCTACCCCTGTTGGTGTGGATGGCATTGGTCTCGCCAGTTCTTCTCGGGCCTGCAAAAGGCTTTCTTGTACTACTGGACGAGCTTGCACCGTTGTCTGAGATCTTTCCCATTTTTAACAGGCTTTCAATTCTCTCCCCAGCTATGACAACATCTGCGAAGCTGGTGGAAGAGAAAGCAGCCAACCTGTCAATATACGTTCCCTGGAGAGTGTTCATAAACATGTCTGCCATTTCTCTCTCAGACATTGGTGGTTGAACAGCAGCAGCCAGTTGCCTCCACCTTTGAGCATATTCTCTGAAGCTCTCCCTCGAAGACTGTGACATTCCCATTAGGAGGGTCCTGTTGGGTGCCATATCTAGATTATACTGATACTGTCTGATGAAGGCTTCTGCCAGGTCCTTCCAGCATCTTATAGTTGCTCTTGTCAGATGGGAATACCATTCCCTTGATGCTCCAGTCAAGCTATCTTCGAAGTAGAACATCCAGAGTTTCTCATCCATTGTATAGGCTTTCAGCCTTCCCAGAAATGATTGCAAATGGGTCCGGGGGCATGAAGTCCCATTATACTTTTCGAAACAAGGAGGTTTGAACTTGTGGGGAATCCTGACCCCTTCTACCAAACCCATGTCCATGACGTCGAACCCCAAAGAATTTTGAGATTCTAAGGACCTCAACTTCTCAGCTATTTCTTCCAACCGTCTATCATAAGTTTCCTCTCCGGCACCCATTACTGTATACTGGTCCTCCTGAGGATCTTCTTGAAGTACTCTGGCTGCAGTGGCTGTTCCTTGAACATTTGCAGGAATGTTAATCTCAGGATGTAGATGTGGACCAAACACAGGGGGGTTAACATGTGGTTGCACCCTTTCATTATTACTGGTGCCTGCAGTTCCTACATGCGGCTCCTCTTGATTTTGCCTCTCCACCATGGCCCTCAGTCTCTCCTGGCTCTGAGCCATGTTGTTCATAACTTCCATGAACTGCGTCATCTGCGTTCTCATCTCTAACCTTTCGTTTGCCATCTGGTTTCTGACCTCCGTAAGGTCCTGCTGCATCTGATCCATCTGAATTCCCGGAAGGTTGTTTCTAGTTGGGTACCTGTGAGGCCTGTTGAGAGGAAATACCCGGCGGCGAGCAATAATTCCTGAACATCACAACAGAGGTTAGCAACAACAAAACAAAAACCTACAAAACAAACAAAAGGATTAGCATGCAATGCAGTTATGCTTATTCGTTCTCAAGGTATCCGGTTTGGCCTTCAGTTTTGACCCTTCCAGACCCTTGAAGATGATGCTGTTGAAGTTGCTTTTGATGTGAACCCAGATAGAAACCAACACAGATATATTACAAAAGTGAAATAATACAATTTGTTCATTTTACAACACAAACCCTCAAAGGGGCCAAAATACATCACAAAAAGCAAAAGTACATGGAAAAGGAACAACAACAAGAAAATGATCAAACTCCAAGGCCAAACTCATCCTCACGAACTTCCTTGAGAAGTGCTTCGGTCACAGGATCAGCCGGATGCTCCGTGAGACTTCTGATGAGAAGGTTTCTTGTTGCAACTGCTGCAGTCAACTTCTTATTCTGATTTTGGTCCTTTGACCTCTTCAATCCTGCTTTGATTTTCAGCTCTGATATTTCCTCCTGGGCTGCTGCCAGGGCTTTTTCCATCTGCTCCATCTTGTCCTGAACTCTCTTGTCTTCTAGAGTACGGGCCTCAGTGATCCGGACCCACCTGGCCTGACTCTCTTTCAAATACAAGTCTGTTCTTGCTCTTTGGAACTGGGCTTCTTTACAAGCATTTTTCAGAATTTGCTCACCAGCTTTGGACTTGTTGATATAATCTCCAGACTTCTCAATCTTAGTCAAGTGCTCTACCCTCAATTTCTCCAATCTCTCAATCTCCCTCACACCTTCACTCCTCTTCCCGAGGGTCTTCTGCAAGGCTTGAGTTAACTTCTCATTTCTTTCCTTCAAGCTTTCAAACTCTCCCAAACTGATAGTGGCAGGGGGTGGTGCTGAAGATGACTCAGGCATGTCTTCTACGGTAAAGGGCATTCTAGAGAATTGGGCCCTAGCATGGGACCACTCATAATATTGGACTGATGCCACATTATTGCACTTCCCCAGAATGGTGATTCCCTTGGTTTGAACATGATCCCAGGCCCAGGCAGCCTGCCTAACAGTTGCCAGACTAATCTTGTTCTCACAGTAGAGGGTCTCAACCAGGTCTTGTTCCCTGGGAGTATGGACCAGTGCATAGCCCAATTGTCTCCTGAACAGCAGAGGGTTGTAGTTGATACTTCCCTTAACTCCTATCAAAGGCACATTGGGAAAGTGCCCACAGCTGGTGATCATATATCTGCCCTTGGTGCTCTGAGTACACCATCTGATGTCTGCTGAAGTGAGGACAATGAGTCTCTTAGCCCAGTTGCTTTGCTGATGAGGATTTAGAAATGCATCTGTCCTGGGTAGATGTCTGAGAAGCCAAGCATGAAATAATGGAGCACAAATCCTCACTAACCTTCCCCTCTGCTTCTCATTTCTCTGATGGACTGAGTAATAGAGATCACCCAGTAAAGTTGGCACTGGGTTCTTCAGGATGAACAAATGGATTGCATTCTTGCTAATGAATCGAGGCTCATCTGCAAAAAACACAATTCCATATACACTTAAGGCCAACAGAGCACAAACAGCTTTCCAATCCCCCAGGGAGGCCTTCAGACTAGCTTGAGAAATCAGGAAGTCAAGATGAAAACCAGGGATCCCAGCTTTAGAGGTCAAGTGTTGTTCAATCAACACAGGTTCCAGGTGCAAAGCTTTTGCCACCTCTCCATTGCTGGGAAAGACCATTTCAGGGTTGAATGGGATTTCTCTTTTGATGGGCAGACCAGTCAATGATGAGTATTCTTCTAATAGGGGCCCCAACTGAAAGTCTTGAAAGGTGAAACATCTCAATGGGGGATCATAGAACTGAATGCAAGTGTGGATGAGGCTCCTCTGTGAAGGGTCCAGATCCCTAACCATGTCCAGTATATCTCCATAGCTCTCCCTGAACAAGGGTATGTGATCTGGAGTGATCAGGGTTTGGATCCTCCTGATGTTTGATAAGTCTGGTTGGAAGAAATGATAGGTGATGTTGCTTTTCTTTGGAGCCATGATGCTGAGACTGAGTAGGGTAAGTGCTGATGAAGATGCTGAGGAGTGGGCCACTGGCTGGCTAGTGCAAGTAACTGAAGTATGGCTGACAAGCTGAAGCAAGTGCTGGTGGAGACAAGTCAAAGCTGCAGATGGGGTCAAAACCAAAACCAAAGATGAAGGTGGATACCCTGAAACACAAATAAGCACATGTTAATGCAATGAGTATGTATGCAAATGATATGCAAGGGTCTGTGACTGAGCTGGATCTGATAAACTGCCTTGGTGTAGATCCATGTGTGCTCAAGAATTCCAGATGGAGGTCTAAAAAGCCAGTAACCAGGGTGGGGGACTCAAATAAAGAGCCACATGTCCAGGGTTCAGAATCACAAGAACTATCCAACATGGAGCATTCTTAACAAAGTCAAAGTGACAGGGTATTCTGAGGTCAAGGTACCTGCAAACCTGCAAACAGCCCAACCCCCTCACAGGTAGTGATCTAGAACAAGGATCCTCAGACTTGGATCAGTTATGAGAAGTGTAAACACTTCTAACCCGGAGGTACAGTGTTTACAATAACCATAACAATTCCTCCTCTAATTCACCTCAGTTTCTGAAGGTCAATACTAAAAGGTCATCCAGACTTAGCAGGCTTCCCAGATATCCCTAACATTGCAGGAAATCTGCAACACAGAGTTTTCAAGAAGAAACCCATATCTGAACCGTGTTTCATATTCCCGCACCAGACCGAAATGGAATGGGAAAGAATATGATTCACTCTAGCCTAGGTGTCACTCAGGTCCAAGGTATAGGACCTTAACTCTCAATGAAATACCCACCCACCAAAGAAAAACCAGATCCAGCCAGCACAGTATGACAGTATGAAAAATATAAAGCTATAAAGAAAGCAATAAATCAACTGTACATAAAGCAATAAACAAAACAAATATACAAGCACAGATAGCACATAACACCCCAGTAAACACAAATCAATCAAGCGCTAGGAGGAACCCACAAAAAGAACCAGAAGCCCTGGTTGCAGTATAAGGGTCCCCAGCAGAGTCGCCAAGCTGTCGCTCCCGACAAATGAAACTTGATCATATGAAGGTACAGACGCGAACGGTCGGCGAGAGGGACAATGAGAACACACAGCCGTGAACTCACTAGAGATGAATAGAGTCGCCAGCTAGGCATTTTTATCCCGGAGGAAAGGTAATGCTGCATAGACCTAGAAAGAAATGGATAAGACGGTTTGCGAACCAGAGAGGCTGAGAAAGGGGGTCGGTTACAACCTGGGAAGGTATTAGCACCCAGATTGTCCGTCGTACTCGACGGGATCCACGCTTAAAAGATTTGTGTTTTAAAGGGGTAGTGTCAGTGCGATCTGTGTGTAAAAGAGCTGGAAAGGAATGTACAGGTGTCAGTGTAAAGAAATGTGATGTGTATAAATGATGTGTCAGTGTAAGGAAAAGAGTATGCTCGTGATTATGAGGCTTAAAGAATAATGCTGGAAGGAGGGGGAATGAATAGAGACTTTTGTTCGATAACCGTTAAGTTATGCCTACGTATCCTCTCGTGCAATGATGAAGTCAGAACACCGTAGTTCGACCCAAAGAGACTGAAAAATGAATTGACTTGTGAACTGCTTGCTTGTCAATGCTCAAGTGTATGACCTGTCTGGCTCAGGTGCTTACTGTCTTGCATTAGACGGAAGAAGCAAGTTCTCGATTGTGAGTGAATGAGATGAGAAAAGAATCCCGGAGGAGACGATTATTGTTTGTTTTTGAGTTTTCAGTCTTTTATTGCTTTTGGATTTGTCATAAGATAATGAGCTTAAGTCTAAACCAATGGATTTAGTAAACTCATCACATCTTCCCTCTGTTTAGGGGTAATGAGAATACCTTAAGTGTGAAGTCAGATTCTCACACTTAATCACCTTTGGTGTAGGATTAAGATCATTAACCTACTTGTGATTATTTAGATGTTTTTGGGATTTTTGTTTAGTGTTGAGTAATGAGGTTAAGCCATAATCAAGGATTAAACAGACCCATTACACCATCCTAAAAGAAGGATGATAGATGAGAATGTTTAAGCTGAGGAAAACTCCTCAACTTAATCCATGATTAGGGATTAAACCCATGACAAAACAAGCCTTTGATTAAGTGGATTTTATTTAATGATATGATGAAGAAGTGATTTTTATGATTTGTAAGACAACTTGAGGGGGACTTGTCCATTAACACTAGGGTTAGTCCTTCTTAACCACTTAAGGAAGAATTAGAACCCTAATGCAAGGCCCAAGTTACAAGTGTGATGTCTTGATGATTATTAGATGAATTGATTAAGAGATTTAAACACCTTAAGGGTTCAAGACTTAGGATTAAAGTTATACACTCCATCCTAAGAGAAGGATGCAGGCATAAGCTTAATCACAAAGTCTTAAAGCCTTTAGGGTTTAGTCCCTGATTATGAGATGAGAAGAGAGGACTCAAAGAGAGACACAAAGGTAAAACTATGGGGGGACTAATCAAAACCCTAATTCATTATCATGCTTGGATGATCCTAAGGTTTGTGAGGTTTGCAAGAACAATCTTCAAAGGAACCACCAGGAAGCAGATGAACAGGATCAAGAGAAGCAAAGTGACTTGCTTCATTCAAGAAGTCAAGTCACTTGAAGAAAGAAAGTGGGAAGGAGAAGAATGAGCAAGCTCAAACTCAAACACATATAAAAATGCAGCAATGGATGCAAGAGAGATGAAAAGAAAAGGTATGAGAAGTGAAGGCAAATCCACTTCTCAAGTTTACTTACCACCTGAAATGTTAGAAAGAAATGCAATGCAATGCAAGATGAGATGAAATGATATGATGCAAAGCAAGACCAGAAGCATGGTGATGATGAAAATGATGCTATGAGGTGCTGCAAACATGAGGCAAGACAATGGGGATGTTCATACAAGATTATGAATGCTAATGATGCAAGCCAAGGAGCATGAACAAGCATGAAAAGTTATGAATCATACAAGACAAATGACATGGAAAATATGTAATGCAATGATCAAAGATGCTTTATACATGTCTTAAGATGTCAAATGAATCATAAGAATGCACAAAATGCAAAGACAAGTCATGTTATGCAAGGAAATGCAAGAGGGATGCAAATGAAAGCCCAAATTAGGGTTCATGAATCAAACATCAAACACAAACTAAAAACAGAAGCAAACCCTAAGATAAAAAATGGAAAATGGCACCCAAAGAAACCCTTGACCTATAATGAACCACTGCCCAAAGGGGAGCTCTCAACTCTCAACCAAACTCAAGATATGAATTTTCTAAGTTATTAGGGTTTTTTAGGGTTCTTAACAAAACAAATGCCAATCAATTTGAAAATGCAAGAACAAATCATGGCCTTTTTATCATAGGAACTACATGCAAAACAAAAGACAATGCAAGAAGAATCAATGTCTCAACCTTCACCAATTGGCAGAAATGAATTTTTGAATCCATGATCAAAATAATGCATAAAAAATGATTTAATTCAATGAAAAATTCTTAAAATGCATCAAGATCAAAAAAGAAATTTGGTTTGAAGGTTGGACAATGTTTCTAAATGTCTTAGAACATTTCATGAATTTTTTTGTAATTTTTAAATACCTAAAAGTATTTTTAATTAATTAATTCCCATTAATCAATTAAAAATAATCTTTTAAATATTTAAAAATACTTTTTTAAATGATAAAAATAAAATAAAAATGTTTTTGTGTCATAAAAATTAATAAAACTTTAAAGAAAAAGTTTCATAATTTTTAAGGATTTTTTGCTATTTTAAAATAAATGTGCAAATTAATTGAAATAAAATGAAATAAAAAATGAATTAATCTGATTTAATGAGAAGTCAAACAATCCAACGCTTGAGGTTCAAACTGGCCAGCGCGCGCATTGACTTGGCGCCTTATCTCACGGCTCAAATTCAAACTTGTTAATTAATGCTTAAAACCCTAACCCTGCCGTTAATTACAATCAGGCGACCGGAACAGTGTTCCGGTCGTCTTCTCCGGCCATCCCCAAAATCAATCTCTCTCCCTAGGCCAAATCAGGAGCCCTAAATCTCCAGAAACCATCTAACAACCAACCTAAGCACGAATCCATCATCAAATCATGCTTAAACTCACACACAAACAAGAATCGAAGCAAATAAAATTCTAGGTCAAACTTTCAGAAGACCAATACATGCTCATTTCTGGCTTATTTTCAAAGGTAAAGAGATCCCAATGATCAGTGTAACATGCACAACAAGATTTTAACAAGAGAAATGAGTTCTGGGAAAAAAGTTCATGGTGTCACCTGAGATGGAGCTCTTGATTCAGGAGTTCTTTGAATGATTCTTTGGCTCAATCTGGTCCCAATGGTCCACCTTTGAAGCTTTGGATGCTTAGTTGGAGTTTAAACAACCTCCTGAGTGAGTTTGCAGCAGCTCTGACCAAGGGAAGATGAAAATCGTATTTGAGATATAGGGTGTTTCAGGTCAAAACAAGGGGTGGTTTCTGGTCAGTGAGGTGAGTGGAGATTGTTGGTGGAGTTTGTTCTTGTGTTTGAGGTTTGTGGAAGGAGATTCGATGGAAAATGCAGGCTGAGGTGAAGAATGGCAATGGGGTATTCTTGCTCAGATCAAGCCTGGCTCTTGGTGCTTTCTACTCAATGGATCATGGTGATTTCAAGTATGGAAATGGTTGGGATGTTTTGTGGCTGGGCAGAAGGATTCGAAGCAAAATGCAACTTGGTAGGTTTTTGTGTATGTGATGAATGTGATAGTTTCAGCCTTGCCTCCTTTATGTTTTGGCCAGCATTTGGATAGTATAAACAATTGCAAGTGGCTGGGGGATGTGACATGTCCTGCTGTGATTGGGATGTCTACTTTTGCATAAAGTCCACCTTTTGTGTAAGTGAGGCATGGCTCAAAGTCTAGGCAAGTACAAGGTTGGTTCTGGTGCAGCATGGTGAGAGAGAGGTCTAGCAAAGCTCAGCACTCAAGGCTGCAAGTTGGTGAGAGGTGATCATGAGTTTTTGCAACTTGTTGCTTTTTGAACTTTCATGAGAAAAGTCAAGTTACATGAACTATAACCATGGGCATTCTTGGTTCAATTCTGATTTTATGACTTAGAGACATGTTTGTGTGAAGGTTTGATACCAATTAGAAGCTGCAATTTGACTTGGTGCATGATTTTGCAAGTTTCCCATTTGGTGCATGTCTTGAAATTTAGTGATTTTAGCCAACTTTGCATTGCCATAACTTTTGATCCAAGAAGAGTTTGATCATGTTCTTGTACTTTTTGAAAAGGGAAAGATGAGATCTACAACTTTTATGACCAAAGTTTTTCCATTTGAAGCCTTTTTGGACCAAGAATCAAAGCTTGAAAAATGACCTAAAATGATGCATTCTTGAAAAGTCAACTATGCCCAAAAAGTCAACATTTGCAAAAACCCTAAATTCTTGATTTCTATGAACTTCAACCTTCTTCCATGATCAAATAAAGATCATATTCACTCAAAATGATGAAGATCACCCATTGGTTGGGTCATTGGGGGCCTCAGATGCCCTGATTTTGCACTGACTTGTCTAGAAAGTCAACTCTTGATCAGATGACTTCCCCATGGAATTTCTTCATGAAAATTGATATGTATACTCCCTATACCATATAGAGACCAATGGAAACAAGAATGACCAAAAAAATTGGGATTATGGCCTCTGAAACCAAAACCCTAATTTTCAGTCAACTGTGCAGTTCAACCTGGCTCTGCATCCACTCAAACCCTAGCTCTTGTGATTCCTCTGCAATTTTGACTTTGAGGAGATGAAATATGATATAAGAACACACATGGACCCCTTTGAAGTGATTGGTGGCCTTTGGAATGGCTCAAGATGCTTTGGGATGGCTCAGATCACAAACCCTAGGTGCAGATGCCTTAGAAACTATCCAGTGAATAAAAAATGAGATGTGAGATGATATGATTGTACTTATGCATATGAGATGACCATAAGCCATGGTGTGAATGGGTGAGGGAAAATTTGGGGTGTTTACAACCATCAGGTTTGTAAAGTAAGGGTAAACAATGATGGGGATGGCCATCAGGTTAATGAAATAAATGATGAGGGACGGTCATCAAAGGTGGAGGACGACCACCTAGCAGGGGACGGCTGCTCTGTTGGGGACAAGGATGAGGGACGGTCGTCCAAGGTGAAGGACGATCACCAGGCAGGGTACGGCTGCCGAAGATATCCCGACATAGGACGAATGCCGGATAGAAAAGGTCGACGATGGGGATGGCCATCAGATAAGCATGATGAAGGATGATCATCAAGAGGTGAAGGACGATCACTTAGCAGGGTACGGCTGCTCTGAAGGTTTATCATGACATAGGACGAATGTCAGATAACAGAATCGACGATGGGGACGACCATCGAATAAAGTGATGAAGGACGATCATCAAAAGGTGAAGGACGATCACCTAGCAGGGGACGGCTGCTCAACATTACGACATAGGACGAATGTCGGACATAAAGGGGTTCTAATAATAGAGACTCCGTTGGGGGAATGATGAGGGACAGTCATCAAAGGGTGAAGGACGATCACCTGGCAGGGTACGGCTGCCGAAAGTATCATGACATAGGACGAATGTCAGATAGAAAAGAAACTTTGCTTTTTACTGGGGATTTGTTGGGGATTCTCCTGGGGAATTGTAGACATAGACGAGTGTCTACATTCAAGAATAAGAAAGGTATAAGTGTTTGACACTGTGTATAGAATAAAGATGCGGACGGGCATCCTTAAGATTATGATACGGACGAGTATCGATAGAAACAATGTTGATGCATGTTCAGAGATGATGATACAGACGAGTACCAACTGGTTAACAAAGAACACGGACGAGTGTTGAATCTGAGGAGAGATAAGTGGTGTATACAAGATACGGACAAGTATCTGTATGAGTGAACAATAAGCATGAGTGAGACACAGACGAGTGTTCAACTTGCTGGGGAGAGTATTACACGGACAAGTATCATAAGGGAAAGTATATAAGTTATGCACTTATAGTTGTAAAAGTTATTCTAACGATCTGCGGGGATAAGATGACATGGACGGGTGTCGAAAGAAGTGTATTATAAACAAGTGTTTGGTTTACAATAAATATTTAGGCAACCATGCTGGGGAAAGGTGACACAGACAAGTGTCAAAGGAGTATATATTTGCTGTGGAAGCTTTTGTCTCTTTGTTGTGAGATCTTCAGACATTGTTCTTTTGGATAGAGGCTGGAGCTCTGTGGGGAGATAGTTCCCTGTCTAGTACTCGACTAGGGAGGAATAATCACTGAATGATCTTCCTAGAGATTTCTGTATGGATCCTGCTGAGGAAGATAACATCTGACAACTCAGCTGGGGAAATTAACACCTTCTGATGCTGCTCTGAAGGAAATGCTGGAGAAATGATGTCTGGATGCTCTGATGGGGAGAAAGCAACTCTGGTGTTGTTTGGAAGATGTGCTGAGGAAATAATGATTTGGCAGCTTGCTGGAGAAAACCTTTCATGTCCCATATTGTGTGTTGAACATCTGCAATCCTGTCAAGACAAAGAAACGCATAAGTATCCCGAGGTATCCCTTACTGGATTCCATCATAGGAGTTTAGACACTCCCGGGAGTGAGTAATATATTTCCTGCAAGCATGTGATTAGAAAGGCGCATCTGTTTCTTATGCAATCATTATATCAAGGATATCGGACATTTTTGCAAATAAAGTGTACAAGACGGAGTGTGATTGAAAATTGGATTTTATTAATTTGTGCGCCCTGAATTGGCAAGTACAGTCAAAGAAACAAATCCCCTGAAATGAGGAGATTGTTACAAAATTGAGAAACAAAAAGGTGCTGGCAATGTTGATGACGCTTCAGTGAGCTACCCTTTACTATGACCCGTATGACTTTTGACGTTCTTCTCATCTTGCTTTTTGAAGAAGGCTGATTATGACCGATGCTTTAACCTTTCGAAACTTGCCATGTTGTAAGTGATACAGACGAATTCAAAATGCAGTTGTTCGCTTATTCCCTTATTTTGCGTGGATCGCCCTTTCGGGTTTTCAATCCACCAAGATACTCATTTTTGCCTGAGCTGTCCAATGTGGCTTTTCAACTCATCGGGTGTACATTTTTTATGTTTTTCCTTTATTTTTTCCCTAGTCTTTTATTCTGTTTTTAACTCGCCGGGATGCCCTATTTTGGCCTGGACTTACATTCTGTTTTTATGTCCAGCGGGTCATTTTTATGCGAAGTATTTTTTAACTACATCTGAATTCATAGGGGACAGGAAATCTTCACCATCCATAGTAGTGAGCATCAGTGCTCCACCAGAGAAAACCTTCTTTACTATGAACGGACCATCGTAATTCGGAGTCCACTTGCCCCTGTGGTCTTATGAGGAGGAATGAGTCTTTTCAACACAAGATCTCCTACTTAGTATTCCCGAAGCCTGACTTTCTGATCGAAGGCTTTCTTCATTCTCTTCTGATATAATTGCCCATGACAAATTGCAGCTAATCTCTTTTCTTCGATCAGATTCAACTAATTGTACCGAGATCGGACCCATTCTGCTTCATTCAACTTGACATCCATCAGTACCTGCAGCGAGGGTAATTCAACTTCAACAGGTAGGACTGCCTCCATACCATACACAAGCTGATACGGTGTTGCCCCAGTGGATGTCCTGATTGAGGTACGGTACCCATGCAAGGCAAATGGTAGCATCTCATGCCAGTCTTTGTAGGTCACCACCATCTTTATCACAATCTTCTTAATATTCTTGTTAGCTGCCTCAACAATGCCATTCATCTTTGGCCTGTAAGGAGAAGAATTGTGGTGTTGGATTTTGAAGTCCCGACACAGTTCTGCCATCATTTTATTGTTCAAATTGGAACCATTAACAATAATGATTCGCTCGGGTACTTCATATCGACAGATGATGTCTCTCTTTAGGAATCTGGCTACCACTTGCCTGGTGACATTTTCATATGAAACTGCTTCAACCCACTTGGTAAAATAGTCAATGGCTACCAGGATGAATCTGTGGCCATTTGAAGCAGTCGGTTCAATCTTTCCTATCATGTCAATGCCCCACATGGTAAAGGGCCAGGGTGAAGACATCACATTCAAAGGATTTGGAGGCACATGCACCTTATCTGCATAAATATGGCATTTGTGGCACTTTCTGGCATAGGCACAACAGTCTGCATCCATTGTGATCTAGTAGTAGCCTGATCTTATCAATTTCTTGGTCATTGCATGCCCTCCAGCATGGGTACTGAAAGATCCTTCATGCAGCTCGTGCATTAATAAGTCTGCTTCTATCTTATCAACGCATCTGAGAAGTACCATATCAAAGTTTCGGTTGTACAAGGAACCATCGACATTTAGGAAGAAACTACCAGCTAGCCTTCTTAATGTCTTCTTATCATTGGAAGATGCCCCGGGTGGGTATATTTGATCCTCCAAGAAGCATTTTATGTCGTAGAACCAAGGCTTATCATCTTTAGCAAGGTCTGCTGAGAATACGTATGATGGCCTGTCAAGTCTGGATACAGAAATCCGAGGCACAAAGTTGGCAGCTTGAACTTTGATCATGGATGAAATGGTAGCCAGAGCATCTGCAAACTGATTTTCATCTCGAGGAATATACTCAAGCTTGACTGTAGTGAAGAAAGTCAATAATCTCCCCGTGTAATCCCGATAGGGTATCAGATGCTCTTGGTGGGTGTACCATGATTGATTACCAGGGCTGAATCCCCGAATACAGTTAAAGTCTTGATCCTGAGGTCTATGGCTTCCTCAATACCCATGATGCAAGCTTCGTATTCAGCTTCGTTGTTAGTGCAGTTAAAAGTGAGCTTTGCCGAGAAAGGCATGTGAACTCCCTTAGGTGTAATGAGTACTGCACCAACACCACGACCATTCATATTAACAACCCCATCAAACATCATTGTCCACTCTTCTTCTGGGTCAGTCCCTTTAGTGTGAACAGGCTCTTGATGATCTTTTTCTTTTATGAACATGATGTCTTCATCAGGGAAGTCAAATCTCATAGGTTGGTAATCATCAATGGGTTGCTCAGCAGGGTAATCAGACAGTACACTGCTTTTGATGGCTTTTTGAGATGTGTACTGAATGTCATATTCTGTGACGATCATTTGCCATCTTGCAACCCGTCCGGTAAGTGCTGGCTTCTCGAATATATACTCGAATGGGTCCATCTTTGAGATCAACAAGGTAGTGTGAGTCAACATATACTACCTTAGTCGGCGAGCAGCCCACGCTAAAGCACAACAAGTTTTCTCGAGCAGTGAATAACGTTGTTCACAATCGGTAAACTTTTTGCTTAGGTAGTATATTGCATACTCTTTTCGACCAGACTCATCATGCTGGCCCAGCACACACCCCATTGACTCTTCTAATACTGTCAAGTACATTATTAGAGGTCTTCCTTCAACTGGAGGCATAAGGATTGGAGGCTCTTGTAAGTACTTCTTGATTTTGTCAAAAGCCTTATGGAAGTCTTCATTCCACCTGACCGTTTTCTCTTTTCTTAACAGCTTGAACAAAGGCTCACAGGTTGTTGTAAGGTGAGATATGAACCTTGAAATGTTGTTTAAACTACCTAAGAAACCCCGAACTTCTTTTTCAGTCTTTGGTGCAGGCATTTCTTGAATGGCTTTGACTTTATCAGGGTCAACTTCATTCCCTTTCTCACTTACAATAAATCCCAGCCGCTTACTGGATCGCACCCCGAATGTGCATTTGTTGGGGTTTAACTTCAATTGGTACTTCCTCAGACGCTTGAATAGCTTCAACAGATTCACCAGGTGGTCTTCTTTTGAGAGGGGCTTTGCAATCATGTCATCCACATAACATTCAATTTCTTTATGGATCATGTCATGGAATAATGTTACCATAGCCCGTTGATAAGTGGCACCAGCATTCTTCCGTCCGAATGGCATTACCTTATAACAGAATGTGCCCCAGGGTGTGATGAAAGTTGTCTTCTCCATGTCTTCAGGCGACATCTTGATCTGATTATATCCTGAAAATCTATCCATGAAGGAGAACACCGAGAACTGAGCCGTATTGTCGACCAATACATCAATGTGAGGTAATGGGAAGTCATCTTTCAAGCTGGCTCTATTCAGATCCCGGTAGTCTACACACATCCGTACTTTTCCATCCTTTTTAGGCACAGGTACAGTGTTAGCAACCCACGACGGGTAACTAGTTACAGCAAGGAAACCGGTGTCCCACTTTTTTTGTACTTCTTCTTTTATCTTCATAGCCATATCCGGACGAGTACGGCGCAACTTCTGTTTTACCGGAGGACAGTCTTCTTTTAGAGGCAGCTTGTGCATAACAATGTCGGTATCCAGACCTGGAATGTCCTAAAAATACCAAGCAAAAACATCCACATATTCCCGAAGCATGTCAATAAGTTGCTCTTTCACTGAATCTTGCAGACGGGCCCCGATCTTCACCTCTTTCAAGTCTTCTTCGGTACCAAGATTAACCGTCTCAACTTCCTCCTGATGAGGAGTGATAACCTTCTCCACTTGTCTTAACAACCTGGCTAGGTCTTCAGGTAGCTCATAATCTTCTTCAACCCCTTCATCGGCTTGATTAATCGGATTGTCAAAGTCATACGAAGTCATAGCAGTGTTGTTGTCGGTGCAGTCTGGAGGGCACTCTCTGCAAGGGTTTAGATTTGTTTATTTTAGTGATCAATTTTATCTTGCTTAGAAAAAGTGAAAATGAGGTTATTATTTTGGAAAACATTGCCATTTTATTTTTGTACAAAAAATGAAAAATGAAAAACAGTGAGCGAGAAAAAAAAGAGACTCATTTGCAAAAGATGTCCTGATATTCATTAATTGATCGTTTGCACAAAATACAAGATGACCCGATTACAAAATGAGCCCTGACATCTTGGGCAAGATGCAGGACTTGATGCATGCTTAAAGACAGGAAATAATAATTACTTTGCAGGAGTAACTCTTATAATTTCCTGGGAAGACCAATTTGAGACTTGGTTCCCCGAGATCCTTGGACGTATCCATTTTTCCAAGTTGCGTTCGTCTTCTTCCTCGTCTTCAAAACTGTTCACAACATCCGGGGTAAGCATTCCCCCGCTGACAAATTTGGGCTCCATTGCAGCCTCTGGTTGATCTTGTCGAGTTGGTCGGTAACCCAACCCGAATCTGTCTTCTTTCTTTTCTACTGGCAGCAGCTTGCCCCAGCCTTGAGCGGTGCCCTCCTCAACAACCTTCCGGGCTTGTTGATATGATGTGATGGAAGTCCCAGACATAGCAGATGCTTCATTAATGTTAAGGGCCTCAAACCCCTGACTCATGGTCTCATGGATCTCTCCATCCATTTCTATGTACTTGTACGTAGCCAGCTGGCTAACGCAAATATCCTCCTCCCCACAGATGGTGATGATTTGGCCCTTCCACTCGAATTTTAACTTCTGGTGAAGGGTAGACGTAATAGCGCCAGCGGCGTGGATCCAGGGTCTACCCAACACACAGTTGTAGGCCGACTGTATGTCTATCACAAAGAAGGTAGTTTTAAAGGTCTGCGAGCCAATCAGCACAGGTAAATCGATCTCTCCAAGCACTGATCTTTTAGAGCCATCAAATGCTCTCACCACCAAATTACTCGGGCGCAATGCCAAGCCATCATACTCCAACTTCACCAGGGCTTTCTTTGGGAGAACATTGAGTGAAGACCCAGTGTCCACCAGTACGTGGGAAAGAACAGCACCCTTGCATTCCAAAGTGATGTGCAAAGCCTTGTTATGGTTGCGCCCCTCCGTTGTTAAATCAGCATTTGTAAATCCCAGTCCATGACTGGTGTTGACATTTGCAACCACAGTTTCTAAATGATTAACAGTAATCTCCTCCGGCACGTATGCTGCGTGCAGGACTTTCAACAATGCGTTCCGGTGAGCTTCAAAACACATTTACAGTGATAATATGGAGATTTTGGAGGGTGTTTGGTGAAGCTGGTCCACCACCTTGTAATCACTCCTTTTTATTATTCTCATGAACTCGTCTACATCTTGCTCAAAAGATGTCTTCTGAGTTTCTTTGGCAGTTGGCTCTTCGGATACCACATTCTTTCCTTTTGCCTTAGCAGCAGCTTCTGATTCAGCATTAGGTCTTTGTGTTTGTGAGGCAAAAAGGCGTCCGCTTCTGGTGAAGCCTCCGCCTCCCCCAACATTGTCAATTTGTGGTGAAGAGGTTGATGAATCCAGAGTGATTTTCTCCCCATTGCAGTAGAGATCAGAGCCGTAGTGCCAAGGTATGACATTACTGATTTCATAAGGAACCGGTCCAGGCATCGTAATGGTAACTGGACTGATTGCTGTAGCAGAAGGAACTGTGATGATGTGTGGATCGTAGTAGATCGTGACTGGATATCTGGCAGGAGGTGTCATAGTTTGTTGTTGGAAATTGTTGTTGGGAGGAACATTTGTCGGGACATAATAGATCGTGACCGTTGAGACATCTTCATTAATGTTTGTTGGCGTTGTAGAAGATTCCATTGATAAAATGGGTGCTGACGTTGTAGAAGAAAAAGTTGTTGAACTCAGATCTGTTGAGAAAATGGATGGAAGAACTTCTGGAGTTGTCAAAGAATTAGTAGGAATGATAGTTTTTACGGTTGTAGGAGAAACTGTTGGAGGAAGAATTGCTGATGTTGTAGGAGGATCCATTGTTGCTGAAACAAGAGTTGCTGAAGGAGTTGTTGAAGTAATTTGAAAGATTCCATCTTTGATGAGGCCATCTATGCCAAACCTTAGTTTCTCACAACCATTACTAGCTGTTTTGCACGATTCGCAGTTGACCCCACAGCCCGGGAACACGTGGCATCTTAAAAGTTGAACTTTGACTTCAGCCAGTGGTGTTTGAATCTGTGCAACATTATCAATTAGTGTAGATGGTTGGTCCTCCTCAATGGCATTAATCCTAAGCCCACCATGATTAGGCATAGGATTTTTGTTAACGTTCGGAGGAGGTGCGAAATTGAGAGCTTTAGAATCGACCAAATCCTGAACCTTCATCTGTAAGGCTCTGCATTTCTCATTATTGTGACCAGGTGTGTTGGAGTGAAAGGCACACCTAGCATTAACATCATAATTCTTCTAGAGATTAAAAGGATCTGGTGGTGCCAACGTCCTTAACTCAACCAGGTTAAGCTTCAGGAGTTGTGGCAATAAGGCATCATAAGGCATCGGGATAGGGTCAATTACCCTATTTGCCTGAGATGGCCTCTGTTGAAAGGGACACTATTGTTGGTTGCTATTGTTGTTGTTGTAGGTTCTTTGTTGCGGAAAATGAGATGGTTTCTGATAGTGATGTTGTTGTTGTTGTTGAGGATATAACAGTTGTTGTGGAACCGGAGATAGGATGGTAACAGCTGCTACTGACCTGTGAGAATACTAGGGTCTGCCCCTGCTTGTGTGAAGAGCATTTGTTTCCCCCGCCTTATAGGGTCCTGCAAAAGGTTTTTTGGGGTTGCTAGAGGAACTTGCACCATTGTCAGAGATTTTTCCCATCTTCAGAAGACTTTCAATTCTCGCACCAGCTATAACCACATCAGCAAAGCTGGTAGAGGAGAAAGCAGCAAGTCTATCGATATAAGTTCCCTGCAGGGTGTTTATGAACATGTCAGCCATCTCCCTTTCTGACATGGGTGGATGGACAGCAGCATCAAGCTGTCTCCACCTCTGAGCATAATCCCGAAAGCTCTCCCTTGAAGACTGAGACATGCGCATTAGAAGGGTTCTATTGGGAGCCATGTCTAGGTTGTACTGGTATTGCCGGATGAAAGCCTCGGCCAAGTCCTTCCAACACATTATAGTGGCCCTCGTCAGATGCGAATACCATTCTCTTGAAGCTCCAGTCAGACTGTCCTCAAAGTAGAACATCCATAACTTCTCATCCATGGTATAAGCCTTGAGTCTTCCTAGGAACGATTGCAGATAAGTACGCGGGCAGGAGGTACCATTATACTTCTCAAAGCAAGGGGGTTTGAATTTGTGGTGAATCCTCACCCCATCTACCAGCTCCATATCCATTACGTCGAAGCCCAAAGAATTCTGAGATTCCAAAGATCTTAACTTTTCAACAATCTCATCCAATCTTCTATCATACACCTCATCTCCAGCCCCTATAACAGTAAACTATTCTTCTTGGGGGTCCTCTTGCAGGATTCTGCCCCCAGTAGTATTACCTTGAACATTCCTCGGGATGTTAACATCTGGATTCAAATGGGGTCTATACTCTGGAGGGTCAATATGAGGCTGCCCCCGTTCATTATTGTTGGTTCCCCCTGTTCCAAGATGGGGCTCCTCAGGTGTCTGTCTTTCTACCAACTCTCTCATTCTTTCTTGGCTCTGGGCTAAGCCAGTCATGATAGCCATAAACTGAGACATCTGGTTTCTCATCTCGACTCTTTCGTTTGTCATCTGATTTCTGACCTCATTCAGGTCTTGCTGTACCTGCTCCATTTGAATGCCGTGAAGGTTGTTACGTGTAGGGTACCGGTGTGTGCGGTTGACAGGGAACACTCGGCGACGAGTAATGTTTCCTGAGATCACAACAAAGTTAGACATAATAATAATAAACAAAACCTACAAAACAAAGAAAAAGTCAGTATGCAATGCGGTATGCTTATTTGTTTTCCAAGGTATCCGGTTTGGTTCTTGGTTTTGACCTTTCCAGACCTCGAGGAAGATGCTTGATGTTATGGAGAAAAGAAGCCCAATGAAAAAAACTAAATATATTACAAATGATGGAAACTACATAGTCTGTTTTACAATACAAGCCCATGAAGGGTCAAAAATACCACAAAAGGAAAAGTACATCAAAAGTAAAGAACAACAAGCAAAGAGGAATCAGACATCCAATCCATAATCATCTTCTCTGACCTCCTTCAGGAGTGCCTTAGTCACTGGACCAGCTGGGTGCTCTGTAATGGTCCTAATGAGGAGGTTCCTAGTAGCAATGGCAATAGTCAGCTTCTTATGCCTATCCTGGTCTTTTGATCTTTTTAACCCTGCTCTAAGCTTCAATTCTGATATCTCCTTCTGAGATGCTAACAAGGCTTCCTGCTGCTTCTTCTCATTAGCCTCCAACTGATCAATCTTGGACTGAGTCCTCTGGTCTTCTTGTGCACGGGCTTCAGTGATCCTGACCCACCTAGCCTGGCTCTCTTGCAGATAGTGCTCAGCCCTAGCTTTCTAAATCTTGGCCTCCTTGCAGGCATTCTTTAATATATGTTCCCCAACCCTTGCTTTCCTTATGTAGTCCTCTGTCTTTTCAATCTTGGTTAGATGCTCAATCCTGAGCTTTTCCAATCTCTCAATGTCCAGACGACCATCACTTCTTTCCCAAAGAGTCTTCTTCAAGGCCTGAGATAGCTGCTCATTCCTGACCAACTTCCCCCTTTGTTTCTCATTCCTCTTATGAATAGAATAGTAAAAATCCCCTAGCAATGTAGGCACTGGGTTCCTCAGTAGAAACAAGTGGATGACATTCTTACTAACAAATTTAGGCTCATCTGCAAACAATATAGCCCCATATATGTTGAGGGCCAATAATGCACAGACTGCCCTCCATTCTCCCACTGCATCCTTCAGGATGGCCTGAGAAATAAAGAAATCCAAATGTAAACCAGGAATCCCAGCTTTTGTTGTCATGCTTTGCTCAATAAGGACAGGCTCCAAGTACAATTCCCTTGCTATCTCTTCACTTCTGGGTGCAGTCATCTCTGGATTGAAAGGGATCCCTCCTCTGATAGGTACTCCAATCAACAAAGAAAACTCTTCCAACAGAGGCCCCATCTGAAAGTCAGGAAAGGTGAAACATCTCAGTGGAGGGTCATAGAACTGCAAGCATGTGTGGATCATGCTTCTATGAGAAGGATCAAGATCCATAACCATATCCAAGATACCCCCATAGTGCTCTCTGAACAGTGGGATGTGGTTAGGTGTGATGAGTGACTGGACCTGCCTGATACCAGTCAAAGAAGGCGCAAAGAAGTGATAAGATATGTTGCTCTTCCTGGGAGTATCCATGAGTGTTGCTGAAAAAGCTGAAGACAAATGCTGATGAAGATCACAGACTGAAGCTGGAGGTAAGTCTTTGACAGACTGATGCAGGTGGTGATGGAGATAACTGAAGCAGATAACTGAAGGAGACAGCTGAAGCAGAGGTCTAAGCAGAAGAAAGGGTCAAAACCAAACCAAGATATAATGAGGTGGATACCCTGAAAAACAAATAAACAAATTTTAAATGATGCAATGATGATATATGCAAATGATATGCAAGGGTTTGTAATCAAGAGCTGGATCTGATTATCTGTCTTGATACAAGGTCCATGTATGTTCAAAGGTTCAGATGGAGGCTTAGAAATCCAGTAACCAGGGTGGGGGACTCAAATAAAGAGTCACATATCCAGGGTTAATCACAAGAACTGTCCAAAGTGGAGTACTCTTAAACAAAACAGTAACAGGGTATGATGTGGCCAAGGGTTCTTGCAAACCTGTAAACAACCCAACCCCTCCACATGTAATGTTCTAGAACAAAGATCCTCAGACTTGGATCAGTTATGAGAAGTGTAAACACTTCTAACCCGGAGGTACAGTGTTTACAATAACCATAAAGGATCCTCATATAATTATCCCCAGATTCTGAAGGTCATAATAAAGGTCATCCAGACTTAACAGGCTTCCTAGATAGCCCTAACACTACAGGAAATCTGTAGCACAGAGTTCTCAAGAAGAAACCCACATCTGAACCGTGTTTCATATTCCCGCACTAGACCGAAATGGAATGGGAAAGAACATGAACCACTCTAGCCTAGGTGTCACTTAGGTCTCAGGTATAGGACCTTAATCTCTCAATAGAACCCCACCCACCAAAACAGAAAACCAGATCCAGCAATGACATTATGAAATAATGCAAAAAACTGTAAAGAAAGCAGTAAATAAAGCTGTACATAAAGCAATAAATAAATAAAAATAAATAAACACATATAGCACATAACACACCAGTAAACACAAATCAAACAAGCGCTAGGAGGAACCCACCAAAAGAACCAGAAGCCCTAGTTGCAGTATAAGGGTCCCCAGCAGAGTAGCCAAGCTGTCACTCCCACCTGATGACACCTGGCCAGAAGGAGTACAGACGCGAACGGTCGTCGAAAGGAGAAATGAAGTGAAATGAAAAGAGTCGCCAGCTAGGCATTTTTATCCCGAAGGAAAGGTAATGTTGCATAAACCTAAGAAAAGATGGATAAGACGGTCGCGAACCAGAGAAACTGAGAAAGGGGGTTGGTTACAACCTGGGAAGGTATTAGAACCCAGATTTCCCGTCGTACTAGACGGGATCCACGCTTAAAAGATTTGTGTTTAAAGGGGTATTGTCAGTGCTATCTGTGTGCAAAAGCTGAAAAAGAATGTACAGGTGTCAGTGCAAAAGAAATGTGAAGTGAATTGCTCAGGAATGAGGCTTAAAGAATAATGCTGGAAGAGGGGGAATATACAAAGGCTTTTGTTCGATAACAGTTAAGTTATGCCTACATATCCTCTCGTGCAATGAGGAAGTCAGAACACCGTAGTTCGACTCAAAGAGACTGAAAGATGAATTGACTTGTGAACTGCTTGCTTGCCTATGCTCAAGTGTATGACTTGTCTGGCTCAGGTGCTAACTGTCTTGCATTAGACGGAAGAAGCGAGTTCTCGTTTATGAATAAGTGTGATGAGAAAAGAATCCCGAAGGAGACGATTATTTTTTGTTTTTGGTATTTTCAATCTTTTATTGCTTTTGGAGTTTGTCATAAGAAAATGAGCTTAAACCTAAACCAAGGGTTAGTAAACTCATCACATCCTCCCTCTAGTTAGGGGTAATGAGAATTCATTAAGTATGAAGTAGACACCTCACACTTAATCACCATGACGTAGGATTAAGATCATTAACCTACTTGCATTTATTTAGATATTTTTGGAGTTTTTTGTTTAGTGTTATGTAATGAGTTTAAGCCATAATCAAAGATTTAATGGACTCATTACGCCATCCTAATAGAAGGATGATATATGAGAACATTTAGGCTGAGGAAGGCTCCTCAACTTAATCCATGATTAAGGATTAACCTCATGACAAAACAAAGCCTTTATTAGAGTGGATTTTAGCTAATGATAAGATTAAGAAATGGATTTTATGGTTTGTAAGGCAACTTGAGGGGGACTTGTCCATTAACACTAGGGTTAGTCCTTCTTAACCAATTAAGGAAGAATTAGAACCCTAATGCAAGGCCCAAGTTACAAGCTTGATGTCTTAGTGATTATTAGGTGAATTGATTAAAGGATTTAAACACATTAAGGGTTTAACACTTAGGATTAAAGTTATACACTCCATCCTAATAGAAAGATGCAGGCATAAGCTTAAACACTTACCACCTGAAATGTTAGCAAAAGGAAATGAAATGAAATGAAAGTGGGATGAAATGCCAAGATGAAAATCAAAACCAGAAGTATGTTCATGATGCTAATGATGCAAAGAGATGACATAAATGTATATCATGAGATGAAGATGATCATACCAAGGATGAGAATGCAAATGAAGCATATAAGAGGCATGAAAGTTCATGAATGCACATGGAATGAAATGAAAGAAAAGCATGGCAAATGGATGATGCAATGATCAAGCATGATTCTAATGTGTCCTAAGATGTCTTATATGTCATATGAATGCACAAAAAGTCATGGCAAGTTCATGTATGCAAGCTTATACAAGATGGATGCAAATGAAGGTGCAAATTAGGGTTGTATGAACATGTGAGATGCAAAACTCAAAAACAGAAGCAAAACACAAGATAAAAAATTGAAAATGAAACCAAAGGAACCCTAAACCTATACTAATCTACCACCAAAGGGGGAGGTCAGAAGCTTAACCTAGAAGGACTTATGATTTTTCTAAGTTTCTAGGGTTTTAAGGGTGATCCTAAGGATAAAATGCCAAAAAAATTGAAAATGCATTATAAAAATGAAACAAAAATGTTTTTAGATGCTTGAAACCATGTACAACACAATGCAAAAAGAATCATTCACAAACTCACTTTGGTTCAAAAGTTATGAATTTTTGAAATTAGGGTTAAAAATATTCAAATTTAAGAACCCTAATTCAATTGAAAAATGTCAAAGTACGATCAAAACCAAAACGAAATTTGTATGGTGAGTTTGTAAATGCTTCTAAATGTTTGAAAATGCTCTCTGAATTTTTTTGTGATTTTTAAATACCTAAATGTATTTTTAATTAATTAATTCTCATTAACTAATTAAAAATAACATTTAAATGATTTAAAAATAATTTTTAATGCACAAAATAAAAATAAAAATATTTTTGGGTTCTGAAAATTAATTAAAGGTTGGATAAAACATTTCAGAAAATTTTGACTATTTTTTCTATTTTTAAAAATTCGTATGAAATAAAATAAAAGAAATGAATTTAAAATGAAAATAAAAAGAAAGTAAACAGGATGGAAGGCTGAGATGCAATCTGGGCTTCAAAAGGTTGACTGGGCGCGCATCTGGATGGCCCAGGTTCAAACCCTAATAAGCCTAATTAATTAAATATTAAACCTAAAATTAAAACTAATGGTGAGATCCAGACAACACAAACACGCGCGGGAAGCTCCATCTAACGGCTCAAATTCAAAATAAGCCCTAACCCTAATTAATTAACTTAATTACTTTCAGGTGGCCGGAAATGACTTCCGGTCATCTTCTCTGGCCACACCCTTCCCTGAGAATTTAAATCTCACTCCCTAGGCCATTTCTGGAGCTCTAAAGCTCCAGATTCGTTCCTTTCACTCCCCTAAACCTAAATCCACCCTCAAACATGATTTATTTTCAACCATTAACAATATTCGAACCAAAGAACAAAAATTGTAAAACTTTCAGACAAACCATACATCCTCATTTCTTCACCATTTTCAATAATTTAAAGTTCATTACACTCAGGGGATCAAACTCAACCAATTAAGAACTTAAAACAAAGGCTCTGGAAAAATGTTTTCACATGGCTACCTGAGATGAAGATTTCAACCCTAGAGCTTTCAGGCTGCTTCTTTGCTTCAAAACACCTCCAATGATCTCCCTGAAGAAGCTTTGATGCTTGGTTGGAGTTTTTTGTGGCTAGTTTGTCAGTTTGATGAAGTTCAGTTCAAAGGGGGAAGGAAATTGTGTTTTGTGTATGGTAGCTTTTACGGCAAAATGAAGGGTGGGAAATGATCAGAGAGTGAAGCTGAGATGAATGGTGGTGTTAGTTTAAAGAAAGAATGGCTGAGTTGTGAGATTCGATAGAAAATGCAAAGAGGGAGGTTTTTGTGAATGCTGACTTGTGGGAGAGTTCAAGCTATGTTTTTGTTATGTTTGGCTTGCATTTGATTAGTATAAACAAATGTGATTGGTCAGAAAGTTGGTAATGGAATAGTGTGATTGGTATGGCTTGTTTTGCCAAAAGTTAAGGTTATGTGTCCTTTAAGGTATGGGCAAGTTCAGGCCAAGGACAAAAGCATGTCTGTTGCAGCTGTGATCAAGGAGAACCATGGAAATGAGATTGAGGTAAATCAGCAAGTGGATGGAAGTTTATGTGTAATTTTGCAAATTCCATGAAGTTTGGCCCTTTTGTAATTTCTTCATATGAGCATGTTGTGAAACATTTGTGCATATTTGAAGCACAAATATGATCCTTAGAGGTCATATGAGCATGTTGTGAAACATTTGTGCATATTTGAAGCCTTTAGAATGCCTTTTCATACCATTTTGCAAAATGCCTCTTTGGTGTAAAAAGTGATTTTTATGTGATTTTTCCCAACTTTAGAAAGCCACAACTTGAGTTCCAAAATGAATTAGATATTGTTCTTGTAGGATTTGGAAAGGGAATTATCCAATTTACAACTTTCATGACCAAGAATTTTTCATTTGAAGCATTTTTGGTTAAGAAAGAGGAGGTTAAAAAACTTTCCCAAAATGGAAAGTTTACATTACAAGTCATTTCCATATTTGGCAACTTTTGGTTTAGCCCACTTTTCTTCAAATTTGTGAACTTCTAAGCACTCAAATGATCAAATAAAGACCATATAACTTCATTTTGATGAAAAATCCATTTTGGTTCCATGTTGGGGGGCCTCAGATGCCCTGATTTTGCTCTGACTTGCTCAAGAAGTTACCCAGTGATCAGATGATTTCCACAATGAATTTTTCCATCAAACTTGGTATGCATGATCCTTATATCATATAGAGGCCAATAGAAACAAGAATGACAAAAAAATTGGAGATATGGCCTCTGAAACCCAAACCCTAATTTTAGGTCATCTGTGTAGTTAAACCTGGCTCTGCTTCCATGCCTTGCAAATTCTTGTGATTTTCTGACTTTCTTGATCTTGGGAGGATATATTATGATGATTGAACATACATGGACCCTCTTGAGATAACTGGAGACCTTTGGGGTGGCTCAGATGGCTCAGAGATGGCTCAGATCACAAACCCTAGATGCAGATGACTTTGAACCAATGCAGTGAAGCAAAAATGCAACATGATATGATATGATTGAACTTATGCAAATGAGAAGATCACAAGCCATGGTGTGAATTGAGTGAGGGAAAATTTGGGGTGTTTACACATATGCATTGTTTCATTTCATTTCTTTCCTTATGCATCTTGTGTTAACTTTTCAGGTTAATGGTAAGTTGTTTGGGATGTGTATTTGCCTTCACCTCCCACCTCTTCTCATCTCTTCTTATTGCACAATTTCTGCATTTTTGTTTGTATTTGAGTGGGCTTGCCTCACTTGTGCTTCTCTTCCTTTCTTTCTCTTCTCATCTCCTTATTTTCATCTTGCTTCTCCTTGGTGGCTTCCTTGAAGACTTCTCCTTTTAAGCCTCACAAAACCATAGGATGCCTAAGCATGATAACTTCTAGGATTGATAGTTTCCCTTAGACTTTTTCCTTTGAGTCTTCTTTGTGTCTCTTTTCTCATCTCATCATTAGATACTAAACCTTTAAGGTTTTAGGACATTGGAATTAGGGTTATGTCTGCATCCTTCTCTTTGAGTCGAAATACGGTGTTTTGACTTCCTCATTGCACGCGAGGATACGTAGGCATAACTTAACAGTTATCGAACAAAAGTCTCTGTGTCTTCCCCCTCTTTCAGCATTCTCTTTTAAGCCTCAGATCCTGAGCAATTCACTTCTTTTTGCACTGACACTTGTATATTCTTTTCCAGCTTTTGCACATAGATAGCACATATTCTTACCCCTTTAAACACAATCATTTAAGCGTGGATCCCGTCGAGTACGACGGACAATCTGGGTGCTAATACCTTCCCAGGTTGTAACCAACCCCCTTTCTCATTTTCTCTGGTTCGCAACCGTCTTATCCATCTTTTTTCTAGGTTTATGCATCATTACCTTTCCTTTGGGATAAAAATGCCTAGTTGCCGACTATATTCACCTTCATTTAATCTTCTCCTTTCGTTGACCGTTCGCGTTTGTACCCTATCTGGACCTGGTGTCTTTTCGGGGTGTAAACACCCTAAATTTTCCCTCACTAAGTTCACACCATGGCTTGTGATCTTTTCATTTGCATAAGTTCAATCATATCATATCATGTTGCATTCTTGCTTCACTGCATTGGTTCAAAGTCATCTACATCTAGGGTTTGTGATCTGAGCAATCCATGAGTTATCTGAGCCACTCCAAACGTCTTCAATCATCTCAAGAGGGTCTATGTATGTTCAATCATTATATTATATCCTCCCAAGATCAAGAAAGTCATAAAATCACAAGAACTTGCAAGGCATGGAAGCAGAGCCAGGTTTAACTACACAGATGATCTAAAATTAGGGTTTTGGTTTCAGAGGCCATAACTCCAAATTTTTTGGTCATTATTGTTTCTATTGCTCTCAATATGATATACGGATCATGCATACCAAGTTTGATGGAAAAATTCATTGTGGAAGTCATCTAATCATTGGGTAACTTCTTGAGCAAGTCAGAGCCAAATCAGGGCATTTGAGGCCCCCCAACATGGAACCAAAGTGGATTTTTCATCAAAATGAAGTTATATGGTCTTTATTTGATCATTTAAGTGCTTAGAAGTTCACAAATTTGAAGAAAAGTGGGCTAAACCAAAAGTTGCCAAATATGGAAATGACTTGTAATGTAAACTTTCCATTTTGGGAAAGTTTTTCAACCTCCTCTTTCTCAACAAAAAATGCTTCAAATGAAAAATTCTTGGTCATGAAAGTTGTAGATTGGATCATTCCCTTTTCAAAGAGTACAAGAACAAGATCTAATTCATTTTGGAACTCAAGTTATGGCTTTCCAAAGTTGGCAAAAATCACATAATTTCAAGTTTCATACCAAAGAGGGATTTTTGGCAAAACCTCATGCCAAGCAAATTTGTGACTTCAAATTGACTTCTAATCACCATATAAACTTTGTGCAATGCCTAAAAGTCAGAATTGGCCCAAGAATTTCCAAATTTCATTACTTGTACATGAAGAAATCAAGAAAGGGCCAAACTTTGCCAAAATTGCAAAACCCCCCATAAACTTCAATCCACTTGCTGATTTTCCTGAATCTCATTTCCTTGGTTGTCCATGAATCATGTTGCGCAGGACATGCCCTTGTCCTTGGTTTGAAATTGCCCATACCTCAAAGGACACATAACCTTGACTTTTTGCAAAACAAGTCATACCAATCAGCATAGCCCACACCAACCCCACAGGCCTATCACAGTTTGATACATGGACTAAATACAAGCCATTTCACACAAGAAGCAAGCCAGAATCATCAACATCACCATAGTTCACAAAAACCTCCCTCTTTGCATTTTCTTTCGACACACAACTCAGTCATTCATTCTCAAAACTTCTTCCACCATTCATCTCTAAATTCATCACTGATCATTTCCCACCCATTAAAAAAAGCCTAAAAGCCACCATACCAAAAACACGATTTTGGCCCCCTTTGAACTGAACTCCATCAAACTTCAAGAGGAGTTCACAAACACTTCAGCCAAGCATTCCAAAAGCAAAAGGGAGTCAAAAGGAGTGGGAAAGCACCAAAAGAAAGCCCAGATAGTGCCATTTTCGAAAGTTCCATTTCAGGTAACTTCAAGAAAAATTTTTTCAGAAATGATTTTTTAAGTTCTTAGGTTGTTCTCCATGCTTCACTGATCACACTGCACCCTTTGGTTTTGAAAATGATTGAGTATTGAGCATGTATGAAGCTTCTGAAATTTCTGAGTAAATTTCTGGTAGAATCTTGTTGGCAGATTAGTGCTTTAATTTTCTGAGTAATTTCTGAGTAATTTTCTGAGTAAATGATTTTTGCTGGAAGAATCTTTTTTAGAATGAGTTAAGGTTTTATTCTGGAGAGTTTGGTGAGTTTTTATGGCGTTTTGAGAGAGATTGAGTGAGAGAGCTGCCGGAGAAGATGACCGGAACACTGTTCTGGTCATCTGAGAGTCATTAGGGTTCAGATTAGTGCTTTAATCATAATTAGCGTAGTTTGAATTTCAGCCGTCCAGATGAGCGCGGGGTCAATTCCCTCCAATCCAGCTTTAAACCTCAGCCCTAGGATGAGCTGACTTTCCCTTTTTCTCATTTATTTTATTTTTTATTTCATTTTCTTTATTTTAATTTGTACATTTTATTAAAAATAGTAAAAATAGCCTAAAAATTCTGAAATTTTTTTATCCAAACTTTAATTAATTTTCAGAACCCAAAAATATTTTTGTTTTTATTTTTTGCATTAAAAAATTATTACCTTTCCTTCGGGATAAAAATATTTTTCTAGGTTTATGCATCATTACCTTTCCTTCGGGATAAAAATATTTTTCTAGGTTTATGCATCATTACCTTTCCTTCGGGATAAAAATTCCTAGTTGCCGACTCTATTCACCTTCATTTAATCTTCTCCTTTCGCCGACCGTTCGCGTTTGTACCCTATCTGGACCTGGTGTCTTTTCGGGGGAGCGACACACAAGGTCTCCATCAATAATAACGCAATACGGCGTCACAAAGCTTACAATAATTAGTGAGTCATCCGTACCAAACTTAAATCATCCTTAGTATACTCACAAATTTCCATACCACTTTCCTATTGCATACAATATTCCACTTAATCACATTTTAATATCATACAAAGTAGTTTATTAAATACAAGGTGTCGCTCCCACCAAATGAGGCTAAGTCAGAAGGGGTACAGACGTGAACGGTCGGCGAAAGGAGAGAGAACTCACAAGGGTGAACTCAGAAGAAAGAGTCGCCAGCTAGGCATTTTTATCCCGGAGGAAAGGTAATGCTGCATAAACCTAAGGAAAGATATGGATAAGACGGTTGCGAACCAGAGAGACTGAGAAAGGGGGTTGGTTACAACCTGGGAAGGTATTAGCACCCAGATTGTCCGTCGTACTCGACGGGATCCACGCTCAAAAGATTTGTGCTTAATGGGGTAGTGTTAGTGCAATTTGTGTATCAAAGCTGGAAAGAATGAAAGTGTCAGTGTAAGAGAAATGGAGTGTATAATAGAAGTGTCAGTGTAAGAACAAGAGTAAGCTCAAGATTTTGAGGCTAAAAGAATAATACTGAAGGAGGGGGAATATACAGGGACTTTTGTTCGATAACTGTTAAGTTATGCCTACGTATCCTCTCGTGCAATGAGGAAGTCAGAACACCGTAGTTCGACCCAAAGAGGCTGAAAGATAAATTGACTTGTGAACTGCTTACTTGTCTATGCTCAAGTGTATGACCTTTCTGGCTCAGGTGCAAACTGTCTTGCATTAGACGGAAGAAGCGAGTTCTCGTTTGTGAGTGAATGAGGTGAGAAAAGAATCCCGAAGGAGACGATTATTGTTTGTTTTTGGTGTCTTCAATCTTTTATTGGTTTTGAAAGTTTGTCATAAGTTAATGAGCTTAAGCCTAAACCAAGGGGTTAGTAAACTCATCATATCCTCCCTCTGATTAGGGGTAATAAGAAGACCTTAAATGTGAAGTAAGCAGCTCACACTTAATCACCCTGATGTAGGATTAAGATCATTAACCTACTTGCAATTATTTAGATATTTTTGTTGTTTTTGTTTAGTGTTAAGTAATGAGTTTAAGCCATAATCAGGGATTTAATGGACTCATTACACCATCCTAATAGAAGGATAATAAATGAGAACATTTAAGCTGAGAAAGGCTCCTCAACTTAATCCACGATTAGGGATTAACCTCATGACAAAACAAAGCCTTTATTAAATGGATTTTAGTTAATGATAAGATTAAGAAGTGGATTTTAGGGTTTGTAAGACAACTTGAGGGGGACTTGTCCATTAACACTAGGGTTAGTCCTTCTTAACCAATTAAGGAAGAATTAGAACCCTAATGCAAGGCCCAAGTTACAAGCTTGATGTCTTGGTGATTATTAAGTGAATTGATTAAAGGATTTAAACAACATTAAGGGTTTAACACTTAGGATTAAAGTTATACACTCCATCCTAATAGATGGATGCAGGCATAAGCTTAATCACAAAGCCTTAGAACCTTTAGGGTTTAGTCCTTGATTATGAGATGAGGAGAGAAGAATCAAAGATGACACAAAGGCAAAACTAAATGGGGAACTAATAAAGCCCTAATTCTTATCATACTTGGAGATCCTAGGGTTTGTGAGGCTTAAGAGAGAAAGAATCTTCAAAGAGCCACCAAGGAGAGAAGCAGATGAAAGGAGAAAGAAACAGAGAGAAGCAAGGCAACTTGCTTCACTTAAGAAGACAAGTTGCATGAAGGAAGAAAGTAAGAGATGAACATGAATGAGCAAGCCCACTCCAATACACAAGATAATATGCAGCAATGATGCAAGAGAGATGAGAAGAGATTGTGAGAAGTGAAGGCAAATTCACTTCTCAAAACAACTTACCACCTGAAAAGTTAGCAAAAGAAATGAACTGCAATGAGAATGAGATGAAATGCCATGATGCAAACCAAGGTCAGAAGCATTCACATGATGGTAGTGATGCTAAGAGATTATGCTAACACAAGACAAGAGATAAGAATGATCATACAAGCATGAGGATTCAAATGAAGCATGCTTTGAACCATAGAAGTTCATGAAAGTTTATGAAATGGAATGGACATATAATATGGCAAATGAAAGATGCAATGATCAAACATGATTCTAATATGTCTTAAGATGTATTATGAATCATGTGGATACACAAAATGTCATGGCAAATTCTTAAATGCAAGCAGATGAGAGATGGATGCAAAGGAAGGCACAAATTAGGGTTTACATACAACATACCATGCAAAATTCAAAACCAGAAGCAAATGATGTGATAAAAAATTGAAAATGGGACCAAAGGAACCCTAACCCTACATAAGATCACTGCCCAAAGGAGGAGACCTAAATCTAAACCTAATGGAAGTTATGGTTTTTCTAAGTCAACTAGGGTTTCAAGGTACCTTACAATGAAAAATGCTAAACAAATTGAAAATGGAAGATAAATTCAAACCAATTTTATCCTATAAACCACATGATATGGAGGATGCAATGCAAGAAGAACCATCATCAAACTCTCAATGGTTAGGCAGAATGGATTTTTCAAAGTTTGAACCAAAATATTGCCTTTAAAAGAATTTAATTCCAATGAAAATTGTTAAAATGCATCAAGAACCAAAAAGAAATTTGTTTTGAGAGTTTGGTAATGTTTCTAAATGTTTTAAAATGCAATATGAATTTTTTGGTGATTTTTAAATACCTAAATGCATTTTTAATTAATTAATTTTCATTAACTAATTAAAAATAAACATTTAAATGATTTAAAAATAATTTTTAATGAAAAAAATAAAAATAAAAATATTTTTGGGTTCTGAAAATTAATGAAATGTTTGACAAAATTTTTCAGAATTTTTCAATGTATTTTCCTATTTTTAAAAATTCGTCTAAATAAAATGAAAAAGAAAAGAAATAAAATTAAAATAAAAGGAAGTAAGCCAAAGGAGAGGTCAGGATTTGATCTGGGTTTGAAGGTGTTGACTTGGCGCCACATCCAATGGCCCAAGTTCAAACCTGACTAAACTTTATTTAATAATTAATTAATCTTAGGTTAAGTTAATTAATGTCTGATTAGGGCTTAATGAGCCATCTGGACCATCCAAGTGCGCGCGGGAAGCAGGATCCTAGGGTTGGAATTCAAAGTTTATAATTAAACACAATTAGGGCAAATGACTTCCAGATGACCGGAACAGTGGTTCCGGTCATCTTCTCAGGTGCCAAAAGTGGAAATTTCATGATTTTTTCCAACTTTGCAAAGCCATAACTTTTGATCCAAAATGAATTAGAAAAAGTTCTTGTACTTTTTGAAAAGGGAATGATCCAATATACAACTTTCATGACCAAAGTTTTCTCATTTGAAGCATTTTTGAATCAATTTGAGGAGGTTGAAAAACTTTCCCAAAATAGCAAGTTTACATTACAAGTCACTTTCCCAAAAAGGCAACTTTGCAAATGGCTTGAAATTTCCCAATTTTGTGAACTTCTAACACCTTCTATGATCAAATAAAGATCATACACAATCAAAATGATGGAGAACACCCTTTGGTTAGGTCATTGGGGCCTCAGATGCCCTGATTTTGCACTGACTTGCTCAAGAAGTCATCCCTTGATCAGATGCCTTCCCCATGGAATTTCTTCATGAAAATTGATAGGCATGATCCTCATAACATATAGAGACCAATAGAAACAAGAATGACCAAAATTTTTGGAGTTATGGCCTCTGAAACCAAAACCCTAATTCTAGGTCATCTGTGCAGTTAATCCTGGCTCTGCTTCCATGCCTTTCTCAGTTCTTGTGATTCTTTGACTTCCTTGATCTTGTGAGGATATAATATGATGCTTGAGCATACATGGACCCCTTTGCAGTGATTAATGACCTTTGGAATGGCTCAAGTGGCTCTTGGATTGCTCATATCACAAACCCTAGATGCAAATGACTTTGAATCAATGCAGTGAATCAAAAATGTAATATGAGATGCTATGATTGAATTTATGCACATGAAAAGATCACAAGCCATGGTGTGAATGGGTGAGGGCAAATTTGGGGTGTTTACAGCTTCCCCTATTCAAGCATGAGTTAGCTGTGCAGGATGTAAGCAACGGCTTAACAGGAAAACAAGATAACTTGTGGTTGAATACCAAAGACAATCCAAAATTTGCACTCACATAATGAAGAAGAAAAGGGATATAGATTGTAAAAGAAAATAAAGTATATTTATAAAGTGCGGGCGACGGAGGACGACCGGCGAGCAGAGGATGATTGCTGGGGGTGAAGCAATGACGGGGACGAACGACATGCTGGGAAAAATGCGGGAAATAAAGCAATGGCGGGGACGACTGACAAGCTGGGTGATACAGGGGATTATGATGGGGACGGCCATCAAGTAAAGAAATAAGACTTTCTGGGGGTTAAAGATAAATGATGGGGACGACCATCGAGTTCAAAGCATAAACGAAATAAATGATGAGGTACGGTCATCAAAGGTGAAGGACGATCACCTGGCAGGGGACGGCTGCTCTGTTCGGGATAGGGATGAGGGACGATCATCCAAGGTGAAGGACGATCACCTGGCAAGGTACGGTTGCCAAAAAGTATCGCGACATAGGACGAATGCCGGATAAAAAGGGTCAACGATGGGGACGACCATCGGATAATCATGATGAAGGACGATCATTAAGAGGTGAAGGACGATCACCTAGCAGGGGACGGCTGCTAAGAATATCACGACATATGACGAATGCTGGATAAAAAGGGTCGACGATGGGGACGGCCATCGGATAAGCATGATGAAGGACGATCATCAAGAGGTGAAGGACGATCACCTAGTAGGGTACGGCTGCTCTCGGGGTTTATCATGACATAGGACGAATGCCAGATAACAATATCGACGATGGGGACGGCCATCGGATAAAATGATGAAGGACGATCATCAAGAGGTGAAGGACGATCACCTTGCAGGGGACGGCTGCTAAGAATATCACGACATAGGACGAATGTCGGATAAGAAGGGGTTCTGATGAATAGAGACTCCACTGGGGGTGATGAAGGACGATCATCAAAAAGGTGAAGGACGATCACTTGGCAGGGTGTGGTTGCCGGAAATATCATGACGAATGTCAGATAGAAAGTTTGTCAAGATTTGTTGGGAATTCTTCTGGGGAATGGTAGACACAGACGAGTGTCTAATTTTCAAGAAAACAAAGGTATAAGTGTCTGACACAGTGTATAGATTAAAGATGC
Organism: Lathyrus aphaca; assembly: GCA_963966055.1. Taxonomy (NCBI): domain Eukaryota; kingdom Viridiplantae; phylum Streptophyta; class Magnoliopsida; order Fabales; family Fabaceae; genus Lathyrus; species Lathyrus aphaca. Next base: position 498,208,312 of record OZ014521.1, read on the forward strand.
GGACGAGCACCCTTAAGACTACGATACAGATGAGTATCGGTAGAAACAAACGCTTGACGCATGTTCAGAGATGATGATACAGACGAGTATCAACCGGTTAACAAAGAACACGGACGAGTGTCGAATCTGAGAGAATTCAGGTGGCATATACAAGGTACGGACGAGTATCTGTATGAGTAGAAAGTGATGGGTGAGACACAGACGAGTGTTTAACTTGCTGGGGAGAGTGGGACATGGACGGGTGTCGGAAAAAGTGTATTATGAACGAGTATTTGGTTTACAGAGTATTTAGGCACTATATTGGGGAAGGTGACACAGACGGGTGTCAAGGAATTGTATATATATGTGTTTGTGAGTGCCAAGGGGACGCTTTGGCTCTCCGCTAGGGATATGACACGGACGGGTGTCGGGAAGTATCTGTAATGTAAGTGTCTGTTTGCTCGGGCAACTTTACTGGGGAATGACGACATGGACGGGTGCCAAAAGGAGTGTGTTTCCGTCTCTGTAAGGGAACTGCTCTGGCTCTCTGGCGGGGAACCAGGAAATACTCTGTATATCGTTGACGGATTGTCAGTTTTTTACAAGTGTTTAGTTCGACACATGGCTTATGATTATGCAATATGTTTGATTTTTGCTGTAATGCTCCGTATTAGACGGAATGCTACGCTCTGTGGGGAAAATATGATGCAAATGCTATGATTATGCAAAGATACCGATCCGGGATTCGGATCCCGTTGCAGTGGGGATTTCTGGCTGATCTGCTTGAAGTGGATTTCCCAGCTGGGGATAAGATCATTGGTAGATCTGACATATATGACTCTGCTTGGGGAAGTAGATCACTGATAGATCTTTCTTAGTAATGAGGGACCCAGATGGGGCTTGTAGAAGCTTTCGTCACTCTGTTGTGAGATCTTCGGGCGTTGTTCTTCTTGATATAAGTTGAAACGCTGCGGGGCGATGGTTCCCTATCTAGTACTTGGTTGGGGGTGAAGAAAGATCACTGAAAGATCTTTCTAGAGATTTCTGTGGGGATCCCGCTGAGGATGATACCTAACAACTCAGCTGGGGATATGAACACCTTCAGGTGCTGCTCTTTGAGGGAAATGTTGGAGAAGTGATGCCTGATAACTCTGATGGGGGAGAAAGCATCTCTGGTGTTGTTTGGAAGGTGTGCTGAGGAGACAATGATTTGGCAACTTGCTGGGGAGACGTTTTCATGCCCCACGTTGCACTTTGGATATCTGCAATCCTGTAAAGACAAAGAAACGCACAAGTATCCCGAGGTATCCCTCACTGGGTTCCGTCATAGGAGTTTACACACTCCCGGGAGCAAATATATTTCCCGCAAGCACGCATTTTTAGAAAGGAAGCATCTATATTTATGCAATCCATATCTCAAGGACATCAGACATTTTGCAAACGAAAAATAAAATGTACGAGATGGAATATGACTGAAAATCTGATTTTATTAATTTGTGTGCTCTGAATTGGCAAGATACAGTCAAAGAAACGAATCCCCTGAAATGAGGAGATCGTTACAAAAATTGAGAAACAAAAAGGGACATTGGCAATGTTGATGACGCTTTCAAGGAGCTTCCCTTTTGCTATGACCCGTATGACATTGACGTTCTTCTCATCCTGTTTTTTGAAGAAGGCTGATTCTGACCGATTCTTGAACCTTTTGAAGCTTGCCATGTTGTAAGTGATACAGATGAATTCAGAATGCAGTTGTTCGCTTATTCCCTTATTTTGCGTGGATCGCCCTTTCGGGTTTTCGATCCACCGGGATACCCATTTTTGCCTGAGCTGTCCAATGCGGCTTTTCAACTCAGCGGGTGTACATTTTTTTATTTTATTTTCCCTTATTTTTGCTCGAGTCTTTTATTCTGTTTTTGACTCGCCGGGATTCCCTATTTTTGCCTGGACTTACATTCTATTTTTATGTCCAGCGGGTCATTATTACGCGAAGTATTTTTTAACTGCATCTGAATTCACAGGGGATAGGAAGTCTTCACCATCCATAGTACTGAGCATCAGTGCTCCACCAGAGAAAACTTTCTTTACTATGAATGGACCATCATAATTCGGAGTCCACTTGCCCTTGTGGTCTGTATGAGGAGGGAGGAGTCTTTTCAGCACAAGATCTCCTACCTGGTATTCTCGAAGCCTGACTTTCTGATCGAAGGCTTTCTTCATCCTTTTCTGATACAGCTGCCCATGACAAATTGCAGCTAATCTCTTTTCTTCGATCAGATTCAGTTGTTCGTATCGGGATCGGACCCACTCTGCTTCATTTATCTTAACATCCGTCAGTACCCGTAGGGAGGGTAATTCAACTTCAACAGGTAGGACTGCCTCCATACCATACACAAGCTGATACGGTGTTGCCCCAGTGGATGTTCGGATTGACGTACGGTACCCATGCAAGGAAAACGGTAGCATTTCATGCCAGTCCTTGTAGGTGACTACCATCTTCTTCACAATCTTCTTGATATTCTTTTTAGCTGCCTCAACAGCGCCATTCATCTTTGGCCTGTAAGGAGAAGAGTTGTGGTGTTGGATTTTGAAGTCCCGACACAGTTCTGCCATCATTTTGTTGTTCAAGTTGGAACCATTATCAGTAATGATTCGCTCAGGAACTCCATACCGACAAATGATATCTCTCTTCAGAAATCGGGCTACCACTTGCCTTATAACATTTGCATAAGAAGCCGCTTCGACCCACTTGGTAAAATAGTCAATGGCTACCAGGATGAATCTGTGGCCATTTGAAGCAGTCGGTTCAATCTTGCCAATCATATCAATGCCCCACATGGCAAAGGGCCAGGGTGAAGACATCACATTCAAAGGATTTGGAGGCACGTGCACTTTATCCGCTTAAATCTGGCATTTATGGCACTTTTTGGCGTAAGCACAGCAGTCTGCATCCATCGTGATCCAGTAGTAGCCTGATCTTAGCAACTTCTTAGCCATAGCGTGCCCTCCAGCATGGGTACCAAAAGATCCTTCGTACACCTCGTGCATTAACGAGCCTGCTTCCGCCTTATCAACGCATCTGAGGAGTACCATATCAAAGTTTCTCTTGTACAAGGAACCATCAGTATTTAGGAAGAAACTTCCAGCTAGTCTTCTTAATGTCTTCTTTTCATTGGATGATGCCCCAGGTGGGTATGTTTGATCCTCCAAGAAGCATTTGATGTCATGGAACCAAGGCTTATCATCTTTGACAATGTATGCTGCAAATACATATGCTGGTCTGTCAAGTCTGGACATTGAAATCTGAGGCACAAAATTGGCAACTTGAACTTTGATCATGGATGAAATGGTAGCCAGAGCGTCTGCAAACTGGTTTTCATCTCGAGGGATATACTCAAGCTTGACTGTTGTGAAGAAAGTCAATAACCTCCTTGTATAATCCCGATAAGGTATCAGATGATCTTGGTGGGTGTACCATTTACCGTTGGTTTGATTGATTACCAGAGCTGAATCTCCGAATACAGTCAAGGTCTTGATCCTGAGGTCAATGGCTTCCTCAAGTCCCATAATACAAGCTTCGTATTCAGCTTCGTTGTTAGTGCAGTTAAAGGTATGTTTTTCCGAGAAAGGCATGTGAACTCCCTTAGGTGTAATGAGTATTGCACCAACACCACGACCATTCATATTAACAGCCCCATAAAACATCATAGTCCACTCTTCTTCTGGGTCAGGCCCTTCAGTGTGAACAGGCTCTTCATGATCTTTTTCTTTTATGAACATGATGTCTTCATCAGGGAAGTCAAATCTCATAGGCTGGTAGTCATCAATGGGTTGCTCAGCAAGATAATCAGACAATACACTGCCTTTGATGGCTTTTTGAGATGTGTACTGAATGTCATATTCCGTGAGGATCATTTGCCATCTTGCAACCCTCCCGGTAAGAGCTGGCTTCTCAAATATGTACTTAACTGGGTCCATCTTTGAGATCAACAAAGTGGTGTGGGTTAGCATATACTGCCTTAGTCGGCGAGCAGCCCACGCTAAAGCACAACAAGTTTTCTCGAGCAGTGAATAACGTTGTTCATAGTCGGTAAACTTTTTGCTTAGGTAGTATATTGCATACTCTTTTCGACCAAACTCGTCATGCTGGCCCAACACACACCCCATTGACTCTTCTAATACTGTCAAGTACATGATTAGAGGTCTTCCTTCAACTGGAGGCATAAGGATTGAAGGCTCCTGTAAGTATTCCTTGATTTTGTCAAAAGCCCTCTAGCAGTCTTCATTCCACCTGACCGTTTGTTCTTTTCTTAACAACTTGAACAGAGGTTCACAGGGTGCAGTAAGGTGAGATATGAACCGTGAAATGTAGTTCAATCTACCTAAGAACTCCTGAACTTCTTTTTCAGTCTTAGGTGCAGGCATTTCTTGAATGACCTTGACTTTATCAGGGTCAACTTCAATCCCTTTTTCACTTACAATAAATCCCAGCAACTTACCGGATCGCACCCCGAATGTGCATTTGTTGGGGTTTAACTTCAATTGGTACTTCCTCAGACGCTTGAATAGCTTCAACAGATTTACCAGGTGGTCTTCTTCTGTGAGGGACTTGGCAATCATGTCATCCACATAACATTCGATTTCTTTATGGATCATGTCATGGAATAATGTTACCATAGCCCGTTGATAAGTGGCACCAGCATTCTTCAGTCCGAATGGCATCACCTTATAGCAGAATGTGCCCCAGGGTGTGATGAAAGTTGTCTTCTCCATGTCTTCAGGTGACATCTTGATCTGATTGTATCCTGAAAATCCATCCATGAAGGAAAATACCGAGAACTGAGCCGTATTATAAACCAATACATCAATGTGAGGTAAAGGGAAGTCATCTTTCGGGCTAGCTCTGTTCAGATCCCGGTAATCCACACACATCCTCACCTTGCCATCTTTCTTAGGCACAGGTACAATATTAGCGACCCACGGCGGATAACTAGTCACAGCAAGGAAACCGGCGTCCCACTGCTTTTGCACCTCTTCTTTTATCTTCATTGCCATATCTGGGCGAGTACGGCGCAACTTCTGTTTTATTGGTGGGCAATCTTCTTTTAGAGGCAGCTTGTGCATGACAATGTCGGTGTCCAACCCTGGCATATCCTGATAAGACCAAGCGAAAACATCCACATACTCCCGAAGCATATCAATCAGTTGCTCCTTCACTGAATCTTGCAAGCAGGCCCCGATCTTAACTTTTTTCACTTCTTCTTCTGTACCGAGATTAACCGTTTCGACTTCCTCCCGATGAGGAGTGATAACCTTCTCCTCTTGCCTTAACAACCTGGCTAGCTCTTCAGGTAGCTCATAATCTTCTTCAACCCCTTCATCGGCTTGATTGATGGGATTGTCAAAGTCATACGAAGTCATAGCTGCGTTGTTTTCGATGCAGTCTGAAAGGCACTCTCTGCAAGGGTTTAGATTGTTTATTTTAGTGATCAATTTTAATCTTGTTTAGGAAAAAGTGAAAATGAAGTTATTTATTTTGAAAACATTGCCATTTTATTTTTGTACAAAAAGAAAAATGAAAAGACAGTGAGCGAAAAAGAGACTCGTTTGCAAAAGATGTCCGATATTCATTGATTGATCCATTTGCTCAAAATTACAAGATGGCCCGATTACAAAATGAGTCTTGACATATTGGGCAAGATGCAAGACTTGATGCATGCTTAAAAATACAGGAAATAATAATTACTCTGCGGGAGTAACCCTTATAATTTCCTGGGAAGACCAGTTAAGGACTTGGCCCCCCGGGATCCTTGGACGTATCCAGCTCTCCAGGTTGCGGTCGCTTTCTTCCTCGTCTTCCAAGTTGTTTACAGCATCCGGGGTGAGCATTCCCCGCTGACAAAATTGGGCTCTTTGGCAGCCTCTGATTGATCTTGTTGAGTTAGTTTGTAACCCAACCCAAATCTGTCTTCTTTCTTTTCCACGGGCAACAGCTTTCCCAAGCCTTGGGCGGTACCCTCTTCAACAACCTTCCGGGCTTACCGATAAGATGTGATGGAAGTTCCCAGTACAGCAGACGCTTCATTAATGTTCAGGGCCTCAAACCCCTGGCTCATGGTTTCATGGATTTCTCCATCCATTTCTATGTACTTATACGTAGCCAGATGGCTAACAAAGATGTCTTCTTCCCCACAGATGGTAATGATCTGGCCTTCCCACTCGAATTTCAGCTTCTGGTGAAGGGTAGACGTAACAGCGCCAGCGGCGTGGATCCAGGGTCTACCCAACAAACAGTTGTAGGCCGGCTGAATGTCCATCACATAGAAGGTAATTTTAAAAGTCTGCGGGCCACTCATCACCGGCAGATCAATCTCCCCAAGCACTGATCTTTTAGAGCCATCGAATGCTCTCACCACCAAATTACTCGGACGCAGTGCCAAGCCATCATACTCCAGCTTCACCAAGGCTTTCTTTGGTAGGACATTGAGTGACGACCCAGTGTCCACCAATACATGAGATAAAACAGCACCCTTGCACTCTAGGGTGATGTGTAAGGCCTTGTTGTGGTTACGTCCCTCAGTTGTTAAGTCAGCATTGGTAAAGCCCAGTCCATGACTGGTGTTGACATTTGCTACCACGGTTTCTAGCTGATTAACGGTAATCTCCTCTGGCATGTATGCTGCATGCAGGACTTTCAATAATGCATTCCTGTGAGCTTCAGAACACATCAACAGTGATAATATGGAGATCTTTGAGGGAGTTTGGTGAAGCTGATCTACCACCTTGTAATCACTTCTTTTTATGATTCTCATATACTCTTCTACATCTTGTTCAAAAGATGCCTTCTGAGTTTCTTTGACAGTCGGCTCTTCAGGTACCACACTCTTTCCTTTTGCTTTGGCAGCAACTTCTGCTTCGGCATTAGGTCTTTGCACTTGTGAGGCAAAAAGACGTCCGCTTCTGGTGAAGCCTCCGCCTCCCCCAACATTATCAATCTGTGGAGAAGAGGTTGATGAATCCAAAGTGATTTTCTCCCCGTTGCAGTAGAGATCAGAGCCATAGTGCCAAGGTATGGCATTACTGCTTTCATAAGGAACGGGTCCAGGCACCGTAATGGTAACTGGACCGACTGCTGCAGAGGAGGGTACTGTAATGGTGTGCGGATCGTAGTAAATTGTGACTGGTGGCCTGGCAGGAGGTGCCACTGTTTGTTGCTGGAAATTGTTGCTGGGAGGAACATGCGATGGATCATAGTAGATAGTGACTGCTGAGACATCTTCATTAATCCTTGTTGGTGTTGTAGAAGATTCTGCTGAATAAATGGATGCTGATGTTGTAGAAGAAAGGGTTGTTGACATTTGATTTGTTGAAGTGATGGATGGAGCCATTGCTGATGATATTGATGAATCGGTAGGAATGATTGTTGCTGCTGTTGTAGAAGAATCGGGAATTGTTGTCAAAGGAATTGCTGGATTTGTAGGTACCGTTGTTGAGATCTGAAGAATTCACTCCTTAATAAGACCATCTATGCCGCTTCTCAAATTATCACACCCGTTGACTGCAATGTTGCAATACCCACAACCGAGCTCACACCCGGGGAACACTTGGCACTCTAGAAGCTGAGCTTTAATTTCGACCAAAGGTGTTCGAATTTGTGCAACACTGGTAATCAAAGTAGATGGTTTGTCTTCCTCAATGGCATTAATCCTCGGCCCTCCATGATTAGGCATAGGATTCTTGTTTACATTTGGAGGGGGTGCAAAGTTGGGGGCTTTAGAATCCACCAGATCTTGGACTTTCATTTGTAAGGCCCTGCATTTCTCAGTATTGTGGCCAGGTGCATTGGAGTGGAAAGCACACCTGGCGTTGACATCATAATTCCTTGGTAGATTGGAGGGATCTGGTGGTGCCAACGTCCTTAACTCAACCAAGTTAAGCTTCAGGAGTTGTGGCAATAAGGCAGCATAAGGCATAGGGATAGGGTCAATCACCCTGTTTTCCTGAGATGGTCTTTGTTGAAAGGGTCGTTGTTGTTGGTTGCTATTGTTGTTGTTGTAGGTTCTTTGTGGCGGATACTGAACTTGCTGTTGATAATGTGGTTGTTGTTGTGGTTGATATGCTGATTGTTGAGGAATCGGAGCTGGAATAGTGATAGCTGCTACTGATCTCTGAACATACTGGGGTCCGCCCCTGCTTGCAGGGATGGAATTTGTCTCACCGGTTCTTCGAGGTCCCACAAAAGGCTTCCTGGAATTACTGGATGAACTTGCACCATTATCAGAAATTTTGCCCATTTTCAAAAGGCTTTCAATCCTTTCCCCAGCTATAACTACGTCAGCAAAACTGGTGGAAGAAAAGGCAGCTAGCCTATCAATATATATTCCTTGCAGAGTATTCATGAACATGTCGGCCATTTATCTTTCCGACATGGGTGGTTGGACAGCAGCAGCAAGCTGTCTCCACCTCTGGGCATATTCTCTGAAGCTTTCTCTGGAAGATTGAGACATTCCCATCAGAAGGGTCCTGTTAGGAGCCATGTCCAGGTTATATTGATATTGTCTGATGAAGGCCTCTGTTAAGTCCTTCCAGCACCTGATGGTAGCTCTGGTCAGGTGTGAATACCACTCTCTTGAAGCCCCAGTCAAACTGTCTTCAAAGTAGAACATCCACAGCTTCTCATCCATAGTATATGCTTTAAGTCTTCCCAGGAAGGACTGCAGGTGAGTTCTTGGACAAGAAGTTCCATTGTATTTCTCAAAGCACGGGGGTTTGAATTTGTGGGGAATTCTCACCCCGTCTACTAACCCCATATCCATTACATCGAAACCAAGGAGTTTTGAGACTCCAAAGATCTCAACTTCTCAGCAATTTCATCAAACCTTCTATCGTAGACTTCATCTCCAGCTCCCATTACAGTAAACTGCTCTTCTTGAGGATCTTCTTGCAAGATCTTGCCTGCAGCAGTGTTGCCTTGCACATTCCTTGGGATGTTGACTTTCGGATCTAGATGAGGTCCAAATACTTGTGGGTTAACATGAGGCTGACCCCCCTCATTATTACTAGTCCCTCCAGTCCCAGGTTGAGGTTCCTCGGGAGTTTGCCTTTCCACCAATGCCCTTAACCTTTCTTGACTCTGGGCCAAGCCAGTCATTACAGTCATGAATTGAGCCATTTGGTTCCTCATCTCCACTCTTTCATTAGCCATCTGAGTTCTGACCTCAGTCAGGTCCTGCTGTACTTGATCCATTTGGATACCAGGAAGGTTGTTGCGAGTAGGGTACCGGTGCGTACGGTTGACAGGGAACACCCGGCGGCGAGCAATATTTCCTGCAGCACAACAGAGTTAGAAACAAACATAATAATCACAAAACCTACAAAACAAAACAAAAGTTAGCATGCAATGCAATATGCTTATTTGTTTTTTCAAGGTATCCGGCTTGGTTCTTGGTTTTGACCTTTCCAGACCCCGAGGAAGATGCTTTTGACTTTGTTGGTGTAAACACCCCAAATTTGCCCTCACCCATTCACACCATGGCTTGTGATCTTCTCATATGCATAAGCTCAATCATAGCATCTCATATCACATTTTTAACACATTGCATTGGTTCAAAGTCATCTGCACCTAGGGTTTGTGATCTGAGCAATCCAAGAGCTTCTTGAGCCATTCCAAAGGTCTTCAATCACTTCAAAAGGGTCCATGTATGTTCAAACATCATATTATATCCTCCCAAAGTCAAGAATGTCAAAGAATCACAAGAACTGAGAATGACATGGAAGCAGAGCCAGGTTTGACTGCACAGTTGACCCAAAATTAGGGTTTTGATTTCAGAGGCCATAACTCCAAATTTTTTGGTCATTCTTCTTTCTATTGGTCTCTATATGGTATAGGGAGCATGCATATCAATTTTCATGAAGAAATTCCATGGGGAAGTCATCTGATCAAGAGTTGACTTTTCAAGCAAGTCAGTGCAAAATCAGGGCATCTGAGGCCCCCAGTGACCCAACCAAAAGGTGTTCTTCATCATTTTGATTGTGTATGATCTTTATTTGATCATAGAAGATGTTGGAAGTTCACAAAATTGAAGAATTTCAAGTCATTTGCAAGGTTGACTTTTTGGGAAGTTTGACTTTTAATGGAAATTGCCATTTTAGGAAACTTTTTCAACCTTTACTTTTTGATTCAAAAATGCTTCAAATGGAAAAACTTTGGTCATGAAAGTTGTATAATGGATCATTCCCTTTTCAAAAAGTACAAGAACATGACCTAATTCATTTTGGATCAAAAGTTATGGCTTGTCAAAGTTGGCTAAAATCACAAAATTTGAAGTTTTCTACCAAAGAGACATTTTGCAAAATGGTTTGTTCAAGTGTTCTAAAGGCCTCAAATGTGTATCATTTCTTCACAACATGATCATATGACCTCTAAAATTCAGAATGGGCCAAAGAAGTTTGCACTTTGATGCCTTGAAACTCAAGAAATTTCAAAGAAACCAAACTTGAACCAACTTGCAAAACCTATCACAAGTTACAAACCACTTGCTGCATTGCCTCAAAACCTTTTTCATAACATTCCTTGATTCAAGCTGAGCAAAAGCAAGCCAAAAAGCAAGTTGTGCCATAGCCCATACCTCAAGTACACATCAAGTTGACATTTTGGCCAAAGACCCATACCAATCACCATAGGCCACCAACAACTTTCTGACCTATCCCCTTTTGATACATGGACAAAACTCAGCCTAACACATAACACAACTCACTCTGATCTTGCCCACAAGCCATAGTTATCATTTTTTCTCCAACTTGCATTTTCATTCGAAACACTCAGCACAAACCTCAAACACACAAACAAACTTCACAAACAAACTCAGCACACCTCACTGATCAAAAACCACCCATCACCATTGCCTGAAACTCCCTGAATCAGAAACACGATCACCCCCCCCCCCCTGAACAGAACTTCTGCCATTTCAAAAACCAGCCATCATAAACTTTTTCCAAGTATCAAGACTTCATCAGGGGCCTAAGAGGAGTGGTTTGCACAAAGAAAGAGGGTCAGAAAGTTGCAAACTGAGAAAGCTCAAAGCTCAGGTATATCAAGAACTTTTTTTCCAGAAATGATTTTTTAAGTTTCTAATTTGTTCCTCATGCTTTGCTGATCACTCTGATGTTATTACTTTTTGAAATGGTTGAGAAATAAGCATTTAATCTTGTTCTGAAACTTTTCTGACCTAAACATGTTTTGCTTCGATTCACATTATTGATGAATGAAAAATGATGTTTGTTTGGGGGTTTTGATTTAGTTTCGAATGGGGATGATTTATGGGCCTTTAGTTTTCATTTTCATGGAGTTTTGAGGATTTTAGCAACTTTCAGGTGAGGGTCTTGCCGGAGAAGACGACCGGAAGTCTTCTCCGGCCACCTGAAAGTGATTAGGGCTAATCCATGTAATTAAATGCAGTTTGAATTTGGTACGTAGGATAGGCTGACTTTGTTTGACTGGCGCGTGTTTGGAGGGTCCAGATCCACTCATTAAACCCTAATCCACGTCATTAATCCTTTTAATTAAGTTTATAATTTAATATGGCCAGTTTAAATCTCCACCCTTAGATATGGCACCAGTCAACGCGCGCGTTCCAAGTTTAAACCTCAGCCTTAGGATCAACTTACTTTCCATTTATTTCATTTTATTTTTCATTTTATTTGATTTGTTTTCTATAATTTATTTAAAATAGCAAAAATCATTTAAAAATTCTGAAAATTTTTATGCAGCCTTTTATTAATTTTCAGAAACCAAAAACATTTTTATTTTTATTTTTTGCATTAAAAAATATTTTTAAATCATTTAAAAGTTTATTTTTAATTAATTAATGAGAATTAATTAATTAAAAATACTTTTAAGTATTTAAAAATCACCAAAAAATTCATGAAACCTTTAAAATCATTTAGAAACATTGTCCAACCCTCAAACCAAATTTCTTTTTTGATCTTGATGTCATTTGACAATTTTTCATGGAATTAATTTCATTTCAAGGCATTATTTTGATCCAATCTTTGAAAATTCATTTCTGCCTAGTCTTTAAGAGTTGGACTTTGATTCTTTTTGCATTGTGTCTTGCATATCATGTAGTTTGTAGGATTAAATTGGCATGTTTTGATCTTGCATTTTCAATTTGTTTGACATTTTTCTTGACAAGGTACCCTGAAACCCTAGAAATCTTAGGAAATTCATAACTTTCACTAGGTTAAGAATGGGGTCCCCTCCTTTGGGCAGTAAGTTTGTATAGGTTTAGGGTTCCTTTGAGTGCATTTTCAATTTTTTGTCTTGATGTTTGCTTCTGGTTTTGGTTTTTGTTTTGTGCATTGATCATAAACCCTAATTTGGGCTTCCTTATGCATTCATCTTGCATTTGCTTACATACCATGACTTGCCATAGCATTTTATGCATCCATTAGATTCATTAGACATCTTAAGACATGTTAGAAGCATGTTTGATCATTGCATATTTCATTTGCCATGTTGTATGTCATTTGCATTCCATAACTTTTCATGTATGTTCATGGTTCTAAGCATGTTTCTCTTGCATCCATATGTTTGTATGATCATCCCCATGCCTTGTTTCATGTTTGCATCATCTCATAGCATCATTATCATCACACACATGCTTCTGATTTTGGTTTGCATCATGCCATTCCATTTCATTTTGCATAGCATTGCATTTCTTTCACTAACTTTTCAGGGGGTAAGTCACTTTGAGAAGTGAATTTGCTTTCACTTCTCACAATTTCTTTTCATTTCTCTTATGCATCATTGCTGCATTTTGTCTTGTGTTTGAGATTGAGCTTTCTCATTCTTCTTCTTCTTACTTTCTTTCCTCAAGTGACTTGTCTTCTTAAATGAAGCAAGTTGCTTTGCTTCCTTTGCTCCTTTCATCTGCTTCCTGGTGGTTCCTCTGAAGATTTCTCTTGTTAACCTCGCAAACCTTAGGAACAACCAAGCATGACAATAATTAGGGTTTTGATTAGTCCCCCCCTTAGATTTTGCCTTTGTGTCTCTTTGGGTCTTCTCTTCTCACCTCATAATCAGGGACTAAACCCTAAAGGCTTTAAGGCTTTGTGATTAAGCTTATGCCTGCATCCTTCTATTAGGATGGAGTGTATAACTTTAATCCTAAGTGTTAAACCCTTAATGTGTTTAAATACTTTAATCAATTCATCTAATAATCACCAAGACACCAAGCTTGTAACTTTGGCCTTGCATTAGGGTTCTATTTCTTCCTTAATTGGTTAAGAAGGACTAACCCTAGTGTTAATGGACAAGTCCTCCTCAAGTTGTCTTACAAACCATAAAAATCACTTCATCATCTTATCATTAACTAAAATCCACTTAATAAAGGTTTTGTTTTGTCATGAGTTTAATCTCTAATCATGGATTAAGTTGAGGATCTTTCCTCAGCTTAAACATTCTCATCTATTATCCTTCTATTAGGATGGTGTAATGAGTCTGTTTAATCCCTAATTATGGCTTAATCTCATTACTCAACACTAAACAAAAACAACAAAAACATCTAAATAATCACAAGTAGGTTAATGATCTTAATCCTACACCATGGTAATTAAGTGTGAGAAGTTGACTTCACACTTAAGGCATTCTCATTACCCCTAATCAGAGGGAAGATGTGATGAGTTTACTAAATCCATTGGTTTAGGCTTAAGCTCATTAACTTATGACAAATTTTCAAAAGCAATAAAAGACTGAAAACTCAAAAACAAACTATAATCGTCTCCTCCGGGATTCTTTTCTCATCACACTCACTCATAAACGGGAACTTGATTCTTCCGTCTAATGCAAGACAGTTTGCACCTGAGCCAGACAGGTCTTACACTTGAGCATAGACAAGTAAGCAGTTCATCAGTCAATTTATCTTTCAATCTCTTTGGGTCGAACTACGGTGTTCTGACTTCCTCATTGCACGAGAGGATACGTAGGCATAACTTAACAGTTATCGAACAAAAGTCTCTGTATATTCCCCCTCTTTCCAGCATCATTCTTTTAGCCTCATAGTCTTGAGCATTCCATTCTTATTCTTACACTGACACTGTATATTCACACTTCACACTCCTTTTACACTGACACTTGCATTCTTTCCAGCTTTGATACACAGATTGCACCGACACTACCCCTTTAAAACACAAATCTTTTAAGTGTGGATCCCGTCGAGTACGACGGACAATATGGGTGCTAATACCTTCCCAGGTTGTAACCAACCCCCTTTCTCAGTCTCTCTGGTTCGCGACCGTCTTATCCATCCTTTCTAGGTCTATGCAGCATTACCTTTCCTCCGGGATAAAAATGCCTAGCTGGCGACTCTTTCTTTTCCTGTGAGTTCACTCCTGTGTGTTCTCACACCCTCTTTTCGCCGACCGTTCGCGTCTGTACCTCATTTGAGCCTAGTCTCATCTTTTGGGAGCGACAGCTTGGCGACTCTGCTGGGGACCCTTATACTGTAACCAGGGCTTCTGGTTCTTTTTGTGGGTTCCTCCTAGCGCTTGATTGATTTGTGTTTACTGGGGTGTTATGTGCTATTTGTGCTTGTATATTTATTATGTTTTTTTTGCTTTATGTACAGTTATTTTATTGCTTTCTTTACAGCTTTACATATATCATACTGTCATACTGTTCTGGCTGGATTTGGTTTTGTTGCTTTGGTGGGTGGGGTTTCTATTGAGAGTTAAGGTCCTATACCTGGGACCTGAGTGACACCTAGGCTAGAGTGGTTCATGTTCTTTCCCATTCCATTTCGGTCTGGTGCGGGAATATGAAACACGTTTCAGATATGGGTTTCTTCTTGAGAACTCTGTGCTACAGATTTCCTGTAGTGCTAGGGCTATCTAGGAAGCCTGCTAAGTCTGGATGACCTTCAGTATTGACCTTCAGAAACTGGGGAGAATTAGAGGAGGATCTTTTATGGTTATTGTAAACACTGTACCTCCGGGTTGGAAGTGTTTACACTTCTCATAACTGATCCAAGTCTGAGGATCCTTGTTTTAGAACACCACCTGTGAGGGGGTTGGGTTGTTTACAGGTTTGCAAGTACCCTTGGCCACATCATACCCTGATACTTTGATTTGATTAAGAATACTCCATTTTGGGACAGTTCTTGTGATTTTAACCCTGGACATGTGACTCTTTATTTGAGTCCCCCACCTTGGTTACTGGACTTATGAACCTCCATCTGGATTTCTTGAACATACATGGACTTATATCAAAGCAGCAATCAGATCCATCTTGATCACAAACCCTTGCATATCATTTGCATGCATCATCATTGCATCATTTAACATTTGCTTATTTGTTTTTCAGGATATCCATACTATATTTTGGCTTGGTTTTGACCCCTTCATCTGCATAGACCTATCTGCTTCAGCTATCCTCATCAGCTACCTGCTTTAGTCACCTGCATCACCAGCATCAGCCTGTCAGTGGCCCATCTTCAGTATTATTCTCCATCATCAGCATCTGTCTCAGCTCTTCTTCAGCAACATGGCACCCAAGAAGAGCAACATCTCCTACCATTTCTTTGAGCCTGAGCTGACTGGCATCAGAAAGATCCAGGCCCTTATTACTCCAGACCATATACCACTATTCAGAGAACATTATGGAGGCATCCTTGATGTGGTTATGGATTTGGACCCTTCCCAGAGGAGCTTGATTCATACTTGCCTGCAGTTCTATGATCCCCCTCTGAGGTGCTTCACCTTTCAGGATTTTCAGTTGGGGCCTTTATTAGAGGAGTATTCATCATTGGTTGGTGTACCTGTCAGGGGTAGTATCCTTTTCAACCCTGAGATGGCTTTTCCTAGTAATGAAGAAGTGGCAAAGGCACTATATCTGGAACCCTCTCTGATTGGACAGAACATGACAACGAAGGCAGGAATCTCTGGTTTGCATTTGGATTTCTTGACTTCTCAGGCCATCCTGAAGGCCTCCTTGGGAGAATGGAAGGCAGTCTGTGCTTTGTTAGACCTCAACATATATGGGGTTATACTTTTTGCAGACGAGCCTAAGTTTATTAGCAAAAATGCCATTCACCTTTTCATTCTGGGGAACCTAGTGCCCACCTTACTGGGAGATTTCTACTACTCTGTTCACCAAAGGAATGAAAAGCAAAGAGGAAGACTGGTGAGGTGCTGTGCTCCCCTGTTCCATACCTGGTTGCTCAAACACTTGCCCAAGACTGATGCATTTTTGAATCCTCACCAGCAGAGGAACTGGGCTAGAAGACTTATTGCTTTGACCTCAGATGATATCAGGTGGTGCACTCAGAGCACCAAGGGCAGGGACATCATTACTAGTTGTGGGCAGTTCCCCAATGTACCCCTGATAGGAGTGAAGGGTTACATCAACTACAACCCTCTGTTATTCAAAAGACAATTGGGCTGTGCATTGGTCCACCCTCCTAGAGCACAAGACTTGGCTGAAACCCTTTATTGTGAGATTAAGCCCAATCTAGCTATTGTCAGGCAAGCATCCTGGGCTTGGGACAATGTCCAGACCAAAGGGATGGCCATTCTTGGTAGATGCAACAATGTGGCCTCAACTCAGTACTATGAGTGGTATCATGCCAGGGCACAAACTTCTGGGATGCCCTTCACCATTGAGGATGCACCTGGACCCTCCACAACACCACCTCCTGCCACTATCAGCTTAGAGGAGTTTGAGAAACTGAAAGAGAGAAATGAGAATCTGACTCAGGCTCTACAGAAGACCCTCTGGGAGAGGAGTGATGGTCGTCTGGACATCGAAAGGTTAGAAAAGCTAAAGGTGGAGCATCTAGCCAGGATTGAGAAGTCAGAAGACTACATCAAGAAGTCAAGGGCTGGAGAGAAGATCTTGAAGAATGCCTGCAAGGAGGCTCAGTTCCAAAAGGCCAGGACTGATTTGTATCTGAAAGAGAGTCAAGCTAGGTGGGTCAGGATCACCGAAGCTCGTACTCAGGAAGATAAAAGGACTTAGGACAAGATTGAGCAGTTGGAGGCTAGTGCAAAGGAGCAACAAGAAGCCCTGCTAGCAGCCCAGAGGGAGATCTCAGAGTTGAAGATTAGGGTTGGTGTGAAGAGGTCAAAGGACCAGAGTCGACACAAGAAGCTAACTGCAGCTGTTGCCACCGGGAATCTTCTTATCAGGAACCTCACAGAGCGTCCAGCTGATCCTGTGACTGAAGCACTTCTAAAGGAAGTTCAGGAGGATGAGTTTGGTCTTGGTGTCTGACTTTTGCTTGTTGTTGCTTTCATTTCATTGTACTTTTCCTTTTTATGTTGTATTTTGACCCCTCATAGGGCATGAATTGTAAAAAACAAACTATGTATCATTCACTTTTTGCAATATATGTATTGGTTTGTTTTATCTGAGTTCTTTCAAGCAACATCAAAAGCATCTTCCTCAGGGGTCTGGAAAGGTCAAAACCAAGTGCCAAGCCGGATACCTTGGAGACAAATAAGCATACTGCATTGCATACTAACCTTTGTTTTGTTTTGTAGGTTTGTTTTGTTTTTGTTACTAACTCTGTTGTGATTCAGGAACTATTGCTCGACGTCGGGTGTTCCCACTCAACCGTCCACACGGATATCCTACCCGCAACAACCTTCCGGGTATACAGATGGACCAGGTACAACAGGACCTTACAGAGGTCAGGGCTCAAATGGCCAATGAGAGACTGGAAATGAGAAATCATATGACCCAGTTTATGGAGGTGATGAATGGATTGGCACAGAGCCAAGAAAGATTAAGAGCATTGGTAGAAAGGCAGACTCAGGAAGACCCCCATCTAGGGACTGGTGGAACGAGCAACAATGAGAGGGTTCAGCCACATGTCAACCCACCTGTGTATGGCCCTCATCTTCACCCAGAGATCAACATCCCTGCTAATGTACAAGGGAATGCTACTACAGGCAGATTACTACAAGAAAACCCCCAAGAAGATCAATTCACTGTGATGGGAGTTGGGGATGAAGCCTATGACAGAAGGCTAGATGAAATTGCTGAGAAATTAAGATCCCTGGAGTCTCAAAACTCCTTGGGTTTTGATGTCATGGACATGGGCTTAGTGGACGGGGTAAGGATTCCCCACAAGTTTAAACCTCCGTGCTTTGATAAGTACAACGGAACCTCCTGTCCACGAACCCACTTGCAATCCTTTCTGGGGAGGCTGAAGGCATACACCATGGATGAAAAATTGTGGATGTTTTATTTCGAAGACAGTTTAACAGGAGCTTCAAGGGAATGGTACTCTCATTTGACCAGAGCAACCATCAGATGCTGGAAGGACCTGGCTGAGGCCTTCATTAGACAATACCAGTACAACCTGGATATGGCTCCCAACAGGACCCTCCTGATGGGAATGTCTCAATCATCCAGGGAAAGCTTCCGGGAGTACGCCCAGAGGTGGAGACAGCTTGCTGCTGTTGTCCAACCACCTATGTCGGAAAGGGAAATGGCCGACATGTTTATGAACACCCTTCAAGGGACATACATTGACAAGCTAGCTGCCTTTTCTTCCACCAGCTTCGCGGATGTAGTTATAGCTGGAGAAAGAATTGAGAGCCTATTAAAGATAGGCAAAATTTCTGACAATGGTGCGAGCTCATCCAGCAACCCCAGAAAGCCTTTTGTGTGCCCAAGAAGAACTGGTGAGACTAATGCTATCCATACCAGCAGGGGCAGACCCCAGTATGTTCATAGGTCAGTGGCAGCTGTCACCATTCCCGCTCCAATTCATCCACAACCAGCATACCAACCACAGCAACAACCCCACTACCAGCAACAAGCTCAGTATCCACCTCAGAGAAATTATAACAACAACAACACCAGCAACAACAATCAGCAAAGACCTTTTCAACAGAGACCATCTCAGGCCAATAGGGTGATTGATCTGATCCCTATGCCTTATGCCACATTATTGCCACAACTCCTGAAACTCAACCTGGTTGAGCTAAGGACATTGGCACCTCCAGATCCTGCCAGTCTGCCCAGAAATTATGACGCCAGCGCTAGATGTGCTTTTCACTCAAATGCACCTGGCCACAGTACAGAGAAGTGCAGAGCTTTGCACATGAAAGTACAGGATCTAGTGGATTCCAAAGCTCTAAACTTTGCACCCCCACCAAATGTCAGTAAGAACCCTATGCCCAACCACGGTGGACCCAGAATCAACGCTATTGAAGAAGATAAGCCGTCTTACTTGATAACTAGTGTGGGGCAGATTCGGACGCCCCTGGTAGAGATTAAAGCTCAATTCCTTGAATGTCAAATGTTCCCCGGGTGTGAGCTAGGATGTGCTTATTGCAACATTTCGGTAAATGGGTGTGATAACCTGAGAAGCGGCATAGATGGTCTCATCCAGAGAGGCTTACTTCAAATCACAACATCAACGCCTCCAAACCCAGCAATCTCCTTAACAACAATTCCCGAGTCTTCTACAACTGCAACAACAATTGTTCCAAACAACTCTTCAATCTCATCAACAAATGCTTCGTCTGTCACTTCAACGGACCAAATATCAACAAACATCCCTTCTACAACTTCAGCACCCCTTCATTCAGAACCTCCTACAACAGCAACACCTATCCAATCAACAGTGCCTCCTACAACATCAACATCAAATAATGAAAGTGTCTCAACGGTTACAATATACTATGATCCTGCAAATGATTCTGCCTACAACTCACAAAATGCCACTCCTATCAGAGCACCAGTTACAATATACTATGATCCACATACTATCATGGTCCCTTCTGCAGCTTCTATCAGTCCAGTCACTATCACAGTCCCTGGGCCAGTTCCTTATGAAAGCAATAATGCCATCCCTTGGCATTACGGCTCCGATCTATACTGTGAAGGACAGAAAATCACTTTGGAATCATCAACTTCTTCACCGCAAATAGACAATGTGGGGGAGGCGGAGGCTTCACTCGAATCGGACGTCTCTTTGCCCCACAGATTCCAAGACCCATTGCTGAAGCAGAAGCTGCTGCCAAAGCAAAAGGGAAGAGCATGGTGCAAGAAGAACAAGTTGCTAAAGAAGCTTTGAAAACCCCTTTTGATCAAGAGGTTGATGAATTCATGAGAATCATCAAGAAAAGTGATTACAAGATAGTGGACCAGCTTCACCAGACACCTTCCAAAATCTCCATTTTATCATTGCTAATGTGCTCCGAGGCTCACCGGAATGAATTATTAAAAGTCTTGCAAGAAGCTTATGTGCCAGAGGAGATTACCGTCAATCAGTTAGAGGCTGTGGTTGGAAATGTGAACACTAGTCATGGACTAGGATTTACCAACACTGATTTGACGACGGAAGGCCGCAATCACAATAAGGCTTTTCACATTACCTTGGAGTGTAAGGGTGCAGTTCTTTCTCATGTATTAGTGGACACAGGGTCATCCCTCAATGTCCTACCTAAGAAGGCCCTTGTGAAGCTGGAGTATGAAGGATTGGCATTGCGCCCCAGCAACTTAGTAGTGAGAGCCTTTGATGGTTCTAAGAGATCAGTTCTGGGAGAAATTGAGTTGCCTATAACGATTGGCCCACAGACTTTCAAAACGACCTTCTTCGTGATGGATATACAGCCTGCCTACAGCTGTCTATTGGGTAGACCATGGATACACGCCGCTGGCACCGTGACGTCAACCCTTCACCAGAAGTTAAAATTCGAGTGGGAGGGGCAAGTCGTTACTATTTGTGGAGAGGAAGATATCTTTGTTAGCCATCTAGCTACATACAAATACATTGAGATGGATGGGGAGATCCACGAAACTATGAGTCAAGGGTTTGAGGCCTTGAACATAAATGAAGCATCCGCTGTACCTGGAACCTCAATGACATCTTATCAGCAAGCCCGGAAGGTTGTTGAAGAAGGGACTGCCCAAGGCTGGGGCAAGTTGCTGCCCATAGAGAAGAAGGAAGATAGATTTGGGTTGGGTTACAAACCAACTCAACAAGATCAAGCAGAGGCTGCTAAGAAGCCCAATTTTGTCAGTGGGGGGATGCTCACCCCAGATGCCGTGAACAACTTGGAAGACGAGGATGAAAGCGACTGCAACCTGGAGAGTTGGATACGTCCAAGGATCCCGGGGAGCAGTATCTCAAACTGGTCTTCCCAGGAAATTATAAGAGTTACTCATGCAGAGTAATTATTATTTCCTGTATTTTTAACCATGCATCAAGTCTTGCATCTTGCCCAAGATGACAAGACTCATTTTGTAATCGGGCCATCTGTAATTTTGTGCAAATAGATCAATCAATGATAATCAGACATCTTTTGCAAATGAGTCTTTTCTCTTTTCCGCTCACTGTTTTTCCATTTTTCTTTTTGTACAAAAAATAAATGGCAATGTTTTCAAAATGACAACTTTATTTCACTTTTCTAAACAAGATTAAATGCAATCACTAAAATGAACAAACTGAACCCTTGCAGAGAGTGCCTTCCAGACCGCACCGACAGCAGCACGGCTATGACTTCGTATGACTTTGACAATCCAATCAATCAAGATGATGAAGGGGTTGAAGAAGATTACGAGCTTCCTGAAGAGATAGCCAGGTTGTTGAGACAAGAAGAAAAGGTTATCACTCCTCATCAGTAGGAGGTAGAAACGATCAATCTTGGTACAGATGAAGATATGAAAGAAGTTAAAATCGGGGCCTGCTTACAAGACTCAGTGAAGAAACAATTGGTTGACCTGCTTCAGGAATATGTGGATGTGTTTGCTTGGTCTTATCAAGATATGCCAGGGTTAGACACCGACATTGTTATGCACAAGCTGCCTTTAAAAGAAGATTGCCCGCCAGTTAAACAGAAATTGCGCCGTACTCGCCCAGACATGGCAATGAAGATCAAAAAAGAGGTACAAAAGCAGTGGGACGCCGGGTTCCTCGCTGTGACTAGCTATCCACCATGGGTTGCTAATATAGTACCTGTACCTAAGAAGGATGGCAAAGTAAGAATGTGTGTTGATTACCGGGATCTGAACAGAGCTAGCCCGAAAGATGACTTCCCATTACCTTACATTGATGTATTGGTGGATAATACAACTCAGTTCTCGGTATTCTCCTTCATGGACGGATTTTCAGGATACAATCAGATCAAGATGTCACCTGAAGACATGGAGAAGACAACCTTCATCACACTCTGGGGCACGTTCTGTTACAAGGTGATGCCATTCGGACTGAAGAATGCTGGTGCTACATATCAACGGGCTATGGTAACATTATTCTATGACATGATCCATAAAGAAATAGAATGTTATGTGGATGACATGATTGCCAAGTCCCTCACCGAAGAAGACCACCTGGTAAATCTGCTGAAGCTATTCAAGCGTCTGAGGAAGTACCAATTGAAGTTAAACCCCAACAAATGCACATTCGGGGTGCGATCCGGTAAGCTGCTGGGATTTATTGTAAGCGGGAAAGGGATTGAAGTTGACCCTGATAAATTCAAAGACATTCAAGAAATGCCTGCACCGAAGACTGAGAAAGAAGTTCGAGGGTTCTTAGGTCGATTGAACTACATTTCACGGTTCATATCTCACCTTACGGCAACTTGCGAACCCTTGTTCAAATTGCTAAGAAAAGAACAAACGGTCAGGTGGAACGAAGACTGCCAGAAGGCTTTTGACAAGATCAAGGAATACTTACAAGAGTCTCCAATCCTTATGCCTCCAATTGAAGGAAGACCTCTAATCATGTACTTAACAGTACTAGAAGAGTCAATGGGGTGTGTGTTGGGCCAGCATGACGAGTCTGGTCGAAAAGAGTATGCAATTTACTACCTAAGCAAAAAGTTTACCAACTGTGAACAACGTCATTCACTGCTCGAGAAAACTTGCTGTGCTTTAGCGTGGGCTGCTCGCCGACTGAGACAGTATATGTTGACCCACACCACTTTATTGATTTCAAAGATGGACCTAGTTAAGTACATTTTTGAGAAGCCAGCACTTACCGGACGGGTTGCAAGATGGCAAATGATCCTCACGGAATATGACATTCAGTACACATCTGAAAAGGCCATCAAAGGCAGTGTATTGTCTGATTATCTTGTTGAGAAACCCATTGATGATTACAAACCTATGAGATTTGACTTCCCTGATGAAGACATCATGTTCATAAAAACAAAAGATCGTGAAGAGCCTATTCACACTGAAGGGCCTGACCCGGAAGAAGAATGGACTATGATGTTTGATGGGGCTGTTAATATGAATGGTCGTGGTGTTGGTGCAGTACTCATTACACCTAAAGGAGTTCACATGCCTTTCTCGGCAAAGCTTACCTTTAACTGCACTAACAATGAAGCTGAATACGAAGCTTGCATTATGGGTCTTGAAGAAGCCATTGACCTCAGGATCAAGACATTGACTGTATTCGGAGATTCAGCTCTGGTAGTTAATCAAACCAACGGCAAATGGTACACGCACCAGGATCATCTGATACCTTATAGGGATTATACAAGGAGGTTATTGACTTTCTTTACAACAGTCAAGCTTGACTATATCCCTCGGGACGAGAATCAGTTCGCAGATACTCTGGCTACCATTTCATCCATGATCAAAGTTCAAGCTGCCAACTTTGTACCTCAAATTTCAGTGTCCAGACTTGACAGACCAGCATATGTGTTCGCAGCAGATGTTGTCAAAGATGATAAGCCTTGGTTCCATGATATTAAGTGCTTCTTGGAGGATCAGATATACCCACCTGGGGCATCTTCCAATGATAAGAAGACTTTGAGAAGGC
The DNA here is from genome assembly GCA_963966055.1 of Lathyrus aphaca. NCBI lineage: Eukaryota > Viridiplantae > Streptophyta > Magnoliopsida > Fabales > Fabaceae > Lathyrus > Lathyrus aphaca. Next base: position 498,232,071 of record OZ014521.1, read on the forward strand.
TTGCTGGTAGTTTCTTTCTGAACACTGATGGTTCCCTGTACAAGAGAAACTTTGATATGGTACTCCTCAGATGCGTTGATAGAACAGAAGCAGACTTGTTAATGCACGAGGTGCAAGAAGGATCCTTTGGTACCCATGCAGGAGGACATGCAATGGCCAAGAAATTGCTAAGATCAGGATATTACTGGAACAAAATGGATACCGACTGTTGTGCTTACGCCAGAAAATGTCATAAATGCCAGATTTATGCGGATAAGGTGCATGTGCCTCCCAATCCTTTGAATGTGATGTCTTCACCTTGGCCCTTCGCTATGTGGGGCATTGACATGATTGGAAAGATTGAGCCAACTGCTTCGAATGGCCATAGATTCATCCTGGTTGCCATTGACTATTTCACCAAGTGGGTCGAAGCAGCTTCATATGCAAACGTTACAAGGCAAGTGGTAGCCAGGTTTCTGAAGAGAGATATCATCTGTCGATACGGAGTTCCCGAACGAATCATTACTGATAATGGTTCCAACTTGAACAATAAAATGATGGCAGAGCTATGCCGGGACTTCAAGATTCAACACCACAATTCTTCTCCTTACAGGCCAAAGATGAATGGCGTTGTTGAGGCAGCTAATAAAAATATCAAGAAGATTGTGCAGAAGATGGTAGTCACATACAAAGACTGGCATGAGATGCTACCGTTTTCCTTGTATGGGTACCGCACGTCAATCAGAACATCCACTGGGGCAACACCGTATCAACTTGTGTATGGTATGGAAGCAGTCCTACCTGTTGTAGTTGAATTACCCTCCCTACGGGTACTAATGGATGTTAAGCTGAACGAAGCGGAGTGGGTCTGATCCCGATACGAACAACTAAGTCTGATTGAAGAGAAAAGATTGGCTGCAATCTGTCATGGGCAGTTGTATCAGAAAAGAATGAAGAGAGCTTTCGATCAGAAAGTCAGGCACCGAGAGTACCAAGTAGGGGATCTTGTGCTGAAAAGAATCCTCCCTCCGCATACAGACCATAGGGGCAAGTGGACCCCGAATTATGAAGGACCATTTGTAGTAAAGAAAGTTTTCTCGGGTGGAGCACTCATGCTCAGCACTATGGATGGTGAAGACTTCCCGTCCCCTGTGAATTCATATGCAGTTAAAAAATACTTCGCATAAAATGACCCGCTGGACACAAAAACAGAATGTAAGTCCAGGCAAAAATAGGGCATCCCGGCGAGTCAAAAACAGAATAAAAGACTCGAGAAAAAATAAGGGAAAATAAACAAAAAAATGTACAGCCGCTGAGTTGAAAAGCCGCATTGGACAACTGAGGCAAAAATGGGTATCCCGATGGATTGAAAACCCGAAAGGGCGATCCATGCAAAATAAGGGAATAAGCGAACAACTGCATACTGAATTCGTCTGTATCACTTACAACTTGGTAAGCTTCGAAAGGATCAAGCTTCTTTCAGAATCAGCCTTCTTCAGAAAGCAAGACGAGAAGAACGTCAAATGTCATACGAGTCATAGCAAAAGGGAAGCTCCTTGAAGCGTCGTCAACATTGCCAGCATTTTGTTTCTCAATTTGTAACAATCTCCTCATTTAAGGGGATATGTTTCTTTGACTGTATCTTGCCAATTCAGGGCACATGAATTAATAAACTCAGATTTTTAGTCACACGATGTCTCGTACTATTTTATTTGCAAAAATGTCTGATGTCTTTAAAAAAACTGATTGCATAAATACAGATGCTTATCTTCAAAAAAATAATACGTGCGTGCAGGAAATATACTTGCCCCCAGGAGTGTCTAAACTCCTATGATGGAATCCGGTAAGGGATACCTCAGGATTACTTGTGCGTTTCTCCGTCTTTTCAGGATTTGCAGATACTCAAAGCACAACGTGGGCATGAAATCTTCATCCCAGCAGGCTGGCAAATCAACACTCATTCAGTCTTAACACCCAAAGTGTTTTCTCCCCAGTTGAGTTGCCACTTGTTATTTCTCCCCAGTCAAGGTGCCAATCATTCTTCCTCCTCAGCCAAGTACAAAGGTCAGGGAACTATCTCCCCATAGAGTTTCAGCCTCTATACAGAAGAGAAACGCATGAAGGAATCACAACAGAGTGACGAAAGCTTCTACAAACCCCAGCTGGGTCCTTCGTTTACTGGAATAAGTCTATCATTGGCCTATTTCCCCAAGAAGCTACATCTCACCGGATCTACCAATGATCTCATCCCCAGCTGGGATGCCCATTTCAAGCAGATCAACCAGAGATCCTCGCAGCAACGGGATCCAAATCCCAGATTGGTATCCTTGCATAATCATGGCATTCGCATCATATTCACCCCACAAAGCGTAGCATTCCGTCTAAAACGGAGCATTACGGCAAAAATCCAACATATTGCATAATCATAGGCCATGTTCTGAATCAAACGCCTGTGAATAATGACAATCCATCAACAGTATACAGAAAACCCCCCAGATTCCCCAACCGAGAACTAAAGCTAAAGCAGTTGCTTTACACTCCCAAACATCAGTATATACTCCTTGTGGCACCCGTCCGTGTCATATCCCCAGTAGAAAGCCAGAGCGTCCCCGTTGCACTCACAGATACTTGTATACATATAACTTTCTTGACATCCGTCCGTGTCACTTCCCCCAGCACAGTAACCTAACACTCTGTATATCAAATATTTGTTTATACTATACTTTTCTCCTTTCGACACTCGTCCGTGTCACTCTCCCCCAACAGTTTAAATACCTGTCTATACGCTGCTCATACTTATTACCTCTCAGATTCGACACTCGTTCGTGTTCTCTGTTAAATAGTTGGTACTCGTCCGTACCATCATCTCAGAACATGTGTCAAGCGTTTGTCTCTACCTTAATACTCGTCCGTATCATAGTCATAAGGATGCTCGTCCGCATCTTTAATCCATACACTTTGTCAAACACTCTTGTCTTCTTGAATATAGACACTCGTCTGTGTCTACTATTCCCCAGAAGAGTCCCCTCAGATTCAACACTCATTCGTGTTCTCTGTTAACCAGTTGATACTCGTCCGTATCATCATCTTTGAACACGTGTCAGTATTTGTTTCTACTCGATACTCGTCCGTATTGTAGTCTTAAGGATGCTCGTCCGCATCTTTAACCTATACACAACGTCAAAACACTTATACCTTTTATTTCCTGGATATAAACACTTGTCCGTGTTTACTATTCCCCTGTAGATCGCCAGCAAAGCAAAATTTCTTTGGTTATCTGACATCCGTCCTATGTCATGATAAACCTTGAGAGCAGCCGTCCCCTGCTAGGTGATCGTCCTTCACCTCTTGATGATCGTCCTTCATCATGCTCATCCGATGGCCGTCCCCATCGTTGACCTTTTCTATCCGACATTCGTCCTATGTCGTGATATTTAGCAGCTGTCCCCTGCTAGGTGATCGTCCTTCACCTTTCTGATGATCGTCCTTCATCATTTTATCCCATGGTCGTCCCCATCGTTGATCGTTATCTGGCATTCGTCCTATGTCATGATAAACCTTGAGAGCAGCCGTCCCCTGCTAGGTGATCGTCCTTCACCTCTTGATGATCGTCCTTCATCATGCTCGTCTGATGGTCGTCCCCATCGTTGACCTTTTATCCGACATTCGTCCTATGTCGCGATATTTTCGGCAGCCGTACCCTGCCAGGTGATCGTCCTTCACCTTTGATGACCGTCCCTTATCATTATTTCATTTATTCTTTAACCCGATGGCCGTCCCCGTCATGGTCCTTTTTCCTTTTCCTGATGATCGTCCTTCATCAGTTTAGCCCGATGGCCGTCCCCATCGTTTGTTTACATTACTTTTTGAACTTGATGGCAGTCCCCATCATTTTTCATTAATCCCTAGAGAATCTTATAACTTTACTTGATGGCCGTCCCCATCATGATCCCTTTTATCCCCAGCATGTCGGCCGTCCCCGTCATTGCTTTGTTTCCCGCATTTTTCCCAGCGTGTCGGCCGTCCCCGTCATTGATCTTTCCCCAGCAGTCGTCCTCTGCTCGACGGTCGCCCTCCGTCTCCCACACTTTACAATATACTTTGTTTCCTTTTACAATCTATATCCCTTCTCTTCTTCATTCTGTGAGTGCAAATTTTGGACTGTCTCTGGTATTCAACCACAAGTTATCTTGTTTGCCTGTTAAGCCGTTGCTTACACCCTGCACAGCTAACTCATGTTTGAATAGGGGCAGCTGTAAACACCCCAAATTTTACCTCACCCATTCACACCATGGCTTGTGATCTTCTCATATGCATAAGCTCAATCATAGCATCTCATATCACATTTTTAACACATTGCATTGGTTCAAAGTCATCTGCACCTAGGGTTTGTGATCTGAGAAATCCAAGAGCTTCTTGATCCATTCCAAAGGTCTTCAATCACTTCAAAAGGGTACATATATGTTCAAACATCATATTATATCCTCCCAAAGTCAAGAATGTCAAAGAATCACAAGAACTGAGAATGACATGGAAGCAGAGCCAGGTTTGACTGCACAGTTGACCCAAAATTAGGGTTTTGGTTTCAGAGGCCATAACTCCAAATTTTCTGGTCATTCTTGTTTTTATTGGTCTCTATATGGTATAGGGAGCATGCATATCAAATTTCATGAAGAAATTCCATGGGGAAGTCATCTGATCAAGAGTTGACTTTTCAAGCAAGTCAGTGCAAAATCAGGGCATCTGAGGCCCCCAGTGACCCAACCAAAAGGTGTTCTTCATCATTTTGATTGTGTATGATCTTTATTTGATCATAGAAGATGTTGGAAGTTCACAAAATTGAAGAATTTCAAGTCATTTGCAAGGTTGACTTTTTGGGAAGTTTGACTTTTAATGGAAATTGCCATTTTAGGAAACTTTTTCAACCTTTACTTTTTGATTCAAAAATGCTTCAAATGGAAAAACTTTGGTCATGAAAGTTGTAGAATGGATCATTACCTTTTCAAAAAGTACAATAACATGACCTAATTCATTTTGGATCAAAAGTTATGGCTTGTCAAAGTTGACTAAAATCACAAAATTTGAAGTTTTCTACCAAAGAGACATTTTGCAAAATGGTTTGTTCAAGTGTTCTAAAGGCCTCAAATGTGTATCATTTATTCACAACATGATCATATGACCTCTAAAATTCATAATGGGCCAAAGAACTTTGCAATTTGATGCCTTGAAACTCAAGAAATTTCAAAGAAACCAAACTTGAACCAACTTGCAAAACCTATCACAAGTTACAAACCACTTGCTGCATTGCCTCAAAACCTTTTTCATAACATTCTGTAGATGTTTAAGAATTGGCAGAATTTTTGACCAAACAAGAAATGTTAAATTCAGTTCAGAATGTCCTATCAGATGTTGGGACATTATCAAACAGAGTATGTGAATTTATTTCAGGATGTCTCATCAGATGTTGGGACATTGTGTGAATAAATTAAGTTCAGTTTTTCAGGATGTCCCAACAGATGTTGAGACATCTCAGACCTGCTACCAGAATTAATTATTGATTAACAGATCAGAGATATTTAAGGAGAACTATCTGGAATTAATTAATGCTGGATAAAAACAGAACAAGGCGCATCTGTAGGGAGTTTTAAATTGAAGATTCAGATTAAAACAGAAGACCTAATGCACCTAGAATATAGGAGGTAACAAACCCTAAATTCAAGGTGACAGTTGCTGCACATTAGGGATGGATCATTCTACAGAAAGCCCAAAATTCAGATACCTATTTAAACAACAGAAACTCATAGAATTGAGTACGAATTTCAGAAGACAAAATAGGGTGTCTAGTGTGTTAATAGCAGGTTGTTTTTATGTACCACTTTATGAGCTTTTAAGCAAAAGTGCATTTGTGACTTGATTGAAACTGTGAAGTAAGATCAAGCTGTTTTGTTTGAAGTGTGACTTCAATTTAATTAAACTTGTAAACAAAATCACTGTGTGATTGAGGGGGAGTGAGTAGGGTACTCTTATCTAAGTGAGTCTTAGGTAGAAATTGCATTGGGTAAGTATTAAGTGATAGATTAAACAGGGTGGTTTAAGTCTAGAATTAATATTACTAATAGTGGATTTCCTCCTGGCTTGGTAGCCTCCAGATGTAGGTGTGGTTATACACTGAACTGGGTTAACAAACTTCTGTGTTGTTTATTTTTCCTGCTGTTTAAAGTTTTGGTTAAATTTGTCAAATGTCCTATTAAGTGTTGGAACATCTCTTAGGACATCTCATTACAGAATTTCACATTCCTTGATTCAAGCTGAGCAAAAGCAAGCCAAAAAGCAAGTTGTGCCATATCCCATACCTCAAGTACACATCAAGTTGACATTTTGGCCAAAGACCCATACCAATCACCATAGGCCACCAACAACTTTCTGACCTATCCCCTTTTGATACATGGACAAAACCCAGCCTAACACATAACACAACTCACTCTGATCTTGCCCACAAGCCATAGTTATCATTTTTGCTCCAACTTGCATTTTCACTTGAAACACTCAGCACAAACCTCAAACACACAAACAAACTCAGCACACCTCACTGATCAAAAACCACCCATCACCATTGCCTGAAACTCCCTGAATCAGAAACACGATCACCCCCCCCCCCCCTGAATAGAACTTCTTCCATTTCAAAAACCAGCCATCATAAACTTTTTCCAAGTATCAAGACTTCATCAGGGAACTAAGAGGAGTGGTTTGCACAAAGAAAGAGGGTCAGAAAGTTGCAAACTGAGAAAGCTCAAAGCTCAGGTATATCAAGAACTTTTTTTTCCAAAAATGAGTTTTTTAGTTTCTAATTTGTTCCTCATGCTTTGTTGATCACTCTGATGTTATTACTTTTTGAAATGGTTGAGAAATAAGCATTTAATCTTGTTCTGAAACTTTTCTGACCTAAACATGTTTTGCTTCGATTCACATGATTGATGAATGAAAAATGATGTTTGTTTGGGGGTTTTGATTTAGTTTCGAATGGGGATGATTTCTGGGCCTTTAGTTTTCATTTTCATGGAGTTTTGAGGATTTTAGCAACTTTCAGGTGAGGGTCTTGCCGGAGAAGACGATCGGAAGTCTTCTCCGGCCACCTGAAAGTGATTAGGGCTAATCCATGTAATTAAATGCAGTTTGAATTTGGTACGTAGGATAGGCTGACTTTGTTTGACTGGCGCGTGTTTGGAGGGTCCAGATCCACTCATTAAACCCTAATCCACGTCATTAATCCTTTTAATTAAGTTTATAATTTAATCTGGCCAGTTTAAATCTCCACCCTTAGATATGGCGCCAGTCAACGCGCGCGTTCCATGTTTAAACCTCAGCCTTAGGATCAGCTTACTTTCCATTTATTTCATTTTATTTTTCATTTTATTTGATTTGTTTTCTATAATTTATTTAAAATAGCAAAAATCATTTAAAAATTCTGAAAATTTTTATGCAGCCTTTTATTAATTTTCAGAAACCAAAAACATTTTTATTTTTATTTTTTGCATTAAAAAATATTTTTAAATCATTTAAAAGTTTATTTTTAATTAATTAATGAGAATTAATTAATTAAAAATACTTTGAAGTATTTAAAAATCACCAAAAAATTCATGAAACCTTTAAAATCATTTAGAAACATTGTCCAACCCTCAAACCAAATTTCTTTTTTGATCTTGATGTCATTTGACAATTTTTCATGGAATTAATTTCATTTCAAGGCATTATTTTGATCCAATCTTTGAAAATTCATTTCTGCCTAGTCTTTAAGAGTTGGACTTTGATTCTTTTTGCATTGTGTCTTGCATATCATTTAGTTTGTAGGATTAAATTGGCATGTTTTGATCTTGCATTTTCAATTTGTTTGACATTTTTCTTGACAAGGTACCCTAAAACCCTAGAAATCTTAGGAAATTCATAACTTTCACTAGGTTAAGAATGGGGTCCCCTCCTTTGGGCAGTAAGTTTGTATAGGTTTAGGGTTCCTTTGAGTGCATTTTCAATTTTTTGTCTTGATGTTTGCTTCTGGTTTTGGTTTTTGTTTTGTGCATTGATCATAAACCCTAACTTGGGCTTCCTTATGCATTCATCTTGCATTTGCTTACATACCATGACTTGCCATAGCATTTTATGCATCCATTTGATTCATTAGACATCTTAAGACATGTTAGAAGCATGTTTGATCATTGCATATTTCATTTTCCATGTTGTATGTCATTTGCATTCCATAACTTTTCATGTATGTTCATGGTTCTAAGCATGTTTCTCTTGCATCCATATGTTTGTATGATCATCCCCATGCCTTGTTTCATGTTTGCATCATCTCATAGCATCATTATCATCACACACATGCTTCTGATTTTGGTTTGCATCATGCAATTCCATTTCATTTTGCATAACATTGCATTTCTTTCACTAACTTTTCAGGGGGTAAGTCACTTTGAGAAGTGAATTTGCCTTCACTTCTCACAATTTCTTTTCATCTCTCTTATGCATCATTGCTGCATTTTGTCTTGTGTTTGAGATTGAGCTTCCTCATTCTTCTTCTTCTTACTTTCTTTCCTCAAGTGACTTGTCTTCTTAAATGAAGCAAGTTGCTTTGCTTCCTTTGCTCCTTTCATCTGCTTCCTGGTGGTTCCTCTGAAGATTTCTCTTGTTAACCTCGCAAACCTTAGGAACAACCAAGCATGACAATAATTAGGGTTTTGATTAGTCCCCCCTTTAGATTTTGCCTTTGTGTCTCTTTGGGTCTTCTCTTCTCACCTCATAATCAGGGACTAAACCCTAAAGGCTCTAAGGCTTTGTGATTAAGCTTATGCATGCATCCTTCTATTAGGATGGAGTGTATAACTTTAATCCTAAGTGTTAAACCCTTAATGTGTTTAAATCCTTTAATTAATTCATCTAATAATTACCAAGACACCAAGCTTGTAACTTGGGCCTTGCATTAGGGTTCTATTTCTTCCTTAATTGGTTAAGAAGGACTAACCCTAGTGTTAATTGACAAGTCCTCCTCAAGTTGTCTTACAAACAATAAAAATCACTTCATCATCTTATCATTAACTAAAATCCACTTAATAAATATTTTGTTTTGTCATGAGTTTAATCCCTAATCATGGATTAAGTTGAGGAGCTTTCGTCAGCTTAAACATTCTCATCTATTATCCTTCTATTAGGATGGTGTAATGAGTCAGTTTAATCCCTGATTATGGCTTAATCTCATTACTCAACACTAAACAAAAACAACAAAAACATCTAAATAATCACAAGTAGGTTAATGATCTTAATCCTACACCATGGTAATTTAGTGTGAGAAGTTGACTTCACACTTAAGGCATTCTCATTACCCCTAATCAGAGGGAAGATGTGATGAGTTTACTAAATCCATTGGTTTAGGCTTAAGCTCATTAACTTATGACAAATTTTCAAAAGCAATAAAAGACTGAAAACTCAAAAACAAACAATAATCGTCTCCTCCAGGATTCTTTTCTCATCACACTCACTCATAAACGGGAACTTGCTTCTTCCGTCTAATGCAAGACAGTTTGCACATGAGCCAGACAGGTCTTACACTTGAGCATAGACAAGTAAGCAGTTCATCAGTCAATTTATCTTTCAGTCTCTTTGGGTCGAACTACGGTGTTCTGACTTCCTCATTGCACGAGAGGATACGTAGGCATAACTTAACAGTTATCGAACAAAAGTCTCTGTATATTCCCCCTCTTTCCAGCATCATTCTTTTAGCCTCATAGTCTTGAGCATTCCATTCTTATTCTTACACTGACACTGTATATTCACACTTCACACTCCTTTTACACCGACACTTGCATTCTTTCCAGCTTTGATACACAGATTGCACCGACACTACCCCTTTAAAACACAAATCTTTTAAGCGTGGATCCCATCGAGTACGACGGACAATCTGGGTGCTAATACCTTCCCAGGTTGTAACCAACCCCCTTTCTCAGTCTCTCTGGTTCGCGACCGTCTTATCCATCCTTTCTAGGTCTATGCAGCATTACCTTTCCTCCGGGATAAAAATGCCTAGCTGGCGACTCTTTCTTTTCCTGTGAGTTCACTCCTGTGTGTTCCCACACCCTCTTTTCGCCGACCGTTCGCGTCTGTACCTCATTTGAGCCCAGTCTCATCTTTTGGGAGCGACAGTTGGGAAAGAAAACCAAAAATGGAAACAAACTAAAATATATTACAAATACTGAACAATATATAATTTGTTTTTACAACACATGCCCTTAGAGGGTCAAAATACAAAAAGAGAAAAGTACATAAGATGGAAATGAACAACAAGCAAAGAAAATAAAACATCCAATCCAAACTCATCCTCCTTAACCTCCTTCAGAAGTGCCTCAGTCACTGGACCAGCTGGATGCCTGGTAATGGTCCTGATTAGGAGGTTTCTGGTGGCAATGGCAGTGGTCAGCTTCTTGTGCCTGTCCTGATCCTTTGATCTCTTCAACCCAGCCCTAAGTTTCTCCAACCTCTCAATGTCCAGACGACCATCACTCCTTTCCCAAAGGGTCTTCTTCAGAGCTTGAGACAGATTCTCATTTCTTTCCTTCAGCTTCTCAAATTCTTCCAGGCTGACAGTTGCTGCTGGCTATACTGTAGATGGTCCAGGTATGTCCTCAATGGTGAAAGGCATTCCAGTAATTTGAGCTTTAGTACGGGACCAATCATAATACTGAGCTGAAGCAACATTATTACACCTCCCTAGAATAGCCATCCCTTTTGTCTGGATGTTGTCCCAAGCCCAAGATGCTTGTCTGACAGCAGCTAGATTTGGTTTTATTTCACAATACAGGGTCTCAGCTAAATCTTGCACTCTAGGAGGGTGAATCAAAGCATAGCCCTGTTATCTTTTAAACAGCAAAGGATTGTAGTTGATGCAACCATTTACTCCTATCAGAGGTACATTTGGGTATTGCCCACAGCTGGTGATTATGTCTTTGCCTTTGGTGCTCTGGGTGCACCATCTGATGTCATCTGAAGTCAAAGCAATGAGCCTCTTGGCCCAATTTTTCTGCTGGTGAGGATTCAAGAAGGCATCTGTCTTAGGTAGGTGTCTGAGCAGCCAGGTGTGAAACAAAGGAGCACAACATCTCACTAACTTCCCCCTCTGTTTCTCATTCCTCTGATGGATGGAATAATAAAAGTCTCTCAGCAATGTGGGTACTGGGTTCCTCAGAAGGAAAAGATGAATGGCATTCTTGCTGACAAATTTGGGCTCATCTGCAAACAGTATAACCCCATATATATTGAGGGCTAACAGTGCACAGACTGCCCTCCATTCTCCCAAGGAGGCCTTCAGGATGGCCTGAGAAATCAAGAAATCCAAGTGCAAACTAGGGATCCCAGCCTTTGTTGTCATGCTTTGCTCAATCAAGGCAGGCTCCAAGTACAGTGCCTTTGCTACTTCTTCATTGCTGGGAAAAGTCATCTCTGGGTTGAAAGGGATTCCACCCCTGATAGGTACTCCAATCAATGAAGAAAACTCTTCCAGCAAAGGCCCTAGCTGAAAGTCTGGGAAGGTGAAGCATCTCAAAGGTGGGTCATAAAACTGTAAGCATGTGTGGATCATGCTTCTCTGAGAAGGGTCAAGGTCCATAACCATATCCAGGATACCTCCATAGTGTTCCCTGAAAAATGGGATGTGGTCGGGAGTGATAAGTGACTGGACCTGCCTGATGCCAGTCAACACAGGCTCAAAGAAATGGTATGAAATGTTGCTTTTCCTGGGAGTAGCCATGAGTGCTGATGAAGAACTGAAGACAAGTGCTGATGAGGACCAAGACTGATACTAGAGATGAGCCACTGATAGGCTGATGCTGGTGATGATGAAGATGACTGAAGCAGACAACTGATGAAGACAGCTGAAGCAGATAACTGAAGAAACAGAGGTCTATTCAGATGAAGGGGTCAAAACCAAGACAAATATAATGTGGATACCCTGAAAAACAAATAAACAAATGTTAAATGATGCAATGATGATGTATGCAAATGATATGCAAGGGTTTGTGATCAAGCTGGATCTGATTATCTGTCTTGATATAAAGTCCATGTATGTTCAGGAAGTCCAGATGGAGGTTCAGAAATCCAGTAACCAAGGTGGGGGACTCAAATAAAGAGTCACATGTCCAGGGTTAAATCACAAGAACTGTCCAAAATGAGGTACTCTTAAACAAAAAAAGAACAGGGTATGATGTGGCCAAGGGTACCTGCATACCTGTAAACAGCCCAACCCCCTCACAGGTGATGTTCTAGAACAAGGATCCTCAGACTTGGATCAGTTATGAGAAGTGTAAACACTTCTAACCCGGAGGTACAGTGTTTACAATAACCATAAAAGATCCTCCTCTAATTCTCCTCAGTTTCTAAAGGTCATAATAAAGGTCATCCAGACTTAGCAGGCTTCCCAGATAGCCCTAGCACTACAGGAAATCTGTAGCACATAGTTCTCAAGAAGAAACCCACATATGAATCGTGTTTCATATTCCCGCACCAGACCGAAATGGAATGGGAAAGAATATGAAGCACACTAGTCTAGGTGTCACTCAGGTCCCGGGTATAGGACCTCATACTCTCAATGGAACCCCACCCATCAAGACAACAAACCAGATCCAGCAAAATGACAGTATGGCAGTATGATGTATAAAACTATAAGGAAAGCAGTAAACAAGACTGTACATAAAGTAATAAATATATAAATAAACACATATAGCACATAACACCCCAGTAAACACAAATCAAACAAGAGCTAGGAGGAACCCACAAAAAGAACCAGAAGCCCTGGTTACAGTATAAGGGTCCCCATCAGAGTCGCCAAGCTGTCGCTCCCACCAAATGAGGCTAAGTCAGAAGGGGTACAGACGCGAACGGTCGGCGAAAGGAGAGAGAACACACAAAGGTGAACTCAGAAGAAAGAGTCGCCAGCTAGGCATTTTTATCCCGGAGGAAAGGTAATGCTGCATAAACCTAAGGAAAAATATGGATAAGACGGTTGCGAACCAGAGAGACTGAGAAAGGGGGTTAGTTACAACCTAGGAAGGTATTAGCACCCAGATTGTCCGTCGTACTCGACGGGATCCACACTCAAAAGATTTGTGCTTAATGGGGTAGTGTTAGTGCAATTTGTGTATCAAAGCTGGAAAGAATGCAAGTGTCAGTGTAAGAGAAATGGAGTGTATAATAGAAGTGTCAGTGTAAGAACAAGAGGAAGCTCAAGATTTTGAGGCTAAAAGAATAATACTGAAGGAGGGGGAATATACAGGGACTTTTGTTCGATAACTGTTAAGTTATGCCTACGTATCCTCTCGTGCAATAAGTAAGTCAGAACACCGTAGTTCGACCCAAAGAGACTGAAAGATAAATTGACTTGTGAACTACTTACTTGTCTATGCTCAAGTGTATGACCTGTCTGGCTCAGGTGCAAACTGTCTTGCATTAGACGGAAGAAGCGAGTTCTCGTTTGTGAGTGAATGAGGTGAGAAAAGAATCCCGAAGGAGACGATTATAGTTTGTTTTTGGTGTCTTCAATCTTTTATTGGTTTTGAAAGTTTGTCATAAGTTAATGAGCTTAAGCCTAAACCAATGGGTTAGTAAACTCATCACATCCTCCCTCTGATTAGGGGTAATGAGAAGACCTTAAATGTGAAGTAAGCAGCTCACACTTAATCACCCTGATGTAGGATTAAGATCATTAACCTACTTACAATTATTTAGATATTTTTGTTGTTTTTGTTTAGTGTTAAGTAATGAGTTTAAGCCATAATCAGGGATTTAATGGACTCATTACACCATCCTAATAGAAGGATAATAGATGAGAACATTTAAGCTGAGAAAGGCTCCTCAACTTAATCCACGATTAGGGATTAACCTCATGACAAAACAAAGCCTTTATTAAATGGATTTTAGTTAATGATAAGATTAAGAAGTGGATTTTAGGGTTTGTAAGACAACTTGAGGGGGACTTGTCCATTAACACTAGGGTTAGTCCTTCTTAATCAATTAAGGAAGAATTAGAACCCTAATGCAAGGCCCAAGTTACAAGCTTGATGTCTTGGTGATTATTAAGTGAATTGATTAAAGGATTTAAATAACATTAAGGGTTTAAACCTTAGGATTAAAGTTATACACTCCATCCTAATAGAAGGATGCAGGCATAAGCTTAATCACAAAGCCTTAGAACCTTTAGGGTTTAGTCCTTGATTATGAGATGAGGAGAGAAGACTCAAAGATGACACAAAGGCAAAACTAAATGGGGAACTAATCAAGACCTAATTGTTATCATACTTGGAGATCCTAGGGTTTGTGAGGCTTAAGAGAGAAAGAATCTTCAAAGAGCCACCAAGGAGAGAAGCAGATGAAAGGAGAAAGAAACAGAGAGGAGCAAAGCAACTTGCTTCACTTAAGAAGACAAGTGGCTTGAAGGAAGAAAGTAAGAGATGAACATGAATGAGCAAGCCCACTCCAATACACAAGATAATATGCAGCAATGATGTAAGAGAGATGAGAAGAGATTGTGAGAAGTGAAGGCAAATTCACTTCTCAAAACAACTTACCACCTGAAAAGTTATTAAAAGAAATGAACTGCAATGAGAATGAGATGAAATGCCATGATGCAAACCAAGGTCAGAAGCATTCACATGATGTTAGTGATGCTAAGAGATGATTCTAACACAAGACAAGAGATGAGAATGATCGACAAGCATGAGGATGCAAATGAAGCATGCTTTGAACCATAGAAGTTCATGAAAGTTTATGAAATGGAATGGACATATAACATGGCAAATGAAATATGCAATGATCAAACATGATTCTAATATATCCTAAGATGTATTATGAATCATGTGGATACACAAAATGTCATGGCAAGTTCTTAAAAGCAAGAAGATGAGAGATGGATGCAAAGGAAGGCACAAATTAGGGTTTACATACAACAAACCATGCAAAAATTCAAAACCATAAGCAAATGATGTGATAAAAAATTGAAAATGGGACCAAAGGAACCCTAACCCTACATAAGATCACTGCCCAAAGGAGGAGACCTAAATCTAACCTAATGGAAGTTATGGTTTTTCTAAGTCAACTAGGGTTTCAAGGTACCTTACAATGAAAAATGCTAAACAAATTGAAAATGGAAGATAAATTCAAACCAATTTTATCCTATAAACTAAATGCTATGAAGGATGCAATGCAAGAAAAACCATCATCAAACTCTCAATGGTTAGCCATAATGGATTTTTCCAAGTTTGAACCAAAATATTGCTTTTAAAAGAATTTAATTCCAATGAAAATTGTCAAAATGCATCAAGAACCAAAAAGAAATTTGTTTTGAGAGTTTGATAATGTTTCTAAATGTTTTAAAATGCAATATGAATTTTTTGGTGAATTTTAAATACCTAAATACATTTTTAATTAATTAATTTTCATTAACTAATTAAAAATAAACATTTAAATGATTTAAAAATAATTCTTAATGCAAAAAATAAAAATAAAAATATTTTTGGGTTCTGAAAATTAATGAAATGTTTGACAAAATTTTTCAATGTATTTTCCTATTTTTAAAAATTTGTGTAAATAAAATGAAAAAGAAAAGAAATAAAATTAAAATAAAAGGAAGTAAGCCAAAGGAGAGGTCAGGATTTGATCTGGGTTTGAAGGTGTTGACTTGGCGCCACATCCAATGGCCTAAGTTCAAACCTGACTAAACTTTATTTAATAATTAATTAATCTTAGGTTAAGTTAATTAATGTCTGATTAGGGCTTAATGAGCCATCTGGACCATCTAAGTGCGCGCGGGAAGCAGGATCCTAGGGTTGGAATTCAAAGTTGCTAATTAAACACAATTAGGGAAAATGACTTTCAGATGACCGGAACAGTGGTTCCGGTCATCTTCTCCGGCGAGCATAAACCCTAGATTCTTCTACAGGTTACCAAACACGAAATTTCTTCCACCAAAATGATCCTCTCATCAATCTAAACCTAAACCCTCATCTCAAATTCATTTATTTTCTCTCACAAGCCTGAATCGAAGCAAAATACGAAACACGGGCAAATGTTCAGAGATGTCATACATGCTGGTTTCTTCACCATTTCAAAAAATAAATACATATTCATGATCAGGAGAACACATAGCATCATAAAAGAACTTAAAAATTAACTTCAGGGAAAAATGTTCTTCATGTTACCTGAGATGAAGCTTTCCTGATTTTGAGCTTTCTGGCCTCAAACTTTGTGCAATCCTTCTCCTTTAAGCACCCTGATGATGAAATGAAGCTTGGGGAGCTTTGAGAGTGGCTGGTTGTGGCTGTTTTGTTCTGGTGTAGCAGAAATGGAGGTCTTTGTGTGTGATGATTCAAGCTGTTTCAGGGGGTGGATTTTGTTCTATGAGTGATTTGTGACTTGTTGGTGAAAGAAGAATGAAGGTTTGATGGTTGAGGAAGGAGTTTCAAAGAGGAGAAGGTTCAGGCCAGTTTTTGTGAATCTGCTTGTGTGTGTTTTCTTGGCTCATGTCCAGCTTGCTTTATGTTCCATAACACATCCCTAGGCTATTGGAAGAGGTCTGAGGAAGTGACATGTACTGTGTGAATGGTATGGGGTGATTGGCCAAAAAGTCAAGAATTGTGTACTATAGGTATGGGCTGTGGCAGAGGAAATCTAAAGGGTGCATCTGCCTCAGTTGAGTTTGAGGATGACCCTAGGATCAAAAGAAGGCAGCTGGGTGCATTGGATAGCAAGATGACATAGTTTTTGCATTTTTCCCTCTTTGAAGTTTCTTATGATTCAACGCATGAAAACTCATGATTTCTTGGGCAATTCGTGACAAAATGAGTTATGTGATGTTGTTATGGTGTTTTGATACCAACTATAAGTCAAACCAATCCTTGGACATCATTCTTGCAAGAGTTCTTTTTTGGAGAATCTCATGGAAAATGGCTTATGAAGGTTTGTGATTTAGTGCATGAACCTTGAAAAATCTTGGGAAATTCTGATCCTTCTAAGTTGTAACATGTTATAATGATGCAAAGAAGTCGTTTAGAGGTCTTGGAAGTGCTTGGAATTTGAATTTGCAAGAATCCCTCTTTGGTGCCAAAAGTGGAAATTTCATGATTTTTCCCAACTTTGCAAAGCCATAACTTTTGATCCAAAATGAATTAGAAAAAGTTCTTGTACTTTTTGAAAAGGGAATGATCCAATATACAAATTTCATGACCAAAGTTTTCTCATTTGAATCATTTTTGAATCAATTTGAGGAGGTTGAAAAACTTTCCCAAAATAGCAAGTTTACATTACAAGTCACTTTCCCAAAAAGGCAACTTTGCAAATGGCTTGAAATTTTCCAATTTTGTGAACTTCTAACACCTTCTATGATCAAATAAACATAATACACAATCAAAATGATGGAGAACACCCTTTGGTTAGGTCATTGGGGCCTCAGATGCCCTGATTTTGCACTGACTTGCTCAAGAAGTCATCCCTTGATCAGATGCATTCCCCATGGAATTTCTTCATGAAAATTGATATGCATGATCCTCATAACATATAGAGACCAATAGAAACAATAATGGCCAAAAAAATTGGAGTTATGGCCTCTGAAACCAAAACCCTAATTCTAGGTCATCTGTGTAGTTAATCCTGGCTCTGCTCCCATGCCTTTCTCAGTTCTTGTGATTCTTTGACTTCCTTGATCTTGTGAGGATATAATATGATGCTTGAGCATACATGGACCCCTTTGCAGTGATTAATGACCTTTGGAATGGCTCAAGTGGCTCTTGGATTGCTCAGATCACAAACCCTAGATGCAGATGACTTTGAATCAATGCAGTGAATCAAAAATGTAATATGAGATGCTATGATTGAATTTATGCACATGAAAAGATCACAAGCCATGGTGTGAATGGGTGAGGGCAAATTTGGGGTGTTTACACAAGGTATTACATAAGCTTACATGATTGCATTAAGATAAAACAAGTATAATATTTTGTTTTTATGGAATTATTATTGTGTTTTTCATTCGAGGCTAGAACTACAATGTTTAAACTAACCAATCATCACAACAACATCAAGGAAAATAAAACTAACAAATGTTAGAGAGAAGCTCCAACATCTCTCTAACCTTCTTCATCGCGACCTTAAGATTTAAGGTACTACCATGGACTGGAAGCTAGCAAGGAGGAATAATTTCAGGAACATAGTACAAATATGGGACGTGTTCCCGTTAGGTAGATTATCAAGACCATAGGCCGATCTTAACTTAGTCTCAGTGTTTTTCTCAAAGATACCAGATAGGATAAAATTGGAGGATATTATTGGGTTTTTTGGTTCTGAAGGTGATATTGTGGGGGTGGTGATTTCCCCGAGATGGAACAAACTGGGAAAGCGGTACGGTTTCACAAGGTTCATAGGAGTCCAAGACACGAGGGTTCTTACCGTGAAGTTAGATAACATTCAGATCGATGGAAGGAAAATTCATGTGAATCCTTCGAGATTCGAAAGAAAATGATAGAGGAAGATGAATATGGATACAAGGAAAGAGTTTAGAGGTGTCACTCAGTTGAATATTCATCAGTATTTTGGTGTGCATAGGAACTAGCAGAGGGTTATTAGCAGTTTCCAAGGAGGACCAGATGTAAATCCTTTGCAAAGGTGGTTGGAGCATCGGTTCGATTTTCCGATAAGGAGGACCAAACGATTTTTTCCTATCATTCTGACGTGGGGCATGTGGAGAGGCTAAAGAAGGCGTACATTGGAGAGGTTCAAATTCCGGGGACGACGTTCAATATTCAAACTTTCTTTGAGTCAGAGGGGTACTTTAAAATCAAAGTCACTCCTTTGGGAGCCAATTTCTGCTTGCTGGAAGAAATAGAATGGGATGCCATTGAAGATTGATCGTGGAAGGGGAAAATTGAGGGAGTCAATGGCTCATTTCAATTCGACCGTGGACGAAGAGGGATATGGACAATGACAGAGTCATGTGAGTAATGTGGATGGGGAGGGATCGATACTGAACATGGTTAAGTGTTTGATAAACTTTTCATCACAGTCAGAACCGGAGCTCTGATGCATATTGAAGTGACAAAAACACAATAAAGTGAGGTTTGAATTGGGGTTTTCAAAAAACAAAAGCTTTTTACCCAATCAAAAAAATCAACGCTAAAGAGCAAATAGAGAAAATAAGACAATAATTTTTAACTGGTTCACTTGAAAACGTCAAAGTTAATTCAGCCCACATGCTCAACTGATTACAACTGCACTAGCAACTGCAGGTGACTAACAAACCACAAAGATGCAAAATCTATGTCTTCTCTAGGATTCTGTCCTAACTGGTCCCTTAAGTAAATACAAGCAACCATTTGAATAAGAGTTGTTTTACAAGGATTTATTTTACACAAACAGATATAAACTAGTTAAAAACACAATACACTTAAAGATAAATTCTGCATAATAATTCTATTGTTGCGGGCAACAGTCTCTTCGAATTCTTGGACATCAATTCTTCAAGTCTTCAAGTATTTAAATAGCCCGTAGAAAATACATTTGTTGAAGGGAAGATTGGGAATTCTTCATGAATTAGTTGGCGACTTGATCAACAATTTGATACGAATGGGAGAACAAAATGTATTGTACTGATTTCCTCACTCCATAAAATGCATGTAGTGGAAAGAATATTTGATTTATACATTGTACTATTTTCCCTCATATAAACTATCCTTTATCTTCTTTTCTTTAGTGGCTTCTGGATAAAAGTTGTTTAAAGCATAAGTTAGAAGAGTTGATTTTTCTTAAGTTCAAAAACTGCAATCATCAATCAAAAGCTTGATCACATCAATATCTTACTTGAGATTCTTTAGAGTCTTCAAGAAATTTCAGCAAGTAGAACTTCAGAAGCTTGAGCAGTCTTTAGAAGTGAATTGATGAAAGTCACACGTCAGAAGCAAGGTCCGAGAGAACATTGCAACAACAACATAAAATTTTCTCAGAAGCTTCTTAATCCGTGAATTTGAGCAAAAGAGATCCATATCAATATATTCAGAATCTTGAAACGTTTCATGTTCAAGAGTCAAAATAAACACGGTTTGCTAAAGATACACAATAACAAATTGTTAGGAGTACTAAAATAGTCACCAATACCTTCAGTTGCTAGAGTATTGTCATTTGAAAATTTCACCATGTTCTTCCTCAGGGGCTTCAAGTTGACAAACCAATATTTCCTACCAGTCATGTGTGATAAGCATCCTGAGTCCAAGGTAACAGCCCGGGCCCCTCGCAAGGCAATCCCGACACTGCCACCTCACGATCTTCTCTACTCCCCTCACTAGTAGAGTTTTTGCCTTCCGTGGGAATCAAACCTTGTACCCTGGGGTTCAAGTACTTGTTCAATCCATTCCCACTACCACTTGAGCTACTAGCTCAATTGGTAGTGGGAATGGATTGAACAAGTACTTGAACCCCAGGGTACAAGGTTCGATTCCCACAGAAGGCAAAAACTCTACTAGTGAGGGGAGTAGAGAAGATCGTGAGGTGGTAGTGATGGGATTGCCTTGCGAGGGGCCCGAGCTATTACAAAAAAAGGCGCCTTTTTTTGTAACAGCCCGAGCCTCCTACGCTCCCGGCACTATTACCTCACGATCTTCTCTACTCCCCTCACTAGTAGAGTTTTTGCCTTCCGTGGAAATCGAACCTTGTACCCTGGGGTTCAAGTACATGTTCATTCCATTCCCACTACCAATTGAATGAATTGGTAGTGGGAATGGAATGAACATGTACTTGAACCCCAGGCTACAAGGTTCGATTCCCACGGAAGGCAAAAAATCTACTAGTGAGGGGGTAGAGAAGATCGTGAGGTGGCAGTGTCGGGATTGCCTTGCGAGGGGCCCGGGCTGTTACACCAAGTACCATTGATCTTGGAATCTCTCTTCATCTCTTGTTGTGACCATCAACAACATCTCTTCTTCTTCATGTTTTTCCATATTTGAATCAACTTCTTGATTCTTCTTTTTTTCAAGACAATTACTAAAATAGTGACCATACTTCTTACAATTGTAAAAATGAATGTGACTTTTATCTGGCTTTTGACAACCACTTCTTACTCTACCTACAACACCACATCTTTGGTTGCCTTGGTTCCAGGGTTTTATTTGATTTGACTAGCCTCCTTCTTGCTTATTTTGACTAGTCGAATTGCTGTATCCACCTCTGCCTTTGTTGTCGAACACATTTCCTTTGCCTTTTTTATCTATTAATGATTGAGCCTGCAGAACCACATCACTCTTCGACTTACCGATTGCTCTTTAAGTCATTCTTTGTTCATGATATTCAAGCGTCCCTTGAAGATATTCTTTTGTCACCTTCGGAAAATATTTTGACTCTTCCATGGCTACTACCACGTGGTCGAACTTTTGAGCCAACAATCTCAAAATATTTGAGACAATTGCTTTTATCGTAGCGTTTCTCCATATGATTTGATGTGATTCACAAGTTTCGTAACTCTTGTGAAGAAATCTGTTATGCTTTCATTTTCTTTCATCTGAATCAATTCATAAGCCCTTTTGTGAGTTTGTAACCTCAACTTTTTCACCTTTTCTACGCCTCCAAACAACTTCTCCAGAATTTCCCACGCATCCTTGGCTGATTATGCATCACTAACCTTCTCAAAGTTATCTGGATTAACACATTAATGGATTATAAAGAGAGATTTATAATATTACTTCTTCAATTCTTCGTGTGTAGCCTTTTCTTGATTTGTTGTGTTCTTTACAAGCGTTACTACACCTTCCTTCACAAGATCCCATAAATCTTGATAACAATTGAAATTCTGGGATCAGGTATGTGATGTCGAATGAGATGTTTAAACAATTGAAGACTTGAACAAAACATAAAGTGCAAGAAAATTAAACAACACAGGAAATTGTTAACCCAGTTCAGTGTATAACCACACTTACATCTGGGGGCTACCAAGCCAGGAAGAAAATCCAATATAAGTAATATTAATTCTAGACTTAAACCACTCAGTTTAATCTTTCACTTAATATCTACCCAAGGCAATTTCTACCTAAGACACAACTTAGATATGAGTACCAACTCACTCCCCCTCAATCACACCGTGATATGTTTACAAGTTTAATAAAATTGAAGTCATACTTCAAACAAAACAGCTTTATCTTACTTCACAGTTTCAATCAAGACACAAATACACTTTTGCTTAAAAGATCATAAAGTGATACACATATACAACCTGCTATTAAAACACAAACTCCCTATTAAGTCTTCTTAATTTTGTACTCTATTCGGAGAGTTTCTGTTGCTTAAATAGATTCTTGGATTTTTGGGCTTTCTGTAGGTTATCCAATCCTGATACGCATGCTGCCATCACCTTGAATTAGGGTTTGTTACTTCCTTGATTCTAGGTGAGTCAGTTCTTCTGTTTATACTGAAATCATATAACCAATCTCCCTACAGATGCGCCTTCTTCTATTTTATCCATTCATAATTAATTCTAGATAAATTCCCTGAATTTACTCAGTTCTGTTAAGCTTTAATTAATTCTGGTAGCAGGTTTGAGATGTCACAACATCTGGTGTGACATCCTGAAAACTGAACTTACTTCATTAACTGATACAATGTCCCAACATCTGGTGTGACATCCTGAATTAAGTTCATTTACTTATACTCTGTTTGATAATGTCACAACATCTGATGTGACATCCTGAACTAAGTTCAACACTTCTTGTTTGTCAAAAATTCTGCCAATTCTAAACATCTACAAACTCCCCCTTTGGCTAATTTTTGGCTAACATAATCTTCTGGTTTATCAGAGTGCAGCAGAGTTTCTTTTATCAGAGTACAACAGTTCTTTTCTGTTGAGTCATGTGTGAGTTTACTCCCCTTAAACCTATATGTGTTCTGACTTGTTTCAACATAATTTTTTTTATTAAAAATAACTTAGTTCAGAAGCAAACAAAAGACATTTTTCATTAATCAGTAAGCTGCAACAGACATTGTTGTTGTTGTTCAGTTCTCTTCTCCCCCTTGTTAGACATAAATTTGGGGCCAAATTTTACATTGACAGAGAGAATTAAGAAATTACAAATTCAAAATACAATGCTGAAGCAGACAGTACACTTCCTCACATACATTTGTCACTCAGAATCTTCATATTCAGTGTCTTCTTCTTCTTCAGATTCATCATCAGAGTCAGTAGCCTTCTGAGCACTCTCTTCCATTTCCAGCCTTTGAATAATCTCCTCAAGCTTCTACTTCCTGGCATCCAGTTCTTTGCATGTGTTCTTCAGCTCAGCAATTAAAGCAGCTTTGGATATAGGAGACTTTGCCTTTGAAGGTCCAGCAGATGTCCCAGAGGGAGCTTCAACATCAGCTGCATGATGACTTAAGAACAACTTGTAATTGAAGGCCAGAGGACTCTCTCTTTTGTAGATTGAATTCTTCTTAGTGAGGATACCAGGATACTGGCTGAGGATTATTCCACACAGTAAAGAAGGGAAGGCAATAGGCAGCTTTGTTGCAGATGTCCCAGCATGCTTCAGTGTTTGATCAAAAATGTAAGCCCCAAAGTCCAGCTTTATTTGGGTGCCCACAGCATATATGAATCTGCCCAATCCAGTTGCTATTGAGGAGGTATGGTTGGTAGGGACCCAATTTATAGTGCCAATCCTATGCAGCATTGCATACTTCCTTGTTAGCAAGCTAACAGAAAGTTTGCCCTTGACTGGCCAAGCTTTGACTTGATTGGCAGTAATGACCTTGCACACCTGGTTGTCAGTCTTCCCCAGCTCATTAGGTCCATCAGATTCTCTCCCTAGATAGTGGTTGATAACTGTCGCTCCCACCAAATGAAGCCGGGTCAAATGGGGTACAGACGCGAACGGTCGGCGAAAAGATGGTGCGAGAACACACAGGAGTGAACTCACAGGGAATGGAAAGAGTCTCCAGCTAGGCATTTTTATCCCGGAGGAAAAGTAATGCTGCATAGACCTAGAAAAAGATATGGATAAGACGGTCGCGAACCATAGAGACTGAGAAAGGGGGTTGGTTACAACCTGGGAAGGTATTAGCACCCAGATTGTCCGTCGTACTCGACGGGATCCACGCTTAAAAGATTTGTGTTTTAAAGGGGTAGTGTCAGTGCAATCTGTGTGTAAAAGAGCTGGAAAAGGATGTACAGGTGTCAGTGTAAAAGCAGTGTGAAGTGTATAGGTGAAGTGTTAGTGTAAGAACAAAGAATGAGATGCTCAAGATCATGAGGCTTAAAATAATGAAACTGAAAGGAGGGGGAATATACAGAGACTTTTGTTCGATAACTGTTAAGTTATGCCTACGTATCCTCTCGTGCAATGAGGAAGTCAGAACACCGTAGTTCGACCCAAAGAGACTAAAAGATGAATTGACTTGTGAACTGCTTACTTGTCAATGCTCAAGTGTATGACCTGTCTGGCTCAAGTGCAAACTGTCTTGCATTAGACGGAAGAAGCGAGTTCTCGTTTGTGAGTGAATGAGATGAGAAAAGAATCCCGGAGGAGACGATTATTGTTTGTTATTTGTGTTTTAAATCTTTTATTGCTTTTTGTGTTTGGCATAAGTTAATGAGCTTAAGCCTAAACCAAAGGGTTAGTAAACTCATCACATCTTCCCTCTGATTAGGGGTAATGAGAATACCTTAAGTGTGAAGTCAGCTTCTCACACTTAATCACCATGATGTAGGATTAAGATCATTAACCTACTTGTGATTACTTAGATGTTTTTTGTGGTTTTTGTTTAGTGTTAAGTAATGAGATTAAGCCATAATCAAAGATTAAACAAACTCATTACACCATCCTAATAGAAGGATAATAGATGAGAGTGTTTAAGCTGAGGAAAGCTCCTCAACTTAATCCATGATTAGGGATTAAACTCATGACAAAACAAAGCCTTTATTAGATGGATTTTAGATAATGGTAAGATGATGAAGTGAATTTTATGATTTGTAAGACAACTTGAGGGGGACTTGTCCATTAACACTAGGGTTAGTCCTTCTTAACCAATTAAGGAAGAATTAGAACCCTAATGCAAGGCCCAAGTTACAAGTTTGATGTCTTGATGATTATTAGATGAATTGATTAAAGTATTTAAACACATTAAGGGTTTAACACTTAGGATTAAAGTTATACACTCCATCCTAATAGAAGGATGCAGGCATAAGCTTAATCACAAAGCCTTAAAGCCTTTAGGGTTTAGTCCCTGATTATGAGATGAGAAGAGAAGACTCAATGAGACACAAAGGTAAAACTAAGAGGGGGGACTAATCAAAACCCTAATCATTGTCATGCTTGGTTGTTCTTAAGGTTTGTGAGGTTTACAAGAGAAATCTTCAATGGAACCACCAGGAAGCAGATGAAAGGAGCAAAGAGAAGCAAAGTAACTTGCTTCACTTAAGAAGACAAGTCACTTGAAGAAAGAAAGTAAGAAGAAGAAGAATGAGCAAGCTCAATCTCAAACACAAAATAAAATGCAGCAATGATGCATAAGAGAGATGAAAAGAAATTGTGAGAAGTGAAGGCAAATTCACTTCTCAAAGTAACTTACCACCTGAAAAGTTAGTGAAAGAAATGCAATGCAATGCAAAATGAGATGAAATGGCATGATGCAAATCAAAACCAGAAGCATATGTGTGATGCTAATGATGCTATGGGATGATGCAAACATGAAACAAAGCATGGGGATGATCATATGAACATATGGATGCAAGAGAAGCATGCTTAGAACCATGATCATACATGAAAAGTTATGAAATGCAAATGACATACAACATGGCAAATGAAAGATGCAATGATCAAACATGCTTCTAATATGTCTTAAGATGTCCAATGAATCAAATGGATGCACAAAATGCTATGGCAAGTCATGGTATGCAAGCAAATGCAAGATGAATGCAAATGAAAGCCCAAATTAGGGTTTATGATCAATGCAACAAACAAAAATCAAAACCAGAAGCAAACATCATGATAAAAAATTGAAAATGCATTCAAGAGAACCCTAAACCTATACAAACTCACTTCCCAAAGGAGTGGATCCAATTCTTAACCTAGTGAGGGTTATGAATTTCCTAAGATTTCTAGGGTTTTAGGGTACCTTGACAAGAAAAAATGCCAAAAAAATTGAAAATGCAAGATCAAATCATGCCAATTTAATCCTACAAACTACATGATATGCAAGACACAATGCAAAAAGAATCAAAGTCCAACTCTCAATGGTTAGGCAAAAATGAATTTTTGAACATTGGATCAAAATAATGCTTTGAAAGGAAATTAATTCCATAGAAAATTGTCAAAATGCATCAAGATCAAAAAATAAATTTGGTTTGTGGGTTGGACAATGTTTCTAAATGTTTCTAAAGGTTTCATGAATTTTTTGGTGATTTTTAAATACCTAAAAGTATTTTTAATTAATTAATTCTCATTAATTAATTAAAAATAAACTTTTAAATGATTTAAAAATATTTTTTAATGCAAAAAATAAAAATAAAAATGTTTTTGGTTTCTGAAAATTAATAAAAGTTTGTACAAAAATTTTCAGAATTTTAAAATTGTTTTGCTATTTTTAATAAAATGCACAAAAGAAATACAAAACAAATGACTTAAAATTAATAAAAATGAAAAGTATTCTAATCCAAAGGCTGACATTTAAACCTGGGGGAGAGTGTTTGACTGCGCGCGTGAATCAAAGGTCAGGATTGGTTCTGGCTTAATTAGATTAATTATGATTTATTAAATTAATAAAACAGATTAGGGCTTTAATGATTCAATCTGGACCACTCAACACTTAAACTAATCAGCATCCGACGGCCACGAACGCATCTGGAAAATTAATTAGGGTTAGGGCTAATGACTTTCAGGTGACCGGAGGGAAGCTCCGGTCATCTTCTCCGGCGGGTTAGAAACCCTAAAACATGCTACAGGCCACCATTCATCAAATTGAAGCCAGGGAAATGATCCTCTACCCAAACCCCATTCAAATCACCCTTTAAACAAAATTTATAACCCAAGAACAGAGAGAATCGAATCAAACAAGTTTCACGGGTGAAGTTTCAGAGAGCCATGAAATGATCATTTCTTCACCATTTTCAATTCCAAGGACATCATTATGATCAGCACAACATACACTTTCATTTTATAACAAGAAAAACAAGCTCTGTGAGAAAGTGTTCTTGGCCATACCTGAGCTGGAAAGCTTCAATGGTGAGCTTCCAGAACCTCCCACTTGTGCAAATGAACTTCCTTGGCCCTTCTGAACTCAATGGAATGCCTCAAAACTCTTGTTGATGGCTGGTTTGTGAAGGTGAGTTCTGGTGTAGCAGATTCCACAGTTGTGTTCAAGAGGGTTTCAAACTGTTTTAATGGTGGATTCTGGTTCTTTGGAGGATGTATGATTTATTGGTGAAGGAAAAATGAGGGTTTGATGGCTGGATAGAGAGATTCGAAGAAGAGGAGTTTTTGACAGTTTTTGGAGTGTGCTGTGTTGTGTGTGTTCCAGGCTTGCTTCTCTATTGTTTTATGACCCTTAGGCAATCCATAAACAATCCCAGCAATCTAGGAGGGCAGGTGTGCACTGTGGGATTGGTATGGGAGGATTGGCCAAAAAGTCAAGTTGATTTGTACTTGCAGCATGGGCTATGGCAGCAGCAGTCTAAAGGCTTGTCTTGCCTCAGCTTGAGTCAAGGATGACCCTTGGATGGCTCATGAAAGTCTGCTGCATTTGGATCATGAGCTAGAGAGGTTTTTGCAACTTGCCCACTTGTGTTATTTCATGATTTTGGCCATGTGAATGTGAGAACTCTTGCTGGATTTTTGATGTGGGATGCTTCATTTGGTCATGGCAATGTGTTAGAACCAGCTAGTGATCATACAATTCATGGGAGAATGATTTTGCCAAGAATCCCTCTTTGCACTTTTATGAAAAATGACTTATGGATATTTGAAAATCAAGGCACAAAAATGAGAAATCCCTTGGGCCAATTCTGATTTTAGGTCATGTATGATCATGTTGTGAAGTTTAGAAATCCATTTGATAACTTAATTTGCCTTGAGAAGTGAATTTGCAACTTTGCCTCTTTGGTGGAAAACTTCAAATTTTGTGATTTTTGCCAACTTTGACAAGCCATAACTTTTGATCCAAAATGAATTAGGTCATGTTCTTGTACTTTTTGAAAAGGGAATGATCCATTCTACAACTTTCATGACCAAAGTTTTTCCATTTGAAGCTTTTTTGAATCAAAAAGTAAAGGTTGAAAAAGTTGCCTAAAATGGCAATTTCATTAAAAGTCAAACTTCCCCAAAAAGTCAACTTTGCAAAAGACTTGAAATTCTTCAAATTTGTGAACTTCTAACATCTTCCATGATCAAATAAAGATCATATACAATCAAAATGATGAAGAACACCCTTTGGTTGGGTCATTGGGGGCCTCAGATGCCCTGATTTTACACTGACTTGCTTGAAAAGTCAACTCTTGATCAGATGACTTCCCCATGGAATTTCTTCATGAAAATTGATATGCATACTACCTATACCATATAGACACCAATAGAAACAAGAATGACCAAAAAAAATTGGAGTTATGGCCTTTGAAACCAAAACCCTAATTCTAGGTCATCTGTGCAGTCAAGCCTGACTCTGCTTCCATGCCATTCTCAGTTCTTGTGATTCCTTGACATTCTTGACTTTGAGAGGATATAATATGATTCTTGAACATACATGGACCCCCTTGAAGTGATTGATGGCCTTTGGAGTGGCTCAAGAAGCTCTTGGATTGCTCAGATCACAAACCCTAGATGCAGATGACTTTGAACCTATGCAGTGAATCAAAAATGTGATATGAGATGCTATGATTGAGTTTATGCATATGAAATGATCACAATCCATGGTGTGAATGGGTGAGGGCAAATTTGGGGTGTTTAAAATAACCCTAGGAGAGAATTCCACACATCTCCCTCTTACATACACCTTTCTGAATTCATCTGACTTACCATCAGCATAGTCCTCTTGAAGGTTGACAATGAATTCCTTGACTAACAGCTCATAGCAAGGTGAAAAGTTTGACACTGTTTTGAATAAGCCAGCAGAAGAAATTAGGTCAATTACCTCAGTGCACTCAAGTGCATTGCTGCCCAGCTCTCTTTCAAGTGCTACCCTTCTTTGGTAGACAAATTTCCATCTGCTCACACTTGACACATGATGGAAAGAAATATTATCCAGAGGACCTTCTGGAACAGCAGAGGTAGAACTTGAAGGTGCTGGTTTCTTCTTTGGTTGGGATGTTGGGACATCCTCTTCAACATCTGAATCTGATGGAGTGACAGCTTTCCTCTTTTGTGTATTCACCTTGCTCCATTGTTTGGTAGGACCAAAAGCAACTTTAGCTTTGTCCTTCTTTGGTGTAGGTTGTTTCTTTTCAGGAGTTGCATGTCCTACATTCTTCTTTTCCTTCCTAGTCCTAAGCCTTTTGGCTATGCTAGGGTCCATAGAGGCAATGATTTCTGTGTCAGAATCATGCTCTATGTCTACAACAGGAGGAGGTTGAGCAGTCTCCTCTTCAGCAGGTGGATCAACAGAGGCTTGATCATCAGTGAAGGCCTTGTGCTGGTCCTCATATGTTTCATCATCATCATCAGTGGAGGCCTTGTGCTGGTCCTCAGATGTTTCAACATCTATTGGGACATCCTGTTGAGCAGGAGTGTCCTCTTCAGCTTGATTACTCTGTTCTTCTTGTGGAGCTGGCATGGTGTTCAGAGGAATAGATATTCCACTCATAACTCTTTTCTCAGACAGAATCCTGTTCACAAGATCCTTAATTGAAGCATCCACATACTCAGAGGCTTTGGGATTGGTGTTTGAGGATGAAGGCTTCCCTTTGACTTTGTTGAATACAGGTTCCTTTGCTCTTCTCACATTAGGAGTTCTAGGCTTTTGAGCAAGATGAACATTTCCCCTGATTTCGTCTATGGGAGTTGAATCCATAGGTACCACAGATATGGGGGTTGCATGCACCATATCTTCTTGGTTGAGGATTTCATCAGAGAGATTAGGGTTTTGATGTTGAGACATTTTCGAATGTGGTGGAGGAAGAGGTTAGGATTGATTGAGTTTGATGAGCTCTGAAAATCAGCTATAGCATGCAACTTGTTTTGAGAGGATGATGAGAAAATGAATAGATGAGAGCAAGCTGAAACTTTTATAAGAGCCGTTACTTGGAGAATTTTAAGGAGTGGAATACACAGAGTTCTTGACCAGACTGGTGTTGCCATCTGGTGATCATGCCATACGATGTCATATGACATCTTGGCACTTCTCCATAACTGCTATATTTCACATAAGCAGATTCCCAATTTACCCCTTAGGTTTTCAAATTGGGTAGCATCCAAAGCTTTAGTAAATATATCAGCCAATTGCAAATCCGTGGCTACATGTTCCAATGAGATCATTTTCTCTTCCACAAGATCTCTGATGAAATAATGCCTGATATCAATATGCTTGGTCCTGCTATGTTGGATAGGATTCTTTGATATGTTAATAGCACTTAAGTTATCACAATACAATGTCATGACATCTTGTGGGACATTGTATTCAGTGAGCATTTGCTTCATCCAAACCAACTGTGAACAACTGCTACCAGCTGCAATATATTCAGCTTCAGCAGTGGATAAGGATACACAATTTTGTTTCTTACTGAACCAAGAAATCAAATTGTTTCCTATGAAGAAGCATCCTCCTGATGTGCTCTTTCTATCATCAGCACTTCCAGCCCAATCAGCATCACAGAAGCCAGTGAGAATTGGTTCACATCCATGGGAGTACATTATTCCATAGTCACAAGTACCATTGACATATTTCAGAATTCTCTTGACCTGGTTTAGATGGATAACTTTTGGATCAGCTTGATATCTTGCACATACACCTACTACAAAGGCTATATTTGGTCTGCTAGCAGTCAGATATAATAAGCTTCCAATCATGCTTCTATATAGGCTTTGGTCCACCTTCTCACCCTTGTAAATCCTTTGTCAGCTTTAAATGAGTGGGGGCAGGTGTTCTTTTATGACTTGCACTATCCATCCCAAACTTCTTCACAGTGTTCTTGGCATACTTGCTTTGGGATATGAACATTGAATCTTCCATCTACTTGATTTGCAGTCCAAGAAAGTAGGTTAGTTCTCCTACTAGGCTCATCTCAAATTCAGATTCCATTTGAGTGACAAAATGTTTAACCATCCTGTCTGACATCCCACCAAAGACAATGTCATCAACATATATTTGAGCAATCATAAATTTCCTTCTTCATCCTTCACAAACAAGGTTTTGTCTATTCCACCTTTTCTGTATCCTTGTTTTGTGAGAAAAGTGGTCAGCCTTTCATACCATGTTCTTGGGGATTGCTTCAGTCCATAAAGAGCCTTCCTTAGTTTGTACACATGGTTTGGACAGCTTGGATCAACAAATCCCTTAGGCTGTTCTACATATACCTCTTCATTAAGATATCCATTTAGAAAGGCACTTTTCACATCCATTTGAAATAGCTTGAACTTCAGAATACAAGTAATTCCTAAAAGTAGTCTAATTGATTCAAGCCTTGCTACTGGTGCAAAGGTTTCATCAAAGTCTACTCCCTCAATTTGTGTGTATCCTTGAGCTACAAGTCTAGCTTTGTTCTTTGTAACAACTCCCTGCTCATTTGACTTGTTCTTATACACCCATTTAGTGCCAATCACATTTATGTCATCAGGTCTAGGAACAAGATCCCACACTTCATTCCTTGTGAACTGACCTAATTCTTCTTGCATAGCACAAATCCAATACTCATCATTAAGAGCTTCCTTGATGTTTTTAGGTTCTATTTTTGAAACAAAACAAGAACCTGAAATCACCTCTCTTGATCTAGTGCTTACACCTCTGTTGGGATCACCAATTATTAAATCTTTGGGATGATCCTTCTGGATTCTGATGGAGGGAGGTTTGCTGGATTGTTCTGTCCTTGCTTCAATTTGAGTGAAGTCAGGATGATCACTCTTTATTTCAGCTTCAGTCTGACTGTCAGCAAATGTTCCAACATCATCTGTAACATCAGCAGGGGCATCATCAATTATCACATTTATGGACTCCATTATAACCTTGGTTCTAGAGTTAAATACTCTATAGGCTCTGCTATTTATAGAGTATCCAAGGAAAATCCCTTCATCACTTTTAGGATCCATTTTTCTTCTTTGCTCCCTATCAGCCAGAATATAACAATTACTTCCAAACACATGGAAGTACTTAACTGTGGGTTTCCTACCCTTCCAGACTTCATAGATTGTGGACAAGGTTCCTTTCCTTAGAGTGACTCTATTATGAATGTAACAAGCTGTGTTCATAGTTTCAGCCCAGAAGTACAATGGTAACTTTTTAGCATGGATCATAGCTCTTGCTGGATAGTTCTGTTCTTCCTCTCAACAATCCCATTCTGTTGAGGGGTGATAGGTGAAGAGTATTCATGATTGATCCCTTCTGAAGAACAGAAATCTGAGAATTTTTGATTCTCAAACTTCTTTCCATGGTCACTTCTTATTCTGACCACATAGCTTGCTTTTTCTCTTTGTATTCTTTGGCACAAATCTTTGAATACATCAAATACATCAGACTTTTCTTTGATAAAATTTATCCATGTATACCTTGAAAAGTCATCAACCACCACATAGGCATACCTCTTTCCACCAAGGCTCTCAACCTGCATTGGTCCCATAAGATCCATATGCAATAATTCCAAAACTTTGGAAGTTGTCAGATGTTGGAGCTTTGGATGGGACATCTTGGTTTGCTTGCCTATTTGACATTCACCACATACTTTTCCATCATCAATCTTCAGTTTAGGAATACCTCTCACAGCTTCCATAGATATGATTTTCTTTATACCTCTGAAATGAAAATGACCCAGTCTTTGGTGCCATAGCTTCACTTCTTCTTCTTTGGCTAAAGAGCAAGTTGAAGTGAGACTGAAGTCTTGAGGTTCCCACATATAACAGTTGTCTTTAGATCTGGCTCCTCTCATGACAACCTTATTTTCTTTATTAGTCACTATGCATTCAGTTTTGGTAAAGTTTACACTGTAACCTTGATCACATAATTGACTTATGCTGATCAAGTTAGCAGTCAATCCTTTTACCAGCAGCACATCATCTAGTCTTGGTACATCTGGACAGTCCAAGGTCCCAACTCCCTTGATTTCTCCTTTAGCTCCATCTCCAAAGGTTACATATCTGGATGAATGTGACTTTAAGTCTACCAGCAAATTCTTCAATCCAGTCATGTGCCTTGAGCATCCACTGTCAAAGTACTAGTCTTCTTTAGCTGATACTCTTAGAGATGTATGAGCTATATATGCAACTCCCTTCTTTGACTATTTTTGCTTGTAGTGAGGTTTCCTTTGATGCCTCTGCCCTGTGTATTGTTCATTTTTAGAGCTCCAAGGTTGTTTGTTGAACTTGTTCTTGGACATATAGCTTTGATCAACATGAAGACTAGATTTAGGTACCCATACTTTCTTGATGACCTCTGTCTTCTGTTTAGGGGGTTGCTGATATCTTTGATTTTGATGTCCATGCAGCACTTTCTTTGTAACCTCTATCTTCTGCTTAGGGGGTTGCTGATACATCTAATTTGGATATCCATGCAGCTTGTAGCAATGAGGTTTGATATGACCAAACCTTCCACAATGATGACATCTCCATCTTTGATACTTCTTTTTCATCATGTTCTTTTCATGATGTTGGAGCATCTGTTGGGACATCTTGTTTGACTTTATGGAATTTGAAGTAGTTTTGCTGGTGCTAGCCTCAACCTTTTGAGCTTTGTTAAATCCCAGTCCAGTTCTATCCCCTGAATGCTTATTGTTGTTGAGAATAACATCTAGTGTGTTTGAGCTACTGTTCAGCATTCTAACAGATTTGGACATATGTTCCAACTTGGAGTTGAGAAGGCTTACTTCACTTTTCAAAGTGTCAATGATCTCTAGATCACTTGTTTTTTCAGCCTTTAGTGCCTCAATCTGCTTCTTCTGCTTTATACTCTCCATGCATATTTCAATGCTCCTTTTAACCAGCATCTTGTATGATTCTTCTAGCTCTTCAAAAGTCAGCTCCTCATCACTGGATCCACTTTCAGAATCACATACTCCAGCTAGAGCAGTGATGTGCTTTGTTGGTTCTTCTTCTGAATCACATCCTGAGTCTTCATCAGACCAGGTCACAGAAAGACCTTTCTTCTGCTTCTTTAGATAAGTAGGGCATTCATTTCTGATGTGTCCATATCCATCACATCCATGATATTTAATCCCTTTATCTTGATTGGTCTTTTCATCATAATTTGACCTTCTATTAGCATCATAAGGTCTTTTATTCTCATAAGAGTTTGAGTATCTTCCACTTGGTCTGGACTTGCCATCCATCTTTCTGAGAATCTTGTTGAATTTTCTTCCAAGCATAGCAATGGTTTCTGATAAATTTTCTTCAGGGTCTGCTTCATTATTTTCTTCTTCTTTATCAGTATTTGACACCAAGGCTATGCTTTTATTATTCTTTAAAATTGTGTCATTCATTCCCATCTCAAATGTTTGAAGGGAACCAATGAGCTCTTCAACCTTCATTGTGCATATGTCTTGAGCTTTTTCTATTGCTGTGACCTTCATGTCAAATCTTTTTGGTAAAGATCTGAGAATCTTTCTTACCAGCTTTTCATCAGTCATCTTTTCTCCCAAAGCACCCGAAGTATTGGCTATTTCTAAGATGTTCATGTAGAACTCATGAATTGTCTCATCTTCCTTAATTCTCAAGTTTTCAAACTTGGTAGTGAGAAGTTGAAGTCTTGACATCTTCACCTTTGATGTTCCTTCATGAGTTGTTTTGAGAGTGTCCCAAACATCTTTGGCCAACTCACAGTGATGCACAAGTCTGAATATATTCCTATCAATGCCATTGAATAAAGCATTTAAGGCCTTGGAATTGCCAAGTGCTGAATCTTCTTCCTCCTTGCTCCATTCTTCTTCAGGTTTCAACACTTTTGCTCCATCTTTGTTGTCTTGGACATGGTGCTCCCATCCTTTGTTGACTGCTTTCCAGGCCCTACTGTCAAGTGATCTTAAGAATGCTACCATTCTTGGCTTCCAGTAGTCATAATTGGATCCATCCAATATAGGTGGTCTATTCACAGATCCTACATCTATGTCCATGTTTCCAGAATTTGCAGTCCCTAGATCTCACCCAGTTAAACAGGCAGGGTGCCTGCTCTGATGCCAATTGAAATTCTGGGATCAGGTATGTGATATCGAATGAGATGTTTAAACACTTGAAGACTTGAACAAAACTTAAAGTGCAGGAAAATTAAACAACACAGGAAATTGTTAACCCAGTTCAGTGTATAACCACACTTACATCTGGGGGCTACCAAGCCAGGAAGGAAATCCAATATAAGTAATATTAATTCTAGACTTAAACCACTCAGTTTAATCTTTCACTTAATATCTACCCAAGGCAATTTCTACCTAAGACACAACTTAGATATGAGTACCAACTCACTCCCCCTCAATCACACAGTGATATGTTTACAAGTTTAATAAAATTGAAGTCATACTTCAAACAAAACAGCTTGATCTTCACAGTTTCAATCAAGACACAAATACACTTTTGCTTAAAAGCTCCTAAAGTGATACAAATATACAACCTGCTATTAAAACACAAACTCCCTATTAAGTCTTCCTAATTTCGTACTCTATTCTGAGAGTTTCTGTTGCTTAAATAGATGCTTGGATTTTTGGGATTTCTGTAGGTTATCCAATCCTGATACGCATGCTGCCATCACCTTGAATTAGGGTTTGTTACTTCCTTGATTCTAGGTGAGTCAGTTCTTCTGTTTATACTGAAATCATATAACCAATCTCCCTACAGATGCGCCTTCTTCTGTTTTATCCATTCATAATTAATTCCAGATAAATTCCCTGAATTTACTCAGTTCTGTTAAGCTTTAATTAATTCTGGTAGCAGGTTTGAGATGTCACAACATCTGGTGTGACATCTTGAAAACTGAACTTACTTCATTAACTGATACAATGTCCCAACATCTGGTGTGACATCCTGAATTAAGTTCATTTACTTATACTCTGTGATAATGTCACAACATCTGATGTGACATCCTGAACTAAGTTCAACACTTCTTGTTTGTCAAAAATTCTGCCACTTCTAAACATCTAAAACAAAAAACAACTTTAATCTACTCGCACCAATTATCATAATTATCTTTCTTGAGAATTGGAAGGTTTATTGGAAAATGCGTGTTTGGATAATTCATCATCATCACGATTCTTACCCATGAATCTCTCAAACCAGAGCTCTAGATACCAGATGTTAGGACGATTCGGGGGGGGGGGGGGGGGGTCAACGGTGGAGCATTTCTTACACTTCTTTGTGAGAGACACACCACATATCCACCAAAAACCTTAAGGTGATAGGTGGGTGGGTTCTCTCACTTGTATAGTGTTCAATCTTCCATTTTCTAATCAATGTGAGACTTCTTCCTAATATTTGTTTCTCAGCAAGTATTTATTTATTTTCATTTTCTTAATAGACTAATAGGTTTGTTTTTACATTTCAAATAGATTTTCCACTTATTTTTTAGAACAAGTTTTATAAATCATCTTTTTAACAAATTTTATTTCAAAAAAAATTGCATATATTCTAAAAGAAATGTATAAAATAAAACCATCAAGAATTGGAATTACTAGAATTAACTAAAAAATAGCGGGATTATGGTGAGACAGGTTGAACGAATAGGTCTGACAGGCTTTCGTGGGCGGTGGTTTTTTGTGGGGAGGAAGGCGGTCTTTAGCGGGGCAGGCTTTGGTAGATGACGGGTCAAAAATCATAACCCAACACTATTGCTCCCGGGATTTTCATCCTAGTACAAACGCGAAAGTGGCGCGGAAAAGGTAGAGTCGCCAGCCAATCATTTTTATCCCGAAGGAATGGGAAAGGTAATGCTGCACAAACCCGAGGAAGAAGGAAAGGACGAGGTCCTGCGAACCAAAGATCTGGGTCCGGAAGTCGATTACGACCTGGGAAGGTATTAGCACCCCAGATCGTCCGCCGTACCCGACGGGATCCAGACTTGTTAGTTTGTTTCAAAGGGTGAGAAAATAAAGCTGCTGTTGAACAAAACCGCTGACTGGAATGGGAAATGAAATGAGAAAGGGAATTAGAAAATAGATAAAAAATAAGGAATGGGGAAAATGTAGGGAAAATAAAGAAAGTGCTCGAACGGGCCCTACTTCCGCTGCCTACGTACCTCATCGGAAAATTGAGGATCAGAGTCGACATAGTTCGCCTAACTAAAGCAGAAACTTGTTTGTGTTTTTTAGGATGACATTGCCATAGTTCTAACTCGGGTGTAACCGGCTCTGACTCGAGTGTGTTTACCGTATCGTTGTTTGAACTGTCGAGGTAAGTCGTATTCGTCCATAAAGAGTATGAGATGAGAAGAGAAGACGCGATATCTTTGTTTGTTGTCTTTGTTTTATAAGTGTTTTGAGTTTATTGTTTGTATAATTTATTTTGTGTTTTGGTGTTTATCTTTTGAGGTGAGAAAAATGTGAGAAAGAGGCTCAAATCGGAAAAGGAAAAAAACTAAGGGGAACTAAGACCAAACCTAAGTTGTTTTATTCAATGCCAAAGGGAGATCCTAATGGATTGTATGGTTTTCTTATCCTAATGAAGAAAGGAAAAGACAAAGAGAGGATTAGAATGTAACTTACTTCCTAAGGAAGGTAAGTTAATTCTAACAATGGGGAGAGCCTAAAAAGCACAAGCATAGTGTAAAAAAAATACAATTTGAAGGCATAAGAAATAAAAGGATAAGGTAAAGGAAACATACCTCAACCTCCCTACAAAACAAGGGTTAGTGGTACACATTTAATAAAAAGGAAAGGGGTAAACACATACCAAACAATTCCTAAAGAAGCTAGGACATATACCTGACTTTATTCTAAGCCTAAAGATACTAAAAGCTATGCTAAGCTAAAATCCAGCGGCTATTTACAGCTCTTAAATACACAAACAACTATTAAAGGTAACACACAGCATACTACAGCTATCAAACATCATAAAAAATGGGTGTAAAAAGTATGAACATACGACAAACATCAGACTTTTAACAGCTACTGCATTTAATCACATCTATAAAAAAGTAAGGCTGATTTGACTTATTTTCAGTTGTGCATTCACAAGTGACCATTCATGAACACATATCATTTTAACATTGAAGAAAACCAATAAGCATTAGATTGGCATGGATTTACAAGCATGTGAACATATTAAAGAATGGAATCAAAGAACATTCACAAAGTAATAATTGAGCATTTTCATGATAAACACTTATTGACAAACAAACACAAAGTGAACATTCATACATTGCAATCAAGCAACCAAATAAAACATGTATCAATGACATACAAAATTCAGAATTAAGTATTATCATGGAAGTGTAGCAATTAAGCAAACAAGAATGCGTGAATTCTTTCATTTTTAAGCAACAACATAACATGCAATTATGTGCTCCTATGGCCAAAACTTGCATTGATCACAAACATAATTCAAAACATGATTTTAGATCATTATTAGCATGCAAAGGAAGAGGTTCAAACATGTCATCAACTTCACAATTTATTAAGAGTACAAGATTAACATTTAAGCACATCAACCGAAAACTAACGAAACACATGTTGAAAGCTACCTAAAATCCAGAATCTTACACCAAAAGTAAGCCTAATAATTCTCTAAAATCATGAAATACAAGTCCACAAATGTTAGAGAAGCAATGGCAACCAAACATGCATGCAAACAAACAATATTCACAAATTTCTACAGCGTTAACCGGTTAACCAATTGGTTAACCTGTTAACGGACTGCAAAAATGGGAAAACAACGCAGATAATAGACGCGTTAACCAGATAATTGAATGGGTAACTGGTTAATACTGAATAGAAAGGAAAAAACAGCTTAGATAAAGCACTTCTATCCTACCAACTTATTTCTGAAAGTTCCTATGATTAACCTATCAATTGAACACGAATTCTACACCTAAAAGCCATAATCTAAACCTTAATGGCACCTAGAATAAGCTATAATTCTAGCTACGAACAACAAAGTGATCAAATCGTAATCAAAACGAAATTAAACGGTAAAGCGCATACATAATGATATACACACGAAGAATGCCATCATGGCGAGATGAAGAGAAATAACTTAAATCATGAAGCGGATTTAGATCACGAACCTACGAAGCGGAGGATTGCTTCGGTGAGTGTTGCGGTGTAGATCGAAATGCAAATGGAGAAGAAAACCGGAAATCCGCGAATGCAAAATAAATGCGATTCGATCTTGATGGACACTTGATCAATAACCTCCAATAAGCTCAAAACGCCTCCAAAATCAGAATTGATTCTTCAAATAAGCTTCACAATGAGATGATTGATGATGGTTTAAGCTTCAAGTTCTTCAAATTCCAATGAAGAATTTGAAGAACTTCTAGGAAGAAGCTTTGGTGAGAGGTTGAAAATGGTGGAAAAT
This sequence comes from Lathyrus aphaca, assembly GCA_963966055.1. Lineage (NCBI taxonomy): Eukaryota > Viridiplantae > Streptophyta > Magnoliopsida > Fabales > Fabaceae > Lathyrus > Lathyrus aphaca. The sequence continues at coordinate 498,271,724 of OZ014521.1, forward strand.
TTTGAGAGACGAATGAAAGAGATTAAATGAAAATGGTGAAAAATGTGGTGGAAAATGAGAGAGGGGCTTTGCTTTGGGATGAAGTGGGTATATATAATGTGTAGGCTTGTGTCATGCCCCAAATTTTTCCTACCTTTTTATTTTACTGTCTAATCAATATTTAAAAATCCAAAAATATGTATCATTTTATTTTCTGTCTAACCGCATGTTAAAAAATCCAAAAAATATGTCATTTTCTTTTGTGCGAAAAAAATCGAGTTAGTTTGAGTTTGACATTGTTTGTGTATCCGGTGTTGTGTGTGGAGCCATCTGCCCGATTATTACTTTTATTTTTTTAATCATTTTATTTTATTTAACTTTCCAATTTACTTTTTACAATTTCTAATTTCTATTTTGTTTTCACCCATTTCATATTTTTCTCACTTCATATCCATAATTTAGTTAGTTACCATTCATTTATGTTTATGTTTTTCATTATGCAAAAATACCAAAAAATATGTTCCATTAGCTTTTTATTCATATGTCACTTTATTTCAAAAAGATATCAAAATTAGTTTTGTTCATATGTTTATATCACTTTATTCCAAAAAAAATCAAAATATTAAATTGTAGTTTCCTTTGATTAATATTGTTTTATAAACATTATGTATATATATGCTTTTCACTATTAGTATTATTGTTATTATTATTATTCCCTTTTTATTTTTATTTTTTCTGTTAACTTTATTCTTATCTTATTATTATTATTATTATTATTTATTATTATTATACCTTATTATTATTATTTTATTATTATTATTATTATTTATTATTATTATACCTTGTTATTATTATTATTATTATTATTATAGTTAATATCATTTTTATTACATTTCAACCAAAATCCCATAAACAGTTTGTTCAATTTTTAGTCAATTTTTTTAGACCCACGTGATTTCACAGCAACACCATCCCTTTTTCCAATTCCACTCCTATACTCACTGCCAGCGCACATCTTCAATGTAACTACCACTACCACCATTTCTCTTTTCACTCAACATATCTTTGCACAATCCAAATTCAAGCTCACAAAATATCAGAATATTCCTCCCTCAATTTTCCTATATAAATAGCCCTTCACACTCTCAACTTCCAAGCTTGGAAAATATTACAAAACTTACAAAAAGAGCACCAAGTTTCAACCAAAAAATACACAAAAATTCAGCATTTTTCATCCATAAACAGTAAACATTTTTTTCACAGAGCCACAATAATTCATTGCATTCCTTCATATTTTTCAAACAATAATCCATTTTCTGCATAACTCACCTTAAAACTCTCCTCCCAACTCACTACGAATCCACCATCACCACCAAACATCAACCGCTATCACCACTAATCCAAATCCAACCGCAAAAGTTGAGAAATCAACCAATCACAAACACCCACGCTCATCATAACCCTTTCACAGACATCAAAAAACCGCCGAACTAAAGCAACTCGCCGCAGACTCACCCGACAAAACCACCACACAAACCCTCGACACTCTGAACCACCGAAATCCCAAAACCGTCACCACCGTCGAAACCAAAATATCACAGAAGTCAGAAACACAGTGAAACCATTGAACCGATTTCCGCCGCGAGATCGAGAAAGAGCCGCCACTTTTTTTCCGAATTGCGATCTGTAAACGCAGAACCACCGTGAGACGCAATTCGAGAGATGAGAGAGCGTGAAGAGTAATCACGAGAAAAACCATGAGACGAGAGACCGAGAGAGATCGTGAGGGGAAGAAGGTAGATATGTTTTCCTATCATTGAAGGACGTTTTTATTTCGTTTACCTGACTGTTCTTATAATACATTTCTTAAAAAAGTGATTTGTTTTTTTATTTACTTATTTAATAAGAGACAATAATTTTAGGGTTGTTGTTGTGATCATTGATGGGCTGGGTTTGGTCCAAATGATGTTCACAGTTCCTGAGTCTTTGCGCCACCATCTAGTTGTTACTATATTATTATTTTTATTTTTATCTTTTCTTTAATTTTGTTTTTGTTTCATGAATTTCTGTTGGGCCTTGAGTCCAATTGGTTTAGATTCACACCATTTAATCATGGCTCCTACTCCCTCCTCTTTATTCATTTTTACTTTGCTTATGTTATTGTTTTCATTAATGATTTTCTCATTTATTTTCTAGTCAACAAAAGTTTGATTTATTTTGTTTATTTTATTGGGGCCGATGATATAACAAACGGTCGACGTTTAACCTGATTTCATTAATTCAGTGATTCTCGATCAATATGAGGCCTATGTAATTTAGTTTATTTTTCCACCATTTTACTTCAATTTATTTTTTATTTCGCAATTTAATTTAATTTATTATTTTTATTTATCGGTTATATCATTTTATTTTATTTATCGCTTTTTAATACATAAAACGATTCGACTCCTCATAGAACGGTTCTAAACTTTGAACCAGTTCTAAGGTAGTTAACGAACCACATTTCGACGCATCCGAAAAGGTCCAACGCCTCCGAAAAGTTGTCTCCGAATAAAAAGGTTCAAAGCCTCCGAATAGTTTAGTACACTGCACACACACTTCCTCTTGGGTAAACTACAATGATACCCTTTATTTCTCACAATCCCGTGTAACTTACATGTATCCCTCTCCCATTATTTTGTACCTATTTTTGCATTTTATCGATTTTATTTCATTAGCGAACCCATGATTCAACACCAAGTAGTTTCACTCGCACACCCGTACATTTCCTTCGGTTATGGTTTCGTATTACTTGGAGAACCCCTAGGGACTAGGAATTGGATCCACCTAACCAACTCAAACAATAAACCTCCATTTGCATTTACCCGTAAGTCGATTGCTTCGCGCATCGCCATCGAACAAAATAACCAAAACGTTACTTTTAGAACCAAACCCTTGATCCAACATGAAGTGGTCTTAGACTAACAAAACACTTAACAACTATCGAAACAAGGTAAAAAAGACAAGTGTTGGATCTCCGATGCTTTTCTTCAATTGTTTAGACACGAGGCATCTGTTTCGGGTGTGAGCAATTGACGTCTGATAAAATCAACAAACTAACCAACCTTAGTACCACAAACTATGAGGCTCTGACTTTCCCATTGCACAAGGGAATACGTAGGCACACGGATCTTACTCCTTACCGAGCACCCTAAGACTCTAACCACCCATTTCCCCTCTAATACTAACCCTAGTTTAGAATCGTATCGCATTTCATTTCCGCTTTTAATTGGAAGAAGATAAATGACATTCGTTAATACATTCAATCCCAAATCAAACTAAGAGGTTCCCGTTGATTACAACGGACGTAAGGGGTGCTAATACCTTCCCCTTACAGAATCGACTCACGAACTCAAAATCTGGTTTCAAAGATCAAGCATTATCTATTTTCAAAAGAGGTTTCTCGATATTTTCCTATTCCTAATCTTTGGAATAAAAAGTTCGGTGGCGACTCTGTTGATCATTTTAATTTTTTCCCGCGACACCTTTCCCTTTGCGAGGTCGTATTTTTTGGGGTACGACAGCTTTGCATGGGGTTTGAGTTTGGAGGTTGCTTAGGAGTTAGGTTAGGTTTGGAGTTAGTTAGGGTTCTAGAGAGTTCTAGAGTGTTCTTTGGAATATTCCTTAGAATATTCCTTGGAAGGTTGTAGAAGATTCTAGAATGTGGTAGAGTAATCCAAGGGAAAAAGGAAATGTGAAGAGTGTGGAACAGGGCAAAGGAAAGGAAAAAATGGAGGGAAATGGTGAAAGCAACCAAAATTTGAAATTTTTATTCAAATTTCTCCCTCGTAAACCGGTTAACCAATGCGTTAACTGTTTAACGGTAGAAAAATGTGAATTCTTCTCTTTTTTGGTTGGTTAGCTTGGAAGTGGTTTGGATTAATTTTGGGATATTATTTTTCTCTTGAACTCCAATGTTTGGCAAGCCTCGATCGACCACATGCCTCATGCGCATGCAATGATATGCAGAATGATGCGGGAATTAAGCGCACATTGCTCGAGGTTGATAATAAAAAATAAGAGGGAAAATTTTGGGGTGCTACAAACCCGCAATTTTTGGTGGGTGTGTGGCACGACCCGACGAACCATGATCCGTTTTTCCACCCCTAGTTGTAGGCATTTATTGCGGGTATCCAATTGATATGAGTCAAATTTTCATCCCTACTCATGGTACCTATAATTATTTTTAATTAATATCTTGATAATAACTTCTTATTGAAGAAATGTAGTTATAGTTTGATATTCTGGATCTTTCCATTAGTGGTAGTATTAAGATAATACAACTCTAGAACCCCATAACTGATAGAAGCAAAAAACGTCTATCAAAGTTATAGGATTTGAATATATCCTTATATAAATATCACAATGCTAATTGTATAATTTCTCATAATTATATTTATTTTTCGAATAATTAAAACTAAAATATTAAAATCATAAATTAGTCATTTAAACTTGTCGGTTTGTCCAAATCCAAATGAGCTAGCATGATTTTTCCAAAACTGCATATATAGCTTTCCAAAACTGCGGCTACACGCAGTAATTTCAATAAACTCACTTTAACATAAATAATGCATGTAGTGTATGTTTTATATGGTGGGATCCTAATGTGTGAGAGAAAATTTGTGTTTGTTGCACACAATTCTTCAATTTTAATTTGTATTTTTTATAATAAATATTATTATGATTATTTTTTATAACAACAATTTCATTTTGAATAAATTTCGGATGCTTCGAAACTAAGTTTGCTCCTTTTAATTTGTAATTTACTATTATTTTTTAGTAGCTTCTATTAAACTCTAATATATTTCTTTATAAACATATCAATTCTCTTATCTTCTTCTTAACCTCTTTTTCTTTCTAATACACTATTTCTTTCGCAAAGACAAATATGGTCATGGGTGTAGATCATGATGATGGTGTTAATGCTGATTTCATGTGGGAAAATCAATCATGGAGTGATCTACTAAATTTTGAAAACTTATGTGAAAGTAGTAAGAAAAAGTTAGATATGAAATCATTGAACCATAAAAAAGGACTCAATGAAGGAGAAGTTCATGAGAATAAAAAACAAAATCGAGGTGAGATTGTGATTAGAAGTGAGAATGACATAAATGGTGGAAGTGAAGATGAAATATATCATGATTTAGATCATGAAATGCATATCTTGTCTGAGCGAGAAAGGAGAAAGAAAATGAGGAACTTGTTCTCTAGTCTTCATGCTTTACTTCCTGAACTACCTTCAAAGGTAAATTTATTTATTATATTGAAAAATATAAATTTATTTTAATTACGTTAGTATGATAGTATTTACTTAAATAGGACGTAGTAAACACACAATATAAGAGATTAATGAGGTTTATATATTAAATAGAAGAACTTAAAATAAAATTACTCCTGAACATATATTAATCATATTTTACTTATCCTCAAATGAAATTTGAGAGTATTATATGTCTTTGTCCTAAATATCAACTGAATGATAAGAAGATAATATGCATACAAGGATAACCATCAAAGTAAGACTTTTGTGTTATAATGATTTATTTACTAATTAAAATGATTTTTTTAATGATTTTTTCTTGCAGGCTAATAATTCAACAATTGTGGATGCAGCCGTGAAGGAAATACAAAATCTAGAGCAAATTGTTGAAAAGTTAGAAAAAAAGAAGCAAAAAAAGCTTAAATATGTATCCCTATTTGGAAGTGAGTCATCATCTATGATAAAAAAATCACATTGGAATTCCTACGAATCAAGGGAAACAATCATAGCTGGTCATGGATCCTCAAATTATAATAATAACTTTCCTACTAATGCGGTTGCAACTTCATATCATAATTCAAAAACATTAGCACAATCTACACCTCCATCACAACAAGTAGCTTTACGAACATGGTCTTATCAAAATGTTGTCTTAAGTATTTGTGGGGGTGAAGCACAATTCTCCATATGTGCTACTAAAATGTTAGGTCTTTTGACAAGGATTGCTTTTGTATTGGAAAAATATAGGATTGATGTTGTATATGCCAACATTACATGCAATGAAAATGGAAACTTCTACATGATTCAAGCTCAGGTAAGTTACAAACCAAATCTTTATCGTCTTTATGGTTTAATGGTTTATATGTGATATCACTCTATAATACAGTAGAACCAAACAACTATAATAATTTATTAACTCATTAGAAAAAGTTATTTATCGTGATAACTTAGTTAAATCATGTTGGTTTTTCAGGCTAGACAATGCTTACATGATTCAATTTCAGTGGAGGAAACATACAAGCAAGCAGCAAGAGAAATTATGATGTTGATTTCTTAAAATTTAGATTATAGAACTTGTCTTTGCATTCCATATAAACTTTAATTTAGTTTCTCATCTCGAAAACCGTTAGAAATGGCTAAGCTTGCATGATTGCATTAAGATCAAACAAGTATAATATTTTATTTTTATGGAATTATTATTATGTTTTTCATTGGAGGATAGAACTATAATGCTTAAACTAGTTTAAATATGCTATATGTTTTTTTTGTCAATATAAATTGCATCGATTTTATTTAAATTAAATAAATTTATGTTTATGATGGACTAATAGAAACATATTCATTTCTATCATTTGAAGTGTGTCACAATTATTATGATAACAAACAATATACACATGACATGATTTAGAATATTAAATTTCAAGACCTTGCTTTTGCGAAAATCTCTAAAAATATTAATCGTTGTGAATTGGATACCTTAGAAACAAAGTATAATAGGATTCTTTATGATCAAGACACCCATAAGGATTGGTTTAGGGTTACCAAACAAAACAACAAGGATTGGTTATAAACTGCTATTCTTTCCTTTCTCTTCAAACAAGATTACAAGTATACAAGAATAACAAATAACCTCTCTCACTTTTGAATTAGGGTTTTATCTTCTTATTTTCCCTTATACAAAATTTGAGAGACTAGTATGCTATTTATAATAAAACTAACATACTAAACTAATGGGCTTTTTAATAATTACCCATTACAAGCTAACTTAGGGTACAAGCTAACTTAAACAATTGGATCCATAACACAAGACCCAATTAAACAATAACATGTGAGCAGACTTTGACGGCATGCTATTCGTACTAGGGTTTGTTCCAATATTCCATAAATCTCCATCTTGGAACACACCCTATACTAACAAGAAACAAACTAGCTTTCTTCATGCAACTTTATCAACTGCATACAGTGGAAAAAATTTCAACTGGGCAACGTCTTGGTGATCATATCAACAATATTATGATCTATTGAAACCTTCAGCACCTTGACTTCTCCATGCTCGATTACCCCTCTAATGAAATGCAGCCTCACATCAATGTGCTTGGTTCACTCATGATAGGCTGAGTTCTCTGATAGTTATATTGCACTTTGACTATCACATTTAATAGTGATGCTTCAACCTTGAAGTTTCAGATCCTTTGCAAAACCTTCAAGGCACAATGCTTCCTTTACAGCTTCAGTTAGGGCGATATATTCCGCTTCAGTGGGTTTTAAGAAACAACCTTCTGAAGTGTTCCTTTCCAACTAATTGTTGCGCCAAACATAGTAAAAACATATCCAGAAATAGATTTTCTAGAATTCATACTACCTGCATAATCAGAGTCGACATATCCTTCGATTACTGCTTTACTTTCCTCACCCAAGGCTCCACCATAAATTAGGACTCTGCTCAGAGAGCCATTTATGTACCTTATAATCCACTTCAATGCTTTCCAGTGATCCTTTCCAAGATTTGACATGTACCTACTTACAAGACTTACTTCATATGCTATGTTGGGTCTAGTACATACCATATCATACATCAAAGAACCTATTATATTAGCATATGTAATGATATTCATATAAGCTCTTTCGACATCAGTATTGGGACACTGATCTATACTCATCTTGAATTGAGGGTCTATTTGAGTCACAACAGGCTTTAAATTTTACATACCAAACTTATCAAGAATCTTCTTCCAGTATGCCTCTTGAGATAAGCATAATTTCAACTTCTTTCTATCTCTCCGGATGTCAATCCCAAGAATCTTAGACGCAGCTCCCAGATCCTTCATATTGAACTCCTTATTGAGTTCAACCTTCCCCATCATTACATCTTTGACATTGTTGCTTGCTATTAGAATATTATCCATATAAAGCAACAAAATAACAAATGAATTACCAAGTGGAAATCTGTAGTAAACACAATGGTAGGACTGACTTTTGATGAAACTTATACGTTCCATGAACTTGTCGAATCTCTTATTCCACTGTCGAGGAGATTTTTACAGCCCATATAAAGATCTCTTAAGTTTGCACACATACTCCTCTTTCCCCTCTTCGACTACCCTTCAGGTTGCCTCATCAGGATTGTTTCATCAAGATCGCCATACAAGAACGTAGTATTCACATCCATTTGTTCTAGTTCAAGGTCGAATTGTGCCACCATGGCAAGCACCATTCGAATGGACCTGTTCTTCATAACAGGAGAGAACACATCATTGAAGTCGACACCTTCTTTCTAAGTGTACCCACTTGCAACCAAACTTACCTTGTATCTCTTCGACGCCACTCCTTCGATTCCTTCCTTAACTTTGAAAATATATTTACATCTGACTAACCTAGATCCAGCAGGTTTCTTGATTAGTTCCTAAGTATTGTTATCATGAAGAGATTTCATCTCATCAGCCATGGCCTTCAGCCATTTAGTCTTATTTTGACTCCTCATAACTTCCTTATAGTCTCTAGGTACTTCGTCTAGAACCTCACTTTCAGAGATTAAGGTAGAAGCTATAAGATCTGCATACCCAAGTCACTGAGGTGGCTTAATAACTCTTCTTAACTTGTATCTTTCCAGAAAGTAATCATTATCAGTCTCCTCATCTTTGACAGAAGTTTCTGCTTCTTCTTCAACTTCATCTAGGTCACGTAATTCAGCATCACTATGCTCCACCTCAACATGAATTTCTCCTTGTTCTAGCTCTTCAATAACATCTTCAGTTTTATTAAAAGCCATCTCAGCTTCATTAAAAACTACATCTCGACTGGTGATACATCTCTTATGACCTAGCTCTAGGCACCATAGCCTATAAGCTTTGACTCTTTCAGGATATCCCATGAACATGCATTTCAGAGCTCTAGATTTTACCTTGTCTAGCCTAATGTGAGCATAGGCTACACATCAAATACTCCCAGTTTATCAAGATCTGGTGGATGTCCCTACCAAACTTCTTCAGGTGTCTTCATATCTAATGCAGTCAAAGGACATCTGTTTATTAGATATGTCGCTATCGAAATAGCCTCAGCCCAAAACACCTTCTTCAATCCAGCACTAACCAACATGCATCTAACACTTTCGAGGATTGTTTGATTGAATCTCTCAGCTAGACCATTTTCCTGAGGAGTACCTACTACAGTCGTATGGCTTGCAATCCCAGACTCGACTTAGTAATTATCGATAGCTTCATTGCAGAATTCTAGGCAATTATCAGTTCTTAACCTCTTGACCTTTCTGCCAGTTTAAGTTTCGACCAGAACCTTCCAACTCTTGAAATTCTCAAAAGTTTCATCCTTTGTTTTCTGAATGAATACCCATAACTTTCTGGAATAATCATCAACTATGGATAGAAAATATCTTGCACCTGAATGTGAAGGATTCCTTGCAGGCCCCCAAAGATCAACATGGATGTAATCAAGGGATCCATGTGTTCTTTGCTTACCTTTGTTAAAATTCACCCTATAGGATTTACCAAATACACAAGGTTCGCAAAACTCCAACTTCTGGACTTTGTCACCACCTAGCAGGTTCTGTATCCCCAGTTCGAACAGGCCTCTCTCGCTGACATGACTCAATCTCATGTGCCATAATTTTGTCTTCGAAAACAGTTTTATGGATGCAACATTTGTCGAACCACTTACAACTTCAGCCTCAAGGGTATACAGGCCTTGTTTCTTCATGCCTCTCAAGACTTCCTTCGACCCCTTCATGACTCTTAGGATACTTTTCTCTCCTTGAAAGTCATATCTCTTCTTGTCAAATTCACTAAGAGAAATCAAATTTCTCTTCATAAATACGTCTATCTAGAGCTAACCCTAGATTTTCATAAATACTCATACTCATTTGAAGACCATTCATTAGAATTCCTAGATCTTCATAGAAGTTCCCCAGAAATTTTGAAGATCCTATGAAGTTCATAGAAAATTGATGAATGTTCATCAAACAAATATGCAGAAAAAAAGGAAGGGGATGAAGGTTTACATTTATCCATGGTGGTTTCTGGGTTTGTACGGCGGCGACAATGAGAATCCAGTGAAGAAGTTGCAGACAAAATTTCACGGCGAGAGGAAGAGTTCGTACGAAATGAACAAATGAATCTCTTCCTCCCCCTTTTATATTGTCTTGAGCTCGCGTGAGGAATCGTAAAATCCAATAATTATTACTTTAGTGCTAGATCCCAGGTATCATAAATGTAATACGATGATCCTCTACACGTTTCGTTAAAGCTCAAACTTTCTGTCTTCTCAAAAAGAGAATCTTTTGCAGTCTGTTTATCTTCCTCATACGAGCATGTGCCTGACATAAAATTTAGAGGAACTTTGTGGTGACACCTACGAGAACGTCACAACAACCACAATCCTTGGCACCTTAAGTCATTATCCCTGTTCGAGCACAACAACATGGAGGGCTCTTGTTCTGGACTGGCCTAGCATATGCCCTACGCCAAATTGAGGTCCAATTCAGTATTCAACTGGGCATAATCCCATTAAGAGATTAGCGAGAATATGACTGTTACAGCAAAAGATTCGTTGGCATATAGACATTAGGGACCTCCCTTCACGCGCCATAAGACCTTCCATGTGGCCAAATGCCTTCCAGGTTTACATGAGATAGCTATGCTCATTCAAAGGCTACGCACCCGCAACCTTCGGGCATGTGCCCTTATAAAAACCCTCCACCTATGGAGGGTCAGGTATTCCATTCTAACCCTCATTTTCTCACACTTTTGTTTGTTCCACACTGAAACTTACTAGAGCGTTGGAGTACCTTGCAAGTACACCATCCATTCTCCTCACAATCCCAGCTGAAGGCCATGAAGACCTTTCTGAATCCTTTCTGTACAAAAAAACTTGTTGGAGAAGTCTCATTTGGATTATTCATCATGTTATGCTTCCCAAGAATCACACAACCAATGCTCTAGATACCAAATGTTGGAATTACACAAAAAACTTAGAGAATTCCAAATCAATCTTGACGAATTTTCATAAAACATCTTTTTAAAATAATTTACTTCAAAAAATATTGCATATATTCTAAAATAAATGTATAAAATAAAACCATCAATCTTGGAATTACTAGAATTAACTAAAAAATGGCGGGTTTATGGTGAGACAAGTTGAACGAATAGGTCTGATAGGCTTTCGCGGGCGGTGGTTTTTGGTGGGTTGGGTGGCGATCTTTAACGGGCGGACTTTGGTAGATGATGGATCCAAAATCTCAACCAAACCCACTATTTTTAGTGGGTGCACGGGCCGACCATGCAGACCATGATCTGTTTTGCCACCCCAGTTGTAGATATTTATTGGGGGTATTCAATTGATATGAGTCAAATTGTCATCCCTACTCATGGTACCTATAATTATTTTAAATTAATATCTTGATAATAACTTCTTATTGAAGAAATGTACTTATAGCTTGATCTTCTGGATCTTTCCATTAGTGGTAGTATTGAGATAATACAACTCTAGAACCTCATAACTGATAGAAGCACTATGCCAAACAAGACCTTAGACAACGCTTTTTTTAGCCTTAGACAGCGCTTTAAAGCGCTATCTAAACCTGCGCTGCTAAAGGTTTAGACAGCGCTCTTTTAAATCTGAAAAGCGATGTCTATGGTACCATTAGACAGTGCTTTTTGACATTTTAAGTTATACCTTAGACAATGCTTCTGGTAAAAGCGATGTCTAAGACCCACCATTAGACAATGCTTTTTGGACATTTTTAGGTATACCTTAGACAACGCTTTTTGTTTAAAGCGTTGTCTAAGGTATACGAAATGTTTTATATAATTTTCTTAAAACCACAATTATACCAGGTTTTTCAACAAGAATTTTGACCTGTTTTTGAACCAATTTTTTTCCAGAAAAATATCACAATTTGTATATTCAAAACAATCCAGTTTGGCCTATTTAAATGTACCAATTTATGCACCAAAAGCATTGTTTCAAATCTACAAATGTACCAATTCAAACATATATACTTACAATTGTACATATTACTTACAAATGTACATATTACCAATTCAAACATATGTACTTACAAATGTACCAATTCAAACATATATACTTACAAATGTACATATTACTTATACTACTTTTTCTACAAATGTACCAATTCAAACGTATTACAAATCATTACTTATATTACTTTCGCATCCAACCAAAGCATTGCTTCAAATCTACATAGGTCCTGAAACAACACAAAGATTGTAATTCAATTAAAAGAATACAATATTATAGTTACAAAGTTACACATTTAAATTAGAATGAAAGCAATTGAAAATGAAAAATAATGAAACCAAGGATATCAAATATAATGTACCTCTTTCACTAACATCTCTTTCTTTTCTTTGTTGGAATATTAATTACTTGTTTCTTAGCAATGGGGACAGATGAATTGATCCAAATCCCTTTGTTATGATCATTTCTGATATATGACTCATCCACTATAAGATCCTCATCTTGATTTCTATTCAACTCATTCTGTCTAATGCATGACTCATTCTCAACATCAATATCACATTGATCGACACCGCTATCATCAACCACTTTTTAGAGAAAAGCATTATAGACCATTTTGTACTCCAATATGGAAATTCAAAAAATATCGACCTCTTCTTCCACCCACCTTTGAAAACCTTATGTGCAAAAGACTTGCCAAACTTAGTATGCACATCTTTCACCTTTTCAAAAACTTGGTCACTTGACAATGCGGGTGGAGTTTTGCATGCCAAGTCAGGTGTTTTGCATTGGTTTCACTACGAAACATGCGCGTAAATCTCGGAATTATAGGAAAATACCATAAGACTTTTGTTGGAGACAATCTTTTCTTATATTGAGACAAACCACAATTAGGGAACTCAGTTAACGATGCATGTTCGTTACGAAACAAAACGCAATCGTTAGGACAAGCATCTATCTTATCATAGCTCATGCCAATAGAGCATAACATTGTTTTTGCCTCATAGGTTCGATTAGGAAGAACATTATCCTCCGGTAGCATTTCTCTCATAAGGGCCAACAACTCTGTGAAACTTTTATTCGACCATCCATTGCCCGCCTTTAAGTTGTACAACTTTAATACCGCAGACATTCTTGAGAATTTAGTGCAACCTTTATACAACGGTTTCTCTGCATCGCTTACCAACCTCTCAAACATTTCAGAACAATCATGAAGATCTTCTTCAAGTCCTTCTACAATCTCTTCAACTCGATCAGAATCGTATGTTTTCGTGTCTTTGTCGTCTGATGCATAGGTGTAGATGTTTAGTATTGGCAGAATTTTTGACCAACAAGAAATGTTGAATTCAGTTCAGAATGTCCTATCAGATGTTGGGACATTATCAAACAGAGTATAAGAACTTAATTCAGGATGTCACACCAGACGTTGGGACATTGTGTTAATGATTTAAGTTCAGTTTTTCAGGATGTCCCAACAGATGTTGTGACATCTCAAACCTGCTACCAGAATTAATTAATGACTAACTGATCTGAGAAATTTAAGGAAAGTTATCTGGAATTAATTATGGATGGACAAAATCAGAATAAGGCGCATCTGTAGGGAGTGTTGTTATGAGACTTCAGCATAATCAGAAGAACTAAATCACCTAGAATCTAGGAAGTAACAAACCCTAATTCAAGGTGGAAGTTGCATGCGTTTTAGGACTGGATTAACCTACAGAAAGCCCAAAATACAAACACCTATTTAAACAACAGAATATCTCAGAATTGTGGACGAATTTAAGAAGACAAAATAGGGTGTTGTGTGTTTTAATAGCAGGTTGTTTTTATTGTACCACTTTATGAGCTTTTAAGCAAAAGTGTATTTGTGTCTTGATTGAAACTGTGAAGTAAGATCAAGCTGTTTTGTTTGAAGGATGACTTCAATTTTATTAAAATTGTAAACAAGATCACTGTGTGATTAAGGGGGAGTGAGTTGGTACTCATATCTAAGTAATGTCTTAGGTAGAAATTGAATTGGGTAGATATTAAGTGAAAGATTAAACTGGGTGGTTTAAGTCTAGAATTAATATTACTTATAGTGGATTTCCTCCTGGCTTGGTAGCCTCCAGATGTAAGTGTGGTTATACACTGAACTGGGTTAACAAACTACTGTGTTGTTTAATTTTCTTGCACTTTAAGTTTTGGTTAAATCTGTCAAGTGTTGGAACATCTCATAGGACATCTCATAACTGATCACAGAATTTCAATTGGTATCAGAGCAGGCACCCTGCCTGTTTATACTGGGTGAGATCTAGGGAATACAAATTCTGGAAACATGGACAGAGATATAGGATCAGTAAATAGACCACCTATTCTAGATGGATCTAATTATGACTACTGGAAACCAAGAATGATTGCATTCTTAAGATCACTTGACAACAGGGCCTGGAGAGAAGTCAACATTGGATGGGAACATCCTGTCCAAGACATCAAAGATGGAACAAAAGTGTTGAAACCTGAAGAAGAATGGAGTAAGGAGGAAGAAGATTCAGCACTAGGCAACTCCAAGGCCTTAAATGCTTTATTCAATGGCATTGATAGGAACATCTTTAGACTTGTGCATCACTGTGAGCTAGCCAAAGATGTTTGGGACACTCTCAAAACAACTCATGAAGGAACATCAAAGGTAAAGATGTCAAGACTTCAACTTCTCACCACCAAGTTTGAAAACTTGAGAATGAAGGAAGATGAGACAATTCATGAATTCTACATGAACATCTTAGAAATAGCCAATACTTCTGGAGCCTTGGGAGAAAAGATGACTGATGAAAAGCTTGTAAGAAATATTCTCAGATCTTTGCCAAAAAGATTTGACATGAAAGTCACAGCAATAGAAGAAGCTCAAGACATATGCACAATGAAAGTTGAAGAGCTCATTGGTTCCCTTCAAACATTTGAGATGGGAATGAATGACACAAATGTAAAGAAGAACAAAAGCATAGCCTTGGTGACAAATACTGATGAAGAAGAAGATGATGAATCAGAAACTGGTGAAAGTTTATCAGACAACATTGCTATGCTTGGAAGACAATTCAAAAAGATTCTCAGAAATATGGAAAACAAGTCCAGACCAAGTGGAAGATACACAAACTCTTCTGAGAACAAAAGACCTAATGATAGAAGGTCAACTTATGATGAAAAGACCAGTCAAGAAAAAGGGATTAAATGCCATGGATGTGAAGGATATGGACACATCAGGAATGAATGTCCTACCTATTTAAAAAGGAAAAAGAAAGGTCTCTCTGTAACCTGGTCTGATGAAGACTCAGGAGGTGATTCAGAAGAAGAATCAGCTAAGCATATCACTGCTCTAGATGGATTATGTGAATCTGAAAGTGAATCCAGTGATGGGGAGCTTACTTTTGAAGAACTTGAGTAATCATTCAGAGAACTAGTCAAAAGAAGCACTGAAATATGCAGGGAAAGTATAAAGCTAAAGAAGTAGATTGAGGCACTAAAGGATGAAAAGGCAAGTGATCTAGAGATCATTGACACCTTGAAAAGTGAAGTAAGTCTGCTCAACTCCAAGTTGGAACACATGTCCAAATCTGTTAGAATGCTGAACAGTAGCTCAAGTACACTGGATGTTATTCTCAACAACAATAAGCATTCAGGGGATAAAAGTGGACTGGGATTCAATAGAGTTCATAAGGATGAAGCTAGCTCTAGCAAAACTACTCCAAAGTCCATACAGTCAAACAACATGTCCCAACAGATGCCTCAACATCATAAGAACACAAAGTCAAACATAATGTTCCAACAGATGTCTCAACATTCTGAAAAGAACATAATGAAGAAGAAGTATCAAAGATGGAGATGTCATCATTGTGGAAGATTTGGACATATCAAACCTCATTGCTACAAGTTGCATGGATATCCAAATCAGATGTATCAGCAACCTTCTAAGCAGAAGATAGAAGTCATCAAGAAAGTGTTGTATAGACACCAAAGAGATCAGCAACCCCCTAAGCAGAAGACAGAGGTCATCAAGAAGGTATGGAGACCAAAAGCTAGTCTTCATGTTCATCAAAGAAAAGTCAGATTTATTTGATGTATTCGAAGACTTATGCCAAAGAATACAAAGGGAAAAAGCCAGCTGTGTGATCAGAATAGGAAGTGATCATGGAAAAGAATTTGAGAATAAAAAATTCTTAGATTTCTGTTCTTCAGAAGGAATCAATCATGAATACTCTTCACCAATCACTCCTCAACAGAATGGGATTGTTGAGAGGAAGAATAGAACTATTTAAGAATCAGCAAGAGCTATGATCCATGCTAAAAAGTTACCTTTGTACTTCTGGGCTGAAGCTATGAACACAGCTTGTTATATCCATAACAGAGTTACTCTAAGGAAAGGAACTTTGTCCACAATCTATGAAGTCTGGAAGGGCAGAAAACCTACAGTTAAGTACTTCCATGTGTTTGGAAGTAACTGTTATATTCTGGCAGATAGGGAGAAAAGAAGAAAAATGGATCCTAAAAGTGATGAAGGGATCTTTCTTGGACACTCTATAAACAGCAGAGCATATAGAGTATTTAATTCTAGAACCAAGGTTATCATGGAATCCATAAATGTGATAATTGATGATGCTCCTACAGATGTTCCAGAAGATGTTGGAACATCTGCTGATATCAAAACTGAAGCTGAAGAAAAGAGTGATCATTCTGACTTCACTCAAACTGATACAAGGACAGAACAATCCAGCAAACTTCCCTCCATCAGAATCCATAAGGATCATCCCAAAGATTTGATAATTGGTGATCCCAACAGAGGTGTAAGCACTAGATCAAGAGAAGTAATTTCAGGTTCCTGTTTTGTTTCTAAAATAGAACCTAAAAACATCAAGGAAGCTCTTACTGATGAATACTGGATTTGTGCTATGCAAGAGGAATTAGGTCAAATCACAAGGAATGAAGTGTGGAACCTTGGTCCTAGACCTGATGACATAAATGTGATTGGAACTAAATGGGTGTATAAGAACAAGTCAAATGAGCAAGGAGTTGTTACAAAGAACAAAGCTAGACTTGTAACTCCAGGATACACACAAATTGAAGGAGTAGACTTTGATGAAACCTTTGCACCAGTATCAAGGCTTGAATCAATTAGATTACTTTTGGGAATTGCTTGTATCTTAAAGTTCAAGCTATTTCAAATGGATGTGAAAAGTGCCTTTTTAAATGTATATCTTAATGAAGAGGTATATGTAGAACAGCCTAAAGGATTTGTTGATCCAAGCTGTCCAAATCATGTATACAAACTAAAGAAGGCTCTTTATGGTCTGAAGCAAGCTCCAAGAGCATGGTATGAAAGGCTGACTACTTTTCTTATCAAGCAAGGATACAGGAAAGGTGGAATTGACAAAACCTTGTTTGTTAAAGATGAAGAAGGAAATGTCATGATTGCTCAAATATATGTAGATGACATTGTCTTTGGTGGGATGTCAGACAGGATGGTTAAACATTTTGTCAACCAGATGGAATCTGAATTTGAAATGAGTCTAGTAGGAGAATTAACCTACTTTCTTGGACTGCAAATAAAGCAAATGGAGGACTCCATGTTCATTTCCCAAAGCAAGTATGCTAAGAACATAGTCAAGAAATTTGGGATGGACAGTGCTACTCATAAGAGAACTCCTGCTCCCACACATTTAAAGCTAACTAATGATGACAAGGGTGAGAATGTAGATCAAAGCCTATACAGAAGTATGATTGGAAGCTTGTTATATCTGACTGCTAGCAGACCAGACATAGCATTTGCAGTAGGTGTATGTGTAAGATATCAAGCTGATCCAAAAGTTAGTCATCTTAATCAAGTCAAGAGAATTCTGAAATATGTTAATGGTACTTGTGACTATGGCATAATGTACTTTCATGGATGCAAACCAATTCTCACTGGCTTCTGTGATGCTGATTGGGCTGGAAGTGCTGATGACAGAAAAAGCACTTCAGGAGGATGCTTCTTTCTAGGAAACAATTTGATTTCTTGGTTCAATAAGAAACAAAATTGTGTATCCTTATCTACAGCTGAAGCTGAATATATAGCAGCTGGAAGCAGTTGTTCACAGTTGGTTTGGATGAAGCAAATACTCATTGAGTACAATGTCCCACAAGATGTCATGACATTGTACTGTGACAACTTAAGTGCAATTAACATATCAAAGAATCCTATCCAACATAGCAGGACCAAGCATATTGATATCAGACATCATTTCATCAGAGATCTTGTAGAAGAGAAAGTGATTTCACTAGAACATGTAGCTACAAATCTGCAGTTAGCTGATATATTTACCAAAGCCTTGGATGCCACTCAATTTGAAAACCTAAGGGGCAAATTGGGAATCTGCTTATGTGAAACTTAGAAGTTATGGAGATGTGCCAACATGTCATATGACATTGTGTGGCATAAGCACCAGATGGCAACACCAGTCTGGTCAAGCACCTTAAGTATTCCTCTCCTAAAAATTCTCAAAGTAACGGCTACTTATAAAATATCAGCCTGCTTTCAGCTATCCATCTTCTCATCATACTCTCAAAAACGAATTGCATTCTCTAACTGCTTTTCAGAACTCATCAAACCTAAAACTCTTCATCCACCTTCTTCGAAAATGTCTCAAAACCCTAACATTCCTGAAGAAATCCTCAACAAGGAAGATGTGGTGCATGCAACCCCCATTTCTGTGGTACCCATGGATTCAACTCCAATGGATGAAATCAGAGGAAGTGTTCCTCTTACTAAAAATCCAAGAACTCCAAAAAGAACAAAAGATCAAGTTTGCAGTAAATCCAAAGGCATACCTTCACCAGCAAACATCACTCCAAAATCTTCTGAATACGTGGATGATTCCATAAAGGAATTGGTAAACAGGATCCTCTCTGAACAAAGAGTGGTAAGTGGCATTTCTATCCCTCTGAGCACCATGCCAGCTCCACAAGAAGATCAACAAACTCAGGCTGAAAAGGACACTCCTGCTCAACAGGATGTCCCAATAGATGTTGAAACATCTGAGGACCAGCAAAAGGCCTCATCTGATGCTGCTGTTGAAACATCTGAGGACCAGAAAAAGGCCTCCACTGATAGTGATGAAGAAGCATCTGAGTACCAGCACAAGGCCTCCACTGAAGAGAACATCTCTGTTGATCCACCAGCTGAAGAGGAGACTGCTCAACCTCCTCCTGTTGTGAACCTAGAGCATGATTCTGATACAGAAATCATTGCTTCTGTAAACCCTAGCATAGCCAAAAGGCTTAGGACTAGGAAAGAAAAGATGCATGCAGGACATGCAATTCCTGAGAAGAAGCAAGCTACCCCAAAGAAGGACAAAGCTAAAGTTGTCTTTGGTCCTACAAAACAATGGAGCAAGGTGCACACACAAAAGAGGAAAGTTGTATCTCCTCCAGATTCAGATGCTGAAGAATATGTCCCAACATCTCCTCCAAAGAAGAAATCAGCACCCTCAAGGTCATCAACTGCTGTTCCAGAAGCTCCCTTGGACAACATTTCCTTTCATCATGTTTCAAGTGTGAATAGATGGAAGTTTGTTTATCAAAGAAGGGTAGCACTTGAAAGAGAGCTGAGCAGTAATGCACTTGAGTGCATAGAGTTAATTGATCTCATCTCTTCTGCTGGCCTCTTCAAAACTGTCTCAAACTTCTCTCCTTGCTATGAGCTGCTGGTCAAGGAATTCATAGTCAACCTCCAAGAAGATTGTGCTAATGGTAAGTCTGCTGACTTTAGGAAAGTTTATGTAAGAGGAAGGTGTGTAGAATTCTCTCCTAGGATCATCAACAACTACCTTGGAAGAGAATCTGATGGCCCAAATGAATTAGGAAAGACTGATAACCAGGTTTGCAAGGTTATCACTGCTAACCAGGTCAAGGCTTGGCCAGTTAAAGGGAAGCTCTCAGTTAGCATGCTGACAAGGAAATATGCCATGCTGAATAGGATTGGTACAGCAAACTGGGTACCTACCAATCATACATCCTCAATATCAACTGGATTGGGCAGGTTCATATTTGTTGTAGGCACACAAACAAAGCTGGATTATGGAGCTTATATCTTTGATCAGACATTGAAGCATGCTGGATCATCTGCAACAAAGCTGCCAATTGCCTTCCCTTCCTTGCTGTGTGGATAATACTGAGTCAGTATCCTGGCATCCTCACTGAGAAGGACACAATGTGCAAAAGAGAAAGCCCTCTGGCCTTCCAATACAAGCTGTTTCTGAGTCATCATGCAGCTGATGTTGAAGCACCCTCTGGGACATCTGTCGGTCCTTCAAAGGCAAAGTCTCCAATCTCCAAAGCTGCATTGATTGCTGAACTGAAGAGCACTTGCAAAGAACTGGATGCAAGGAAGCAGAAGCTTGAGGAAATTATCCAAAGGCTGGAGATTGAAGAAAGTGCTCAGAAAGCTGCTACTTCTGATGAGGAGACTGAGGAAGATGAAGAAACTGACTATGAGGAGTCTGAGTGAAAAATTGTTTGTGAGGAAAAATGTAATGACAGCTGCATTGTAATTTTGAATTAGTAACTTTGGCCCCAAATTTATGTCTAACAAGGGGGAAAACAACAACAACCACAATGTATGATGTTGTTTAGCTATTAATGAAAAACTTCTGTTTGCTTCTGAACTGAATCAGTGTGTTTTAATAAAAGTTTCTGTTGCAACAAATCTGAATACATGTATGTTTGAGGGGGAGTAAACTCACACATGACTCAACAGAAAAGATCTGCTATACTCTGATAAAAGAACTTCTTCTGCACTCTGATAAACAGAAAATATGTTAGCCAAAAATTAGCCAAAGGGGGAGTTTGTAGATGTTTAGAATTGGCAGAATTTTTGACCAACAAGAAATGTTGAATTCAGTTCAGAATGTCCTATCAGATGTTGGGACATTATCAAACAGAGTATAAGAACTTAATTCAGGATGTCACACCAGATGTTGGGACATTGTGTTAATGATTTAAGTTCAGTTTTTCAGGATGTCCCAACAGATGTTGTGACATCTCAAACCTGCTACCAGAATTAATTAATGACTAACTGATCTGAGAAATTTAAGGAAAGTTATCTGGAATTAATTATGGATGGACAAAAACAGAATAAGGCGCATCTGTAGGGAGTGTTGTTATGAGACTTTAGCATAATCAGAAGAACTAAATCACCTAGAATCTAGGAAGTAACAAACCCTAATTCAAGGTGGAAGCTGCATGCGTTTTAGGACTGGATTAACCTACAGAAAGCCCAAAATACAAACACCTATTTAAGCAACATAATATCTCAGAATTGTGGACGAATTTAAGAAGACAAAATAGGGTGTTGTGTGTTTTAATAGCAGGTTGTTTTTATTGTACCACTTTATGTGCTTTTAAGCAAAAGTGTATTTGTGTCTTGATTGAAACTGTGAAGTAAGATCAAGTTGTTTTGTTTGAAGGATGACTTCAATTTTATTAAACTTGTAAACAAGATCACTGTGTGATTGAGGGGGAGTGAGTTGGTACTCATATCTAAGTAGTGTCTTAGGTAGAAATTACATTGGGTAGATATTAAGTGAAAGATTAAACTGGGTGGTTTAAGTCTAGAATTAATATTACTTATAGTGGATTTCCTCCTGGCTTGGTAGCCTCCAGATGTAAGTGTGGTTATACACTGAACTGGGTTAACAAACTACTGTGTTGTTTAATTTTCTTGCACTTTAAGTTTTGGTTAAATCTGTCGAATGTTGGAACATCTCATAGGACATCTCATAACTGATCACAGAATTTCAATAGGTCGTATTACTTTTCCCACTCGGTTCAACATTCTCGTTAATTTTCTCACCATGAAATTTCCAACACTGTTAACTTCGATCAATTCCATGCCTCAGTAAATGCGATTTCAATCCATCTGCGTCAACCTTACCAATATAACAACAACGCAAGCAAGGACATTTCATCCGTCTGGGGTTTTTAACGTGTTGAACAACAAACTTAACGAATTCCGCAACCCTATTCTCGTACCTATTCGACAATCGATCTGCACAGATCCATGGTTTATCCATGGTTTTCTTACTTATAAGAGATACATATTTTCACTACATAAACAACATAAATCCAAACGACATTTCATATACATAACGTAAAATCCAAATGAAAATAGAGATACATAATCTGATTTTGCTTAAGATACAGACGAGAATCTAAGAATTGTGCATAAGTAGGATACAGACGAGTATCAGGAGGATCGTGTGTAAGTATGTACAAGTATTTGTATTGAGAGTGCAAAAGGACATTTTGGTTTTTATCTGCAGGGGATAAGTTTTTGCGCATTGTTGGAGGAGTGATTTTGGTATTTGCAGGTGACTGGCTCGAATCTGGCTTATGATCATGCAAATGTTTGATTTTTTCCGTAATGCTCTGTATTAGAAGGAATGCTACACTTTGTTTGGGGAGAAATGATGTGAATGCTATGATTATGCAAATGAGAGAAACGAGATCCGAGATCTGAAATCTGCTAGGAGAACGGATCACTGAGCGATCTATGGGGAGAAAGGATCACTGCACGATCTTTCTGGAGAACTCTGGGGAAAGAACTCTGTGGGGACCCCATGCTGGGGATGAGAAAATCTGAAAACTTGTTGGGGACAAGGGGTTCAGGCATTTCTTTGGAGATCCTGCTTGGGGTAGAGAGAACTTCTAGGAAGTAATCTATTGGAGGATCAACTTTGTGGGGATACTCTGAGGGGATAAAAAAGCTCCATGGGGGCCTGATATGCCCCATGCTGTGACAAATTGTCTGCCTTGAGTACATGCAACCTGTTAAACAAAGGAAATGCATGATTGCCCTGAGGTATCCTCAATCGGACTCCGTCATAGGAGTTAGATTCGCTGAAGAGCACATATTTCCTGCAAGCATTTATTAAAAACGGCTTATATGCTTTCATGTAAATGTTGTATTAAGAACTTTGGACATTTTGCAAACAAAACTAAAAGGTACAAAACAAAGTGTGAATGAATATTTGACTTTATTGATTTGTGTGCCCTAAATAGGCGAGTACAGTGAGGAAGCTAATCCCTGAAAGGAGGATATTGCTACAAAATTGGGAAAATAAAAGTCCTATTTGGCAATGCTGATGTTGATGCTTCCATCTTCCTTTTGCTCTAACCTATATGACCTGAACGCTCTTCTTATCTTGCTTTCTGAAGAAAGTTGATTATGACTGACGCTTTGTCCTTTCAAAGCTTGCCATGTTATGTGAGTGATGCAGACGAATTCAGAATGCAGTTGTTCGCTTATTCCCTGATTTTGTCTGGATCTCCCTTTCGGGTTTTCAATCCACCGGGATACCCCTTTTTGCCTGAGCTGTCCGATGTGGCTTTTCAACTCAGCGGGTGTACATTTTTCAATTTTTCCCTAATTTTTGCCCGAGTCTTTTATTCTGTTTTTGACTCGCTGGGATGCCCTATTTTTTCCTGGACTTACATTCTGTTTTTATGTCCAGCGGGTCATTTATGCAAAGTATTTTTTAACTACATCTGAATTCACAGGAGACGGGAAGTCTTCACCATCCATGGTTGCGAGCATCAGTGTTTCACCTGAGAAGACTTTAGTTATCACATAAGGACCTTCATAGTTTGGTGTCCACTTGCCCTTGTGGTTTGTATGAGGAGGAAGAATCCTTTTCAGTACAAGCTCTCCCACTTGATATGCCTGAGGTCTGACTTTTTGATCGAAGGCTTTCTTCATCTGCTTTTGATATAACTGACCATGACAGATAGCTGCTAATCTCTTTTCTTCAATCAGGCTTCGTTGGTTATAACGAGATCGGACCCATTCTGCTTCGTCCAGTTTTACATCCATTATTACCCGCAAGGAGGGTAATTCAACTTCAACAGGTAGGACTGCTTCCATACCATACACCAGCTGATAAGGTGTTGCCCCGGTAGATGTTCTGATGGAAGTTTGATACCCATGCAAGGCAGATGGTAACATTTCATGCCAGTCTTTGTATGTGACTACCATCTTTTGCACAATCTTCTTAATGTTTTTGTTTGTCGCTTCAACAACACCATTCATCTTTGGCCTGTAAGGAGAAGAGTTGTGATGTTGAATTTTGAAGTCCCAACATAGTTCTGCCATCATCTTGTTGTTAAGGTTTGAACCATTATCTGTAATGATTCGCTCAGGAACTCCATATCGACAAATGATATCCCTTTTCAGAAATCGGGCTACCACTTGTCTGGTGACATTTGCATACGAAGCTGCTCAACACATTTGGTGAAGTAATCAATGGCTACCAGGATGAATCTGTGACCATTTGAAGCATTTGGTTCAATCTTTCCAATCATATCAATGCCCCACATGGCGAAGGGCCGGGGTGAAGACAATATATTCAAAGGATTGGGAGGCACATGCACTTTGTCTGCGTAGATCTGGAATTTATGGCACTTTCTGGCAAAGGCACAATAGTCTGCATCCATTGTGATCCAGTAGTAGCCTGATCTTAACAATTTCTTTTTCATTGCGTGTCCTCCGGCATGGGTACCAAAAGAACCTTCATGTACTTCGTGCATTAGTAGGTCTACTTCCTTCTTGTCAACACATCTGAGCAAGACCATGTCGAAGTTCTGCTTGTATAAGGAGCCATCAGTATTGAGGAAGAAACTGTCGGCTAACCTTCTCAATGTCTTCTTATCATTAGAAGACGCTCCAGGTGGGTATGTCTGAGTTTCCAAGAAGCATTTGATGTTGTGGAACCAAGGTTTGTTGTCAATGACAGTGTCCACAGAGAATACATACGTCGGTCGGTCTAGTCTGGATACTAAAATCTGAGGCACGTAGTTGGCAGTCTGTACTTTGATCATAGATGAAATGGTGGCCAAGGCGTCTGCAAACTGATTCTCATCTCGAGGGATGTATTCAAGCTTGACTATTGTGAAGAAAGTCAACAATCTCCTCGTATAGTCACGGTAGGGAACCAGATGCTCTTGATGAGTATACAACTTGCCATTATTTTGGTTGATCACCAAAGCTGAATCTCGGAATACATTCAATGTTTTGATCCTGAGGTCAATGGCTTCCTCAAGACCCATGATGCAAGCTTCGTACTCTGCTTCGTTGTTAGTGCAGGAAAAGGTAAGCCTTACTGAGAAAGGAATAGGGACTCCTTTGGGTGTAATCAGCACTGCACCAACTCCACGACCATTACAATTAACTGCCCCATCGAACATCATAGTCCATGCTTCTTCTGGATCAGGCCCTTCAGTGTGAACAGGCTCTTCACAATCGTTTGACTTTAAGAATATGATGTCTTCATCAGGGAAATCAAATCTCATAGGCTGGTTGTCATCAATGGGTTGCTCAGCCAGATAGTCAGACAATACATTGCCTTTGATGGCCTTCTGAGAGGTGTACTGAATGTCATACTCTGTTAGAATCATTTGCCATCTTGCAACCCTTCTGGTAAGTGCTGGTTTCTCAAATATTTACTTGACGGGGTCCATATTTGAGATCAACAAGGTAGTATGAGTCAACATATAATGTCTTAGTCGGCGAGCAGCCCACGCTAAAGCACAACAAGTTTTCTCGAGCAGTGAATAACGTTATTCACAGTCGGTAAATGTTTTGCTTAGGTAGTATATTGCATACTCTTTTCGACCAGACTCGTCATGCTGGACCAACACACACCCTATTGATTCATCTAATACTGTCAGGTACATTAGTAAAGGTCTTCCTTCAACTGGAGGGATGAGAATTGGAGGTTCTTGCAGATACTCCTTAATCTTGTCAAAAGCTTTCTAACAATCATCGTTCCACCTGAATGTTTGTTCCTTTCTTAACAGTTTGAACAAGGGCTTGCAGGTTGCAGTGAGATGAGATATGAACCTTGAAATGTTGTTCAATCTACCCAAGAACCCTCGAATTTCTTTCTCAGTCTTAGGTGCAGGAATTTCCTGAATTGCTTTAACCTTATCGGGGTCAACCTAATTCCTCTTCCGCTTACATTAAACCCCAACAGCTTACTAGAACGTACCCCGAATGTGCACTTGTTAGGGTTTAACCTTAACTGATATTTCCTCAGACGTTTTAACAGTTTCAACAGATTTACCAAATGCTCCTCCTCTGTTTGGGACTTGGCAATCATGTCATCCACGTAGCACTCGATTTCTTTATGGATCATATCGTGGGATAATGTTACCATAGCCCGTTGATATGTTGCACCGGCATTCTTCAACTAAACGACATTACTTTGTAGAAGAATGTGCCCCAGGATGTGATGAAAGTTGTCTTCTCCATGTCTTCAGGTGACATCTTGATCTGATTGTACCCAGAAAATCCGTCCATGAAAGAAAATACCGAGAACTGAGTTGTGTTGTCTACCAATACATCAATGTGAGGTAATGGGAAGTCATCTTTCGGGCTTGCTCTGTTCAGATCCCGGTAATCAACACACATACGCACCTTGCAATCCTTCTTAGGTACAGGTACAATGTTAGCAACCCACGGCGGGTAACTAGTTACAACAAGAAAACCGACGTCCCACTGCTTTTGTACTTCCTCTTTGATTTTCATGGCCATGTCTGGGCGAGTACGGCGCAACTTCTATTTAACTGGCGGACAATCTTCTTTCAATGGCAGCTTGTGCATGACAATATTTGTATCCAAACCCGGCATATCCTGATAGGACCAAGCGAACACATCGACATATTCTCGCAGCATACTGATGAGTTGTTCTTTTACCGGAGCTTGCAGACTGGCCCCAATCTTCACTTCCTTCACATCTTCCTTGGTACCAAGATTAATAGTCTCAACCTCCTGATGAGGAGAAATCACCTTTTCCTCTTGTCTCAATAACCTGGCTAGCTCTTCAGGTAAACCGTAGTCTTCTTCAACTCCTTTATCTGCTTGATTAATCGGATAGGCGAAGTCATACAAGGTCGTAGCAGTTTCGTTGTCGGTGCAATCTGGAGGGCTATCTCTGCAAGGGTTGAGATTTGGTTCATTTTAGTGATTGATTTTATCTTATTTAGAAAAAGTGAATGAAGTTATTATTGGGAAAAACATTTCCATTTATTGTTTTGTGCGAAAATAACAAAAATGAAAAGACAGCGAGAGAAAAGAGATTGTTTGCAAAAAGATGTCCATTGTTCATTAATATTCAATTTGCACAAAATACATATGGCCCTATTACAAAATGAGTCCAACACATCTTAGGCAAGATGCAGGACTTTGATGCATGCTTAAAACAGGAAATAATAATTACTCTGCAGCAATAACCCTTATAATTTCCTGGGAAGACCAATTGAGGACTTGTTGGCCCGGGACTCTTGGACGGATCTAGCTTTCCAGGTTGTAGTTGCTCTCAGCCTCATCTTCCAAAGTGTTGACAGCATCTAGGGTCAACATTCCCCCACTTATGAACTTGGGAGCTTCAGCAGCCTCCTCTGGAACTTGTCGGGATGGTCTGTAACCCAAACCAAATTTGTCTTCTTTCATCTCCCCCTTCAGCAACTTGCCCCAGCCTTGGGCATTCCCTTCTTCCACAACCTTCCGAGCCTGTTTGTAGGAACCAATTGAGGTGCCCATCCTTTTCTCTTGGGATGCATCAAATACCTCAGTTCTAGCTTCGTTGATGTTCAAAGCTTCAAAACCTTGACTTATGGTTTCATGGACCTCTCCATCCATCTCTATGTACTTGTATGTAGCCAGGTGATTGACAAAGATGTCCTCCTCTCCACAGATGGTGATAATTTGGCCCTCCCACTCGTATTTTAACTTCTGGTGAAGGGTCGATGTAACTGCACTAGTGGCAGGAATCCAGGGTCGACCCAATAAACAACTTTAGGCTGGCTGTATGTCCATCACGTAGAAGATAGTTTTGAAAATTTGTGGGCCAATTATCACAGGCAGCTCAATCTCTCTGAGAACTGATCTCTTAGAGCCATCAAAAGCTCTAACAACAAGGTTGCTCGGACGGAGTGCAAGACCATCATACTCCAGCTTGACTAAAGCCTTCTTTGGTAGCACATTGAGTGATGATCCAGTATCAACAAGGACATGAGAAAGTACGGCACCTTTGCATTACAAAGTGATATGCAAAGCCTTGATGTGATTACGCCCCTCCGTAGTCAAGTCACCATTGGTGAAACCAAGTCCATGACTAGTATTGACATTTGCGACCACCGTTTCTAACTGATTGACTGTGATCTCCTTAGGCACATAAGCTGCGTACAAGACTTTAAGTAGTACATTCCGGTGAGCCTCAGAACACATGAGCAGAGATTGTATGGAGATTTTGGAGGGTGTTTGGTGGTGTTGATCCACAACTTTGTAATAACTTCTTTTGATAATCCTCATAAACTCGTCTACATCCTGATCAAAGGGTGTCTTCTGAGTTTCTTTTGCAGCTGGCTCTTGTGGCACCACACTTTTGCCTTTTGCTTTGGCAGCAATTTCTGCTTGAGTTGTAGATGATTCTTTTGGGATAATGTTTGCTTGAGTTGTAGAAGAGATTTTTGTTGTCTTTGTAGAAGATGGAACTGTTGATGTGATCTGTAGAATGCCTTCTCTGATAAGACTGCTGATACCATTCTTCAGATTTTCACAACCATTAGCAGAAACTTTGCAAGCTTCACAATGGGCCTTATAACCCGGAAACACTTGGCACTTCAATAGTTGAGTTTTCACTTCGGCCAGTGGTGTTTGAATACTTACAATGTCCTCAATCAGAATTGCTGGTTGGTCCTCCTCAATAGTATTAATCCTCGGCCCACTGTGGTTCGGTATTGGATTATTTGTGACATTTGGTGGAGGTGCAAAATTCAAAGCTTTGGAGTCAATTAGATCTTGGACTTTCATGTGCAAGGCCATGCACTTCTCTGTTGAATGACCAGGTGCATTGGAGTGAAAAGCACATCTGGCGTTGACATCAGAATTCCTTGGTGTCGCTCCCGACAAATGAGACTGGATCAGATGAAGGTACAGACGCGAACGGTCGGCGAAGGGAATAGTGAGAACACACAGCCGTGAACTCACTGGAGAATGAATAGAGTCGCCAGCTAGGCATTTTTATCCCGGAGGAAAGGTAATGCTGCATAAACCTAGGAAAATATGGATAAGACGGTTGCGAACCAGAGAGACTGAGAAAGGGGGTTGGTTACAACCTGGGAAGGTATTAGCACCCAGATTGTCCGCCGTACTCGACGGGATCCACGCTTGAAAGATTTGTGTTTTAAAGGGGTAGTGTCAGTGCAATCTGTGTATAAAGAGCTGGAAAACAATATGTACAGGTGTCAGTGTAAAGTGTATAAGTGATGTGAAGTATGAAAGTGTTAGTGCAGGAATGAGAATGTGCTCAAGATAATGAGGCTAAAATAATGAAGCTGGAAAGAGGGGGAATATACAGAGACTTTTGTTCGATAACTGTTAAGTTATGCCTACGTATCCTCTCGTGCAATGAGGAAGTCAGAACACCGTAGTTCGACCCAAAGAGACTGAAAGGATGAATTGACTTGTGAACTGCTTACTTGCCTATGCTCAAGTGTATGATCTGTCTGGCACAGATGCAAACTGTCTTGCATTAGACGGAAGAAGCAAGTTCTCGTTTATGAGTGAAGGTGATGAGAAAAGAATCCCGGAGGAGACGATTATTGTTTGCTTTTGAGTTTTCAGTCTTTTATTGCTTTTGAGAATTTGTCATAAGTTAATGAGCTTAAGCCTAAACCAATGGATTTAGTAAACTCATCACATCTTCCCTCTGATTAGGGGTATTGAGAATACCTTAAGTGTGAAGTCAGCTTCTCACACTTAAACACCTTTGGTGTAGGATTAAGATCATTAACCTACTTGTGATTAATTAGATGTTTTTGTGATTTTTGTTTAGTGTTGAGTAATGAGATTAAGCCATAATCAGGGATTTAACAGACTCATTACACTATCCTAATAGAAGGATAATAGATGAGAATGTTAAGCTGAGGAAAGCTCCTCAACTTAATCCATGATTAGGGATTAAACTCATGACAAAACAAGCCTTTGATTAAATGAATTTTATTTAATGGTAAGATGATGAAGTGAGTTTTAGGGTTTGTAAGACAACTTGAGGGGGACTTGTCCATTAACACTAGGGTTAGTCCTTCTTAACCAATTAAGGAAGAATTAGAACCCTAATGCAAGGCCCAAGTTACAAGTGTAATGTCTTGATGGTTATTAAGTGAATTGATTAAGAGATTTAAACACATGAAGGGTTTAACACTTAGGATTAAAGTTATACACTCCATCCTAAGAGAAGGATGCAGGCATAAACTTAATCACAAAGCCTTAAAGCCTTTAGGGTTTAGTCCCTGATTATGAGATGAGAAGAGAAGACTCAAAGAGAGACACAAAGGTAAAACTATGAGGGGAGACTAATCAAAACCCTAATTCATTGTCATGCTTGGTTGTTCCTAAGGTTTGTGAGGTTTTCAAAGACAATCTTCAAAGGAGCCACCAGGAAGCAGATGAACAGGATCAAGAGAAGCAAAGCAACTTGCTTCAATCAAGAAGTCAAGTCACTTGAGGAAAGAAAGTGGGAGAAACAAGAATGAGCAAGCTCAATCTCAAACACATATAGAAATGCAGCAATGGATGCAAGAGAGATGAAAAGAAAAGTTATGAGAAGTGAAGGCAAATTCACTTCTCAAGTTTACTTACCACCTGAACAGTTAGCAATAAAAGCAATGCAATGCCAAATGGGATGAAATGGTATGAGGAGAAACAAAACCAGAAACATGTTGATGATGACAATGATGCTATCAGATGATACAAACATGAAACAAGACATGGAGATGTTCATACAAGTTCATGGATGCAAATGGTGCAAGCTTAGAAGCATGGATACACATGAAAAGTTAGGAAACATACAAAGCATACAACATGGCAAATATGGGATGCAATGATCAAACATACTTCCTACATGTATTATGATGTTAAATGAATCAAATGGAGGCATGGAATGGCATGACAAGTCATATTATGCAAGAGAATGCAAGAGGTATGCAAATGAAAACCCAAATTAGGGTTTATGGATCAAACAACAAACAAAAACCAAAAACAGAAGCAAAACCTAATATAAAAAATGGAAAATGCCACCCAAAGAAACCATAAACCTATACTAAACCAAAGTCCAAAGGGGGGCTCTCAACTCTTAACCAATCTCAAGTTATGATTTTTCTAAGTTATTAGGGTTTTTAGGGTTCCTAAACAAAAGAAATTCCAAGCAAATTGAAAATGAAGGAACAAATCATGGCCTTTTAAACCTAGAAACTACATGCTAAACACAAAATAATGCAAGAAGAATCAATGTCCAACTCTTCTTAGATAGGCAGAAATGAATTTTTGAACTTATGATCAAAATAATGCACCAAAAATGATTTAATTCAATGGAAAATTCTCAAAATGCATCAAGATCAAAAAAGAAATTTGGTTTGAAGGTTGGACAATGTTTCTAAATGTCTTAGAACAATTCATGAATTTTTTGGTG
This sequence comes from Lathyrus aphaca, assembly GCA_963966055.1. Lineage (NCBI taxonomy): Eukaryota > Viridiplantae > Streptophyta > Magnoliopsida > Fabales > Fabaceae > Lathyrus > Lathyrus aphaca. The sequence continues at coordinate 498,303,527 of OZ014521.1, forward strand.
ATTTTTAAATACCTAAAAGTATTTTTTATTAATTAATTTCCATTAATCAATTAAAAATAATCTTTTAAATATTTAAAAATACTTTTTTAATGATAAAAAATAAAATGAAAATATTTTTGGGTCATGAAAATTAGTAAAACTTCCAAGAAAAAGTTTCATAATTTTTAGGAATTTTTTACTATTTTAAAATAATTATGCAAGTTAAATGAAAATAAAATGAAATAAAATAAAGAAAATGGAAAAGTAAAACAAATGGAAGGCTGAGATGCACTCTGGATTCAAATGCGTTGACTGGCGCGCTAGTGGAGGGCCAGGATTTCTTCTGATCAAATTAAATAAATCATGGATTAATTAAGTTAAACACGTGGATTAGGGCATAATGACTTGATCTGAACCATCCATTCGCGCGGGGAGTCAAACATTTCAACGCATCCAAAGGTCCAAATTCAAATGGTCTTAATTACTGAGATTAGGGCATAATCACACTCAGGCTGCCGGAGAAGACTTCCGGTCGTCTTCTCCGGCCAGCACCCTCCCTGAAAAATCCCCAAAACCCTAAAAAGCTAACTAAAATGAAATCTAAGAATTGGGAAATGTTCCCCAACCACTCACGAATCAAAACCCTCTCTCAAAACAAATTTATACTTCCTAACTAAGCTGAATCGAAGAAAATAAGAACTAGGGCACGCAAGTTTCAGAGAGCAATTAAACTCTCATTTCATCACCATTTGCAAAACCAAAAGCATACTCATGATCAGGAAGACACAAAGAACAAGTTTAGAACAAAAGAAATGATTTCTGGAAAAATATTTTTCAAGCTACCTGAGATTCGAAGCTTTCACTCTGAGGACTTTCTGGCCACTTCCTTCAGTGCAATCCACTCCACTTGATCCCCAGATGATGTTTGAATGCTTTGGAGGAGTTTATATTGGCTGGATGAGGAGTTTGACAAGCTTCTGCTCAAGCTCAGTCAGAAATGGCAGGGATGATTCAGGCAGTTTCAGGCCATTGTGAGTGGTTGTTTGTGGTCCAGATGAGGTGTGGAGAAGGTCTGTGGTGTTTGTTTTGATGTTTGTGAGCTAGGGAGAGAGATTCGAATGGAACTGCAAGTTGAGGTGAAGAATGGCAGTGGGGTGTTCTTGCTTGTTTCAGGCCTGATTCTTGGTGGTTTGAGGTCTATGAAGGATGGTGAGTTGATCTGTGGGAATGGTTTTTATGTTTGCAAGCTGAGGAAACAAATTCGAAGGCTTATGCAAAAGGGAGTGTTTTGGTGTATGTCATGAATGAGAAAGTTTCAGCCTGGCCTCTTGATATCTTTGGCTTGCCAAATGATAATGTATTTTAATCCTATAGGTCAGATGATGTGACCTGGCCTATAGTGATTGGTAAGTTTGCTTTTTGCAAAAAGTCAAATTTTGTGTAAGGCAAGTATGGCTCATGATCTAGGCAAGTACATGGCATGGGCTATGCGCAGCATGATGTGTGTGTGAGGCTAGCTTGGTTCAGCAGCCAATGTATCAAGTTGGTGAAGAGAAATGAGTGGTTTTGCAAGTTGTTGGCTTTTTGGTTCACATGTGATTTCCTAATCCCACAAGCCATAATTCATGGGCATTCTTGGTTCAATTCTGATTTTTATGACTTATAGAATGTTTGTATACTGGTTTGAAATGAACTAGAAGTTGCAATTGGCTTTGGTCCATGATTTTGCAAAATTTCCATTTGAGGCATGCCTGAAAAATCAATGATTTTGGCCAACTTTGCCACACCATAACTTTTGATCCAAGCAGAGTTTGATCATGTTCTTGTACTTTTTGAAAAGGGAAAGATGAGATCTACAACTTTCATAACCAAAGTTTTTCCATTTGAAGCATTTTTGGATCAAGAATCAAGGCTTGAAAAATGACCTAAAATGAAGCATTCTTGAAAAGTCAACTATGCCCAAAAAGTCAACATTTGCAAAACTTCCAAATTCTTGATTTCCATGAACTTCAACCTTCTTCCATGACCAAATAAAGATCATATACACTCAAAATGATGAAGATCACCCATTGGTTGGGTCATTGGGGGCCTCAGATGCCCTGATTTTACACTGACTTGTCTGAAAAGTCAACCCTTGATCAGATGACTTCCCCATGGAATTTCTTCATGAAAATTGATATGCATACTCCCTATACCATATAGAGACCAATGGAAACAAGAATGACCAAAAAATTTGGAGTTATGGCCTCTGAAACCAAAACCCTAATTTTAGGTCAACTGTGCAGTCAAACTTGGCTCTGCATCCATCCAAACCCTAGTTCTTGTGATTCCTTTGAATTCTTGGCTTTGTGAGGATGTAATATGATGCTTGAACACATGTAGACCCCTTTGAATTGATTGGTTGCCTTTAGGGTGGCTCAAGAGGCTTTTGGCTTGCTCAGATCACAAACCCTAGGTGCAGATGCCTTAGAAACTATGCAGTGGATCAAAAGTGAGATATGAGATATTATGGTTGTGTTTATGCATATGAGATGATCACAAGCCATGGTGAAATGGGTGAGGGAAAATTTGGGGTGTTTACAGCTGCCCCTATTCAAACATGAGTTAGCTGTGCAGGATGTAAGCGACGGCTTAACAGGCAAACAAGATAACTTGTGGTTGAATACCAAAGACAGTCCAAAATTTGCACTCACAGAATGAAGAAGAAAAGGGATATAGATTGTAAAAGAAAGTAAAGCATATTGCAAAGCGGGAAACAACGCAATGACGGGGACGGCCGACATGCTGGGGATAAAAGGCAAAGCCAAGACGGGGACGGCCGACTAGCTGGGGAAAATAAAATCGTGATGGGGACGGTCATCAAGATAAAGCTGTAAAATTCTCTGGAAATTAATGAAACATGACGGGGACGGCCAACAAGTTCATAAAGGTAAAGTAACCAACGATGGGGACGGCCATCGGGCTAAAAGGAAAAGGGACCACGACGGGGACGGCCATCGGGTTAAAGAATAAATGAAATAAACAGATGATGGGGTACGGCCATCAAAGGTGAAGGACGATCACCTAGCAGGGGACGGCTGCTCTGTTGGGGATAAAAGAAATATGATGGGGACGGCCATCAAAGGTGGAGGACGACCACCTGGCAGGGTACGGCTGCCGAAAATATCGCGACATAGGTCGAATGCCGGATAGAAGGTCAACGATGGGGACGGCCATCGGATGAGCATGATGGAGGACGACCATCAAGAAGTGGAGGACGACCACTCAGCAGGGGACGACTGCTCTCAAGGCTTATCATGACACAGGACGAGTGTCAGATAACCAAAATCAACAATGGGGGACGGCCATTGGATAAAATGATGAAGGACGATCATCAAAAGGTGGGGGACGACCACCTAGCAGGGGACGGCTGCTAAAAAGATCAACGATGGGGACGGCCATCGGGCGAGCATGATGGAGGACGACCATCAAGAAGTGGAGGACGACCACTCAGCAGGGTACGGCTGCTCTCAGGGTTCATCATAACACAGGACGAGTGTTAGATAAAAGAAAATTTGCTTTGTTGGCGATCTACTGGGGATATAGTGAACACGGACGAGTGTTCACAACCAAGAAAGGAAAGTATAAGTGTTTGGTATTGTGTATAGATTAGAGATGCGGACGAGCATCCTTAGACTATGATACGGACGAGTATCATGTAGAAACAAATACTGACACGTGTTCAGAGATGATGATACGAACGAGTACCATCGGGTTAACAAAGAACACGGACGAGTGTTGAATCTGAAGGGACTCTTCTGGGGAATAGTAGACACGGACGAGTGTCTATATCCAAGAAGACATAAGTGTTTTACACAGTGTATGGATTAAAGATGCGGACGAGCATCCTTAAGACTATGATACGGACGAGTATCATGTAGAAACAAACATTAGACGCAATGTTCTGAGATGATGATACGGACGAGTACCAACTGGTTAACAAAGAACAAGGACTACTGTCGAATCTGTGGGGAGATAAGTGATGGTGTATACAAGATACGGACGAGTATCTGTATAAGTGTATCGTGAGTAGTGAGTATATATAGATGAGTGTTTTAACTGCTGGGGAGAATGACACGGACGGGTGCCAAGAGAGAAAAGTGTAATATGAACAAGTATCTGCTATACAAAGTCTAGGCGACTGCGCTGGGGATATGACACGGACGGGTGTCAGGAAAGTTTATATAGGTATGTGTGGGTGCAAAGAGGATGTCTTTGGCTTTCTGCTGGTAATATGACACGGACGGGTGTCATGAAGTATCTGTAATACGGGTGATTTTGTTACAAAGAGTGTTCAGACGACTTTACTGGGGAGTGATGATACGGACGGGTATCAAAAGGAAATATGCTGGTATTTGTGAATATGAGGCAACTGTTTTTGCTGGGACTCTGGTGAGGATTTCTGTACAATGATGATGAACGGTTATTATTCACAAGTGTTAATTCAGAACAATGGCTTATGATTATGCTATGCGTTTGATTCTTTTTGCCGTAATGCTCCGTATTAGACGGAATGCTACGCTCTGAGGGGATAATATGATGCAGATGCCATGATTATGCAAAGATATCAAATCGGGATTCGGATCCCGTTGCCGCGAAGATCTCTTGGTTGATCTGTTTGAAATGGACCTCCCAGCTGGGGATGAGATCATTGATAGACTTGGGGAGATGTATCCACTTGGGGATACGGGTCACTGATAGACATATCCTTTGATATGAGAGACCCAGCTGGGGTTTGTAGAGGCTTTCTTCACTCTGTCGTGATCTTCTATGCGCTGTTCTTCTGGATAGAGGCTGAAGATTCTGTGGGGAGATGATTCCCTGACTCCTGTACTCAGCTGAGGATGAAATGGCAACTCGGCTGGGGAATTATGAGAGGCAACTCAGCTGGGGAGAGCAACAAGAGGCAACTCAGCTGGGGATAGAGCATTTCGGGTGCTGAGGTCTTTTGTTGATTTGCCAGCTTGCTGAGATGTAGCTTGCATGCCCCAAGTTGCGTCCTGCATACCTGCGATCCTGCAAAGCTAAGGAAACGCACAAAAGGTCCCGAGGTATCCTTTACTGGATTCCGTCATAGGAGTTAAGCATTTTCGGGAGTAAGCATATTCCCTGTAAGCATGTGTTTTATTATTATTATTTTTTGGGAGAAAAGCATCTGTACTTATGCAATTGATTTTTTAGAGACATCAGACATCCTTTGCAAATAAAAATATACAAAACGAAACATGACTGAAAAATCTGATTTTACTAATTCATGTGCCCTGAATTGGCAAGATACAGTCAAAGAAACATTTCTCCTGAAATGAGGAGATTGTTACAAATTGAGAAACAAAGTGCTGGCAGTGTTGATGACGCTTTAAGGAGCTTCCTCTTCTGCTATGACTCGTATGACAATGACGTTCTTCTCGTCTTGCTTTCTGAAAAGGCTGATTCTGATTGAAGCTTAACTCTGTTGAAGCTTTCCAAGTTGTAAGTGATACAGACGAATTCAGAATGCAGTTGTTCGCTTATTCCCTTATTTTGCATGGATCGCCCTTTCGGGTTTTCAATCCATCGGGATACCCATTTTTGCCTGAGTTGTCCAATGTGGCTTTTCAACTCAGCGGGTGTACATTTTTTATTTATTTCCCTTATTTTTGCCCGAGTCTTTTATTCTGTTTTTGACTCGCCGGGATGCCCTATTTTTGCCTGGACTTACATTCTGTTTTTATGTCCAGCGGGTCATTTTATGCGAAGTATTTTTTAACTGCATCTGAATTCACAGGGGATGGGAAATCTTCACCATCCATGGTGCTGAGCATCAGTGCTCCACCAGAGAAAACTTTCTTTACCACGAATGGCCCTTCATAGTTCGGAGTCCATTTGCCCCTGTGGTCTGTATGAGGAGGGAGGATTCTTTTCAGCACAAGATCTCCTACTTGGTACTCTCGGGGCCTGACTTTCTGATCGAAGGCTCTCTTCATTCTCTTCTGATATAACTGCCCATGACAGATTGCAGCCAACCTTTTCTCTTCAATCAGACTCAGTTGCTCGTATCGGGACCTAACCCATTCTGCTTCACTCAGTTTGACATCCATTAGGACCCGCAGAGAGGGTAATTCAACTTCAACAGGTAGGACTGCTTCCATACCATACACAAGCTGATACGGTGTTGCCCCAGTGGATGTCCTGATTGACGTGCGGTACCCATGCAAGGCAAACGGTAGCATTTCATGCCAGTCTTTGTAAGTGACTACCATCTTCTGCACAATCTTCTTGATATTCTTATTTGCTGCCTCAACAGCGCCATTCATCTTTGGCCTGTAAGGAGAAGAATTGTGGTGTTGGATCTTGAAGTCCCGGCACAGTTCTGCCATCATTTTGTTGTTTAAGTTGGAACCATTATCAGTAATGATTCGCTCGGGAACTCCGTATCGACAGATGATATCTCTCTTCAGAAATCTGGCTACCACTTGCCTTGTAACATTTGCATATGAGGCTGCTTCAACCCACTTAGTGAAATAGTCGATGGCGACCAGGATGAATCTGTGGCCGTTTGAAGCAGTTGGCTCAATCTTGCCGATCATGTCGATGCCCCACATGGCAAAGGGCCATGGTGAAGACATGATGTTCAAAGGATTCGGAGGTACATGCACTTTGTCTGCATAGATCTGGCATTTGTGACATTTTCTGGCATAGGCACAACAGTCGGCATCCATTGTGATCCAATAATAGCCTGACCTTAACAACTTCTTAGCCATTGCATGTCCTCCAGCATGGGTACCAAAGGAGCCTTCGTGCACTTCATGCATCAACAAATCTGCTTCCGTCTTGTCAACACATCTGAGGAGTACCATATCAAAGTTCCTCTTGTATAAAGACCCATCAGTGTTCAGAAAGAAACTTCCAGCAAGCCTTCTCAAGGTCTTCTTATCATTGGAAGATGCCCCAGGTGGGTATGTTTGATCCTCCAAGAAGCACTTAATATCATGGAACCAAGGCTTATCATCTTTGACAATATCCGCTGCGAATACATATGCTGGTCTATCAAGTCTCGATACTGAAATCTGAGGTACAAAGTTAGCAGCTTGAACTTTGATCATGGACGAAATGGTAGCCAAGGCATCTGCAAACTGATTCTCATCCCGAGGGATATACTCAAGTTTGACTGTTGTGAAGAAAGTCAATAACCTTCTTGTATAATCCCTGTAAGGTATCAGATGATCCTGGTGTGTGTACCATTTCCCATTGGTCTGATTGATTACCAAAGCTGAATCTCCGAATACGGTCAATGTCTTGATCCTGAGGTCAATGGCTTCCTCAAGACCCATAATGCAAGCTTCGTATTCAGCTTCGTTGTTAGTGCAGTTGAAAGTGAGTTTTGCCGAGAAAGGCATGTGAACTCCTTTAGGTGTAATGAGTACTGCACCGACACCACGACCATTCATGTTAACAGCCCCATCAAACATCATAGTCCATTCTTCTTCTGGGTCAGGTCCTTCAGTGTGAACAGGCTCTTCATGATCTTTTGCTTTTATGAACATGATGTCTTCATCAGGGAAGTCAAATCTCATAGGCTGGTAATCATCAATGGGTTGCTCAGCAAGATATTCAGACAATACACTGCCCTTGATGGCTTTCTGAGATGTGTACTGTATGTCGTATTCTGTAAGGATCATTTGCCATCTTGCAACCCGTCCGGTAAGAGCTGGCTTCTCGAAAATGTACTTGACTGGGTCCATTTTTGAGATCAATAGAGTAGTGTGGGTCAACATATACTGCCTTAGTCGGCGAGCAGCCCACGCTAAAGCACAGCAAGTTTTCTCGAGCAGTGAATAACGCTGTTCACAGTCGGTAAACTTTTTGCTTAGGTAGTATATTGCATACTCTTTTCGACCTGACTCGTCATGCTGGCCCAACACACACCCCATCGACTCTTCTAATACTGTCAGGTACATTATCAGAGGTCTTCCTTCCACTGGAGGCATAAGGATTGGAGGTTCTTGCAGATACTCCTTGATCTTGTCAAAAGCCTTCTGGCAATCTTCATTCCACTTGACCGTTTGCTCTTTCCTTAGCAGTTTGAACAGGGGTTCACAGGTTGCTGTGAGGTGAGATATGAACCTTGAGATGTAGTTCAATCGACCTAAGAACCCTCGAACTTCTTTCTCAGTTTTCGGTGCAGGCATCTCTTGGATGGCTTTGACTTTATCAGGGTCAACTTCAATCCCTTTCTCGCTTAAAATAAATCCCAGCAGCTTACCGGATCGCACCCCGAACGTGCATTTGTTGGGGTTCAACTTCAGTTGATACTTTCTCAGACGCTTGAACAACTTGAGCAGATTCACCAGATGATCTTCTTCAGTAAGGGACTTGGCAATCATATCATCCACATAACATTCTATTTCTTTGTGGATCATATCGTGGAATAATGTTACCATAGCCCGTTGATACGTTGCACCGGCATTCTTGAGCCCAAATGGCATTACCTTGTAGCAGAACGTGCCCCAGGGTGTGATGAATGTTGTCTTCTCCATGTCTTCAGGTGACATTTTAATCTGGTTGTATCCTGAAAATCCGTCCATGAAGGAGAATACCGAGAACTGAGCCGTATTGTCCACCAATACGTCAATGTGAGGTAATGGGAAGTCATCTTTCGGGCTGGCTCTGTTCAGATCCCGGTAATCAACACACATTCTTACTTTGCCGTCCTTCTTAGGCACAGGTACTATATTAGCAACCCACGGCGGGTAGCTAGTTACAGCAAGGAACCCGGCGTCCCATTGCTTTTGTACCTCTTCCTTGATTTTCATAGCCATGTCTGGACGAGTACGGCGCAACTTCTGTTTGACTGGAGGGCATTATTCTCTCAAAGGCAGCTTGTGCACAACAATGTCGGTATCCAACCCTGGCATGTCTTGATACGACCAAGCAAACACATCCACATACTCTTGAAGTAGATCAACCAGTTGCTTCTTCACTGGGTCTTGCAGGCAGGCCCCGATTTTAACCTCTTTCACGTCTTCCTCTGTACCAAGATTAATCACTTCAACCTCCTCCTGGTGAGGGGTAATAACCTTTTCCTCTTGTCTTAACAACCTGGCTAGCTCTTCAGGAAGCTCATATTCTTCTTCAACCCCTTCATCAGCTTGATTGATCGGATTGTCAAAGTCATACGATGTCATAGCCGTGCTGTTGTCGGTGCTGTCTGGAAGGCACTCTCTGCAAGGGTTAAGTTTGTTCATTTTAGTGATCTGATTTTAATCTTGCTTTAGAAAAGTGAAATGAAGTTGTCATTTTGAAAACACTGCCATTTATTTTTTTGTACAAAAAAGAAAAATGGAAAAACAGTGAACGAAAAGAAAAAGACGCGTTTGCAAAAAGATGTCTGATATTTCATTAATTGATCTTGTTTGCACAAAAAGTACAGATGGCCCGATTACAAAATGAGTCTTGTCATCTTGGGCAAGATGCAAGACTTTGATGCATGCTTATAAAAATACAGGAAATAATAATTACTCTGCATGAGTAACTCTTATAATTTCCTGGGAAGACCAGTTCGAGACACTGCTCCCCGGGATCTTTGGACGAATCCAGCTTTCCAGGTTGCGCTCCTCTTCCAGCTCGTCTTCCAGACAGTTGATAGCATCGGGGGTAAGCATCCCCCCACTGACAAAACCAGGCTCTCCAGCAGCCTTTGCTTGATGTTGAGTTGGTTTGTAACCCAACCCAAACTTGTCCTTCTTCTCCTCCATAGCTAAAACCTTGCCCCAGCCTAGGGCAGTTCCTTCCTCAACAACCTTCCGGGCTTGTTGGTATGATGACATAGAAGTACCAGATACAGCAGATGCCTCATTCACATTCAAAGCTTCAAACCCCTGGCTCATTGTTTCATGGATCTCCCCATCCATTTCAATGTACTTATAGGTTGCCAAGTGGCTGACAAAAATGTCCTCCTCCCCACAGATTGTAACAACTTGGCCTTCCCACTCAAATTTTAACTTTTGGTGAAGGGTAGACGTTATTGCGCCGGCGGCGTGAATCCAGGGTCTACCCAACAAACAGCTGTAGGCGGGCTGAATGTCCATCACATAAAAGATAGTTTTAAAGGTCTGTGGGCCAATTGTCACAGGTAGCTCAATCTCTCCCAGAACCGATCTCTTAGAACCATCAAAGGCTCTTACCACCAGGTTGCTGGGTCTCAATGCCAGTCCATCATATTCCAACTTCACCAGGGCCTTCTTTGGTAAGACATTCAGGGATGAACCTGTGTCTACCAGCACATGAGAAAGGACAGCTCCTTTGCATTCCATGGTTATGTGCAAGGCTTTGTTGTGGTTGCGGCCATCCGCTGTCAGGTCAGTATTGGTGAACCCTAGCCCATTGCTAGCAGTAACATTTCCAACCACGGTTTCCAACTGGTTGACAGTAATCTCTTCAGGCACGTAAGCTGCGTGCAAGACTTTGAGTAGTGCATTCCGATGGGCTTCGGAGCACATAAGCAGTGAGAGGATAGAGATTTTGGATGGCGTTTGGTGAAGTTGATCCACAATTTTGTAATCACTCTTTTTGATGATTCTCATAAACTCATCAACTTCTTGATCGAACGGCGTCTTCAAGGCTTCCTTAACAGCTTGATCTTCCTGCACAGGGCTCTTCCCTTTTGCCTTAGCAGCAGCTTCTGCTTCGGCGGTAGGTCTTTGAATTTGTTGGGCGAAGAGACGCCCGCTTCGAGTGAAGCCTCCGCCTCCCCCCACATTATCTACCTGTGGTGCAGGTGTTGACGTTTCAAGAGTGATTCTTTTTCCTTCGCAGTACACGTCAGAGCCATAGTGCCAAGGGATGGCCCTATTGCTTTCATATGGTACTGGTCCAGGAATTGTGACAGTGACTGGACTGATTGCTGTTGCTGAAGGGACTGTAATTGTTTGTGGATCATAAAAAATTGTAACTGGTGCTCTGGTGGGAGCAGCACCTTCTGAATGGTAGGCAGAGTTGTTCTCAGGATCATAAAATATTGTGACAGTAGAGACATCTTCATGATTGATTGCTGGAGTTGTAGGAGACATTGTTGGAAGTACGGATGTTGTTGTTGTAGGAGATTCAATATGGAATGAAGCTGAAGTTGTAGCAGGTGAAATTGTTGAAAACTGATCAGTTGAGACGATAGATGGAGTACTTGTTGACGTAACCGAAGAATTGTCAGGAACAATAGTTGCTGCAGTTGTAGGAGGTTCTGAAACCGTTGCTGAGGATATTGCTGGATTTGTTGGAAATGATGTGGTGATCTGAAGTTGGCCACTCTGAATGAGGCCATCTATGCCATTCCTCAAATTATCGCACCCATTTACAGAGATATTGCAGTAAGCACAGCCTAACTCACACCCTGGGAACATCTGACATTCCAAGAGCTGAGCCTTGATTTCTACCAATGGTGTCCTGATCTGTCCCACACTGGTTATTAAATAAGACGGTTTGTCTTCTTCAATAGCGTTAATCCGGGGACCACCATGGTTTGGCATCGGGTTCTTATTGACATTGGGTGGTGGTGCGAAATTCAGAGCCTTGGAGTCTACCAGGTCTTGTACCTTCATATGCAGAGCCCTGCATTTTTCTGTGCTGTGGCCAGGTGCGTTTGAATGGAAGGCACACCTAGCATTGGAGTCATAGTTCCTGGGTAGACTGTTGGGATCCGGAGGTGCCAACGTTCTTAGCTCAACCAGGTTGAGTTTCAGAAGCTGTGGCAGCAAGGTAGCATATGGCATTGGGATTGGATCGATCACTCTGTTAGCTTGAGAAGGCCTCTGCTGGAATGGCCTCTGTTGACTGTTGTTGTTGGTGTTGCTATTGTTGTAATTCCTTGGAGGATACTGATTTTGCTGATGGTACTGAGGTTGCGGCTGATAATTTTGCTGAGGAGGTTGATAGACTGGTTGAGGATGAGCTGGAGCAGGAATGGTGACTGCTGCTATTGACCTCTGAACATACTGGGGCCTGCCCCTGTTGGTGTGGATGGCATTGGTCTCGCCAGTTCTTCTCGGGCCTGCAAAAGGCTTTCTTGTACTACTGGACGAGCTTGCACCGTTGTCTGAGATCTTTCCCATTTTTAACAAGCTTTCAATTCTCTCCCCGGCTATGACAACATCGGCAAAGCTAGTGGAAGAGAAAGCTGCCAACCTGTCAATATATGTTCCCTGAAGGGTGTTCATGAACATATCTGCCATTTCCCTCTCAGACATAGGTGGTTGAACAGCAGCAGCCAGTTGCCTCCATCTCTGGGCATATTCTCGGAAACTCTCCTTTGAAGACTGTGACATTCCCATCAGGAGGGTCCTGTTGGGTGCCATGTCTAGATTATACTGATACTGTCTGATGAAGGCCTCTGCCAGGTCCTTCCAGCATCTAATAGTTGCCCTTGTCAAGTGAGAGTACCATTCTCTCGACGCTCCAGTTAAGCTGTCTTCGAAATAGAACATCCAGAGCTTCTCATCCATTGTATAGGCTTTTAATCTCCCGAGAAAAGATTGCAGATGGGTTCGAGGACAAGAAGTCCCATTATACTTTTCAAAACATGGAGGCTTGAACTTGTGGGGAATCCTAACCCCGTCTACCAAGCCCATATCCATCACGTCGAAGCCCAAAGAGTTTTGAGATTCTAAGGACCTCAACTTCTCAGCTATCTCATCCAATCTTCTATCATAAGCTTCTTCCCCAGCTCCCATTACTGTGAACTGGTCTTCTTGAGGGTCTTCCTGTAGTACCCTCCCTGCTGTGGCAGTCCCTTGTATGTTGACAGGGATGTTGGCCTCTGGATGGAGATGGGGTCCAAAAACTGGGGGATTGACATGAGGTTGGACCCTCTCGTTGTTACTTGTGCCGGCAGTCCCCACATGGGGCTCCTCTTGATTCCTCCCTTCTACCAAAGCTCTGAGCCTCTCCTGGCTTTGAGCTAAGTTGTTCATTACTTCCATGAACTGTGTTATCTGAGTTCTCATCTCCAAACTTTCGTTGGCCATCTGGTTTCTGACCTCCGTAAGGTCCTGCTGCATCTGATCCATTTGAATGCCCGGAAGGTTATTTCGGGTTGGATAACGGTGCGGACGGTTGAGGGGAAAAACTCGGCGCCTAGCAATAGTTCCTGAACATCACAACAGAGGTTAGCAACAATAAAACAAAACCTACAAAACAAACAAAGGGTTAGCATGCAATGCAGTTATGCTTATTTGCTCTCAAGGTATCCGGTTTGGTATTCAGTTTTGACCCTTCCAGACCCTTGAAGATATTGTTGTTGTTGCTTGAAGAAAACTCAGATGAAGCACACTAACATAAATATATTACAGAAAGTGAAATAATACAACTTGTTCATTTTACAACACAAGCCCTCTAAGGGGTCAAAATACAGTACAAAATAAAAGTACATGGAAAGAAAGCAACAACAAACAAATGGTCAAACACCAAGACCAAACTCATCCTCACGAACTTCCTTGAGAAGTGCTTCGGTCACAGGATCAGCCGGACGCTCCGTGAGATTCCTGATGAGGAGATTCCGGGTCGTAACAGCTGCTGTTAGCTTCTTGTGCTGAGTTTGGTCCTTGGACCTCTTCACCCCTGCTTTGATCTTTAGCTCTGATATCTCCCTCTGGGCTGCTGCCAGGGCTTCTTGTTGTTCTTTTGCACTAGCTTCTAGTTGCTCCATCTTGTCTTGGACTCTCTTGTCCTCCAGGGTACGAGCCTCGGTGATCCTGACCCACCGGGCTTGACTCTCCTTCAAATATAAGTCTGTCCTTGCTCTCTGGAACTGGGCTTCTTTGCAAGCATTCTTCAGAATTTGTTCACCAGCCTTAGACTTTTTGATATAATCCCCAGACTTTTCAATCTTAGTCAAATGCTCCACTCTCAACTTCTCCAATCTCTCAATCTCCCTCATACCTTCACTCCTCTCCCGGAGGGTCTTCTGCAAAGCCTGGGTTAGCTTCTCATTTCTTTCCTTCAAGCTCTCAAACTCCTCCAAACTGATGGTGGCAGGGGGTGGTGCTGAAGATGACTCAGGCATGTCTTCTATGGTAAAGGGCATTCCAGAGAATTGGGCCCTGGCACGGGACCACTCATAATATTGTGCTGATGCCACATTATTACACTTCCCCAGAATGGTGACTCCCTTGGTTTGGACATTATCCCAGGCCCAGGCAGCCTGCCTAACAACAGCCAAACTAATCTTGTTCTCACAATAGAGAGTCTCAACCAAATCCTGTGCCTTAGGAGTGTGGACCAGTGCATAGCCCAGTTGTCGTCTAAACAACAGAGGGTTGTAATTGATACTACCCTTAACTCCTATCAAAGGCACATTAGGAAAATGCCCACAGCTGGTGATGATATCCCTGCCCTTGGTGCTCTGAGTGCACCATCTGATGTCAGCTGAAGTTAGAACAGTGAGTCTCTTAGCCCAGTTGCTTTGCTGATGAGGGTTTAAAAATGCATCTGTCCTGGGTAGGTGCCTGAGAAGCCAAGTGTGGAACAATGGAGCACAAAACCTCACTAACCTCCCCCTCTTCTTTTCATTCCTCTGATGCACTGAATAGTAGAGATCCCCTAATAAAGTTGGCACTGGGTTCTTCAAGATGAACAGATGGATTGCATTCTTGCTAATGAATCGAGGCTCATCTGCAAACAATACAATTCCATATATACTCAAAGCCAACAAGGCACAGACAGCCTTCCACTCTCCTAAAGAAGCTTTCAGACTAGCTTGAGAAATTAAGAAGTCCAGATGAAAACCAGGGATTCCAGCTTTAGAGGTCATATGCTGCTCAACCAAAACAGGTTCCAGATGCAAAGCTTTTGCTACTTCTCCATTAGCAGGAAAGACCATCTCAGGGTTGAAAGGGATTCCACCCCTGACAGGCAAACCAACCAATGATGAGTATTCTTCTAACAGAGGGCCCAATTGAAAGTCTTGAAAAGTAAAACATCTTAGTGGAGGATCATAAAACTGAATGCAGGTGTGGATGAGACTCCTCTGTGAAGGGTCCAGATCCATAACCATGTCCAGTATATCTCCATAACTCTCCCTGAACAAAGGTATGTGGTCTGGAGTGATCAGGGTTTGAACCCTCCTGATGTCTGATAACTCTGGCTGGAAGAAGTGATAGGTGATATTGCTCTTTTTAGGAGCCATGATGCTAAAGACTGAGTAGAGACAGGTGCTGATGACAATGCTGAAGTGATGAGCCACTGGTTGGCTGGTGCTGGTGATAGCTGAAGCAGACAGCTGATAACTGAAGCAGGTGTTGGTGAAGATGGGCCAATACTGAAGATAGGGTCAAAACCAAAACCAAATGAAGATGGATACCCTGAAACAAATAAGCAAATGTCAATATGATGCAATGATTATGCATGCAAATGATATGCAAAGGGTTTGTGACTAAGCTGGATCTGATCAAAACTCTGATATAAGTCCAAGTGTGCTCAAGAATTCCAGATGGAGGTCTACAAAACCAGTAACCAAGGTGGGGGACTCAAATAAAGAGCCACATGTCCAGGGTTTAGAATCACAAGAACTGTCCAACATGGAGTACTCTTAACAAAGCAAAGTAACAGGGTATTCTGAGGTCAAGGTACCTGCAAACCTGTAAACAGCCCAACCCCCTCACAGGTGGTGTTCTAAAACAAGGATCCTCAGACTTGGATCAGTTATGAGAAGTGTAAACACTTCTAACCCGAAGGTACAGTGTTTACAATAACCATAACAATTCCTCCTCTAATTCACCTCAGTTTCTGAAGGTCAATACTAAAAGGTCATCCAGACTTAGCAGGCTTCCTAGATAGCCCTAGAATTGCAGGAAATCTGCAACACAGAGTTCTCAAGAAGAAACCCATATCTGAACCGTGTTTCATATTCCCGCACCAGACCGAAAATGGAATGGGAAAGAATATGATTCACTCTAGCCTAGGTGTCACTCAGGTCCCAGGTATAGGACCTCAACACTCAATGAAATACCCACCCACCAAAGAAAAACCAGATCCAGCCAGCATGACAGTATGATATATGAAAAGCAATAAAGAAAGCAGTAAAGCAAACTGTACATAAAGCAAAATAAATATAAGCACAAATAAGCACATAACACCCCAGTAAACACAAATCAAACAAGCGCTAGGAGGAACCCACAAAAAGAACCAGAAGCCCTGGTTGCAATATAAGGATCCCCAGCAGAGTCGCCAAGCTGTCGCTCCCGACAAATGAGACTGGATCAGATGAAGGTACAGACGCGAACGGTCGGCGAAGGGAATAGTGAGAACACACAGCCGTGAACTCACTGGAGAATGAATAGAGTCGCCAGCTAGGCATTTTTATCCCGGAGGAAAGGTAATGCTGCATAAACCTAGGAAAAGATGGATAAGACGGTTGCGAACCAGAGAGACTGAGAAAGGGGGTTGGTTACAACCTGGGAAGGTATTAGCACCCAGATTGTCCGCCGTACTCGACGGGATCCACGCTTGAAAGATTTGTGTTTTAAAGGGGTAGTGTCAGTGCAATCTGTGTATAAAGAGCTGGAAAACAATATGTACAGGTGTCAGTGTAAAGTGTATAAGTGATGTGAAGTATGAAAGTGTCAGTGCAGGAATGAGAATGTGCTCAAGATAATGAGGCTAAAATAATGAAGCTGGAAAGAGGGGGAATATACAGAGACTTTTGTTCGATAACTGTTAAGTTATGCCTACGTATCCTCTCGTGCAATGAGGAAGTCAGAACACCGTAGTTCGACCCAAAGAGACTGAAAGGATGAATTGACTTGTGAACTGCTTACTTGCCTATGCTCAAGTGTATGATCTGTCTGGCACAGATGCAAATTGTCTTGCATTAGACGGAAGAAGCAAGTTCTCGTTTATGAGTGAAGGTGATGAGAAAAGAATCCCGGAGGAGACGATTATTGTTTGCTTTTGAGTTTTCAGTCTTTTATTGCTTTTGAGAATTTGTCATAAGTTAATGAGCTTAAGCCTAAACCAATGGATTTAGTAAACTCATCACATCTTCCCTCTGATTAGGGGTAATGAGAATACCTTAAGTGTGAAGTCAGCTTCTCACACTTAAACACCTTTGGTGTAGGATTAAGATCATTAACCTACTTGTGATTAATTAGATGTTTTTGTGATTTTTGTTTAGTGTTGAGTAATGAGATTAAGCCATAATCAGGGATTTAACAGACTCATTACACTATCCTAATAGAAGGATAATAGATGAGAATGTTAAGCTGAGGAAAGCTCCTCAACTTAATCCATGATTAGGGATTAAACTCATGACAAAACAAGCCTTTGATTAAATGAATTTTATTTAATGGTAAGATGATGAAGTGAGTTTTAGGGTTTGTAAGACAACTTGAGGGGGACTTGTCCATTAACACTAGGGTTAGTCCTTCTTAACCAATTAAGGAAGAATTAGAACCCTAATGCAAGGCCCAAGTTACAAGTGTAATGTCTTGATGGTTATTAAGTGAATTGATTAAGAGATTTAAACACATGAAGGGTTTAACACTTAGGATTAAAGTTATACACTCCATCCTAAGAGAAGGATGCAAGCATAAACTTAATCACAAAGCCTTAAAGCCTTTAGGGTTTAGTCCCTGATTATGAGATGAGAAGAGAAGACTCAAAGAGAGACACAAAGGTAAAACTATGAGGGGAGACTAATCAAAACCCTAATTCATTGTCATGCTTGGTTGTTCCTAAGGTTTGTGAGGTTTTCAAAGACAATCTTCAAAGGAGCCACCAGGAAGCAGATGAACAGGATCAAGAGAAGCAAAGCAACTTGCTTCAATCAAGAAGTCAAGTCACTTGAGGAAAGAAAGTGGGAGAAACAAGAATGAGCAAGCTCAATCTCAAACACATATAGAAATTCAGCAATGGATGCAAGAGAGATGAAAAGAAAAGTTATGAGAAGTGAAGGCAAATTCACTTCTCAAGTTTACTTACCACCTGAACAGTTAGCAATAAAAGCAATGCAATGCCAAATGGGATGAAATGGTATGAGGAGAAACAAAACTAGAAACATGTTGATGATGACAATGATGCTATCAGATGATACAAACATGAAACAAGACATGGAGATGTTCATACAAGTTCATGGATGCAAATGGTGCAAGCTTAGAAGCATGGATACACATGAAAAGTTAGGAAACATACAAAGCATACAACATGGCAAATATGGGATGCAATGATCAAACATACTTCCTACATGTCTTATGATGTTAAATGAATCAAATGGAGGCATGGAATGGCATGACAAGTCATATTATGCAAGAGAATGCAAGAGGTATGCAAATGAAAACCCAAATTAGGGTTTATGGATCAAACAACAAACAAAAACCAAAAACAGAAGCAAAACCTAATATAAAAAATGGAAAATGCCACCCAAAGAAACCCTAAACCTATACTAAACCAAAGTCCAAAGGGGGGCTCTCAACTCTTAACCAATCTCAAGTTATGATTTTTCTAAGTTATTAGGGTTTTTAGGGTTCCTAAACAAAAGAAATGCCAAGCAAATTGAAAATGAAGGAACAAATCATGGCCTTTTAAACCTATAAACTACATGCTAAACACAAAATAATGCAAGAAGAATCAATGTCCAACTCTTCTTAGATAGGCAGAAATGAATTTTTGAACTTATGATCAAAATAATGCACCAAAAATGATTTAATTCAATGGAAAATTCTCAAAATGCATCAAGATCAAAAAAGAAATTTGGTTTGAAGGTTGGACAATGTTTCTAAATGTCTTAGAACAATTCATGAATTTTTTGGTGATTTTTAAATACCTAAAAGTATTTTTTATTAATTAATTTCCATTAATCAATTAAAAATAATCTTTTAAATATTTAAAAATACTTTTTTAATGATAAAAAATAAAATGAAAATATTTTTGGGTCATGAAAATTAGTAAAACTTCCAAGAAAAAGTTTCATAATTTTTAGGAATTTTTTACTATTTTAAAATAATTATGCAAGTTAAATGAAAATAAAATGAAATAAAATAAAGAAAATGGAAAAGTAAAACAAATGGAAGGCTGAGATGCACTCTGGATTCAAATGCGTTGACTGGCGCGCTAGTGGAGGGCCAGGATTGCTTCTGATCAAATTAAATAAATCATGGATTAATTAAGTTAAACACGTGGATTAGGGCATAATGACTTGATCTGAACCATCCATTCGCGCGGGGAGTCAAACATTTCAACGCATCCAAAGGTCCAAATTCAAATGGTCTTAATTACTGAGATTAGGGCATAATCACACTCAGGCTGCCGGAGAAGACTTCCGGTCGTCTTCTTCGGCCAGCACCCTCCCTGAAAAATCCCCAAAACCCTAAAAAGCTAACTAAAATGAAATCTAAGAATTGGGAAATGTTCCCCAACCACTCACGAATCAAAACCCTCTCTCAAAACAAATTTATACTTCCTAACTAAGCTGAATCGAAGAAAATAAGAACTAGGGCACGCAAGTTTCAGAGAGCAATTAAACTCTCATTTCATCACCATTTGCAAAACCAAAAGCATACTCATGATCAGGAAGACACAAAGAACAAGTTTAGAACAAAAGAAATGATTTTTGGAAAAATATTTTTCAAGCTACCTGAGATTCGAAGCTTTCACTCTGAGGACTTTCTGGCCACTTCCTTCAGTGCAATCCACTCCACTTGATCCCCAGATGATGTTTGAATGCTTTGGAGGAGTTTATATTGGCTGGATGAGGAGTTTGACAAGCTTCTGCTCAAGCTCAGTCAGAAATGGCAGGGATGATTCAGGCAGTTTCAGGCCATTGTGAGTGGTTGTTTGTGGTCCAGATGAGGTGTGGAGAAGGTCTGTGGTGTTTGTTTTGATGTTTATGAGCTAGGGAGAGAGATTCGAATGGAACTGCAAGTTGAGGTGAAGAATGGCAGTGGGGTGTTCTTGCTTGTTTCAGGCCTGATTCTTGGTGGTTTGAGGTCTATGAAGGATGGTGAGTTGATCTGTGGGAATGGTTTTTATGTTTGCAAGCTGAGGAAACAAATTCGAAGGCTTATGCAAAAGGGAGTGTTTTGGTGTATGTCATGAATGAGAAAGTTTCAGCCAGGCCTCTTGATATCTTTGGCTTGCCAAATGATAATGTATTTTAATCCTATAGGTCAGATGATGTGACCTGGCCTATAGTGATTGGTAAGTTTGCTTTTTGCAAAAAGTCAAATTTTGTGTAAGGCAAGTATGGCTCATGATCTAGGCAAGTACATGGCATGGGCTATGCGCAGCATGATGTGTGTGTGAGGCTAGCTTGGTTCAGCAGCCAATGTATCAAGTTGGTGAAGAGAAATGAGTGGTTTTGCAAGTTGTTGGCTTTTTGGTTCACATGTGATTTCCTGATCCCACAAGCCATAATTCATGGGCATTCTTGGTTCAATTCTGATTTTTATGACTTATAGAATGTTTGCATACTGGTTTGAAATGAACTAGAAGTTGCAATTGGCTTTGGTCCATGATTTTGCAAAATTTCCATTTGAGGCATGCCTGAAAAATCAATGATTTTGGCCAACTTTGCCACACCATAACTTTTGATCCAAGAAGAGTTTGATCATGTTCTTGTACTTTTTGAAAAGGGAAAGATGAGATCTACAACTTTCATGACCAAAGTTTTTCCATTTGAAGCATTTTTGGATCAAGAATCAAGGCTTGAAAAATGACCTAAAATGAAGCATTCTTGAAAAGTCAACTATGCCCAAAAAGTCAACATTTGCAAAACTTCCAAATTCTTGATTTCCATGAACTTCAACCTTCTTCCATGACCAAATAAAGATCATATACACTCAAAATGATGAAGATCACCCATTGGTTGGGTCATTGGGGGCCTCAGATGCCCTGATTTTACACTGACTTGTCTGAAAAGTCAACCCTTGATCAGATGACTTCCCCATGGAATTTCTTCATGAAAATTGATATGCATACTCCCTATACCATATAGAGACCAATGGAAACAAGAATGACCAAAAAATTTGGAGTTATGGCCTCTGAAACCAAAACCCTAATTTTAGGTCAACTGTGCAGTCAAACTTGGCTCTGCATCCATCCAAACCCTAGTTCTTGTGATTCCTTTGAATTCTTGGCTTTGTGAGGATGTAATATGATTCTTGAACACATGTAGACCCCTTTGAATTGATTGGTTGCCTTTGGGGTGGCTCAAGAGGCTTTTGGCTTGCTCAGATCACAAACCCTAGGTGCAGATGCCTTAGAAACTATGCAGTGGATCAAAAGTGAGATATGAGATATTATGGTTGTGTTTATGCATATGAGATGATCACAAGCCATGGTGAAATGGGTGAGGGCAAATTTGGGGTGTTTACACTTGGAAGATTCGAAGGATCTGGTGGAGCCAAAGTCCTTAGCTCGGTCAGGTTAAGCTTTAATAGATGTGGGAGTAAGGATGCATAGGGCATCGGGATGGGATCGATCACCCTGTTAACTTGAGAAGGCCTTTGTTGGAAAGGACGTTGTTGTTGGTTATTGTTGTTGTAAGATCTTTGTTGTTGTTGTGGGAACTGTTGTTGTTGAGGATACTGTTGTTGCTGATGTGCTGGAGCAGGAATGCTGACTGCAGCCACTGATCTTTGCAAGTACTGGGGTCTTCCTCTATTAACATGTACTGCATTGGTCTCCCTTGTCCTTCGAGGTCCTGAGAAGGGTTTCCTTCCATTGTTGGAGCTAGCACCGTTGTCATAAATCTTACCCATCTTCAATAGGCTTTCAATTCTCTCTCCCGCTATGACCACGTCAGCAAAATTAGTGGAAGAGAAAGCAACAAGTCTATCAATGTAGGTCCCTTGCAAGGTATTCATGAACATATCATCCATCTCCCTTTCAGACATAGGTGGATGGACAGCGGAAGCAAGTTGTCTCCACCTTTGAGCGTACTCACAGAAGCTTTCCCTAGAATATTAAGACATACCCATCAAGAGGGTCCTATTAGGTGGCATATCCAAGTTGTACTAATATTGGCGTATACATTCCTCAGCTAGATCTTTCCAGTTCCTGACAGAAGCCCTTGACAAGTGTGAATACCACTCTCTGGATGCACCAGTCAAACTGTCTTCGAAATAAAACATCCACAACTTCTCATCCATGGTGTATGCCTTCAGCCTTCCCAGAAAAGACTGCAAATGGGTACGAGGACAGGAGGTACCGTTATACTTTTCAAAACACCGGGGTTTGAACTTGTGAGGAATCCATACCCCTTCAACTAAACCCATATCCATCACATCGAATCCCAAAGAGTTCTGGGATTCCAGGGATTCCAGGGATTCCAGGGATCTCATCTTCTCAGATATCTCTCGTCCAGACGGACT
Source organism: Lathyrus aphaca (assembly GCA_963966055.1). Taxonomy (NCBI): domain Eukaryota; kingdom Viridiplantae; phylum Streptophyta; class Magnoliopsida; order Fabales; family Fabaceae; genus Lathyrus; species Lathyrus aphaca. The sequence continues at coordinate 498,325,879 of OZ014521.1, forward strand.
GATTGCTGCAGCGGAAGGAACTGTGATGGTGTGTGGATCGTAGTAGATCGTGACTGGAGATCTGGTAGGAGGTGTCACAGTTTGTTGTTGGAAATTGTTGCTGGGAGGAACATTTGCCGGGTCATAATAGATCGTGACCGTTGAGACATCTTCATTAATGTTTGTTGGCATTGTAGAAGATTCTGTTGATAATATGGGTGCTGACGTTGTAGAAGATAAAGTTGTTGAACTCAGATTTGTTGAGAAAATGGATGGAAGAACTTCTGGAGTTGTCAAAGAATCAGTAGGAATGATAGTTGTTGTGGTTGTAGGAGAAACTGTTGGAGGAAGAATTGCTGGTGTTGTAGGAGGATCCATTGTTGCTGAAACAAGAGTTACTGAAGGAGTTGTTGAAGTGATTTACAAGATTCCATCTTTGATGAGGCCATCTATGCCAAACCTTAGCTTCTCACAACCATTACTAGCTGTTTTGCACGATTCATAGCAGGCCCCACAGCCCGGGAACACTTGGCATCTTAAAAGTTGAACTTTGACTCCAGCCAGTGGTGTTTGAATCTGTGCAACATTATCAATTAGTGTAGATGGTTGGTCCTCCTCAATGGCATTAATCCTAGGCCCACCATGATTATGCATAGGATTTCTATTAACGTTCGGAGGAGATGCGAAATTGAGAGCTTTGGAATCGACCAAATCCTGAACCTTCATCTGTAAGGCTCTGCATTTCTCAGTATTGTGACCAGGTGCGTTGGAGTGAAAGGCACACCTATCATTAACATTATAATTATTCGGGAGATTAAGAAGATCCGGTGGTTCCAACGTCCTTAACTCAACCAGGTTAAGCTTCAGGAGTTGTGGCAATAAGGCAGCATAAGGCATCGGGATAGGGTAAATTACCCTATTTGCCTGAGATGGCCTCTGTTGAAAAGGACGATGTTGTTGGTTGCTATTGTTGTTGTTGTAGGTTCTTTGTTGCGGAAAATGAGATGGTTGCTGATAGTGATGTTGTTGTTGTTGTTGAGGATATAACGGTTGTTGTGGAACCGGAGCTGGGATGGTAACATCTGCTACTGACCTGTGGGAATACTGAGGTCTTCCCCTGCTTGTGTGAATAGCATTTGTTTCCCCCGCCCTACGGGGTCTTGCAAAAGGTTTTCTGGGGTTGTTGGAGGAACTTGCACCATTTTCAGAGATTTTGCCCATCTTCAGAAGACATTCAATTCTCTCACAAGCTATAACCACATCATTAAAGCTAGTAGAGGAGAAAGCAGCAAGTCTATCGATATAAGTTCCCTGTAGGGTGTTCATGAACATGTCAGCCATCTCCCTTTCTGACATGGGTGGATGGACAGCAGCAGCAAGCTTTCTCCACCTCTGAGCATAATCCCGGAAGCTCTCCCTTGAAGACTGAGACATGCCCATTAGAAGGGTTCTATTGGGAGCCATGTCTAGGTTGTACTGGTATTTCCGGATGAAAGCCTCGGCCAAGTCCTTTCAACACCTTATAGTGGCCCTCGTCAGATGCGAATACCATTCTCTTGAAGCTCCAGTCAGACCGTCCTCAAAGTAGAACATCCAAAACTTCTCATCCATGGTATAAGCCTTGAGTCTTCCTAGGAACGATTGCAGCTGAGTACGCGGGCAGGAGGTACCATTATACTTCTCAAAGCAAGGGGGTTTGAATTTGTGGGGAATCCTCACCCCATCTACCAGCCCCATATCCATTACGTCGAAGCCCAAAGAATTATGAGATTCCAAAGATCTTAACTTTTCAGCAATCTCATCCAATCTTCTATCATACACCTCATCTCCAGCCCCTATAACAGTAAATTGTTCTTCTTGGGGATCCTCTTGCAGGATTCTGCCCCCAGCAGTATTACCTTGAACATTCCTCGGGATGTTAACATCTGGATTCAAATAGGATCCATACTCTGGAGGGTCAATACGAGGCTGCCCCCATTCATTGTTGCTGGTTCCCCCTATTCCAAGATGGGGCTCCTCAGGTGTCTGTCTTTCTACCAGCTCTCTCAGTCTTTCTTGGCTCTGGGCTAAGCCAGTCATGACAGCCATAAACTGAGACATCTGGTTTCTCATCTCGACTCTTTCGTTTGCCATTTGATTTCTGACCTCATTCAGGTCTTGCTGTACCTGCTCCATTTGAATGCCTGGAAGGTTGTCAAGTGTAGGGTACCGGTGTGTGCGATTGACAGGGAACACTCGGCGACAAGCAATGTTTCCTGAGATCACAACAAAGTTAGACATAATAATCATAAACAAAACTTACAAAACAAAGAAAAAGTCAGTATGCAATGCGGTATGCTTATTTGTTTTCTAAGGTATCCGGTTTAGTTCTTGGTTTTGACCTTTCCAGGCCTCGAGGAAGGTGCTTGATGTTCTGGAGCAAAGAAGCCCAATGAAAAAAAAAACTAAATATATTACAAATGATGGAAACTACATAGTCTGTTTTACAATACAAGCCCATGAAGGGTCAAAAATACCACAAAAGGAAAAGTACATCAAAAGTAAAGAACAACAAGCAAAGAGGAATCATACATCCAATCCATAATCATCTTCTATGACCTACTTCAGGAGTGCCTCAGTCACTGGACCAGCTGGGTGCTCTGTAATGGTCCTAATGAGGAGGTTCCTAGTAGCAATGGCAGTAGTCAGCTTCTTATGCATGTCCTGGTCTTTTGATCTCTTTAACTCTGCTCTAAGCTTCAATTCTGATATCTCCTTCTGAGCTGCTAACAAGGCTTCCTGCTGCTTCTTCTCATTGGCCTCCAACTGATCAATCTTGGCCTGAGTCCTCTGGTCTTATTGTGCACGGGCTTCGATGATCTTGACCCACCTAGCCTGGCTCTCTTGCAGATAGTGCTCAGCCCTGGCTTTCTGAATCTTGGCCTCCTTGCAGGCATTCTTCAATATCTGTTCCCCAGCCCTTGCTTTCCTTATGTAGTCCTCTGTCTTTTCAATCTTGGTCAGATGTCCAATCCTAAGCTTTTCCAATCTCTCAATGTCTAGACGACCATCACTTCTTTCCCAAAGAGTCTTCTTCAAGGCCTGAGATAACTGCTCATTCCTTTCCTTCAACTTTTCAAATTCCTCCAGGCTAACTGTTGCTGTAGGCTGTACTGTAGATGGTCCAGGTGTGTCTTCCAAGGTGAAAGGCATTCTGGTAATCTGAGCTCTAGTATGGGACCAGTCTGTGTACTAAGCTGAAGCAACTTTGTTACATCTTCCAAGAATAGCTATCCCTTTTGTCTGGATGTTGTCCCAAGCCCAGGATGCTTGTCTGACAACAGCTGAATTAGGTTGCGCTTCATAGTATAGGGTTTCAGCTAAATCTTGTCCTCTGGGAGGGTGAACTAAGGCATAGCCCAATTGTCTCTTAAACAACAAAGGGTTGTAGTTAATGCAACCTTTTACTCTTTTCAGAGGCACATTTGGATATTGCCCTCAGCTGGTGATAATGTCCTTGCCTTTGGTGCTCTGGGTGCACCATCTGATATCATCTAAAGTTAAGGCAATGAACCTCTTGGACCAATTCTTCTGCTGATGTGGGTTCAAGAAAGTATCTGTTTTAGGCAGGTGTCTGAGTAGCCAAGAATAGAACAAAGGAGCACAGCATCTGACCAACTTCCCCCTTTGTTTCTCATTCCTCTGATGAATAGAATAGTAAAAATCCCTTAGCAATGTAGGCACTGGGTTCCTCAGCAGAAACAAGTGGATGGCATTCTTACTAACAAATTTAGGCTCATCTGCAAACAATATAGCCCCATATATGCTGAGGGCCAATAATGCACAGACTGCCCTCCATTCTCCCACTGCAGCCTTCAGGATGGCCTGAGAAATCAAGAAATCCAAATGTAAACCAGGAATCCCAGCTTTTGTTGTCATGCTTTGCTCAATAACGACAGTCTCCAAGTACAATGCCCTTGCTATCTCTTCACTTCTGGGTGTAGTCATCTCTGGATTGAAAGGGATCCCTCCTCTGATAGGTACTCCAATCAACAAAGAAAACTCTTCCAACAGAGGCCCCATCTTAAAGTCAGGAAAGGTGAAACATCTCAGTGGAGGGTCATAGAACTGCAAGCATGTGTGGATCATGCTTCTCTGAGAAGGATCAAGATCCATAACCATATCCAAGATACCCCCATAGTGCTCTCTGAATAGTGGGATGTGGTTAGGTGTGATGAGTGACTAGACCTGCCTGATACCAGTCAAAGAAGGCTCAAAGAAGTGATAAGATATGTTGCTCTTCCTGAGAGTAGCCATGAGTGCTACTGAAAAAGCTGAAGACAAATGCTGATGATGATCACAGACTGAATCTAGAGGTAAGTCTTTGACAGACTGATACAGGTGATGATGGAGATAACTGAAGCAGATAACTGAAGGAGACAGCTAAAGCAGAGGTCTAAGCAGAAGAAAGGGTCAAAACCAAACCAAGATATAATGAGGTGGATACCCTGAAAAACAAATAAACAAATGTTAAATGATGCAATGATGATATATGAAAATGATATGCAAGGGTTTGTGATCAAGAGCTAGATCTGATTATCTGTCTTGATACAAGGTCCATGTATGTTCAAAGGTTCAGATGGAGGCTTAGAAATCCAGTAACCAGGGTGGGGGACTTAAATAAAGAGTCACATATCCAGGGTTAATCACAAGAACTGTCTAAAGTGGAATACTCTTAAAAAAAACAGTAACAGGGTATGATGTGGCCAAGGGTTCCTGCAAACCTGTAAACAACCCAACCCCCTCACATGTAATGTTCTAGAACAAAGATCCTCAGACTTGGATCAGTTATGAGAAGTGTAAACACTTCTAACCCGGAGGTACAGTGTTTACAATAACCATAAAGGATCCTCATCTAATTCTCCCCAGATTCTGAAGGTAATAATAAAGGTCATCCAGACTTAGCAGGCTTCCCAGATAGCCCTAGCACTACAGGAAATCTATAGCACATAGTTCTCAAGAAGAAACCCACATTTGAACTGTGTTTCATATTCCCGCACCAGACCGAAATGGAATGGGAAAGAACATGAACCACTCTAGCCTAGGTGTCACTCAGGTCCCAGGTATAGGACCTTAATCTCTCAATAGAACCCCACCCACCAAAACAGAAAACCAGATCCAACAATGACAGTATGAAATAATGCAAAAACCTGTAAAGAAAGCAGTAAATAAAGCTGTACATAAAGCAATAAATAAAGAAAAATAAATAAACACACATAACACATAACACACCAGTAAACACAAATCAAACAAGTGCTAAGAGGAACCCACCAAAAGAACCAGAAGCCCTGGTTGCAGTATAAGGGTCCCCAGCAGAGTCGCTAAGCTGTCGCTCCCACCTAATGACACCTGGCCAGAAGGGGTACAGATGCGAACGGTCGGCGAAAGGAGAAATGAAGTGAAATGAAAAGAGTCTCCAGCTAGGCATTTTTATCCCGAAGGAAAGGTAATGCTGCATAAACCTAAGAAAAGATGGATAAGACGGTCGCAAACCAGAGAAACTGAGAAAGGGGGTTGGTTACAACCTAGGAAGGTATTAGCACCCAGATTGTCCGTCGTACTCGACGGGATCCCCGCTTAAAAGATTTGTGTTTAAAGGGGTAGTGTTAGTGATATCTGTGTGCAAAAGCTGAAAAAGAATGTACAGGTTTCAGTGCAAAAGAAATGTGAAGTGAATTTCTCAGGAATGAGGCTTAAAGAATAATGCTGGAAGAGGGGGAATATACAGAGACTTTTGTTCGATAATAGTTAAGTTATGCCTACGTATCCTCTCGTGCAATGAGGAAGTCATAACACCGTAGTTCGACTCAAAGAGACTGAAAGATGAATTGACTTGTGAACTGCTTGCTTGCCTATGCTCAAGTGTATGATCTGTCTGGCTCAGGTGCTAACTGTCATGCATTAAACGGAAGAAGCGAGTTCTTGTTTATGAATGAGTGTGATGAGAAAAGAATCCCGAAGGAGACAATTATTGTTTGTTTTTGGTATTTTCAATCTTTTATTGCTTTTGGAGTTTGTCATAAGAAAATGAGCTTAAGCCTAAACAAAGGGTTAGTAAACTCATCACATCCTCCCTCTGGTTAGGGGTAATGAGAATTCCTTAAGTATGAAGTAGACACCTCACACTTAATCACCATGATGTAGGATTAAGATCATTAACCTACTTGAATTTATTTAGATGTTTTTGGAGTTTTTTGTTTAGTGTTAAGTAGTGAGTTTAAGCCATAATCAAAGATTTAATGGACTCATTACACCATCCTAATAGAAGGATGATAGATGAGAACATTTAAACTGAGGAAGGCTCCACAACTTAATCCATGATTAGGGATTAACCTCATGACAAAACAAAGCCTTTATTAGAGTGGATTTTAGCTAATGATAAGATTAATAAATGGATTTTATGGTTTGTAAGACAACTTGAGGGGGACTTGTCCATTAACATTAGGGTTAGTCCTTCTTAACCAATTAAGGAAGAATTAGAACCCTAATGCAAGGCCCAAGTTACAAGCTTGATGTCTTAGTGATTATTAGGTGAATTTATTAAAGGATTTAAACACATTAAGAGTTTAAAACTTAGGATTAAAGTTATACACTCCATCCTAATAGAAAGATGCAGGCATAAGCTTAATCACAATGCCTTAAAACCTTTAAGGTTTAGTCCTTGATTAAGAGATGAAAAGAGAAGACACAAAGATGACACAAAGGTAAAACTAATGGGGGGGGGGACTAATAAAACCCTAATTTTGATCATGCTTGGGTATTCCTAGGGTTTATGAGGCTTGCAAGAGATCTTCAAGGAAAAGCCACCAAGGAAGAAGCAGGATGGAAGGAGGAGAAGTAGAAAGGAGCAAGACGACTTACTTCACTTAAGAAGATAAGTTACTTGAAGAAAGAAAGTAAGGAGGGAACATGGATGAGAAAGCTCACTCTAATACAAAAGTAAAATGCAGCAATGAATGCATAATAGAGAAGAGATTATGAGAAGTGAAGAGATTATGAGATTATGAGAAGTTAGCAAAAGGAAATGAAATGAAATGAAAGTGGGATGAAATGCCAAGATGAAAACTAAAACCAGAAGTATGTTCATGATGCTAATGATTCAAAGAGATGACATAAATGTATGTCATGAGATGAAGATGATCATACCAAGGATGGGAATGCAAATGAAGCATATAAGAGGCATGAAAGTTCATGAATGCACATGGAATGAAATGAAAGAAAAGCATGGCAAATGGATGATGCAATGATCAAGCATGATTCTAATGTGTCCTAAGATGTCTTATATGTCATTTGAATGCACAAAATGTCATGCCAAGTTCATGTATGAAAGCTTATACAAGATGGATGCAAATGAAGGTGCAAATTAGGGTTATATGAACATGTGAGATGCAAAACTCAAAAACAGAAGCAAAACACAAGATAAAAAATTGAAAATGAAACCAATGGAACCCTAAACATATACTAAGCTACCATCCAAAGGAGGAGGTCAGAAGCTTAACCTAGAAGGACTTATGATTTTTCTAAGTTTCTAGGGTTTTAAGGGTGATCCTAAGGATAAAATGCCAAACAAATTGAAAATGCATTATAAAAATGATACAAAAATGTTTTTAGATGCTTGAAACCATGTACAACACAATGCAAAAAGAATCATTCACAAACTCACTTTGGTTCAAAAGTTATGAATTTTTGAAGTTAGGGTTAAAAATATTCAAATTTAAGAACCCTAATTAAATTGAAAAATGTCAAAGTATGATCAAAACCAAAAATAAATTTGTATGGTGAGTTTGTAAATGCTTCTAAATGTTTGAAAATGCTCTCTGAATTTTTTTGTGATTTTTAAATACCTAAATGTATTTTTAATTAATTAATTCTCATTAACTAATTAAAAATAACATTTAAATGATTTAAAAACAATTTTTTAATGCAAAAAATAAAAACAAAAATTTTTTTGGGTTCTGAAAATTAAATAAAGGTTGGATAAAAAATTTCAGAATTTTTTGACTATTTTTGCTATTTTTAAAAATTCGTATGAAATAAAATAAAAGAAATGAATTTAAAATGAAAATAAAAAGAAAGTAAACAGGATGGAAGGCTGAGATGCAATCTGGGCTTGAAAGGGTTGACTGGGCGCACATCTGGACGGCCCAAGTTCAAACCCTAATAAGCCTAATTAATTAAATATTAAACCTAAAATTAAAACTAATGGTGAGATCCAGACCACACAAACACGCGCGGGAAGCTCCATCTAACGTCTCAAATTCAAAATAAGCCCTAACCCTAATTAATTAACTTAATTACTTTCAGGTGGCCGGAAATGACCTCCGGTCATCTTCTCCGGCCACACCCTTCCCTGAGAATTTCAATCTCACTCCCTAGGCCATTTCTGGAGCTCTAAAGCTCCAGATTCGTTCCTTTCACTCCCCTAAACCTAAATCCACCCTCAAACATGATTTATTTTCAGCCATTAACAAGATTCGAACCAAAGAACAAAAATTGCAAAACTTTCAGACAAACCATACATCCTCATTTCTTCACCATTTTCAATAATTTAAATTTCATTACACTCAGGGGATCAAACTCAACCAATTAAGAACTTAAAACAAAGGTTCTGGAAAAATGTTTTCACATGGCTACCTGAGATGAAGCTTTCAACCCTATAGCTTTCAGGATGCTTCTTTGCTTCCAAACACTTCCAATGATCTCCCTGAAGAAGCTTTGATACTTGGTTGGAGTTTTTTGTGGCTAGTTTGTGAGTTTGATGAAGTTCAGTTCAAAGGGGGAAGGAAATCGTGTTTTGTGTATGGTAGCTTTTAAGGCAAAATGAAGGGTGGGAAATGATCAGAGAGTGAAGCTGAGATGAATGGTGGTGTTGGTTTGAAGAAATAATGGCTGAATTGGGAGATTCGATAGAAAATGAAAAGAGGGAGGTTTTTGTGAATGCTGACTTGTGGGAGAGTTCAAGCTATGTTCTTGTTATGTTTGGCTTGCATTTGATTAGTATAAAAAAATGTGATTGGTCAGAAAGTTGGTAATGGCATAGTGTGATTGGTATGGCTTATTTTGCAAAAAGTCAAGGTTATGTGTCCTTTGAGGTATGGGCAAGTTCAGGCCAAGGACAAAAGCATGTCTGGTGCAACTGTGATCAAGGAGAACCATGGAAATGAGATTGAGGCAAATCAGCAAGTGGATGGAAGTTTATGTGTCATTTTGCAAATTCCATGAAGTTTGGCCCTTTTGTAATTTCTTCATGTACAAGTCATGAAATGGAATGATTCAAAGCACAAATCTGATCCTTAGAGGTCATATGAGCATGTTGTGAAACATTTGTGCATATTTGAAGCCTTTAGAATTCCTTATCATGCCATTTTGCAAAATGCCTCTTTGGTGTAAAAAGTGATTTTTATGTGATTTTTCCCAACTTTGGAAAGCCACAACTTGAGTTCCAAAATGAATTAGATCTTGTTCTTGTACTTTTTGGAAAGGGAATGATCCAATATACAACTTTCATGACCAAGAATTTTTCATTTGAAGCATTTTTGGTTAAGAAAGAGGAGGTTGAAAAACTTTCCCAAAATGGAAAGTTTACATTACAAGTCATTTCCATATTTGGCAACTTTTGGTTTAGCCCACTTTTCTTAAAATTTGTGAACTTATAAGCACTCCAATGATCAAATAAAGACCATATAACTTAATTTTGATGAAAAATCCATTTTGGTTCCATGTTGGGGGGGCCTCGGATGCCCTGATTTTGCTCTAACTTGCTAAAGAAGTTACCCAGTGATCAGATGACTTCCACAATGAATTTTTCCATCAAACTTGGTATGACTGATCCTTATATCATATAGAGGCCAATAGAAACAAGAATGACCAAAAAAAATTGGAGTTATGGCCTCTGAAACTAATACCCTAATTTTAGGTCATCTATGCAGTTAAACCTGGCTCTGCTTCCATGCCTTGCAAATTCTTGTGATTTTATGACTTTCTTGATCTTTGGAGGATATAATATGATGATTGAACATACATGGACCCTCTTGAGATGATTGGAGACCTTTGGGGTGGCTCAGATGGCTCAGGGATGGCTCAGATCACAAACCCTAGATGCAGATGACTTTGAACCAATGCAGTGAAGCAAAAATGCAACATGATATGATATGATTGAACTTATGCAAATGAGAAGATCACAAGCCATGGTGTGAATTGAGTGAGGGAAAATTTTGGGTGTTTACACATATGCATTGTTTCATTTCATTTCTTTCCTTATGCATCTTGTGCTAACTTTTCAGGTTAATGGTAAGTTGTTTGGGAGGTGTATTTGCCTTCACCTCCCACCTCTTCTCATCTTTTCTTATTGCAATCTTTCTGCATTTTTGTTTGTATTTGAGTGGGCTTGCCTCACTTGTACTTCTCTTCCTTTCTTTCTCTTCTCATCTCCTTCTTTTCATCTTGCTTCTCCTTGGTGGCTTCCTTGAAGACTTCTCCTTTTAAGCCTCACAAAACCATAGGATGCCTAAGAATGATAACTTCTAGGATTGATAGTTTCCCTTAGACTTTTTCCTTTGAGTCTTCTTTGTGTCTCTCTTCTCATCTCATCATTAGAGACTAAACCTTTAAGGTTTTAGGACTTTGGAATTAGGGTTATGCCTGCATCCTTATCTTAGGATGGAGTGAATAACTTTAATCCTAAGTGTTAAACCCTTAATCTATTTAAACCTCTTAATCAATCCATATAATTATCACTAAGACATTAACTTGTAACTTGGGCCTTACATTAGGGTTCTAATTCTTCCTTTATGGTTAAGAAGGACTAACCCTAGTGTTTAATGGACAAGTCCCCCTCAAGTTGTCTTACAAACCATATAATTCATTTCTTAATCTCACCCTTAATTAAAATCCACTTAATAAAGACTTTGTTATATAATGAATTTAATCCCTATCCATGGATTAAGTTGAGGTATCTTCCTCAGCTTAAGTGTTCTCGTCTATTATCCTTCTATTAGGATGGTGTAATGATTCCACTAATATGTGATTAGAGATTAAACTCATTACTTAACACTAAAGAAAAACCCAAAAAACATCTAATTAATCACAAGTAGGTTAATGATCTTAATCCTACATCATCATGGAAATTAAGTTGAGATGCTTATCTCATACTTAAGTAGGCTCATTATCCCCAATCAGGGAGGATATTAAGAGTTTACATGCCCTTGATTTAGGCTTAAGCTCATTAACTTATGCAAAACACCAAAAAAAAATAACAAAACTAAAAACACAAAAACAAACAATAATCGTCTCCTTCGGGATTCGTTTCTCATCATCTTCATTCACAAGCGAGAACTTGCTTCTTTCGTCTAATGCAAGACAGTTAGCACTCGAGCCAGACGAGTCATACACTTGAGCATAGACAAGCAAGTAGTTCACAGTTAATTCATTTTCTAGTCTCTTTGAGTCGAACTACGGTGTTCTGACTTCCTCATTGCACGCGAGGATACGTAGGCATAACTTAACAGTTATCGAACAAAAGTCTCTATGTCTTCCCCCCTCTTTCAGCATTCTCTTTTAAGCCTCAGATCCTGAGCAATTCACTTTTTTTTGCACTGACACTTGTATATTCTTGTCCAGCTTTTGCACACAGATAGCACATATTCTTACCCCTTTAAACACAATCATTTAAGCGTGGATCCCGTCGAGTACGACAGACAATCTAGGTGCTAATACCTTCCCAGGAGGTAACCAACCCCCTTTCTCATTTTATCTGGTTCGCAACCGTCTTATCCATCTTTTTTCTAGGTTTATGCATCATTACCTTTCCTCGGGATAAAAATGCCTAGTTGCCGACTCTATTCACCTTCATTTAATCTTCTCCTTTCGTTGACCGTTCGCGTTTGTACCCTATCTGGACCTGGTGTCTTTTCGGGGTGTAAACACCCTAAATTTTCCCTCACTAAGTTCACACCATGGATTGTGATCTTTTCATTTGCATAAGTTCAATCATATCATATCATGTTGCATTCTTGCTTCACTGCATTGGTTCAAAGTCATCTGCATCTAGGGTTTGTGATCTGAGCAATCCATGAGTTATCTGAGCCACTCCAAACGTCTTCAATCATCTCAAGAGGGTCTATGTATGTTCAATAATTATATTATATCCTCCCAAGATCAAGAAAGTCATAAAATCACAAGAACTTGCAAGGCATGGAAGCAGAGCTTGGTTTAACTACACAGATGACCTAAAATTAGGGTTTTGGTTTCAGAGGCCATAACTCCAAATTTTTTGGTCATTATTGTTTCTATTGCTCTCAATATGATATAAGGATCATGCATACCAAGTTTGATGGAAAAATTCATTGTGGAAGTCATCTAATCACTGGGTAACTTCTTGAGCAAGTAAGAGCCAAATCAGGGCATCTGAGGCCCCCCAACATGGAACCAAAGTGGATTTTTCATCAAAATGAAGTTATATGGTCTTTATTTGATCATTTAAGTGCTTAGAAGTTCACAAATTTGAAGAAAAGTGGGCTAAACCAAAAGTTGCCAAATATGGAAATGACTTGTAATGTAAACTTTCCATTTTGGGAAAGTTTTTCAACCTCCTCTTTCTCAACCAAAAATGCTTCAAATGAAAAATTCTTGGTCATGAAAGTTGTAGATTGGATCATTTCCTTTTCAAAAATTACAAGAACAAGATCTAATTCATTTTGGAACTCAAGTTATGGCTTTCCAAAGTTGGCAAAAATCACATAATTTCAAGTTTCATACCAAAGAGGGATTTTTTGCAAATTCTCATGCCAAGCAAATTTGTGACTTAAAATTGACTTCTAATCACCATACAAACTTTGTGCAATGTCTAAAAGTCAGAATTGCCCCAAGAATTTCCAAATTTCATGACTTGTACATGAAGAAATCAAGAAAGGGCCAAACTTTGCCAAAATTGCAAAACCCCCCATAAACTTCAATCCACTTGCTGATTTGCCTCAATCTCATTTCCATGGTTGTCCATGAATCATGCTGCGCAGGACATGCCCTTGTCCTTGGTCTGAACTTGCCCATACCTCAAAGGACACATAACCTTGACTTTTTGCAAAACAAGCCATACCAATCAGCATAGCCCACACCAATCCCATAGGCCTATCACAGTTTGATACATGGACCAAATACAAGCCATTTCACACAAAAAGCAAGCCAGAATCATCAACATCACCATAGTTCACAAAAACCTCCCTCTTTGCATTTTCTTTCGAAACACACAACTCAGTCATCCATTCTCAAAACTTCTTCCACCATTCATCTCCAAATTCATCACTGATCATTTCCCACCCATTAAAATAGCCTAAAAGCCACCATACCAAAAACACGATTTTGGCCCCCTTTGAACTGAACTCCATCAAACTTCAAGAGGAGTTCACAAACACTTCAGCCAAGCATTCCAAAACAAGAGGGAGTCAAGAGGAGAGGGAAAGCACCAAAAGAAAGCCCAGATACTGCCATTTTCAAAATTTCCATTTCAAGTAACTTCAAGAATAAATTTTCCTGAAATGATTTTTTAAGTTCTTAGGTTGTTCTCCATGCTTCACTGATCACACTGCACCCTTTGGTTTTGAAAATGATTGATTATTGAGCATGTATGAAGCTTCTGAAATTTCTGAGTAATTTTCCGTTTTGCTTCGAATCTTGATGTTCATGTGAAATAAATGATTTTTGCTGGCGGAATCTTGTTTAGAATGAGTTAAGGTTTTATTCTGGAGAGTTTGGTGAGTTTTTATGGTGTTTTGAGAGAGATTGAGTGAGAGAGCTATCGGAGAAGATGACCGGAACACTGTTTCGGTCATGTGAGAGTCATTAGGGTTCAAATTAGTGCTTTAATCATAATTAGCGTAGTTTGAATTTCAGCCATCCAGATGCGCGCGGGGTCAATTCCCTCCAATCCAGCTTTAAACCACAGCCCTAGGATGAGCTGACTTTCCCTTTTTCTCATTTATTTTATTTTTTATTTCATTTTCTTTATTTTAATTTGTACATTTTATTAAAAATAGTAAAAATAGCCTAAAAATTCTGCAAATTTTTTTATCCAAACTTTAATTAATTTTCAGAACCCAAAAATATTTTTGTTTTTATTTTTTGCATTAAAAAATTATTTTTAAATCATTTAAATGTTATTTTTTATTAGTTAATGAGAATTAATTAATTAAAAATACATTTATGTATTTAAAAATCCCAAAAAAATTGAGAGAGCATTTTCAAACATTTACAAACATTTACAAACTCACCACACAAATTTCATTTTGGTTTTGATCATACTTTGACATTTTTCAATTGAATTAGGGTTCTTAAATTTGAATATTTTTAACCCTAACTTCAAAAATTCATAACCTTTGAACCAAAGTGAGTTTGTGAATGATTCTTTTTGCATTGTGTTATGCATGGTTTCAAGCATCTAAAAACATTTTTGTCTCATTTTTATAATGCATTTTCAATTTGTTTGGCATTTTACCTTTAGGACCACCCTTAAAACCCTAGAAACTTAGAAAAATCATAAGTCCTTCTAGGTTAAGCTTCTGACCTCCCCCTTTGGATGGTGAACTAGTATAGGTTTAGGGTTCCTTTGGGTCCATTTTCAATTTTTTATCTCATGTTTTGCTTCTGTTTTAGAATTATGCATCTCATATGTTCATATAACCCTAATTTTGCATCTCATTTGCATTCATCTTGTAAGAGCTTGCATACATGAACTTGCAATGACATTTTGTGCATCCACATGACATATAAGACATCTTAGGACATATTGAAATCATGTTTGATCATTGCATCATCCATTTTCCATCTTTTGCTTTCATTTCATTTCATGTGCATTCATGAACTTTCATGCTTCCTTTATGCTTCATTTCCATTCTCATCCTTTGTATGATCATCCCCGTCTCATGACATACATTTATGCCATCCCTTTGCATCATTAGAATCATGAACATGCTTCTAGTTTTGGTTTGCATCATTGCATACTTTTCATTTTCATTTCATTTTCATTTTCTTTCACTAACTTTTCAGGTGGTAAGTTACTTTGAGAAGTGAATTTGCCTTCACTTATCACAATCTCTTCTCATCCCTCTTATGCATCATTGCTGCATTTTACTTTTGTATTAGAGTGAGCTTGCTCATTCATGTTTCCTCCTCACTTTCTTTCTCCAGACAACTTATCTTCTTAATTGAAGTAAGTTATCTTGTTTCTTTCTGCTTCTCCTCCTCTCATCCTGCTTCTTCCATGGTGGTTTTTCGTTGAAGATCTCTTGCAAGCCTCACAAACCCGAGGAACACCCAAGCATGATCACAATTAGGGTTTGATTAGTCCCTCCACTAGTTTTACTTTTGTGTCATCTTTTGTGTCTTCTCTTCTCATCTCTTAATCAAGGACTAAACCTTAAAGGTTTTAAGGCTTTGTGATTAAGCTTATACCTGCATCCTTCTATTAAGATGGAGTGTATAACTTTAATCCTAAGTGTTAAACAATTAATGTATTTAAATCCTTTAATCAATTCACATAATAATCACTAAGATATCAAGCTTGTAACTTGGGCCTTGCATTAGGGTTCTAATTCTTCCTTAACTGGTTAAGAAGGACTAACCCTAGTGTTAATGGACAAGTCCCCCTCAAGTTGACTTACAAACCATAAAATCCACTTCTTAATCTTATCATTAACTAAAATCCACTCTAATAAAGGCTTTGTTTTGTCATGAGGTTAATCCCTAATCATGGATTAAGTTGAGGAGCCTTCCTCAGCTTAAATGTTCTCATCTATTATCCTTCTATTAGGATAGTGTAATGGGTCCATTAAATCCTTGATTATGGCTTAAACTCATTACTTAACACTAAACAAAAACCCCAAAAAACATCTAAATAATTGCAAGTAGGTTAATGATCTTAATCATACACCATGGTGATTAAGTGTGAGGTGTTTACTTCATACTTAAGGTATTCTCATTACCCCTAATCAGAGGGAGGATGCGATGAGTTTACTAACCCTTGGTTTAGGCTTAAGCTCATTTTCTTATGACAAATTCCAAAAGCAATAAATGATTAAAAACACAAAAACAAACAATAATCGTCTCCTCCGGGATTCCTTCCTCACCTCATTCACTCATAAACGAGAACTCTCTTCTTTCGTCTAATGCAAGATAGTTTGCACCTGAGCTAGACAGGTCATACACTTGAGCATAGACAAGTAAGCAGTTCATCAGTCAATTTATCTTTCAGTCTCTTTGAGTCGAACTAAGGTGTTATGACTTCCTCATTGCACGAGAGGATACGTAGGCATAACTTAACAGTTATCTAACAACAGTCTCTATCTACTCCCCCCTTTTCCAGCATTATTCTTTAAGCCTCATAGTCTTGAGCTTTGCTCTTCTTTCCAGCACTGACACTTCTCTTATCCACTTCACATTTCTTTTGCACTGACACTTGTATTCTTTTCCAGCTTTTGCACACAAAATAGCACTGACACCACCCCTTTAAAACACAAACTTTCAAGCGTGGATCCCGTCGAGTACGACGGACAATCTGGGTGCTAATACCTTCTCAGGGTGTAACCGACCCCCTTTATCAGTTTCTCTGGTTCGCAACCGTCTTATCCATCTTTTCTTAGGTTTATGCAGCATTACCTTTCCTTCGGGATAAAAATGCCTAGCTGGCGACTCTTTTCACCTTCATTTCATGTTCTCTCTTTCGCCGACCATTCGCGTCTGTACCCCTCTTGGCCAGGTGTCATTTGGTGGGAGCGACAGCTTTGCAACTCTGCTGGGGACCCTTATACTGCAACCAGGGCTTCTGGTTCTTTTTGTGGGTTCCTCCTAGCGCTTGTTTCATTTGTGTTTACTGGGGTGTTATGTGCTATGTGTGTTTATTTATTTTTCTTTATTTATTGCTTTATGTACAACTTTATTTATTGTTTTCTTTACAGTTTTGCATATTTCATACTGTCATTGCTGGATCTGGTTTTCTGTTTTGGTGGGTGGGGTTCCATTGAGAGATTAAGGTCCTATACCTGGGACTTGAGTGACACCTAGGCTAGAGTGGTTCATATTATTTCCCATTCCATTTCGGTCTGGTGCGGGAATATAAAACACGGTTCAGATGTGGGTTTCTTCTTGAGAACTATGTGCTATAGATTTCCTGTAGTGCTAGGGCTATCTGGGAAGCCTGCTAAGTCTGGATGACCTTTATTATGACCTTCAGAAGCTGAGGTGAATTAGAGGAGGATCCTTTATGGTTATTGTAAACACTGTACCTCCGGGTTAGAAGTGTTTACACTTCTCATAACTGATCCAAGTCTAAGGATCCTTGTTCTAGAACATTACATGTGAGGGGGTTGGGTTGTTTACAGGTTTGCAGGAACCCTTGGCCACATCATACCCTGTTACTGTATTGTTTAAGAATACTCCACTTTGGACAGTTCTTGTGATTAACCCTGGACATGTGACTCTTTATTTGAGTCCCCCCCTGGTTATTGGATTTCTGAGCCTTCATCTGGACTTTTGAACCTACATGGACCTTATATCAAGACAGATAATCAGATCCGGCTCTTGATCACAAACCCTTGCATATCATTTGCATATATCATCATTGCATCATTTAACATTTGTTTATTTGCTTTTCAGGGTATCCACCTCCTTGTATCTTGGTTTTGGTTTTGACCCTTTCTTCTGCATAGACCTCTGCTTCAGCTATCTCCATCAGTTATCTGCTTCAGTCATCTACATCCTCACCAATATCAGTCTATCAGAGGTTTACTGCCAGCATCAGTCTGTGATCTTCATCAGCATTTGTCTTCAGCTTCTTCAGCAGCACTCATGGCTACTCCCAGGAAGAGCAACATATCTTATCACTTTTTTGAGCCTGTATTGACTGGTATCAGGCAGGTCCAGTCACTCATCACCCCTGACCACATCCCACTATTCAGAGAGCACTATGGGGGTATCTTGGATACAGTCATGGATCTTGATCCTTCTCAGAGAAGCATGATCCACACATGCTTGCAGTTTTATGACCCTCCACTGAGATGCTTCACCTTTCCAGACTTTCAGTTAGGGCCTCTGTTGGAAGAGTTTTCTTTGTTGATTGGAGTACCTATCAGAGGGGGAATCCCCTTCAACCTAGAGATGACTGCTCCTAGGAGTGAGGAGATAGCAAGGGCATTGTACTTGGAGCCTGCCCTTATTGAGCAAAGCATGACAACAAAAGTTGGGATTCCTGGTCTACATTTGGACTTCTTGATTTCTCAGGCCACCCTGAAGGCTTCATTAGGGGAGTGGAGGGCAGTCTTTGCACTCTTAGCCCTCAGCATATATGGGGTTATACTGTTTGCAGATGAGCCTAAATTTGTCAGTAAGAATGCCATCCATTTGTTTCTTCTGAAGAACCCAGTGCCTACATTGCTAGGAGATTTTTACTATTCCATCCATCAGAGGAATGAGAAACAAAGGGAGAAGTTGGCCAGATGTTGTGCTCCTTTGTTCTACTCTTGGCTACTCAGACACCTACCTAAATTAGATGCTTTATTTAACCCACACAAGCAGAATAATTGGGCCAAGAGGTTCATTGCCTTGACTTCAGATGACTTCATTATCACCAGCTGTGGACAATACCCAAATGTGCCTCTGATAGGAGTAAAGGGTTGCATCAACTACAACCCCTTAATGTTTAAGAGACAATTGGGCTATGCCTTAGTTCACCCTCCCAGAGGACAGGATTTAGCTGAGACCCTATATTGTGAAGTGCAACCTAATTCAGCTGTTGTCAGGCAAGCTGTCTGGGCTTGGGACAACATCCAGACAAAAGGGGTAGCTATTCTTGGAAGATGTAACAATGTTGTTTCAGCTCAGTACACAGACTGGTCCCGTACTAGAGCTCAGATTACCATAATGCCTTTCACCTTGGAAGACACACCTGGACCATCTATAATACAGCCTACAGCAATAGTTAGCCTGGAGGAATTTGAGAAGTTGAAGGAAAGTAATGAGCAGCTATCTCAGGCCTTGAAGAAGACTCTTTGGGAAAGAAGTGATGGTCGTCTGGATATTGAGAGATTGGAAAAGCTCAAGATTGAGCATCTGACCAAGATTGAAAAGACAGAGGACTATATAAGGAAAGCAAGGGTTGGGGAACAAATATTGAAGAATGCCTGCAAGGAGGCCAAGATTCAGAAAGCTAGGGCTGAGCACTATCTGCAAGAGAGCCAGGCTAGGTGGGTCAGGATCATCGAAGCCCGTGCACAAGAAGACCAGCAGACTCAAGCCAAGATTGAACAGTTGGAGCCTAATGAGAAGAAGCAGCAGGAAGCTTTGTTGGCAGCTCAGAAGGAGATATCAGAATTAAAGCTTAGAGCAGGATTGAAGAGATCAAAAGACCAGGACATGCATAAGAAGCTGACTATTGCCATTTCTACCAGGAACCTCCTCATTAGGACCATTACAGAGAACCCAGCTGGTCCGGTGACTGAGGCACTCCTGAAGGAGGTCAGGGAAGATGATTATGGATTGGATGTCTGACTCCTCTTTGCTTGTTATTCTTTACTTTTGATGTACTTTTATTTTTGTTGTATTTTTGACCCTCTAGGGGCATGTATTGTAAGACAGACTATGTATTGTTCATCATTTGTAATATATTTAGTTTGTTTTGGGGCTTCTTTTCTCAAACAACATCAAGCATCTTCCTCGAGGTCTGGAAAAGTCAAAACCAAGAACCAAACAGGATACCTTGGAAAACAAATAAGCATACTGCATTGCATACTGACTGTTTCTTTGTTTCTTTGTTTTGTTTATTATTATGTCTAACTTTGTTGTGATCTCAGGAAACATTGCTCGTCGTCGAGTGTTCCCTGTCAACCGCACACACCGGTATCCTACTCGTAACAACCTTCCTGGCATTTCAAATGGAGCAGGTACAACAGAACCTGAATGAGGTCAGAAATCAGATGGCAAACGAGAGAGTAGAGATGAGAAACCAGATGTCTCAATTTATCGCTGTCATGACTGGCTTAGCCCAGAGCCAAGAAAGACTGAGAGAGCTGGTAGAAAGACAGACACCTGAGGAGCCCCATCTTGGGACAGGAGGAACCAGCAATAATGAACGAGGGCAGCCTCGTATTAACCCACCAGAGTATGGACCCCATTTTAATCCAGATGTTAACATCTCGAGGAATATTCAAGGTAATACTGTTGGGGGCAGAATCCTGCAAGAGGATCCCCAAGAAGAACAATTTACTGTTATTGGGGCTGGAGATGAGGTATATGATAGAAGATTGGATGAGATTGCTGAAAAGTTAAGATCTTTGGAATCTCAGAATTCTTTAGGCTTCGATGTAATGGATATGGGGCTGGTAGATGGGGTGAGGATTCCCCACAAATTCAAACCCCCTTGCTTTGAGAAGTATAATGGTACCTCATGTCCGCGTACTCATCTGTAATCTTTCTTGGGAAGGCTCAAGGCTTATACCATGGATGAGAAGTTATGGATGTTCTACTTTGAGGACAGTCTGACTAGAGCTTTAAGAGAATGGTATTCGCATCTGACAAGGGCCACCATAAGATGTTGGAAGGACTTGGCCGAGGCTTTCATCCGGCAATACCAGTACAACCTAGACATGGCCCCCAATAGAACCCTTCTAATGGGCATGTCTCAGTCTTCAAGGGAGAGCTTCCGGGATTATGCTCAGAGGTGGAGACAACTTGTTGCTGCTGTCCAACCACCCATGTCAGAAAGAGAAATGGTTGACATGTTCATGAACACACTGCAAGGGACTTACATTGATAGACTTGCTGCTTTCTCCTCTACCAGTTTTGCTGATGTAGTTATAGCTGGTGAAAGAATTGAGAGTCTCTTGAAGATGGGAAAAATCTCCGACAATGGTGCAAGTTCCTCCAGCAACCCCAGAAAACCTTTTGCAGGACCCCGTAGGGTGGGTGAAATAAATAATGTTCACGCAAGCAGGGGCAGGCCCCAATATCCTCACAGGTCAGTAGCAGTTGTTACCATCCCAGCTCCAGTTCCACAACAACCATTATATCCTCAACAACAAGAACAACAACATCACTATCAGCAACCATCTCATTTTCCGCAACAAAGAACCTACAACAACAACAATAGCAACCAACAACAGCGTCCCTTCCAACAGAGGCCATCTCAGGCAAATAGGGTAATTGACCATATCCCTATGCCTTATGCTGCTTTATTGCCACAACTCCTGAAGCTTAACCTGTTTGAGTTAAGGACGTTGGCACCACCGGATCCTCTCAATCTCCCGAAGAATTATGATGTTAATGCCAGGTGTGCCTTTCACTCCAACGCACCTGGTCATAATACTGAGAAATGCAGAGCCTTACAGATGAAGGTTCAGGATTTGGTCGATTCCAAAGCTCTCAATTTCGCACCTCCTCCGAACGTTAATATAAATCTTATGCCTAATCATGGTGGGCCTAGGATTAATGCCATTGAAGAGGACCAACCATCTACACTAATTGATAATGTTGCACAGATTCAAACACCACTGGCTGAAGTCAAAGTTCAACTTTTAAGATGCCAAGTGTTCCCAAGCTGTGGGGCCTGCTGTGAATTGTGTAAGGCAGCTAGTAATGGTTGTGAGAAGCTAAGGATTGGCATAGATGGCCTCATCAAAGATGGAATCTTACAAATTACTTCAACAGCTCCTTCAGCAACTCTTGTATCAACAACAATGGATCCTCCTAAAACACCAACAATTCTTCTTTCAACAGATTCTCCTACAACAACAGCAACAATCATTCCTACTGATTCATCAACAACACCAGCAATCACTCCGTCCATTATTTTAACAAGTCAAAGTTCAACAACTTTTTCTTCTACAACGTCAGCACCCATTTTACCAACGAAATCTTCTACAACGCCAGCAAAAATTAATGAAGATCTCTCAACGGTCACAATCTACAATGACCCAGCAAATGTTCACAACAACAACAATTTCCAACAATAAACTGCAACACCTCCCGCCAGATCTCCGGTCACTATTTACTATGATCCGCACACCATTACAGTACCTTCCTCTACAGCAATCAGTCCAGTTACCATTACGGTACCTGGGCCTGTTCCTTATGAAAGCAGTAATGCCATACCTTGGCACTACGACTCTGATCTCTACTGTAACGGGGAGGCGGAGGCTTCACCAGAAGAGGACGCCTTTTTGCCTCACAAACACAAAGACCTAATGCTGAAGCAGAAACTGCTGCTAAGGCAAAAGGGAAGAATGTGGTATCTGAAGAGCCATCTGCTGAGGAAACTCAGAAGACATCTTTTGAACAAGATGTAGACGAGTTCACGAGAATAATAAAAAGAAGTGATTACAAGGTGGTGGATCAGCTTCACCAAACACCCTCCAAAATCTCCATATTATCACTGTTAATGTGTTCCGAAGCTCACAGGAATGCATTGTTGAAGGTCTTGCACGCATCATACGTGCCAAAGGAGATTACTGTTAATCAGTTAGAAACTGTGGTTGCAAATGTCAATACCAGTCATGGACTGGGCTTTACGAATGTTGATTTAACAACGGAGGGGCGCAACCATAACAGGTATCACGTTGGATTGCAAAGGTGCCATTCTGTCTCATGTGCTGGTGGACATTGGGTCTTCACTCAATGTCCTACCAATGAAAGCCTTAGTGAAGCTGGAGTATGATGGCCTGGAATTGCCTCCGAGTAATTTGGTAGTGAGAGCATTTGATGGCTCTAAAAGATCGGTGCTTGGAGAGATCGATTTACCTATGTTGATTGGCCCGCAGACCTTCAAAACTACCTTCTTTGTGATGGACATACAGTCGGCCTACAACTGTCTGTTGGGTAGACCCTGGATCCATGCCGCTGGCGCTGTCACGTCTACCATTCACCAGAAGTTAAAATTCGAGTGGGAAGGTCAAATCATCACTATCTGTGGGGAGGAGGACATCTTTGTTAGCCAGCTGGCTACGTATAAGTACATAGAAATGGATGGGGAGATCCATGAGACCATGAGTCAGGGGTTTGAGGCCCTTAATATCAATGAAGCATCTGCTGTCTCTGGGACTTCCATCACATCATATCAAAAAGCCCGAAAGGTTGTTGAGGAGGGTACCGCTCAAGGCTGGGGCAAGCTGCTGCCAGTTGAAAAGAAAGAAGACTGATTTGGGTTGGGTTACAGATCAACTCGACAAGATCAACCAGAGGCCGCAATGGAGCTCAAATTTTTCAGCGGGGGAATGCTCACCCCGAATGCTGTGAACAGTTTGGAAGACAAGGAAGAAGACGAACGCAACCTGGAAAATTAGATACGTCCAAGGATCCCGGGGAACCAAGTCTCAAACTGGTCTTCCTAGGAAATTATAAGAGTTACTCCTGCAGAGTAATTATTATTTCCTGTCTTTAAGCATGCATCAAGTCCTACATCTTGCCCAAGATGTCAGGGCTTATTTTGTAATCGGGCCATCTTGTATTTAGTGCAAACGATCAATTAATGAATATCAGGACATCTTTTGCAAATGAGTATTTTCTTTTCCGCTCACTGTTTTTCATTCTTTATTTTTTGTACAAAAATAAAATGGCAATGTTTTTTCAAAATAATAACTTCATTTTCACTTTTTCTAAGCAAGATAAAATTGATCACTAAAATGAACAAATCTAAACCCTTGCAGAGAGTGCCCTTCAAACTGCACCGACAACGACACCGCTATGACTTCGTATGACTTTGGCAATCCGATCAATCAAGTTGATGAAGGGGTTGAAGAAGATTATGAGCCACGTAAAGAACTAGCCAGATTGCTAAGACAAGAGGAGAAGGTTATCACTCCTCATCAGGAGGAGGTTGAGACGGTTAATCTTGGTACCGAAGAAGATTTGAAAGAAGTGAAAATCGGGGCCCGCCTGCAAGATTTAGTGAAAGAGCAACTTATTGACATGCTTCGGGAGTATGTGGATGTTTTTTCTTGGTCTTATCAGGACATGCCAGGTCTGGATACCGACATTGTTATGCACAAGCTGCCTCTAAAAGAAGATTGTCCTCCATTAAAACAGAAGTTGCACCGTACTCGCCCGTATATGGCCATGAAGATAATAGAAGAGGTACAGAAACAGTGGGACGTCGGTTTCCTTGTTGTAACTAGTTACCCGCCGTGGGTTGCTAACATTGTACTTGTTCCTAAGAAAGATGGCAAAGTACGGATGTGTGTGGATTACCGGGATCTGAATAGAGCCAGCCCGAAAGATGACTTCCCATTACCTCACATTGATGTATTGGTCGACAACACGACTCAGTTCTCGGTATTCTCCTTCATGGATGGATTTTCAGGATATAATCAGATCAAGATGTCACCTGAAGACATGGAGAAGACAACTTTCATCACACCCTGGGGCACATTCTGTTATAAGTTAATGCCATTCGGACTGAAGAATGTTGGTGCCACCTATCAACGGGCTATGGTAACATTATTCCATGACATGATCCATAAAGAAATTGAATGTTATGTGGATGACATGA
Organism: Lathyrus aphaca; assembly: GCA_963966055.1. NCBI lineage: Eukaryota > Viridiplantae > Streptophyta > Magnoliopsida > Fabales > Fabaceae > Lathyrus > Lathyrus aphaca. The sequence goes on from OZ014521.1 coordinate 498,350,420, forward strand.
TTGCCAAGTCCCTCATGGAAGAAGACCACCTGGTAAATCTGTTGAAGCTGTTCAAGTGTCTGAGGAAGTACCAATTGAAGCTGAACCCCAACAAATGCACATTCAGGGTGCGATCCGGTAAGCTGCTGGGATTTATTGTAAGTGAGAAAGGGATTGAAGTTGACCCTGATAAAGTCAAAGCCATCCAAGAAATGCCTGCCCCAAAGACTGAGAAAGAAGATCGGGGGTTTCTAGGTAGATAGAACTACGTTTCAAGGTTCATATCTCACCTTACAGCAACCTGTGAGCCTTTGTTCAAGCTGTTAAGAAAAGAACAAACGGTCAGGTGGAATGAAGACTGCCAAAGGGCTTTTGACAAAATCAAGGAATACTTACAAGAGCCTCTAATTCTTATGCCTCCAGTCGAAGGAAGACCTCTAATAATGTACTTAACAGTATTATAAGAGTCAATGGGGTGTGTGCTGGGCCAACATGGCGAGTCTGGTCGAAAAGAGTATGCAATATACTACCTAAGCAAAAAGTTTACTGATTGTGAACAACGTTATTCACTTCTCGAGAAAACTTGATGTGCTTTAGCGTGGGCTGCTCGCCGACTAAGGCAGTATATGTTGACCCACACTACTTTGTTGATCTCAAAGATGGATCCAGTCAAGTACATATTTGAGAAGCCAGCACTTACCGGACGGGTTGCAAGATGGCAAATGAATCTCACAGCATATGACATTCAATACACATCCCAAAAAGCCATCAAAGGCAGTGTATTGTCTGACTATCTTGCTGAGCAACCCATTGATGATTACCAGCCTATGAGATTTGACTTCCCTGATGAGGACATCATGTTCATAAAAGCAAAAGATCATGAAGAGCCTGTTCACACTGAAGGGACTGACCCATAAGAAGAATGGACAATGATGTTTGATGGGGCTGTTAATATGAATGGTCGTGGTGTTGGTGTAGTACTCATTACACCTAAAGGAGTTCATATGCCATTCTCGGCAAAACTCACCTTTAACTGCACAAACAACAAAGCTGAATACGAAGCTTGCATCATGGGTCTTGAGGAAGCCATCGACCTCGGGATCAAGGCTTTAACTGTATTCGGATATTCAGCTCTGGTAATCAACCAAACCAATGACAAATGGTACACTCACCAGGAGCAATGATTCCATACCGGGACTACACGAGGAGATTACTGACTTTCTTCACCACAGTCAAACTTGAGTATATCCCTCGAGATGAAAATAAGTTTGCAGATGCTCTGGCTACCATTTCATCTATGAACAAAGTTCATGTTGCCAACTTCGTGCCTAGAATTTCAGTATCCAGACTTGACAGACTAGCGTACGTATTCTCAGCATACATTGCTAAAGATGATAAGCCTTGGTTCCACGACATCAAATGCTTCTTGGAGGATCAAACATACCCACCTGGGGCATCATCCAACGATAAGAAGACATTAAGAAGGCTAGCTGGTAGTTTCTTCCTGAATACCGATGGTTCCTTGTACAAGAGAAACTTTGACATGGTACTTCTCAGATGTGTTGATAAGGCAGAAGCAAACTTGCTAATGCACGAGGTGCATGCAGGATCTTTTGGTACCCATGCCGGAGGGCATGCAATGGCTATGAAATTTCTACGGTCAGGTTACTACTGGATCACGATGGATGCAGACTATTGTGCCTATGCCAGGAAGTGTCATAAATGCCAAATTTATGCGGATAAGGTGCATGTGCCTCCGAATCCTTTGAATGTGATGTCTTCACCTTGGCCCTTTGCCATGTGGGGCATTGATATGATTGGAAAGATCGAACTGATGGCTTCAAATGGCCACAGATTCATCCTGGTAGCCATTGACTATTTTACCAAATGGGTTGAAGCAGCTTCATATGCAAATGTCACCAGGAAAGTGGTAGCCCGATTCCTGAAGAGAGACATCATCTGTCGGTATGGAGTGCTCGAGCGAATCATTACTGATAATGGTTCCAACTTGAAAAACAAAATGATGGCAGAAATGTGTCGGGACTTCAAGATCCAACATCACAATTCTTCTCCTTACAGGCCAAAGATGAATGGCACTGTTGAGGCAACTAACAAGAATATCAAGAAGATTGTGCAAAAGATGGTGGTCACATATAAAGACTGGCATGAGATGCTATCGTTTGCCTTGCATGGGTATTGTACATCAATCAAAACATCTACTGGGGCAACACCGTATCAGCTTGTATATGGTATGGAAGCAGTCCTACCTGTTGAAGTTGAATTACCCTCCCTACGGGTACTGATGGATGTCAAATTGAATGAAGCAGAATGGGTCCGATCCCGATACGAACAACTGAATCTGATCGAAGAAAAGAGATTAGCTGCAATCTATCATGGGCAGCTGTATCAGAAGAGAATGAAGAGAGCCTTCGATCAGAAAGTCAGGCTTCGGGAATACCAAGTAGGAGATCTTGTGCTGAAAAGACTTCTTCCTCCTCATACAGACCACAGGGGCAAGCGGACTTCGAATTATAATGGTCCATTCATAGTAAAGAAAGTTTTCTCTGGTGGAGCACTGATGCTCACTACTATGGATGGTGAAGACTTCCTGTCCCCTGTGAATTCAGATGCAGTTAAAAAATACTTCGCATAAAATGACCCGTTGGACATAAAAGCAGAACGTAAGTCCAGTCAAAAATAGGGCATCCCGGCGAGTCAAAAACAGAATAAAAGACTCGGGCAAAAATAAGGGAAAATAAATAAAAAACGTACACCCACTGAGTTGAAAATCCACATTGGACAGCTCAAGCAAAAATGGGTATCCCGGTGGATTGAAAACCCGAAAGGGCGATCCACGCAAAATAAGGGAATAAGCGAACAACTGCATTCTGAATTTGTTTGTATCACCCACTACATGGCAAGCTTCGGAAGGTTCAAGCGTCGGTCAGAATCAGCCTTCTTCAGAAAGCAAGATGAGAAGAACGTCAATGTCATACGAGTCATAGAAAAAGGGAAGCTCACTGAAGCGTCATCAACATTGCCAGCACCTTTTTTTTCTCTCAATTTGTAGCAATCTCCTCATTTCAGGGGATCTGTTTCTTTGACTGTATTTGCCAATTCAGGGCACACAAATTAATAAAATCAGATTTTCAGTCACATTTCGTCTTGTACATTTTATTTCATTTGCAAAAATGTCTGATATCCTTGATATAATGGTTGCATAAAAACCGATGTGCCTTCTTAATCACATGCTTGCAGGAAATTTATTACTTACTCCCAGGAGTGTCTAAACTCCTATGATGGAATCCGGTAAGGGATGCCTCGGGGAACTTGTACGTTTCTTTGTCATAACAGGATTGCAGGTATTCAACGCGCAACATGGGGCATGAAAGCTTCTCCCAGCAAGCCGCCAAATCATTATTTCCTCAGCACATCTTCCAAACAGCACCAGAGAAGCTCTCTCTCTCCTCATCAGAACTATCAGGCATCGCTTCTCCAACACACCTGTCAGAGCAACATCAGAAGGTGTTCATTTCCCCAACGGAGTTGTCAGATATTATTATCCTCAGTAGGTTCCCCACAGAAATCTCTAGGAAGATCGTTCAGTGATCATTCCTCCCCAACCAAGTGCTAGACAGGGAACCATCTCCCCGCAGAGCTCCAGCCTCTGTCCAGAAGGGCAATGTCTGAAAATCTCACAACAAAGTGACGTAGCTTCCACATCCCCAGCTAGGATCCACATTATAATAGGTATATCATCGACTTATTTCCCCAAGCAGAGCTTTATATCAGATCTACCAATGATCTCATCCCCAGTTGGGATATTCCTCCAAGTAGATCAATTAGAGATCTCCACGACAGTGGGATCCGAATCCCGAATCGGTATCTTTGTATAATCATAGCATTCGCAACATAAATCCCCTCAGAGCGTAGCATTCCATCTAAAACGGAGCATTACGGCAAAAATCAAACATACTGCATAATCACAAGTCATGTTTTGAATCAAACGCCTATATATACCAACATTTCTTCAGCAATGTATACCAAGGCTTACAGTCCCAGCAGAAAGCCAAAGCATCCCCTTTGCACTCACAAATACATATTGATATATACTCTTTTCGACACTCGTCCGTGTCATACCCATTCCCCTGCAGATATAGACCACAAACAGATATCTATACACTCCTTTGACACTCGTCTGTGTCACCTTTCCCCATCATAGTTTCCTAAACACTTATTGTAAACCAAATACTTGTTTATAATACACTTCTTCCGACACCCGTCCGTGTCATCTTATCCCCACATAACTTTAGATTATCTTTTACACTCATAAGTTCATAACTTATACATTTTCTCTTATGATACTCGTCTGTATCATACTCTCCCCATCAAGTTGAACACTCGTCAGTGTCTCACTCATGCTTGTTTTTCACTGATACAGATACTCGCCCGTATCTTGTATACATCACTTGTTTTCTCCTCATATTCAACACTCGTCTGTGTTCTTTGTTAACCATTTGGTACTCGTCCGTATCATAATCTCTGAACATGTGTCAGCATTTGTTTCTACTGATACTCGTCTGTGTCATAGTCTTAAGGATGCTCGCCCACATCATTAATCTATACACAGTGTCAAACACTTATACCTTTCCTTTCTTTAATGTAGACATTCGTCCGTGTCTACCATTCCCCAGCAAATCCCTAGTAAAAAGCAAGTTTTTTTCTATCTGACATTCGTCCTATGTCATGATACTTTCGGCAGCCGTACCCTGCCAGGTGATCGTCCTTCACCTTTGGATGACCGTCCCTCATCCCTTTTTCCCAACGGAGTCTCCATTATTGGAACCCTTTTCTATCCGACATTCGTTCTATGTCGTGATATGTAGCAGTCGTCCCCTTCTAGGTGGTCATCCTTCACCTTCTTGATGATCGTCCTTCATCACTTTTATCCGATGGTCGTCCCCATCGTTGATCTTGTTATCTGACATTCGTCCTATGTCATGATAAACCCCGAGAGCAGTCGTACCCTGCCAGGTGATCGTCCTTCACCTCTTGATGATCGTCCTTCATCATGTTTATCCGATGGCCGTCCCCATCGTCGACCTTTTCTGTCCGACATTCGTCCTATGTCGTGATACTTTCGGAAGCCGTACCCGACCAGGTGATCGTCCTTCACCTAAGATGACCGTCCCTCATCTTGTCCCCAACAGAGCAGCCGTCCCCTGCTAGGTGATCGTCCCTCACCTTTGATGACTGTACCTCATCATTTATTGCATTTATGTTTCAAACCTGATGGTCGTTCCCATTAGTGGCTTTACCTTTAATTCCTAGAGAATTTTGTTACTGTATTTGATGGTCGTCCCCATCATAAATCCACCATTTCTCCAACATGTCGGCCGTCCCCGTCATTGCTTTATCCCCAGCAGTCGTCCTCTGCTCGAAGGTCGTCCTCCGTCGCCCGCACTTTATAATCATACTTTACTTCCTTTTTACAATCTATATCCCTTTTCTTCTTCGTACCCAGTGAGTGCAAATTTTGGACTGTCTTTGGAATTCAACCACAAGTTATCTTGTTTGTCTGTTAAGCTCGTCGCTTACACCCTGCACAGCTAACTAATGCTTGAATAGGGGCAGCTGTAAACACCCCAAATTTTCCCTCACTAATTTCACACCATGGCTTGTGATCTTTTCATTTGCATAAGTTCAATTATATCATATCATGTTGCATTCTTGATTCACTACATTGGTTCAAAGTCATCTGCATCTAGGGTTTGTGATCTAAGCAATCCATGAGTTATCTGAGCCACTCCAAAGGTCTTCAATCATCTAAAGAGAGTCTATGTATGTTCAATCATTATATTATATCCTCCCAAGATCAAGAAAGTCAGAAAATCACAAGAACTTGCAAGGCATGGAAGCAGAGCCAGGTTTAACTGCACAGATGACCTAAAATTAGGGTTTTGCTTTCAGAGGCCATAACTCCAAATTTTTTGGTCATTCTTGTTTCTATTACTCTCAATATGATATAAGGATCATGCATACCAAGTTTGATGGAAAAATTCATTGTGGAAGTCATCTGATCACTGGGTAACTTCTTGAGCAAGTCAGAGCCAAATTAGGGCATCTGAGGTCCCCCAACATGGAACCAAAGTGGATTTTTCATCAAAATGAAGTTATATGGTCTTTATTCGATCATTTAAGTGCTTATAAGTTCACAAATTTGAAGAAAAGTTGGCTAAACCAAAAGTTGCCAAATATGGAAATGACTTGTAATGTAAACTTTCCATTTTGGGAAAGTTTTTCAACCTCCTCTTTCTCAACTAAAAATGCTTCAAATGAAATATTCTTGGTCATGAAAGTTGTAGATTGGATCATTCCCTTTTCAAAAATTACAAGAACAAGATCTAATTCATTTTGGAACTCAAGTTATGGCTTTCCAAAGTTGGCAAAAATCACATAATTTCAAGATTCATACCAAAGAGGGATTTTTTGCAAAACCTCGTGCCAAGCAAATTTGTGACTTCAAATTGACTTCTAATCACCATAAAAACTTTGTGCAATGCCTAAAAGTAAGAATTGGCCCAAGAATTTCCAAATTTCATGACTTGTACATGAAGAAATCAAGAAAGGGCCAAACTTTGCCAAAATTGCAAAACCCCCCATAAACTTCAATCCACTTGCTGATTTGCCTCAATCTCATTTCCATGGGGTTCCATGAATCATGCTGCGCAGGACATGCCCTTGTCCTTGGTCTGAACTTGCCCATACCTCAAAGGACAAATAACCTTGACTTTTTGCAAAACAAGCCATACCAATCAGCATAGCCCACACCAACCCCACATGTCTATCACAGTTTGATACATGGACCAAATACAAGCCATTTCACACAAGAAGCAAGCCAAAATCATCAGCATCACCATAGTTCCCAAAAACCTCCCTCTTTGCATTTTCTTTCGAAACACACAACTCAACCATTCATTCTCAAAACTTCTTCCACCATTCATCTCCAAATTCATCACTGATCATTTCCCACCCATTAAAACAGCCTAAAAGCCACCATACCAAAAACACGATTTTGGCCCCCTTTGAACTGAACTCCATCAAACTTCAAGAGGAGTTCACAAACACTTCAACCAAGCATTCCAGAAGCAAGAGGGAGTCAAGAGGAGTGGGAATGCACCAAAAGAAAGCCCATATAGTGCCATTTTCGAAAGTTCCATTTCAGGTAACTTCAAGAACAAATTTTCCAGAAATGATTTTTTAAGTTCTTAGGTTGTTCTCCATGCTTCATTGATCACACTGCACCTTTTGGTTTTGAAAATGATTGAGTATTGAGCATGTATGAAGCTTCTAAAATTTCTGAGTAATTTTCCGTTTTGCTTCGAATCTTGATGTTCATGTGAAATAAATGATTTTTGCTGGCTGAATCTTGTTTAGAATGAGTTAAGGTTTGATTCTGGAGAGTTTTGTGAGTTTTTATGGCGTTTTGAGAGAGATTGAGTGAGAGAGCTGCCGGAGAAGATGACCGAAACACTGTTCCGGTCATCTGAGAGTCATTAGGGTTCAGATTAGGGCTTTAATCATAGTTAGCGTAGTTTGAATTTCAGCCGTCCAGATGCGCGCGGGGTCAATTCCCTCCAATCCAGCTTTAAACCTCAGCCCTAGGATGAGCTGACTTTCCCTTTTTCTCATTTATTTTATTTTTTATTTCATTTTCTTTATTTTAATTTGTACATTTTATTAAAAATAGTAAAAATAGCCTAAAAATTCTGAAATTTTTTTTATCCAAACTTTAATTAATTTTCAGAACCCAATATTTTTTGCATTAAAAATTATTTTTAAATCATTTAAATGTTATTTTTAATTAGGTAATGAGAATTAATTAATTAAAAATACATTTAGCTATTTAAAAATCCCAAAAACATTCAGAGAGCATTTTCAAACATTTACAAACATTTACAAACACACCACACAAATTTCTTTTTGGTTTTGATCATACTTTGACATTTTTCAATTGAATTAGGGTTCTTATATTTGAATATTTTTAACCCTAACTTCAAAAATTCATAACCTTTGAACCAAAGTGAGTTTGTGAATGATTCTTTTTGCATTGTGTTATGCATGGTTTCAAGCATCTAAAAACATTTTTGTCTCATTTTTATAATGCATTTTCAATTTGTTTGGCATTTTACCTTTAGGATCACCCTTAAAACCCTAGAAACTTAGAAAAATCACAAGTCCTTCTAGGTTAAGCTTCTGACCTCCCCCTTTGGATGGTGAACTATTATAGGTTTAGTGTTCCTTTGAGTCCATTTTCAATTTTTTATATCATGTTTTGCTTCTGTTTTTGAATTATGCATCACATATGTTCATATAACCCTAATTTTGCATCTCATTTGCATTCATCTTGTAAAAGCTTGCATACATGAACTTACCATGACATTTTGTGCATCCACATGACATATAAGACATCTTAGGACATATTGAAATCATGTTTGATCATTGCATCATCCATTTTCCATGTTTTGCTTTCATTTCATTTCATGTGCATTCATGAACTTTCATGCTTCCTTTATGCTTCATTTGCATTCTCATCCTTTGTATGATCATCCCCATCTCATGACATACATTTATGACATCCCTTTGCATCATTAGTATCATGAACATGCTTCTGGTTTTGGTTTGCATCATTGCATACTTTTCATTTTCATTTCATTTTCATTTCCTTTCACTAACGTTTTAGGTGGTAAGTTACTTTGAGAAGTGAATTTTCCTTCACTTCTCACAATCTCTTCTCATCCCTCTTATGCATCATTGTTGCATTTTACTTTTGTATTAGAGTGAGCTTGCACATTCATGTTCCCTCCTCACTTTCTTTATTCAAGAAACTTATCTTCTTAATTGAAGTAAGTTGTCTTGTTTCTTTCTGCTTCTCCTCATCTCATCCTACTTCTTCCATGGTGGTTTTTCCTTGAAGATCTCTTGCAAGCCTCACAAACCCTAGGAACACCCAAGCATGATCACAATTAGGGTTTGATTAGTACCCCCACTAGTTTTACTTTTGTGTCATCTTTTGTGTCTTCTCTTCTCATCTCTTAATCAAGGACTAAACCTTAAAGGTTTTAAGGCTTTGTGATTAAGCTTATACCTGCATCCTTCTATTATGATAAAGTGTATAACTTTAATCCTAAGTGTTAAACCCTTAATGTGTTTAAATCCTTTAATCAATTCACCTAATAATCACTAAGACATAAAGCTTGTAACTTGGGCCTTGCATTAGGGTTCTAATTCTTCCTTAATTGGTTAAGAAGGACTAACCCTTGTGTTAATGGACAAGTTCCCCTCAGGTTGTCTTACAAACCATAAAATCCATTTCTTAATCTTATCATTAACTAAAATCCACTCTAATAAAGGCTTTGTTTTGTCATGAGTTTAATCCCAAATCATGGATTATGTTGAGGAGCCTTCCTCAGCTTAAATGTTCTCATCTATTATCCTTCTATTAGGATAGTGTTATGGGTCCATTAAATCCTTGATTATGGCTTAAACTCATTACTTAACACTAAACAAAAACCCCAAAAACATCTAAATAATTGCAAGTAGGTTAATGATCTTAATGCTACACCATGGTGATTAAGTGTGAGGTGTTTACTTCATACTTAAGGTATTCTCATTACCCCTAATCAGAGGGAGGATGTGATGAGTTTACTAACCCTTGGTTTAGGCTTAAGCTCATTTTCTTATGACAAATTCCAAAAGCAATAAAAGATTAAAAACACAAAAACAAACAATAATCGTCTCCTCCGGGATTCCTTCCTCACCTTATTCACTCATAAACGAGAACTCGCTTCTTCCGTCTAATGCAAGACAGTTTGCACCTGAGCCAGACAGGTCATACACTTGAGCATAGACAAGTAAGCAGTTCATCAGTCAATTTATCTTTCAGTCTTGTCGCTCCCACTAAATGAGGCTAAGGTCAAATAGGGTACAGACGCGAACGGTCGGCGAAAGAGACAATGAGAACACACAGCCGTGAACTCACTGGAGATGAATAGAGTCGCCAGCTAGGCATTTTTATCCTGGAGGAAAGGTAATGCTGCATAGACCAAGGAAAAGATGGATAAGACGGTTTGCGAACCAGAGAGACTGAGAAAGGGGGTTGGTTACAACCTGGGAAGGTATTAGCACCCAGATTGTCCGTCGTACTCGACGGGATCCACGCTTAAAAGATTTGTGTTTTAAAGGGGTAGTGTCAGTGCAATCTGTGTATAAACGAGCTGGAAAAGGATGTACAGGTGTCAGTGTAAAAGAAGTGTGAAATGTGATAAATGATGTGTCAGTGTAAGAACAAAGATGAAATGCTCAGGAGTATGAGGCTTAAAGAATAAAGCTGAAAAGAGGGGGAATGTACAGAGACTTTTGTTCGATAACTGTTAAGTTATGCCTACGTATCCTCTCGTGCAATGTGGAAGTCAGAACACCGTAGTTCGACCCAAAGAGACTGAAAGATGAATTGACTTGTGAACTGCTTACTTGCTTATGCTCAAGTGTATGACCTGTCTGGCTCAGGTGCAAACTGTCTTGCATTAGACGGAAGAAGCGAGTTCTCGTTTGTGAGTGAATGAGATGAGAAAAGAATCCCGAAGGAGACGATTATTGTTTGTTTTTGTATTTTCAGTCTTTTATTGCTTTTGAAAGTTTGTCATAAGATAATGAGCTTAAGCCTAAATCAATGGATTTAGTAAACTCATCACATCTTCCCTCTGATTAGGGGTAATGAGAATACCTTAAGTGTGAAGTCAGATTCTCACACTTAATCACCTTTGATGCAGGATTAGGGTCATTAACCTACTTGTGATTATTTAAATGTTTTTGTGGTTTTTTGTTTAGTGTTAAGTAATGAGGTTAAGCCATAATCTGGGATTAAACAGACTCATTACACCATCCTAAAAGAAGGATGATAGATGAGAATGTTTAAGCTGAGGAAAGCTCCTCAACTTAATCCATGATTAGGGATTAAAATCATGACAAAACAAGCCTTCGATTAAGTGGATTTTATTTAATGATATGATGATGAAGTGAATTTTATGATTTGTAAGACAACTTGAGGGGGACTTGTCCATTAACACTAGGGTTAGTCCTTCTTAACCGCTTAAGGAAGAATTAGAACCCTAATGCAAGGCCCAAGTTACAAGTGTGATGTCTTGATATTTATTAAGTGATTGATTAAAGGAGTTAAACACATAAAGGGTTTAACACTTAGGATCAAAATTATACACTCCATCCTAAGAGAATGATGCAGGCATAACCCTAATCACAAAGTCTTAGAGCCTTTAGGGTTTAGTCCCCGATTATAAGGTGAGAAGAGAAGACTCAAAGAGAGACACAAAGGTAAAAACTATGAGGGGAGACTAATCAAAACCCTAATTCATTGTCATGCTTGGTTGATCCTAAGGTTTGTGAGGTTTGCAAGAAGAGTCTTCAAAGGAGCCACCAGGAAGCAGATGAACAAGATCAAGAGAAGCAAAGTGACTTGCTTCATTCAAGAAGTCAAGTCACTTGAAGAAGGAAAGTGGGAGGAACAATAATGAGCAAGCTCAATCTCAAACACATATAGGAATGCAGCAATGGATGCAAGAGAGATGAAAAGAAAAGTTATGAGAAGTGAAGGCAAATTCACTTCCCAAGTTTACTTACCACCTGAAATGTTAGAAAGAGATGCAATGCAATGCAAGATGAGATGAAATGGCATGATGCTAGACAAAACCAGAAGCATGTTAATGATGATTATGATGCTATGAGATGCTGCAAACATGAGGCAAGGCATGGAGATGTTCATACAAGATCATGAATGCAAATGATGCAAGCTAAAGAGCATGAACAAGCATGGAAAGTTATGAAGCATACAAGACAAATGACATGGCAAATATGAGATGCAATGATCAAAGATGCTTTCTATATGTCTTAAGATGCCAAATGAATCACAAGAATGCACAAAATGCAAAGACAAGTCATGTTATGCAAGGAAATGCAAGAAGGATGCAAGAGAAAGCCCAAATTAGGGTTCATGGATCAAACATCAAACAAAAACCCAAAACAGAAGCAAACCCTAAGATAAAAAATGGAAAATGCTACCCAAAGAAACCCTAAACCTATACTAAACCAAGGTCCAAAGGGGAGGTCCCAACTCTTAACCAAACTTGAGTTATGAATTTTCTAAGTTATTAAGGTTTTTTAGGGTTCTTAACAGAAGAAATGCCAAACAATTAGAAAATGCAAGATCAAATCATGGCCATTTTACCCTAGAAACTACATGCTAAACATAACACAATGCAAGAAGAATCAATGTCTCAACCTTCTCCAATAGGCAGAAATGAATTTTTAAACTTATGATCAAAATAATGCATAAAAAATGATTTAATTCAATGAAAAATTCTTAAAATGCATCAAGATCAAAAAAGAAATTTGGTTTGAAGGTTGGACAATGTTTCTAAATGTCTTAGAACATTTCATGAATTTTTTTGTAATTTTTAAATACTTAAAAGTATTTTTAATTAATTAATTTCCATTAATCAATTAAAAATAATCTTTTAAATATTTAAAAATACTTTTTTAATGATAAAATGAAAATAAAAATATTTTTTGTGTCATAAAAATTATTGAAACTCTTGAGAAAAAGTTTCATAATTTTTAAACAATTTTTACTATTTTAAATAAATTACACAAGTTAAATGAGAAAAAAATGAAATAAAAACAAAATAAAATGGAAAGTAATTAGAAGGAGAGGCTGAGATTGCTTCTGGATTCAAAATGGTTGACTGGGCGCGCTTTTGAAGGGTCAGGATGCAATCTGACTTAATTAGGTTTTATAAATTAATTAAATGGATTTAATTAAGCTAATGATGATTAGGGCACAGTGGACCCATCTGGACCACTCACTCACGCGCGAAGTCAATGCCAGTCAGCTGATCCAACGCTCAAGATTTAAACCTCACTAATGACCTGAGATTAGGGCTAAGCATTTTCAGGTGACCGGAGAGAAGCTCCGGTCATCTTCCCCGGTGACCACCAAACCCTAGAATACGATTCAGGCAACCATTCTTCAAATTAAAGCCAGGGAAACACTCCTCTACTCAAACCTCACTCAACTCAACTCTCAAAATGAATTTCTCATGCTTAAACTAAGAGAAACGAAGCCATGAAGATTCACGGGCAAAATTTCAGAGCCCTGGTAAATCCTCATTTCTCACCCATTTCAAATTCTAAAACCACCCCCATGACCAGTAAAGCATGCACAATCAATTTTTAACATAAAAATCAAGCTCTGAAAAGTTGAGAACTCGAAGCTACCTGAAGTGATGGACTGTGGATTTGAGCTCTCCTGACCTTGCTCTAGTGCAGAATGCCTTCTATGGACCCCCTGAAGCCAATGGAAGGCTTGGAATGAGCTTAGACAAGCTACTTTGAGAAATCCAGTTCTGGTGTAGCAGAAAATGGAGTTTGTATGTGGGTGGTCTCAAGCTCTGTTAATGGTTGATTATTGCTCCTTTGAATGTTTCTGACTTGTTGGTGAAGAGAAATGGTGTGTTTGTTGGCTGGATAATGAGATTCGAAGGGAGAAGAGTTTTGGACAGTTTTGTGATATGATGAGTTCTGGCCAGCTTCAATGCTCAATGCTTAGTTATATCATCTCCAACTTGTGTGGATAGACTGTGAGGCAGGTTAGTAGGGTGGCTGGATACTGTGCCAAGAGTATGGGAGCCTTTTGCAAAAAAGTCAAGTTTGTGTCCTTGAGAGCATGGGTCATGGCAGCAACTGTGTGAGGTCATGTCTTGCTCCAGCTTGAGTTGAGGTGAGCCCTTGGATTGTTTGTAGCTGACTGCAACATATGGATGACAAGCTATGCTAGCTTTTGCAACTTGACAACTTGTGTTTTCTCATGAGTTTATGCTAAGTACATGAAACAATGCTTGCTGAATTTTGTCACATGATGTCTCAATTGGTCATGGCAATGTTGAGAAGTCAGCTAGTGATCACATAATCCCTTAAAAAAAATAGTTTTTGCCAAGAATCCTCTTTTGCATACTCATGAAAATGCTTTATGGAATTTTGAGAATCAAGGCAAACCATCCAAAATTCCTTGGGCCAAAACTGTTTTTGGGGTCATGTGTGATCATGTAATGCAGCTTTGAAGTCATTTTGAAGTCACTAGAACACTTGGTTCATGAAAATGCAAGTTTTCCTTTTAGTGCATAACTTGAAAATCAATGATTTTTGCCAACTTTGCCTTGCCATAACTTTTGATCCAAGAAGAGTTTGATCATGTTCTTGTACTTTTTGAAAAGGGAAAGATGAGATCTACAACTTTCATGACCAAAGTTTTTCCATTTGAAGCCTTTTTGGATCAAGAATCAAGGCTTGAAAAATGACCTAAAATGATGCATTCTTGAAAAGTCAACTATGCCCAAAAAGTCAACATTTGCAAAAACCCTAAATTCTTGATTTCTATGAACTTCAACCTTCTTCCATGATCAAATAAAGATCATATACACTCAAAATGATGAAGATCACCCATTGGTTGGGTCATTGGGGGCCTCAGATGCCCTGATTTTACACTGACTTGTCTGAAAAGTCAACCTTTGATCAGATGACTTCCCCATGGAATTTCTTCATGAAAATTGATATGCATACTCCCTATACCATATAAAGAGCAATGGAAACAAGAATGACCAAAAAATTTGGGGTTATGGCCTCTGAAACCAAAACCCTATTTTTCAGTCAACTGTGCAGTTTATCCTGGCTCTGCATCCACTCAAACCCTAGTTCTTGTGATTTCTCTGAAATTTTGACTTTGAGGAGATGGAATATGATATAAGAACACACATGGACCTCTTTGAGTTGATTGGTGGCCTTTGGAGTGGCCCAAGAAGCTTTGGGATTGCTCAGATCACAAACCCTAGGTGCAGATGCCTTAGAAACTATGCAGTGAAACAAAAGTGAGATATGAGATGATATGTTTGTGTTTATGCATATGAGATGATCACAAGTCATGGTGTGAATGGGTGAGAGCAAATTTGGGGTGTTTACAGCTGCCCCTATTCAAACATGAGTTAGCTGTGCAGGTTGTAAGCGACTGCTTAACAGGCAAACAAGATAACTTGTGGTTGAATACCAAAGACAGTCCGAAATTTGCACTCACAGAATGAAGAAGAAAAGGGATATAGATTGTAAAGGAAAATAAAGTATATTGTAAGGTGTAGGCGACGGAGGACGACCGTCGAGCAGAGGACGACTGCTGGGTAAAGAGCAATGACGGGGACGGCCGACATGCTGGGGATAAAAAGTAAAGCCAAGACGGGGACGGCCGACTAGCTGGGGAAAATAAAATCATGATGGGGACGGCCATCAAGATAAAGCTGTAAAATTCTCTGGAAATTAATGAAACATGACGGGGACGGCCATCAAGTTCATAAAGGTAAAGTAACCAACGATGGGGACGGCCATCGGGTTAAAAAAGAAAAGGGACCACGACGGGGACGGCCATCGGGTTAAAGAATAAACAGATGATGGGGGACGGCCATCAAAGGTGAAGGACGATCACCTAGCAGGGGACGGCTGCTCTGTTGGGGATAAAAGGAATATGATGGGGGCGGCCATCAAAGGTGGAGGACGACCACCTGGCAGGGTACGGGTGCCGAAAATATCAACGATGGGGACGGCCATCGGATAGAAAAGGTCAACGATGGGGACGGCCATCGGACGAGCATGATGGAGGACGACCATCAAGAAGTGGAGGACGACCACTCAGCAGGGTACGGCTGCTCTCGAGGTTTCTCATGACATAGGACGAATGCCAGATAACCAAAATCAACAATGGGGACGGCCATTGGATAAAATGATGAAGGACGATCATCAAAAGGGTGGAGGACGACCACCTAGCAGGGGACGGCTGCTAAAAACAACGATGGGGACGGCCATCGGATGAGCATGACGGAGGACGACCATCAAGAAGTGGAGGACGACCACTCAGCAGGGTACGGCTGCTCTCAAAGGTATCATAACACAGGACGAGTGTTAGATAAAAAGAAAATTGTTGGCGATCTACTGGGGATATAGTGAACACGGACGAGCGTTCACAACCAAGAAAGGAAAGTATAAGTGTTTGGTATTGTGTATAGATTAAAGACGCGGACGAGCATCCTTAAGGCCATGATACGGACGAGTATCATGTAGAAACAAACTGACACATGTTCAAAGATGATGATACGGACGAGTATCAACTGGTTAACAAAGAACACGGACGAGTGTTGCATCTGAAAGTATCCTTCTGGGGAATAGTAGACACAGACGAGTATCTATATTCAAGGAGACATAAGTGTTTGACACGGTGTATGGATTAAAGATGCGGACGAGCATCCTTAAGACTATGATACGGACGAGTATCACGCAGAAACAAACACTAGACGCAATGTTCAAAGATGATGGTACGGACGAGTACCAACTGGTTAACAAAGAACAGAGACTACTGTCGAATCTGTGGGGATATAAGTGATATACACAAGATACGGACGAGTATCTGTATGAGTGTAACATGAGTAGGGAGTACTGTATTGTATAGATGAGTATTTTAACTGCTGGGGAGAGTGACACGGACGGGTGTCAAAAGAGAAAAGTATAATATTAACAAGTGTATGGGTGATGAAGGTGTAAGCGACTGCGCTAGGGATATGACACGGACGGGTGTCAAGAAAAGTGTATATAAGTATATGTGAGTGCAAAGAGGATGTCTTTGGCTTTCTGCTGGTGATTTGACACGGACGGGTGTCAGGAAGTACCTGTAGTACGGGTGATTTTGTTTGTAAAGTGTATTCAGGCAACCTGTTTGGGGAAGTGACGACACGGACGGGTGTCAAAAATATGTATACTGGTGTTTGGTGATTGGAGAGGCAACTGCTTTTGCTGGGACTCTGGTAGGGATTTTTGTACAATGATGATGAACGGTTTGTTATTCACAAGTGTTCAATTCAGAACATGGCTTATGATTATGCTATGCGTTTGATTTTTGCCGTAATGCTCCGTATTAGACGGAATGCTACGCTCTGAGGGGATAGTATGATGCGAATGCTATGATTATGCAAAGGGGCACAGATCCGGGATTCGGATCCCATTGCTGCGAAGATCTCTGGATGATCTGCTTGAAGTGAACATCCCAGCTGGGGATGAGATCATTGGTAGATCTAATGATGTATCTGCTTGGGGATATAGGTCACTGATTGACATATCCTTATAATATGGGACCCAGCTGGGGTTTGTAGAAGCTTTCCGTACTCTGTCGTGATTTCTCCGTGCGTTGCTCTTCTGAATAGAGGCTGGGGATTCTGTGGGGGAGATGATTCCCTGACTTCTGCATTCTGCTGAGGAAGAATGGTTGGCACTACAGCTGGGGAATGTTGTTGATAACTCAGCTGGGGAGAGTAATGAGAGGCAACTCGGCTGGGGAGAAAACATCCTGAGTGTTAAGCCTGTTTGTTGATTTGGCAACTTTGCTGGGGAGGTGGGCACTCTCCAGTGCCATGTGGAAGATAGACCGAGTTGATAATGATTCGCCAACTTGCTGAGATGTAACCTGCATGCCCCAGGTTGCGTTCTGGATACCTGCAATCCTGCAAAGGTAAGGAAACGTACAAAAGGTCCCGAGGTATCCCTTACTGGATTCCGTCATAGGAGTTAAGTACTTTCGAGAATAATCACATTCCCTGTAAGCATGTGTTTTTATTTTTATAGAAAGGCATCTGTACTTATGCAATTGTATTTTTAGAGGTATCAGACAACTCTTTGCAAAACATAAATGTAAAAACGAAACATGACCGAAAATCTGATTTTGATTTTTATTAATTCATGTGCCCTGAATTGGCAAGATACAGTCAAAGAAACATATCTCCTGAAATGAAGAGACTGTTACAAATTGAGAAACAAAATGCTGGCGATGTTGACGAGGCTTCCAAGGAGCTTCCTCTTCTGCTATGACTCGTATGACAATGACGTTCTTCTCGTCTTGCTTTCTGGAGAGAGTTGATTCTGATTGAAGCTTGATCCTTTGTAGCTTACCAAGTTGTAAGTGATACAGACGAATTCAGAGTGCAGTTGTTCGCTTATTCCCTTATTTTGCATGGATCGCCCTTTCGGGTTTTCAATCCATCGGGATACCCATTTTTGCCTGAGCTGTCCAATGCGGCTTTTCAACTCAGCGGGTGTACATTTTTCATTTATTTCCCTTATTTTTGCCCGAGTCTTTTATTCTGTTTTTGACTCGCCGGGATGCCCTATTTTTGCCTGGACTTACATTCTGTTTTTATGTCCAGCGGGTCATTTTATGCGAAGTATTTTTTAACTGCATCTGAATTCACAGGGGACGGGAAATCTTCACCATCCATGGTGCTGAGCATCAGTGCTCCACCAGAGAAAACTTTCTTTACAACAAACGGCCCTTCATAGTTTGGAGTCCATTTGCCCCTGTGGTCTGTATGAGGAGGGAGGATTCTCTTCAGCACAAGATCTCCCACTTGGTACTCTCGGTGCCTGACTTTCTGATCGAAGGCTTTCTTCATTCTTTTCTGATATAACTGCCCATGACAGATTGCAGCCAATCTTTTCTCTTCGATCAGACTCAGTTGTTCGTATCGGGCCCGAACCCATTCTGCTTCACTCAGTTTAACATCCATTAGTACCCGCAGAGAGGGTAATTCAACTTCAACAGGTAGGACTGCTTCCATACCATACACAAGCTGATACGGTGTTGCCCCAGTGGATGTTCTGATTGACGTGCGGTACCCATGCAAGGCAAACGGTAGCATTTCATGCCAGTCCTTGTAGGTGACTACCATCTTCTGCACAATCTTCTTAATATTTTTATTTGCTGCCTCGACAGCGCCATTCATCTTTGGCCTGTAAGGAGAAGAATTGTGATGTTGGATCTTGAAGTCCCGGCACAGCTCTGCCATCATTTTGTTGTTTAAATTGGAACCATTATCAGTAATGATTTGCTCGGGCACTCCATACCGACATATGATATCTCTCTTCAGAAATCGGGCTACCACTTGTCTTGTGACGTTTGCATATGAGGCTGCTTCGACCCACTTAGTGAAATAGTCAATGGCGACCAGGATGAATCTGTGACCATTCGAAGCAGTTGGCTCAATCTTGCCAATCATATCAATGCCCCACATAGCAAAGGGCCATGGTGAAGACATTACGTTCAAGGGATTAGGAGGCACATGCACCTTATCTGCATAGATCTGGCATTTGTGGCATTTTCTGGCGTAGGCGCAACAGTATGCATCCATTGTGATCCAGTAATAGCCTGATCTTAACAACTTCTTATCCATAGCATGTCCTCCAGCATGGGTACCAAAAGATCCTTCGTGCACTTCATGCATCAACAAATCTGCTTCCGTCTTGTCAACACATCTGAGAAGTATCATGTCAAAGTTCCTCTTGTATAAAGACCCATCAGTGTTCAGAAAGAAACTACCAGCAAGCCTTCTTAAAGTCTTCTTATCATTGGAAGATGCCCCAGGTGGGTATGTCTGATCCTCCAAGAAGCACTTAATGTCATGAAACCAAGGCTTATCATCCTTGACAACATCTGCTGCGAATACATATGCTGGTCTGTCTAGTCTGGACACTGAAATCTGAGGTACAAAGTTAGCAGCTTGAACTTTGATCATGGATGAAATGATAGCAAGAGCATCCGCAAACTGATTCTCGTCCCGAGGGATATACTCAAGCTTGACTGTTGTGAAGAAAGTCAATAACCTCCTTGTATAATCCCTGTAAGGTATCAGATGATCCTGGTGGGTGTACCATTTCCTGTTGGTCTGATTGACTACCAAAGCTGAATCTCCGAATACGGTCAATGTCTTGATCCTGAGGTCAATGGCTTCCTCAAGACCCATAATGCAAGCTTCGTATTCAGCTTCGTTGTTAGTGCAGTTGAAAGTGAGTTTTGCCGAGAAAGGCATGTGAACTCCTTTGGGTGTAATGAGTACTGCACCAACACCACGACCATTCATGTTAACAGCCCCATCAAACATCATAGTCCATTCTTCTTCTGGGTCTGGCCCTTCAGTGTGAATAGGCTCTTCGTGATCTTTTGCTTTAATGAACATGATGTCTTCATCAGGGAAGTCAAACCTCATAGGCTGGTAGTCATCAATGGGTTGCTCAGCAAGATATTCAGATAGTACACTGCCTTTGATGGCTTTCTGAGATGTGTACTGTATGTCGTATTCCGTGAGAATCATCTGCCATCTTGCAACCCTTCCGGTAAGAGTTGGCTTCTCGAAAATGTACTTAACTGGATCCATCTTTGAGATCAACAAAGTAGTGTGGGTCAGCATATACTGTCTCAGTCGGCGAGCAGCCCACGCTAAAGCACAGCAAGTTTTCTCGAGCAGTGAATAACGTTGTTCACAGTCGGTAAACTTTTTGCTTAGGTAGTATATTGCATACTCTTTTCGACCAGACTCGTCATGCTGGCCCAGCACACACCCCATTGACTCTTCTAATACTGTCAAGTACATAATTAGAGGTCTTCCTTCGACTGGAGGCATGAGGATTGGAGGTTCTTGCAAATACTCCTTGATCTTGTCAAAAGCTTTCTGGCAATCTTCGTTCCACCTGACCGTTTGTTCTTTTCTTAGCAACTTGAACAAGGGTTCACAGGTTGCTGTAAGGTGAGATATGAACCGCGAGATGTAATTCAATCTACCTAAGAACCCTCGAACTTCTTTCTCAGTTTTCGGTGCAGGCATTTCTTGAATAGCCTTGACTTTATCAGGGTCAACTTCAATCCCTTTCTCACTTACAATAAATCCCAGCAGCTTACCGGATCGCACCCCAAATGTGCATTTGTTGGGGTTCAGCTTCAGTTGGTACTTCCTCAGACGCTTGAACAACTTCAGCAGATTCACCAGGTGATCTTCCTCTGTAAGGGACTTGGCAATCATATCATCCACATAACATTCTATTTCCTTGTGGATCATATCGTGGAATAATGTCACCATAGCCCGTTGATATGTGGCACCAGCATTCTTCAGTCCGAATGGCATCACCTTGTAACAGAACGTGCCCCAGGGTGTGATGAAAGTTGTCTTCTCCATGTCTTCAGGTGACATTTTAATCTGGTTGTATCCTGAAAATCCATCCATGAAGGAGAATACCGAGAACTGAGCCGTGTTATCAACCAATACGTCAATGTGAGGTAATGGGAAATCATCCTTCGGGCTGGCTCTGTTCAGATCCCGGTAGTCAACACACATTCTTACTGTGCCATCTTTCTTAGGCACAGGTACTATATTAGCAACCCACGGCGGATAGCTAGTTACAGCAAGGAACCCGGCGTCCCATTGCTTTTGTACCTCCTCCTTGATTTTCATAGCCATGTCTGGGCGAGTTCGGCGCAGCTTCTGTTTAACTGGTGGGCAATCTTCCCTCAAAGGCAGCTTGTGCACAACTATATCGGTATCCAACCCTGGCATATCTTGATACGACCAAGCAAACACATCAACATACTCTTGAAGCAGATCTATCAGTTGTCTCTTCACTGAGTCTTGCAGGCAGGCCCCTATTTTAACCTCTTTCACGTCTTCCTCCGTACCAAGATTAATCACTTCAATCTCCTCCTGGTGAGGAGTAATAACCTTTTCCTCTTGTCTCAACGACCTGGCTAGCTCCTCAGGAAGCTCATACTCTTCATCAACCCCTTCATCAGCTTGATTGATTGGATTGTCAAAGTCATACGATGTCATAGCCGTGCTGTTGTCGGTGCTGTCTGGAAGGCACTCTCTGCAAGGGTTAAGTTTGTTCATTTTAGTGATTGATTTTAATCTTGCTTTAGAAAAAAGTGAAATGAAGTTATCATTTTGAAAACACCGCCATTTATTTTTTGTACAAAAAGAAAAATGGAAAAACAGTGAACAGAAAAGAAAAAGACTTGTTTGCAAAAAGATGTCTGATATTTCATTAATTTAATCTTGTTTGCACAAAAGTACAGATGGCCCTGATTACAAAATGAGTCTTGTCATCTTGGGCAAGATGCAAGACTTTGATGCATGCTATAAAAATACAGGAAATAATAATTACTCTGCATGAGTAACTCTTATAATTTCCTGGGAAGACCAGTTAGAGACACTGCTCCCCGGGATCTTTGGACGAATCCAAATCTCCAGATTGCGCTCCTCTTCCAGCTCGTCTTCCAGACAGTTGATAGCATCAGGGGTAAGCATTCCCCCACTGACAAATCCAGGCTCTGCAGCAGCCTTTGCTTGATGTTGAGTTGGTCTGTAACCCAACCCAAACTTGTCTTCTTTTTTCTCTACCGACAGCAGTTTGCCCCAGCCTTGGGCGTTTCCTCCCTCAACAACCTTCCGGGCTTGTTGGTATGATGACATTGGAGTACCAGATACAGCAGATGCCTCATTCACATTCAAAGCTTCAAACCCCTGGCTCATTGTTTCATGGATCTCCCCATCCATTTCAATGTACTTATAGGTTGCCAGGTGGCTAACGAAAATATCCTCTTCCCCACAGATTGTGACAACTTGACCTTCCCACTCAAATTTTAACTTTTGGTGAAGGGTAGACGTTATTGCGCCGGCGGCGTGAATCCAGGGTCTACCCAACAAACAGCTGTAGGCGGGCTGAATGTCCATCACATAAAAGATAGTTTTAAAGGTCTGTGGGCCAATTGTCACGGGCAGCTCAATCTCTCCCAGAACCCATCTCTTCGAACCATCAAAGGCTCTTACCACCAGGTTGCTGGGTCTCAATGCCAATCCATCATATTCTAACTTCACCAGAGCCTTCTTTGGTAAGACATTCAGGGAAGAACCTGTGTCCACCAGCACATGAGAAAGGACAGCTCCTTTGCATTCCATGGTTATGTGCAAGGCTTTGTTGTGATTGCGGCCATCCGCTGTCAAGTCAGAATTGGTAAACCCTAGCCCATTGCTAGCAGTAACAATTCCAACCACGGTTTCCAATTGGTTGACAGTAATCTCCTCAGGCACGTAAGCTGCGTGCAGGACTTTAAGTAGTGCATTCCGATGGGCTTCGGAGCACATAAGCAGTGAGAGGATAGAGATTTTGGATGGCGTCTGGTGAAGTTGATCCACAATTTTGTAGTCACTCTTTTTGATGATTCTCATAAACTCATCAACTTCCTGATCGAATGGAGTTTTCAGGGCTTCTTTGGCAGCTGGATCTTCCTGCACCGGGCCTTTTCCTTTTGCCTTGGCAGCAGCTTCTGCTTCGGCAGTAGGTCTTTGAACTTGTGAAGCAAAGAGACGTCCGCTTCGGGTGAAGCCTCCGCCTCCCCCCACATTATCTACTTGTGGTGCAGGTGCTGATGTTTCAAGAGTGATTCTTTTCCCTTCACAGTACACGTCAGAGCCATAGTGCCAAGGGATGGCCCTATTGCTTTCATATGGTACTGGTCCAGGCACCGTGACAGTGACTGGACTGATTGCTGCTGCTGAAGGGACTATAATTGTATGTGGATCATAAAAGATTGTAACTGGTGCTCTGGCAGGAGCAGCACCTTCTGAATGATAGGCGGAGTTATTTTCAGGATCGTAGAATATGGTAACAGTGGAGACATCTTCATGATTGATTGCTGGTGTTGTAGGAGGTTCTGTTGGAAGGACTGTTGTTGTTGTTGATGGAGATTCGAAATGGAATGAAGCTGAAGTTGTAGCAGGAGAAACTGTTGAAAACTGATCATTTGGGAGGACAGGTGAAGTACTTGTTGATGTTGCTGGCGAATTGTCGGGAACAATAGTTGCTGCAGTTGTAGGAGGGTCTGAAACCGTTGTTGATGAAGTTGCCGGATTTGTCGGAAATGATGTAGTGATCTGTAGCAGGCCACTCTGAATAAGGCTGTCAATGCCATTCCTCAGGTCCTCACACCCATTCCATGAAATATTGCAATAGGGACACCCTAGTTCGCACCCCGGAAATATTTGGTTTTCGCGGAGTTGAGCTTTGATTTCCACCAATGGTGTCCTGATCTGATCCACACTGGTTATTAAATAAGACGGTTGGTCTTCTTCAATAGCGTTAATTCGAGGACCACCATGGTTTGGCATAGGGTTTTTATTGACATTGGGCGGAGGTGCAAAATTCAGAGCCTTGGAGTCTACCAAGTCTTGTACCTTCATATGCAGAGCCCTGCATTTTTCTGTACTGTGACCAGGTGCGTTCGAATGAAAAGCACACCTAGCATTGGAGTCATAGTTCCTTGGTAGACTGTTGGGATCCGGAGGTGCCAACGTTCTTAGCTCAACTAGGTTGAGTTTCAGAAGTTGTGGCAGCAAGGCAGCATACGACATTGGGATCGGGTCGATTACTCTATTAGCTTGAGATGGCCTCTGTTGAAATGGCCTCTGTTGATTGTTGTTGGTGTTATTGTTGTTGTAGTTCCTCGGAGGATACTGATTTTGCTGATGGTACTGAGGTTGTTGTTGGAAGTTTTGTTGAGGAGGTTGATAGACTGGCTGTGGATGAGCTGGAGCAGGAATGGTGACTGCTGCTATTGTCCTTTGAACATATTGGGGCCTACCCCTGTTGGTGTGAATGGCATTGGTCTCGCCAGTTCTTCTCGGGCCTGCAAAAGGCTTTCTTGTACTACTGGACGAGCTTGCACCGTTATCGGAGATCTTTCCCATTTTTAACAAGCTTTCAATTCTCTCCCCGGCTATGACAACATCTGCAAAGCTGGTGGAGGAGAAAGCAGCCAACCTGTCAATATACGTTCCCTGGAGAGTGTTCATAAACATGTCTGCCATTTCTCTCTCAGACATAGGTGGCTGGACAGCAGCAGCAAGCTGTCTCCATCTTTGAGCATATTCTCTGAAGCTCTCCCTAGATGACTGTGACATTCCCATTAGGAGGGTCCTGTTGGGTGCCATATCTAGATTATACTGATACTGTCTGATGAAGGCCTCTGCCAGGTCCTTCCAGCATCTTATAGTTGCTCTTGTCAGATGGGAATACCATTCCCTAGAAGCTCCAGTCAAGCTATCTTCGAAGTAGAACATCCAAAGTTTCTCATCCATTGTATAGGCCTTCAGCCTTCCCAGAAATGATTGCAAATGAGTCCGGGGGCATGAAGTCCCATTATACTTTTCGAAACAAGGAGGTTTGAACTTATGGGGGATCCTGACCCCTTCTACCAAACCCATGTCCATGACGTCGAAACCCAAAGAATTTTGAGATTCTAAGGACCTCAACTTCTCAGCTATTTCTTCCAATCGTCTATCATAAGTTTCCTCTCCGGCACCCATTACTGTATACTGGTCCTCCTGAGGATCTTCTTGAAGTACTCTGGCTGCTGTGGCTGTCCCCTGAATGTTGACTGGGATGTTGGCCTCTGGATGGAGATGGGGTCCAAAAACTGGGGGATTGACATGAGGTTGGACCCTCTCGTTGTTACTTGTGCCAGCAGTTCCCACATGGGGCTCCTCTTGATTCCTCCCTTCTACCAAAGTTCTGAGCCTCTCCTGGCTTTGAGCTAGGTTGTTCATCACTTCCATGAACTGTGTTATCTGGGTTCTCATCTCCAACCTTTCGTTGGCCATCTGGTTTCTGACCTCCGTAAGGTCCTGCTGCATCTGATCCATCTGAATTCCCGGAAGGTTGTTTCTAGTTGGGTACCTGTGAGGCCTGTTGAGAGGAAATACCCGGCGGCGAGCAATAATTCCTGAGATTCACAACAGAGGTTAGCAACAACAAAACAAAAACCTACAAAACAAACAAAAAGGGTTAGCATGCAATGCAGTTATGCTTATTTGCTCTCAAGGTATCCGGTTTGGCCTTCAGTTTTGACCCTTCCAGACCCTTGAAGATGATGCTGTTGAAGGTGCTTTTGAAGTAACCCAGATGGAAACTAACACAAATATATTACAAAGGTGAAATAAATACAACTTGTTCATTTTACAACACAAGCCCTCAAAGGGGCCAAAATACATCACAAAAAGCAAAAGTACATGAAATAGGAACAACAACAAGCAAATGATCAAACTCCAAGGCCAAACTCATCCTCACGAACTTCCTTGAGAAGTGCTTCGGTCACAGGATCAGCCGGACGCTCTGTGAGACCTCTGATGAGAAGGTTTCTTGTTGCAACAGCTGTAGTCAACTTCTTGTTCTGACTTTGGTCCTTAGACCTCTTCACTCCAGCTCTGATTTCTAGCTCTGATATTTCCTTCTGGGCTGCTGCCAGGGCTTTTTCCATCTGCTCCATCTTGTCCTGGACTCTCTTGTCTTCTAGAGTACGGGCCTCAGTGATCCGGACCCACCTGGCCTGACTCTCTTTCAGGTACAAGTCTGTTCTTGCTCTCTGGAACTGGGCTTCTTTACAAGCATTCTTCAGAATCTGTTCACCAGCTTTAGACTTGTTGATATAATCTCCAGACTTCTCAATTTTAGTCAGGTGTTCCACTCTTAACTTCTCCAATCTCTCAATCTCCCTCACACCTTCACTCCTTTCCCGGAGGGTCTTCTGCAAAGCCTGGGTTAGCTTCTCATTTCTTTCCTTCAAGCTCTCAAACTCCTCCAAACTGATAGTGGCAGGGGGCGGTGCTGAAGATGACTCAGGCATGTCTTCTATGGTAAAGGGCATTCCAGAGAATTGGGCTCTAGCATGGGACCACTCATAATATTGGACTGATGCCACATTATTGCACTTCCCCAGAATGGTGATTCCCTTGGTTTGAACATGATCCCAGGCCCAGGCAGCCTGCCTAACAACAGTCAAACTGATCTTGTTCTCACAATAGAGAGTCTCCACTAAGTCCTGCTCCCTGGGAGTATGGACCAGTGCATAACCCAATTGCCTCCTGAACAGTAGAGGGTTGTAATTGATACTTCCCTTGACCCCTATTAAAGGCACATTGGGAAAGTGCCCACAGCTGGTGATTATATCTCTGCCCTTGGTGCTTTGAGTACACCATCTGATGTCTGCTGAAGTGAGAGTAGTGAGCCTCTTAGCCCAGTTGCTCTGCTGATGAGGATTTAGGAATGCATCTGTCCTGGGTAGATGCTTAAGAAGCCAAGCATGGAATAATGGAGCACAACACCTCACTAGCCTTCCCCTCTGCTTCTCATTCTTCTGGTGCACTGAGTAATAAAGATCTCCCAATAAAGTTGGCACTGGGTTCTTCAGGATGAACAAATGGATTGCATTTTTGCTAATGAATCGAGGCTCATCTACAAACAACACAATTCCATATACACTTAAGGCCAACAGAGCACAAACAGCTTTCCACTCCCCCAAGGAGGCTTTCAGACTAGCTTGAGAAATTAAGAAGTCCAGATGAAAACCAGGGATTCCAGCTTTAGAGGTCATGTGCTGCTCAATCAAAGCAAGTTCCAGGTGCAGAGCTTTTGCTACCTCTCCACTGCTGGGAAAGACCATTTCAGGGTTGAAAGGGATTTCCCTCTTGATAGGCAAACCAACCAAAGATGAGTATTCTTCTAAAAGAGGCCCCAACTGAAAGTCTTGAAAGGTGAAACATCTCAATGGGGGATCATAAAACTGAATACAGGTATGGATCAGGCTCCTCTGAGAAGGGTCCAGATCCATAACCATGTCAAGTATGTCCCCATAATGCTCCCTGAACAAAGGTATGTGATCTGGAGTGATCAGGGTTTGGATCCTCCTGATATCTGATAAGTCTGGTTGGAAGAAATGATAAGTGATGTTGCTTTTCTTTGGAGCCATGATGCTGAAGACTGAGTAGAGTGCTGATGAAGATGCTGAGGAGTGGGCCACTGGCTGGCTAGTGCAAGTAACTGAAGTATATGGCTGACAAGCTGAAGCAAGTACTGGTGGAGATAGGTCAATAATGCAGATGGGGTCAAAACCAAAACCAGAGATGAAGGTGGATACCCTGAAACACAAATAAGCAAATGTTAATATGATGCAATGGGTATGTATGCAAATGATATGCAAGGGTGTGTGACTGAGCTGGATCTGATCAAAAATGCCCTGACATAGGTCCAAGTGTGTAAGAAATCCAGATGAGGTTTATAGATCCAGTAAACCGGGGTGGGGGGACTCAAATAAAGAGCCACATGTCCAGGGTTTTAGAATCACAAGAACTATCCAATCATGGAGCATTCTTAACAAAGTCAAAGTAACAGGGTATTCTGAGGTCAAGGTACCTGCGAACCTGTAAACAGCCCAACCCCCTCACAGGTGATGATCTAGAACAAGGATCCTCAGACTTGGATCAGTTATGAGAAGTGTAAACACTTCTAACCCGGAGGTACAGTGTTTACAATAACCATAAAAGTTCCTCCTCTAATTCACCTCAGTTTCTGAAGGTCAATACTAAAAGTTCATCCAGACTTAGCAGGCTTCCCAGATAGCCCTAGCATTGCAGGAAATCTGCAACACAGAGTTCTCAAGAAGAAACCCATATCTGAACCGTGTTTCATATTCCCGCACCAGACCGAAATGGAATGGGAAAGAATATGATTCACTCTAGCCTAGGTGTCACTCAGGTCCCAGGTATAGGACCTTAACTCTCAATGGAACACCCACCCATCAAAACAAGAAACCAGATCCAGCCAGCAGCATGACAGTATGATATATACAAAAGCAATAAAGAAAGCAACAAAGCAACTGTACATAAAGCAGTAAAAATAAAACAAATATACAAACACAAATAAGCACATAACACCCCAGTAAACACAAATCAAACAAGCGCTAGGAGGAACCCACAAAAAGAACCAGAAGCCCTGGTTGCAGTATAAGGGTCCCCAGCAGAGTCGCCAAGCTGTCGCTCCCACTAAATGAGGCTAAGGTCAAATAGGGTACAGACGCGAACGGTCGGCGAAAGAGACAATGAGAACACACAGCCGTGAACTCACTGGAGATGAATAGAGTCGCCAGCTAGGCATTTTTATCCTGGAGGAAAGGTAATGCTGCATAGACCTAGGAAAAGATGGATAAGACGGTTTGCGAACCAGAGAGACTGAGAAAGGGGGTTGGTTACAACCTGGGAAGGTATTAGCACCCAGATTGTCCGTCGTACTCGACGGGATCCACGCTTAAAAGATTTGTGTTTTAAAGGGGTAGTGTCAGTGCAATCTGTGTATAAACGAGCTGGAAAAGGATGTACAGGTGTCAGTGTAAAAGAAGTGTGAAATGTGATAAATGATGTGTCAGTGTAAGAACAAAGATGAAATGCTCAGGAGTATGAGGCTTAAAGAATAAAGCTGAAAAGAGGGGGAATGTACAGAGACTTTTGTTCGATAACTGTTAAGTTATGCCTACGTATCCTCTCGTGCAATGAGGAAGTCAGAACACCGTAGTTCGACCCAAAGAGACTGAAAGATGAATTGACTTGTGAACTGTTTACTTGCTTATGCTCAAGTGTATGACCTGTCTGGCTCAGGTGCAAACTGTCTTGCATTAGACGGAAGAAGCGAGTTCTCGTTTGTGAGTGAATGAGATGAGAAAAGAATCCCGAAGGAGACGATTATTGTTTGTTTTTGTATTTTCAGTCTTTTATTGCTTTTGAAAGTTTGTCATAAGATAATGAGCTTAAGCCTAAATCAATGGATTTAGTAAACTCATCACATCTTCCCTCTGATTAGGGGTAATGAGAATACCTTAAGTGTGAAGTCAGATTCTCACACTTAATCACCTTTGATGCAGGATTAGGGTCATTAACCTACTTGTGATTATTTAAATGTTTTTGTGGTTTTTTGTTTAGTGTTAAGTAATGAGGTTAAGCCATAATCTGGGATTAAACAGACTCATTACACCATCCTAAAAGAAGGATGATAGATGAGAATGTTTAAGCTGAGGAAAGCTCCTCAACTTAATCCATGATTAGGGATTAAACTCATGACAAAACAAACCTTCGATTAAGTGGATTTTATTTAATGATATGATGATGAAGTGAATTTTATGATTTGTAAGACAACTTGAGGGGGACTTGTCCATTAACACTAGGGTTAGTCCTTCTTAACCGCTTAAGGAAGAATTAGAACCCTAATGCAAGGCCCAAGTTACAAGTGTGATGTCTTGATATTTATTAAGTGATTGATTAAAGGAGTTAAACACATAAAGGGTTTAACACTTAGGATCAAAATTATACACTCCATCCTAAGAGAAGGATGCAGGCATAACCCTAATCACAAAGTCTTAGAGCCTTTAGGGTTTAGTCCCCGATTATAAGGTGAGAAGAGAAGACTCAAAGAGAGACACAAAGGTAAAAACTATGAGGGGAGACTAATCAAAACCCTAATTCATTGTCATGCTTGGTTGATCCTAAGGTTTGTGAGGTTTGCAAGAAGAGTCTTCAAAGGAGCCACCAGGAAGCAGATGAACAAGATCAAGAGAAGCAAAGTGACTTGCTTCATTCAAGAAGTCAAGTCACTTGAAGAAGGAAAGTGGGAGGAACAAGAATGAGCAAGCTCAATCTCAAACACATATAGGAATGCAGCAATGGATGCAAGAGAGATGAAAAGAAAAGTTATGAGAAGTGAAGGCAAATTCACTTCCCAAGTTTACTTACCACCTGAAATGTTAGAAAGAGATGCAATGCAATGCAAGATGAGATGAAATGGCATGATGCTAGACAAAACCAGAAGCATGTTAATGATGATTATGATGCTATGAGATGCTGCAAACATGAGGCAAGGCATGGAGATGTTCATACAAGATCATGAATGCAAATGATGCAAGCTAAAGAGCATGAACAAGCATGGAAAGTTATGAAGCATACAAGACAAATGACATGGCAAATATGAGATGCAATGATCAAAGATGCTTTCTATATGTCTTAAGATGCCAAATGAATCACAAGAATGCACAAAATGCAAAGACAAGTCATGTTATGCAAGGAAATGCAAGAAGGATGCAAGAGAAAGCCCAAATTAGGGTTCATGGATCAAACATCAAACAAAAACCCAAAACAGAAGCAAACCCTAAGATAAAAAATGGAAAATGCTACCCAAAGAAACCCTAAACCTATACTAAACCAATGTCCAAAGGGGAGGTCCCAACTCTTAACCAAACTTTAGTTATGAATTTTCTAAGTTATTAAGGTTTTTTAGGGTTCTTAACAGAAGAAATGCCAAACAATTAGAAAATGCAAGATCAAATCATGGCCATTTTACCCTAGAAACTACATGATAAACATAACACAATGCAAGAAGAATCAATGTCTCAACCTTCTCCAATAGGCAGAAATGAATTTTTAAACTTATGATCAAAATAATGCATAAAAAATGATTTAATTCAATGAAAAATTCTTAAAATGCATCAAGATCAAAAAAGAAATTTGGTTTGAAGGTTGGACAATGTTTCTAAATGTCTTAGAACATTTCATGAATTTTTTTGTAATTTTTTAATACTTAAAAGTATTTTTAATTAATTAATTTCCATTAATCAATTAAAAATAATCTTTTAAATATTTAAAAATACTTTTTTAATGATAAAATGAAAATAAAAATATTTTTTGTGTCATAAAAATTATTGAAACTCTTGAGAAAAAGTTTCATAATTTTTAAACAATTTTTACTATTTTAAATAAATTACACAAGTTAAATGAGAAAAAAATGAAATAAAAACAAAATAAAATGGAAAGTAATTAGAAGGAGAGGCTGAGATTGCTTCTGGATTCAAAATGGTTGACTGGGCGCGCTTTTGAAGGGTCAGGATGCAATCTGACTTAATTAGGTTTTATAAATTAATTAAATGGATTTAATTAAGCTAATGATGATTAGGGCACAGTGGACCCATCTGGACCACTCACTCACGCGCGAAGTCAATGCCAGTCAGCTGATCCAACGCTCAAGATTTAAACCTCACTAATGACCTGAGATTAGGGCTAAGCATTTTCAGGTGACCGGAGAGAAGCTCCGGTCATCTTCCCCGGTGACCACCAAACCCTAGAATACGATTCAGGCAACCATTCTTCAAATTAAAGCCAGGGAAACACTCCTCTACTCAAACCTCACTCAACTCAACTCTCAAAATGAATTTCTCATGCTTAAACCAAGAGAAACGAAGCCATGAAGATTCACGGGCAAAATTTCAGAGCCCTGGTAAATCCTCATTTCTCACCCATTTCAAATTCTAAAACCACCCCCATGACCAGTAAAGCATGCACAATCAATTTTTAACATAAAAATCAAGCTCTGAAAAGTTGAGAACTCGAAGCTACCTGAAGTGATGGACTGTGGATTTGAGCTCTCCTGACCTTGCTCTAGTGCAGAATGCCTTCTATGGACCCCCTGAAGCCAATGGAAGGCTTGGAATGAGCTTAGACAAGCTACTTTGAGAAATCCAGTTCTGGTGTAGCAGAAAATGGAGTTTGTATGTGGGTGGTCTCAAGCTCTGTTAATGGTTGATTATTGCTCCTTTGAATGTTTTTGACTTGTTGGTGAAGAGAAATGGTGTGTTTGTTGGCTGGATAATGAGATTCGAAGGGAGAAGAGTTTTGGACAGTTTTGTGATATGATGAGTTCTGGCCAGCTTCAATGCTCAATGCTTAGTTATATCATCTCCAACTTGTGTGGATAGACTGTGAGGCAGGTTAGTAGGGTGGCTGGATACTGTGCCAAGAGTATGGGAGCCTTTTGCAAAAAAGTCAAGTTTGTGTCCTTGAGAGCATGGGTCATGGCAGCAACTGTGTGAGGTCATGTCTTGCTCCAGCTTGAGTTGAGGAGAGCCCTTGGATTGTTTGTAGCTGACTGCAACATATGGATGACAAGCTATGCTAGCTTTTGCAACTTGACAACTTGTGTTTTCTCATGAGTTTATGCTAAGTACATGAAACAATGCTTGCTGAATTTTGTCACATGATGTCTCAATTGGTCATGGCAATGTTGAGAAGTCAGCTAGTGATCACATAATCCCTTAAAAAAAATAGTTTTTGCCAAGAATCCTCTTTTGCATACTCATGAAAATGCTTTATGGAATTTTGAGAATCAAGGCAAACCATCCAAAATTCCTTGGGCCAAAACTGTTTTTGGGGTCATGTGTGATCATGTAATGCAGCTTTGAAGTCATTTTGAAGTCACTAGAACACTTGGTTCATGAAAATGCAAGTTTTCCTTTTAGTGCATAACTTGAAAATCAATGATTTTTGCCAACTTTGCCTTGCCATAACTTTTGATCCAAGAAGAGTTTGATCATGTTCTTGTACTTTTTGAAAAGGGAAAGATGAGATCTACAACTTTCATGACCAAAGTTTTTCCATTTGAAGCCTTTTTGGATCAAGAATCAAGGCTTGAAAAATGACCTAAAATGATGCATTCTTGAAAAGTCAACTATGCCCAAAAAGTCAACATTTGCAAAAACCCTAAATTCTTGATTTCTATGAACTTCAACCTTCTTCCATGATCAAATAAAGATCATATACACTCAAAATGATGAAGATCACCCATTGGTTGGGTCATTGGGGGCCTCAGATGCCCTGATTTTACACTGACTTGTCTGAAAAGTCAACCTTTGATCAGATGACTTCCCCATGGAATTTCTTCATGAAAATTGATATGCATACTCCCTATACCATATAAAGAGCAATGGAAACAAGAATGACCAAAAAATTTGGGGTTATGGCCTCTGAAACCAAAACCCTAATTTTCAGTCAACTGTGCAGTTTATCCTGGCTCTGCATCCACTCAAACCCTAGTTCTTGTGATTTCTCTGCAATTTTGACTTTGAGGAGATGGAATATGATATAAGAACACACATGGACCTCTTTGAGTTGATTGGTGGCCTTTGGAGTGGCCCAAGAAGCTTTGGGATTGCTCAGATCACAAACCCTAGGTGCAGATGCCTTAGAAACTATGCAGTGAAACAAAAGTGAGATATGAGATGATATGTTTGTGTTTATGCATATGAGATGATCACAAGCCATGGTGTGAATGGGTGAGAGCAAATTTGGGGTGTTTACAAGTCTCTTTGAGTCGAACTACGGTGTTCTGACTTCCTCATTGCACGAGAGGATACGTAGGCATACCTTAACAGTTATCGAACAACAGTCTCTGTCTACTCCCCCCTTTTCCAGCATTATTCTTTAAGCCTTATAGTCTTGAGCTTTGCACTTCTTTCCAGCACTGACACTTCTCTTATCCACTTCACATTTCTTTTGCACTGACACTTGCATTCTTTTCAAGCTTTTGCACACAAAATAGCACTGACACCACCCCTTTAAAACACAAACTTTCAAGCGTGGATCCCGTCGAGTACGACGGACAATCTGGGTGATAATACCTTCCCAGGTTGTAACCAACCCCCTTTCTCAGTTTCTCTGGTTCGCAACCGTCTTATCCATCTTTTCTTAGGTTTATGCAGCATTACCTTTCCTTTAGGATAAAAATGCCTAGCTGGCGACTCTTTTCACCTTCATTTCATTTTCTCTCTTTCGCCGACCGTTCGCGTCTGTACCCCTCTTGTCCAGGTGTCATTTAGTGGGAGCGACACGGGGGAGCGACACACAAGGTCTCCATCAATAATAACGCAATATGACGTCACAAATCTTACAATAATTAGTGAGTCAACCGTACAAAACTTAAATCATCCTTAGTATACTCACAAATTTCCATAACACTTTCTTATTGCATACAATATTCCACTTACTCACCTTTTAATATCTTCCAAAGTATTTTATTAAATACAAGGTATTACATAAGCTTACATGATTGCATTAAGATCAAACAAGTATAATATTTTGTTTTTATGGAATTATTATTGTGTTTTTCATTTGAGGCTAGAACTACAATGTTTAAACTAACCAATCATCACAACAACATCAAGGAAAATAAAACTAACAAATGTTAGAGAGAGAAGCTCCAACATCTCTCTAACCTTCTTCATCGTGACCTTAAGATTTAAGGTACTACCATGGACTGGAAGCTAGCAAGGAGGAATAATTTCAGGAACATAGCACAGAGATGGGACGTGTTCCCGTTGGGTAGATTATCAAGACCAAAGGCCGATCTTAACTTGGTCTTAGTGTTTTTCTCAAAGATACCAGATAGGATAAAATTGGAGGATATTATTGGTTTTTTTGGTTCTGAAGGTGATATTGTGGAGGTGGTGATTTCCCCGAGACGGAACAAACTGGGAAAGCGGTACGGTATACAAGGGGCATAGGAGTCCAAGACGCGAGGGTTCTTACCGTGAAGTTAGATAACATTCAGATCGATGGGAGGAAAATTCATGTGAGTCCTTCGAGATTCGAAAGAAAATGATAGAGGAAGATGAATATGGATACAAGGAAAGAGTTTAAAGGTGTCACTCAGTTGAATATTCATCAGCATTTTGGTGTGCATAGGAACCAGCAGAGGGTCATTAGCAGTTTACAAGGAGGACCAGATGTAAATCCTTTGCAGAGGTGGTTGGAGCATCGGTTCGATTTTCCGATAAGGAGGACCAAATGATTTTTTCTTATCATTCTGACGCGGGGCATGTGGAGAGGCTAAAGAAGGCGTACATTGGAGAGGTTCAAATTCTGAGGACGACGTTCAATATTCAAACTTTCTTTTAGTAAGAGGGGTACTTTAAAATCAAAGTCACTCCTTTATGAGCTAATTTCTGCTTGCTGGAAGAAATAGAAGGGGATGCCATTGAAGATTGATCGTGGAAGGGAAAAATTGGGGGAGTCAATGGCTCATTTCTATTCGACCATGGACGAAGAGGGATATGGACAATGACAGTGTCATGTGAGTAATGTGGATGGAGAGGGATCGGTACTGAACATGGTTAAGTGTTTGATAAACTTTTCATCACAGTCAGAACCGGAGCTCTGATGCATATTGAAGTGAGAAAAACACAATAAGGTGAGGTTTGAATTTGGGTTTTCAAAAAACAAAAGCTTTTTACCCAATCAAAAAAATCAACACTGAAGATCAAATAGAGAAAATAAGACAATAATTTTTAACTGGTTCACTTGAAAACGTCAAAGTTAATTCAGCCCACCTGCTCAACTGATTACAACTGCACTAGCAACTGCTGGTGACTAACAAACCACAAAGATACAAAATCTATGTCTTCTCAAGGATTCTGTCCTAACTGGTCCCTTAAGTAAATACAAGCAACAATTTGAATAAGGGTTGTTTTACAAGGATTTATTTTACACAAACAGATATAAACTAGTTAAAAACACAATACACTTAAAGATAAATTCTGCATAATAATTTTATTGTTGCGGGCAACAGTCTCTTCGAATTCTTGGACATCAATTCTTCAAGTCTTCAAGTATTTAAATAGCCCATAGAAAATACATTTGTTGAAGGGAAGATTGGGAATTCTTCATGAATTAGTTGGCGACTTGAGAGACAATTTGATACGAATGGGACAGCAAAATGTATTGTACTGATTTCCTCACTCCATAAAATGCATGTAGTGAAAATAATATTTGATTTATACCATGTACTATTTTCCCTCATATAAACTATCCCTTATCTTCTTTTCTTTAGTGGCTTCTGGATAAAAGTTGTTTAAAGCATAAGTTAGAAGAGTTGATTTTTCTTAAGTTCAGAAACTTCAATCATCAATCAAAAGCTTGATCACATCAATATCTTACTTGAGATTCTTTAGAGTCTTCAAGAAATTTCAGCAAGTAGAACTTCAGAAGCTTGAGCAGTCTTCAGAAGCGAATTGATGAGAGTCACACGTCAGAAGCAAGGTCCGAGAGAACTTTGCAACAACAACATAAAATTTTCTCAGAAGCTTCTTAATCCGTGAATTTGAGCAAAAGAGATCCATATCAATATATTCAGAATCTTGAAACGTTTCATGTTCAAGAATCAAAATAAACACGGTTTGCTAAAGATACACAATAACAAATTGTTAGGGGTACCAAAATAGTCACCAATACCTTCAGCTGCTAGAGTATTGTCATTTGAAAATTTCACTATGTTCTTCCTCATGGGCTTCAAGTTGACAAACTAATATTTCCTACCAGTCATGTGTGATAAGCATCCTGAGGTCAAGTACCATTGATCTTGGAATCTCTTTTAATCTCTTGTTGTGACCATCAACAACATCTCTTCTTCTTCATGTTTTTCCATATTTGAATCAACTTCTTGATTCTTCTTTTTTTCAAGACAATTACTAAAATAGTGACCATACTTCTTACAATTGTAAAAATGAATGTTACTTTTATCTGGCTTTTGACCACCACTTCTTACTCTACCTGCAACACCACATCTTTGGTTGCCTTGGTTCCAGGGTTTTATTTGATTTGACTAGCCTCCTTCTTGCTTATTTTGACTAGTCAAATTGTTGTATCCACCTCTGCCTTTGTTGTCGAACACATTTCCTTTGCCTTTTTTATCTATTAATGATTGAGCCTGCAGAGCCACATCACTCTTCGACTTACCTACTGCTCTTTAAGTCATTCTTTGTTCATGATATTCAAGCGTCCCTTGAAGATATTCTTTTGTCACCTTCGGAAAATATTTTGACTCTTCTATGGCTACTACCACGTGGTCGAACTTTTGAGCCAACAATCTCAAAATATTTGAGACAATTGCTTTTATCGTCAGCGTTTCTCCATATGATTTGATGTGATTCACAAGTTTCGTAACTCTTGTGAAGAAATCTGTTATGCTTTCATTTTCTTTCATCTGAATCAATTCATAAGCCCTTTTGTGAGTTTGTAACCTCAACTTTTTCACCTTTTCTACGCCTCCAAACAACTTCTCCAGAATTTCCCACGCATCCTTGGCTGATTATGCATCACTAACCTTCTCAAAGTTATCTGGATTAACACATTAATGGATTATAAAGAGAGATTTATAATATTACTTCTTCAATTCTTCGTGTGTAGCCTTTTCTTGATTTGTTGTGTTCTTTACAAGTGTTACTACACCTTCCTTCACAAGATCCCATAAATCTTGATAACAAAAAACAACTTTAATCTACTTGCACCAATTATCATAATTATCTTTCTTGAGAATTGGAAGGTTTGTTGGAAAATGCGTGTTTGGATGATTCATCATCATCACGATTCTTACCCATGAATCTCTCAAACCAGAGCTCTAGATACCAGATGTTAGGACGATTGGGGGGGGGGGGGGGTCAACGGCGGAGCATTTCTAACACTTCTTTGTGAGAGACACACCACATATCCACCTAAAACCTTAAGGTGATAGTTGGGTGGTTTCTCTCACTTATATAGTGTTCAATCTTCCATTTTCTAATCAATGTGAGACTTCTTCCTCATATTTTATTCTCAACAAGTATTTATTTATTTTCATTTTTTAATAGACTAATAGTTTTTTTTTTTACATTTCAATTAGATTTTCCACTTATTTTTTAGAACAAGTTTTATAAAGCATCTTTTTAACAAATTTTATTTCAAAAAATATTGCATATATTCTAAAAGAAATGTATAAAATAAAACCATCAAGAATTGGAATTACTAGAATTAACTAAAAAATGGCGGGATTATGGTGAGACAAGTTGAACGAATAGGTCTGACAGGCTTTCGTGGGCGGTGGTTTTTGGTGGGGAGTGTCGCTCCCGATAAATGGGAATGGCCCCCAGATAAAGGTATAGATGCGAACGGTCGGCAAAAGAGAACAATGAGAACACACAGCAGTGAACTCACTGGAGAAGAAAAGAGTCGCCAGCTAGGAATTTTTATCCCGGAGGAAAGGCAATGCTGCATAGACCTAGAAAGATATGGATAAGACGGTTGCGAACCAGAGAGACTGAGAAAGGGGGTTGGTTACAACCTGGGAAGGTATTAGCACCCAGATTGTCCGCCGTTCTCGACGGGATCCACGCTTAAAAGATTTGGGTTTTAAAGGAGTAGTGTCAGTGCAATTTGTGTATAAAAGAGCTGGAACAGGATGTACAGGTGTCAGTGTAAAAGAAGTGCAAAGTGTGATATATACAATGTCAGTGTAAGGATGAGAGTATGTTCATGATCATGAGGCTAATAGAATGATGCTGAAAGAGGGGGGATGTACAGAGACTTTTGTTCGATAACCGTTAGGTTATGCCTACGTATCCTCTTGTGCAATGAGGAAGTCAGAACATCGTAGTTCGACCCAAAGAGACTGAAAGATGAAATGACTTGTGAACTGCTTACTTGTCTATGCTCAAGTGTATGACCTGTCTGGCTCAGGTGCAAACTGTCTTGCATTAGACGAAAGAAGCAAGTTCTCGCTTGTGAGTGAATGAGGTGAGAGAAGAATCCCGAAGGAGACGATTATTGTTTGTTTTTGAGTTTTCAGTCTTTTATTGCTTTTAAAGTTTGTCATAAGTTAATGAGCTTAAGCCTAAATCAATGGGTTAGTAAACTCATCACATCTTCCCTCTGATTAGGGGTAATGAGAATACCTTAAGTGTGAAGTCAGCTTCTCACACTTAATCACCTTTGATGTAGGATTAAGATCATTAACCTACTTGTGATTATTTAGATGTTTTTGGTGCTTTTGTTTAGTGTTAAGTAATGAGGTTAAGCCATAATCAAGGATTAAACAGACTCATTACACCATCCTAATAGAAGGATAATAGATGAGAATGTTTAAGCTGAGGAAAGCTCCTCAACTTAATCCATGATTAGGGATTAAACTCATGACAAAACAAAACCTTTTTTAGATGGATTTTAGTTAATGGTTAGATGATGAAGTGAATTTTATGATTTGTAAGACAACTTGAGGGGGACTTGTCCATTAACACTAGGGTTAGTCCTTCTTAACCAATTAAGGAAGAATTAGAACCCTAATGCAAGGCCCAAGTTACAAGTGTGATGTCTTGGTGATTATTAAGTGAATTGATTAAGAGATTTAAACACATTAAGGGTCTAACACTTAGGATTAAAGTTATACACTCCATCCTAATAGAGGATGCAGGCATAAGCTTAATCACAAAGCCTTAAAGCCTTTAGGGTTTAGTCCCTGATTATGAGATGAGAAGAGAAGACTCAAAGAGACACAAAGGTAAAACTAAGTGGGGAGACTAATCAAAACCCTAATCATTATCATGCTTGGTTGTTCCTAAGGTTTGTGAGGTTAACAAGAGAAATCTTCAATGGAACCACCAGGAAGCAGATGAAAGGATCAGGAGAAGCAAAGTAACTTGCTTCATTCAAGAAGTCAAGTCACTTGAGGAAATAAAGTAATAAGAAGAAGAATGAGCAAGCTCAAACTCAAACACATAACAAAATGCAGAACGGAATGCATGAAAGAGATGAAAAGAAATTATGAGAAGTGAAGGCAAATTCACTTCTCAAAGTTGCTTACCACCTGAAAAGTCAGTGAAAGGAATGCAAAGCAATGCAAAAT
The DNA here is from genome assembly GCA_963966055.1 of Lathyrus aphaca. NCBI lineage: Eukaryota > Viridiplantae > Streptophyta > Magnoliopsida > Fabales > Fabaceae > Lathyrus > Lathyrus aphaca. The sequence goes on from OZ014521.1 coordinate 498,390,728, forward strand.
GGAATGAAATGGCATGATGCAAATCAAAACCAGAAGCATATATGAGATGATAATGATGCTATGAAATGATGCAAACATGAATCAAGACATGGGGATGATCACATGAACAAATGGATGCAAATGGAGCAAGTTTAGAACCATGAACACACATGAAAAGTTATGAGATGCAAATGACCTACCACATGGCAAATACATGATGCAATGATCAAACATGCTTCTAACATATCTTAAGATGTCTAATGAATCAAATGGATGCACAAAATGCTATGGTAAGTCATGTTATGCAAGCAAATGCAAGATGTATGCAAAAGGAAGCCCAAATTAGGGTTTATGACTAATGCATCAAACAAAAACCAAAATCAGAAGCAAACATCAAGATAAAAAATTTAAAATGCATTCAAAGGATCCCTAAACCTATACTAACTCATTGCCCAAAGGAAAAGTTCCAACTCTTAACCTAATTCAAGATATGATTTTCCTAATTTTTCTAGGGTTTCAGGGTTCCTTAACAAGAAAAAAAGCCAAACAAATGGAAAATGAAAGATCAAATCATGCCAATTTAATCTCACATACTACATGCTAAACACAATGCAATGCAAAAAGAATCAAGGTCCAACTCTCAATGGTTAGGCAGAAATGATTTTTGGAAGTTTGGATCAAAATAATGCATTAAAATGGTTTTAATTCCATGAAAAATTCTCAAAATGCATCAAGATCAAAAAATAAATTTGGTTTTAGGGTTGGACAATGTTTCTAAATGGTTTTAAATGTTTCATGAATTTTTTGGTGATTTTTAAATACCTAAAAGTATTTTTAATTAATTAATTCTCATTAATTAATTAAAAATAAACATTTAAATATTTAAAAATATTTTTTAATGCTAAAAATAAAAATAAAAATATTTTTGGTTTCTGAAATTAAATAAAAGTTTGTATAAAAAGTTTCAGAATTTTTGAAATGATTTTGCTATTTTAAATAAAATATAGAAAACAAATGTATTTAAATGAAAATAAAAATGAAATTAAATGAATTAATGAAGAAGTCAACTGATCCTAAGGCCAGCTTTCAAACTCACACGCGCGGGAGTTGACTAGGCGCGCATCTTGACGGCCTACATTCAAATTCACTAACCCTAATTAATTAGCCCTAATCCAGCCCTAATGATTCTCAGGCGACCAGAACACTGTTCCGATCGTCTTCTCCGGCTACCTCATCCTTCAATCTCCCTCAATACGCCATGAAATCATGTCAAACTCTCCAGATCAACTAAACTAATATCCCTAAACAATAATCCAGCAACAAAATCCATTTATTTCAACACAAAATCAAGATACGAATCAAACATTCAAAACTGCAGAAACTTCAGAAACATCATACAACCTCATTTCTCAATCTTTTTCAAAAGTAAAAAGCTTAATGAACTCAGGGAAGCATGCTTTATCATTTAGAAACAAGAAATGAAGGTTCTGGAAAAATGAATTTCCAAGGTTACCTGAATCGAAGCTTTAGTTTCTGGCACTTTCTGGCTGATGTTTTGCTTGCAAACAAACTCCCCTGGACCTCCTGAGAAGCTTTCAAGGCTTGATTGAAGTTTGTGATGGCTGGCTTGAAAGTTTTCTTGAGTTCTGTTCAAGGTCAGGTGAGAATCGTGTTTGTGATTCTATGGCTTTCAAGCTGTTTTGAGGGTTGCTTTGTGTTCAGGGAGATGTGTTGAGAAGGTTTATGAAGTTTGTTTGTGTGTTTGTGAGTTGTGGAGAGTGTTTCGAAAGCTCTTGCTTAATGGAGTGAAAATGAGAATGTTGTGGTGTGGCTGGTTTTAGGCTTGCTTGTGCTTATGTTTGGCTTGCATTTGATTATCATAAACAAATCCCATTGGTCAGATGAAGTGACATGTCCTTTTGTGATAGGTATGGGTGCTTTTGCAAAATGTCAACTTTTTTGTAAGAAGGGCATGGGCAACTTGCTAGCCTAGTACAACCAGGGTGTGCTGCGCAGCATGATGAGGGAAAAGGGCTAGGATGGTTCAGCAAACTAGGCAGCAAGTGGGTGAGGAGATATGATGACTTTTGCAACTTGGTTCACTTTGGTTCTTATGGAAGAAACTTGATCCATGGGCCATAAAACATGTGATTCCTTGGGTGCATTCTGAACTTTAGATGTTTTGTGTTCATGTTGTGTGCATTAGAAGCCCATTTGATGACTTAATTGGCCTTGAGAAGTGAATTTGCAACTTTGCCTCTTTGGTGCATGACTTAAAATTTAGTGATTTTTGCCAACTTTGACAAACCATAACTTTTGATCCAAAATGAATTAGGTCATGTTCTTGTTCTTTTTGAAAAGGGAAAGATCTATTCTACAACTTTCATGACCAAAGTTTTTCCATTTGAAGCTTTTTGAATCAAAAAGTAAGGGTTGAAAAAGTTGCATAAAATGACATTTTCATTAAAAGTCAAACTTGCCCAAAAAGTCAACTTTGCAAAAGACTTGAAATTCTTCAATTTTGTGAACTTCCAATGTCTTCTAGGATCAAATAAAGATCATATACATTCAAAATGATGAAGAACACCCTTTGGTTGGGTCAATGGGGGCCTCAGATGCCCTGATTTAACACTGGCTTGTTCAGAAAGTCAACCCTTGATCAGATGACTTCCCCATGGAATTTCTTCATGAAAATTGATATGCATACTCCCTATACCATATAGAGACCAATAGAAACAAGAATGACCAAAAAATTTGAAGTTATGGCCTCTGAAACCAAAACCCTAATTTTAGGTCATCTGTGCAGTCAAACCTGGCTCTGCTTCCATACCAATCCCAGTTCTTGTGATCCTTTGACATTCTTGACTTTGAGAGGATATAATATGATTCTTGAACACACATGGACCCCTTTGAAGTGATTGATGACCTTTGGAGTGGCTCAATAAGCTCTTGGATTGCTCAGATCACAAACCCTAGATGCAGATGACTTAGAACCTATGCAGTGAATAAAAAATGTGATATGAGATGGTATGATTGAGTTTATGTATATGAAATGATCACAAGACATGGTGTGAAATGGGTGAGGGCAAATTTGGGGTGTTTACAACTGCCCCTATTCAAACATGAGTTAGCTGTGCAGGATGTAAGCGACGGCTTATCAGGCAAACAAGATAACTTGTGGTTGAATACCAAAGACAGTCCAAAATTTGCACTCACAGAATGAAGAAGAAAAGGGATATAGATTGTAAAAGGAGAATAGAGTATATTGTAAAGTGTGGGCGACGGAGGACGACCGTCGAGCAGAGGACGACTGTTGGGGAAAGAGCAATGACGGGGACGGCCGACATGCTGGAAAAAGTGCGAAAAACAAAACAATGACGGGGACAGCCGACATGATGGGGATAAAAGAGATTATGATGGGGACGACCATCAAGTAAAGCTGTAAAATTCTCTGAGGATTAATGAACAAACGATAGGGACGGCCATCAAGTTCATAAAGTAAAGTAAACAACGATGGGGACGGTCATCAGGCTAAACCGAAAGGAAAAGGGACCACGACGGGGACGGCCATCGGGTTAAAGAATAAATGAAATAAACAGATGATGAGGTACGGTCATCAAAGGTGAAGGATGATCACCTAGCATGGGACGGCTGCTCTGTTGGGTTAAGATGAGGGACGGTCATCTAAGGTGGAGGACGACCACCTGGCAGGGTACGGCTGCTGAAAATATCGCGACATAGGACGAATGTCGGATAGAAAATCAACGATGGGGACGGCCATCGGGCGAGCATGATGGAGGACGACCATCAATAGGTGGAGGACGACCACCTAGAAGGGGACATCTGCTCTCGAGGTTTATCATGACATAGGACGAATGCCAGATAACCAAAATCAACAATGGGGACGGCCATTGGATAAAATGATGGAGGACGACCATCAAAAAGGTGAAGGACGATCACCTAGCAGGTGACGGCTGCTAAATATCACGACATAGGACGAATGCCGGATAGAAAATCAACGATGGGGACGGCCATCGGATGAGCATGATGGAGGACGACCATCAAGAGGTGGAGTACGACCACCTAGCAGGGTACGGCTGCTCTCAGGGCTTATCATGACATAGGACGAATGTCAGATAAAAAGGAAAATTTGCTTTGTTGGTGATCTACTGGGGATTAGTAAACACAGACGAGTGTTTATATCCAAGAAACAAAAGGTATAAGTGTTTAGATGTTTATGTATAGATTAAAGATGTGGACGAGCATTCTTAAGACTACGATACGGACGAGTATCGGGTAGAAACAAATACTGACACGTGTTCAGAGATGATGATACGGACGAGTATCAACGGGTTAACAGAGAACACGGACGAGTGTTGAATCTGGAAGGACTTTTCTGGGGAATGATAGACACAGGCGAGTATCTATATTCAAGAAGAAAAAGGTGTTTGACACAGTGTATGGATTAAAGATGCGGACGAGCATCCTTAAGACTATGATACGGACGAGTATCATGTAGAAACAAACGCTTGACACATGTTTCTGAGATGATGTTACGGACGAGTACCAACTGGTTAACAAAAAATGCGGACGAGTGTCGAATCTGCGGGGATATGAATGGTGTATACAAGATACGGACGAGTACTTGTATAAGCGTGAGTGGTGTATAGATGAGTGTTTAATCTGTTGGGGAGAGTGACACGGACGAGTGTCAAAAGGAGAAGAGTATAGTATAAACAAGTATCTGATATACAAAGTGTTTATGTTACTGTACTGGGAAAAATGACACGGACGGATGTCAAGGAAATTATATAAGTATATGTGAGTGCAAAGAGGATGTCTTTGGCTTTTTGCATGGGAGTATGACACAGACGGGTGTCAAAAAAAAAAGTATCTGTAATACGAGTGGTACTTGTTTGCACAGGGTGTTCAGGCGACATTACTGGGGAGTATTGACACGGACGGGTGCCAAAGAGAGTATATGCTGGTGTTTGGGAATACAAGGCAATTGTGTTTGCTGGGGAATCTCTGCTGGGGATTTTGGGGGGTTTTCTGTATGTTGATGGATTGTCATTATTCACAAGTGTTTGATTCAGACCATGACTTATGGTTATGCTATATGTTTTATTTTTGCCGTAATGCTCCGTACTAGACAGAATGCTACGCTTTGTGGGTGAATATGATGTGAATGCTATGATTATGCAAGGATATCGATCCGGGACTCGGATCCCGCTGCCGTGAAGATCTTTGGTCGATCTGTTTGAAGTGCATATCCCAGCTGGGGATGAGGTCATTTGATAGATCTGATGAGATGATATCTGCTTGGGGGAATAGTTCACTGACAGACCCATCCTGATAATGAGGGACCCAGCTGGGGTTTGTAGAAGCTTTCGTCACTCTGTTGTGATTTTTTTGTGCGTTGCTCTTCTGGATAGAGGCTGAAGCTCTGTGGGGAGATGGCTCCCTAGCTTTTGTACTTAGTTGAGGAGGAAATGGAAACTCGGCTGGGGAGAAAGAGGGATCACCGAAAGATCTCCCCAGAGATTCTGTTGAGGAGGGTTCTTGACTCAGCCGGGGGTATGGGCGCCTTCTGGTACTGCCCTGTTGGAGAAGTGATGCCTGGCAACTCTGATGGGGAGAAGCAAAAAGTGGCAACTCGGCTGGGGAGAAAACACTTTGGGTGCTAAGGCTGAGTGTTGATTTGTCAGCTTGCTAGAGTGAAGCTTTCATGCCCCAAGTTGTATTCTGGATTCCTACAATCCTGCAGAGATAGGGAAACGCACAAATAATCCCGAGGTATCCCTTACCGGATTCCGTCATAGGAGTTTTAGACACTTCTGAGAGTAAGTATATTTCCTGCAAGCATGTGACTTTTATTTTTGAAGATAAGCATCTGTATTTATGCAATCAGTTTTTCTTAAGACATCAGACATTTTTGCAAATAAAAATGTACAAGACGAAAACATGACTGAAAATATGATTTTATTAATTCATGTGCCCTGAATTGGCAAGATACAGTCAAAGAAACAAATCCCCTGAAATGAAGAGATTGTTACAAATTGAGAAACAAAATACTGGCAATGTTGTCGACGCTTCAAGGGGCTTCCCTTCTGCTATGACTCGTATGACTTTTGACGTTCTTCTCGTCTTGCTTTCTGAAGAAGGCTGATTCTGACAGAAGCTTGATCCTTTCGAAGCTTACCAAGTTGTAAGTGATACAAACGAATTCAGAATGCAGTCGTTCTCTTATTCCCTTATTTTGCATGGATCGCCCTTTAGGGTTTTCAATCCATCGGGATACCCATTTTTGCCTGAGTTGTCCAATGCGGCTTTTCAACTCAGCGGGTGTACATTTTTTTGTTTATTTTCCCTTACTTTTGCCCGAGTCTTTTATTCTGTTTTTGACTCGCCGGGATGCCCTATTTTTGCCTGGACTTACATTCTGTTTTTGTGTCCAGCGGGTCATTTTATGCGAAGTATTTTTTAACTGCATCTGAATTCACAGGGGACGGGAAGTCTTCACCATCCATAGTGCCGAGCATCAGTGCTCCACTAGAGAAAACTTTCTTTACTACAAATGGTCCTTCATAATTCGGAGTCCACTTGCCCCTGTGGTCTGTATGAGGAGGGAGGATTCTCTTTAGCACAAGATCTCCTACTTGGTACTCTCGGTGCCTGACTTTCTGATCGAAGGCTCTCTTCATTCTTTTCTGATACAATTGCCCATGACAAATTGCAGCCAATCTTTTCTCTTCAATCAGACTCAGTTGTTCGTATCGGGACCGAACCCATTCTGCTTCACTCAGTTTAACATCCATCAGTACCCGTAGAGAGGGTAATTCAACTTCAACCGGTAGGACTGCTTCCATACCATACACAAGTTGATACGGTGTTGCCCCGGTGGATGTTCTGATTGACGTGCGGTACCCATGCAAGGCAAATGGTAGCATTTCATGCCAGTCTTTGTAGGTGACTACCATCTTCTGCACAATCTTCTTGATATTTTTATTTGCTGCCTCAACAACGCCATTCATCTTTGGCCTGTAAGGAGAAGAATTGTGATGTTGGATCTTGAAGTCCCGGCACAGTTCGGCCATCATTTTGTTGTTTAGGTTAGAACCATTATCGGTAATGATTCGCTCGGGAACTCCGTATCGACAGATGATATCTCTTTTCAGAAATCTAGCTACCACTTGCCTTGTAACGTTTGCATAGGAAGCTGCTTCGACCCACTTAGTAAAATAGTCAATGGCGACTAGGATGAATCTGTGGCCATTCGAAGCAGTCGGTTCAATCTTGCCAATCATATCAATGCCCCATATGGCAAAGGGCCAGGGTGAAGACATCACATTCAAAGGATTGGGAGGCACATGCACCTTATCCGCATAAATCTGGCATTTATGGCATTTTCTGGCATAGGCACAACAGTCGGCATCCATTGTGATCCAGTAATAACCTGATCTTAGCAACTTCTTGGCCATTGCATTCCCTCCAGCATGGGTACCAAAGGATCCTTCGTGCACTTCATGCATTAGCAAATCTGCTTTTGTCCTGTCGACGCATCTGAGGAGCACCATATCAAAGTTTCTCTTGTACAGGGAACCATCAGTGTTCAGAAAGAAACTACCAGCAAGCCTTCTCAAAGTCTTCTTATCATTGGAAGATGCCCCAGGTGGGTATGTTTGATCCTCCAAGAAGCACTTAATATCATGGAACCAAGGCTTATCATCTTTGACAACATCTGCTGCGAACACATATGCTGGTCTGTCCAATCTGGATACTGAGATTTGAGGTACGAAGTTGGCAGCTTGAACTTTGATCATGGATGAAATGGTAGCCAGAGCATCCGCAAACTGATTCTCGTCCCGAGGGATATACTCAAGCTTGACTGTTGTAAAGAAAGTCAATAACCTCCTTGTATAATCCCTGTAAGGTATCAGATGATCCTGGTGGGTGTACCATTTGCCGTTGGTTTGGTTGACTACCAGAGCTGAATCTCCGAATACAGTTAAAGCCTTGATCCTGAGGTCAATGGCTTCCTCAAGACCCATAATGCAAGCTTCGTATTCAGCTTCATTTTTAGTGCAGTTGAAAGTAAGTTTTGCCGAGAAAGGCATGTGAACTCCTTTAGGTGTAATGAGTACTGTACCAACACCTCGACCATTCATGTTAACAGCCCCATCAAACATCATAGTCCATTCTTCTTCCGGGTCGGGCCCTTCAGTGTGAATAGGCTCTTCATGATCTTTTGCTTTTATGAACATGATGTCTTCATCAGGGAAGTCAAATCTCATAGGCTGGTAATCATCAATAGGTTGCTCAGCAAGATAATCAGACAATACACTGCCCTTGATGGCTTTATGAGAGGTGTATTGGATGTCATATTCTGTGAGGATCATTTGCCATCTTGCAACCCGTCCGGTAAGTGCTGGCTTCTCAAATATGTACTTAACTGGATCCATTTTGGAGATCAATAAAGTAGTGTGGGTCAACATATACTGTCTCAGTCGGCGAGCAGCCCACGCTAAAGCACAACATGTTTTCTCGAGCAGTGAATAACGTTGTTCACAGTCGGTAAACTTTTTGCTTAGGTAGTATATTGCATACTCTTTTCGACCAGACTCGTCATGCTGGCCCAACACACACCCCATTGACTCTTCTAAAACTGTCAAGTACATTATCAGAGGTCTTCCTTCAACTGGAGGCATAAGGATTGGAGGCTCTTGTAAGTATTCCTTGATCTTGTCAAAAGCCCTCTGGCAGTCTTCGTTCCACCTGACCGTCTGTTCTTTCCTCAACAATTTGAATAAAGGTTCACAGGTTGCCGTAAGGTGAGATATGAACCTTGAGATGTAGTTCAATCTACCTAGAAACCCTCGAACTTATTTTTCAGATTTTGGTGCAGGAATTTCTTGAATGGCTTTGACTTTATCAGGGTCAACTTCAATCCCTTTCTCGCTCACAATAAATCCCAACAGCTTACCAGATCGCACCCCGAATGTGCATTTGTTGGGGTTTAATTTCAGTGGGTACTTCCTCAGACGCTTGAATAGCTTCAGCAGATTCACCAGGTGATCTTCTTCAGTAAGGGACTTGGCAATCATGTCATCAACATAACACTCGATTTCTTTATGGATCATATCGTGGAATAATGTCACCATAGCCCGTTGATACGTTGCACCAGCGTTCTTCAATCCGAATGGCATCACCTTGTAACAGAACGTGCCCCAGGGTGTGATGAAAGTAGTCTTCTCCATGTCTTCAGGTGACATCTTGATCTGATTGTATCCTGAAAATCCATCCATGAAGGAGAATACCGAGAACTGAGTCGTATTATCAACCAATACATCAATATGAGGTAATGGGAAGTCATTTTTCGGGCTGGCTCTGTTCAGATCCCGGTAGTCAACACACATTCTTACTTTGCCGTCTTTCTTAGGCACAAGTACTATATTAGCAACCCACGGTGGATAGCTAGTCACAGCAAGGAACCTGGTGTCCCACTGCTTTTGTACCTCTTCTTTGATTTTCATTGCCATGTCTGGGCGAGTGCGGCGCAATTTCTGTTTAACCGGTGGGCAATCTTCTTTCAAATGCAGCTTGTGCACAACAATGTCGGTGTCCAACCCTGGCATATCTTGATAAGACCAAGCAAACACGTCCACATACTCTTGAAGCAGGTCAATCAGTTGTCTCTTCACTGAGTCTTGTAAGTAGGCCCCGATTTTAACTTCTTTCACGTCTTCATCTGTACCAAGATTGATCGTCTCTACCTCCTCCTGATGAGGAGTGATAACCCTTTCCTCTTGTCTCAACAACCTGGCTAGCTCTTCAGGAAGCTCATACTCTTCTTCAACCCCTTCATCAGCTTGATTGATTGGATTGTCAAAGTCATACGAAGTCATAGCCGTGCTGCTGTCGGTGCAGTCTGGAAGGCACTCTCTGCAAGGGTTCAGTTTGTTCATTTTAGTGATTGATTTTAATTTTGTTTAGAAAAGTGAAATAAAAGTTGTCATTTTGAAAACACTGCCATTTATTTTTTGTACAAAAAGAAAAATGGAAAAACAGTGAGCGGAAAAGAAAAAGACTCATTTGCAAAAGATGTCTGATATTTCTTTGATTAATCTTGTTGCACAAAAACTACAGATGGCCCGATTACAAAATGAGTCTTGTCATCTTGGGCAAGATGCAAGACTTGATGCATGCTATAAAAATACAGGAAATAATAATTACTCTGCAGGAGTAACTCTTATAATTTCCTGGGAAGACCAGTTTGAGATACTGCTCCCCGGGATCTTTGGACGGATCCAATTTTCCAGGTTGTGGTCGCTTTCATCCTCGTCTTCCAAGTTGTTGACAGCATCAGGGGTGAGCATCCCCCCACTAACAAAGTTGGGCTCCTTAGCATCCTCCGCTTGATCTTGTTGAGTTGGTTTGTAACCCAACCCAAATCTATCCTCTTTCTTCTCCACAGGTAACAATTTGCCCCAGCCTTGGGCAGTTCCTTCTTCAACAACCTTCCGGGCTTGTTGGTATGATGTCATTGAGGTTCCAGGTACAGCAGATGTTTCATTTATGTTCAAGGCCTCAAACCCTTGACTCATAGTTTCGTGGATCTCCCCATCCATCTCAATGTATTTGTAGGTAGCCAGATGGCTAACAAAAATATCTTCCTCTCCACAGATAGTAACGACTTGGCCCTCCCACTCGAATTTTAACTTCTGGTGAAGGGTTGAGGTCACGGCGCCAGCGGCGTGAATCCATGGCCTACCCAATAGACAGCTGTAGGCAGGCTGTATATCCATCACGTAGAAGGTCGTTTTGAAAGTTTGTGGGCCAATCGTTATAGGCAACTCAATCTCTCCCAGAACTGATCTCTTAGAACCGTCAAAGGCTCTTACCACTAAGTTACTGGGACGTAATGCCAATCCTTCATACTCTAGCTTCACAAGGGCTTTTTTAGGTAAGACATTGAGGGATGATCCTGTGTCTACCAGCACATGGGAGAGAACTGCACCCTTACACTCCATGGTAATGTGCAAAGCCTTGTTATGATTGCGGCCTTCCGTAGTCAAATCAGTGTTGGTGAACCCCAGTCCATTACTAGCATTCACATTTCCAACCACAGCTTCCAACTGATTGACGGTGATCTCTTCTGGCACATAAGCTGCGTGCAAGACTTTTAGTAATGCGTTCCGATGAGCCTCGGAGCACATGAGCAATGATAGAATAGAGATCTTGGAAGGCGTCTGGTGAAGCTGGTCCACTATCTTGTAATCACTTTTCTTGATGATTCTCATGAATTCATCAACTTCTTGATCGAAAGGTGTTTTCAAAGCTTCTTTAACAATTTGCTCTTCTTGCACCATGCTCTTCCCTTTTGCCTTGGCAGCAGCTTCTGCTTCAGCAGTGGGTCTTTGAATTTGTGGGGCAAAGAGACGTCCGCTTCGAGTGAAGCCTCCGCCTCCTCCCACATTGTCTATTTGTGGTGCAGGGGTTGATGATTCAAGAGTGATTTTTCTTCCTTCGCAGTATAGATCAGAGCCGTAATGCCAAGGGATGGCATTACTGCTCTCATAAGGTACTGGTCCAGGCACTGTAATAGTGACTGGACTGATGGCAGCTGCAGAAGGGACTGTGATAGTCTGTGGATCAAAGTATATTGTGACTGGTGCTCTGATAGGAGTGGCATTTTGTGAATTGTAGGCAGAATCATTTTCAGGATCATAATAAATTGTAACCGTTGAGACATTTGCTGCTGAAGTTGTAGGAGACATTGTTGGAAGGATGGGTGTTGTTGTTGTAGGAGACTTTGAATGAAGGGGTGCTGAAGTTGTAGAAGGGATGTTTGCTGATATCTGGTCCGTTGAAGTAACAGATGAAGCATTTGTTGACGAGATTGAAGAGTTGCTTGGAACAATGGTTGTTGCATTTGTAGAAGACTCGGGGATTGTTGTTAAGGAGATTGCTGGATTGGTAGGAATTGATGTTGTGATTTGAAGCAAGCCACTCTGAAGGAGACCATCTATGCCATCTCTCAAGTTATCACAACCATTCACTGAAATGTTGCAATAAGCACACCCTAGCTCACATCCCGGGAATATTTGACATTCAAGGAGTTGAGCTTTGATCTCTACCAAGGGTGTCCGAATCTGACCCACACTGGTTATCAAGTAAGACGGCTTGTCTTCTCCGATAGCATTGATTCTGGGGCCACCATGGTTTGGCATAGGGTTTTTGTTAACATTTGGTGGTGGTGAGAAGTTTAGAGCCTTAGAGTCTACCAAGTCATGTACCTTCATGTGCAAAGCTCTGCACTTCTCTGTACTATGGCCAGGTGCATTTGAATGGAAAGCACATCTGGCGTTGGCGTCATAATTTCTGGGCAGACTGGTAGGATCTGGAGGTGCCAATGTCCTTAGCTCAACCAGGTTGAGTTTCAGGAGTTGTGGCAATAATGTGGCATATGGCATAGGGATCGGATCGATCACCCTATTGGCCTGAGAAGGTCTCTGTTGGAACGGTCTTTGCTGATTGTTGTTGTTGGTGTTGTTGTAGTTTCTCTGAGGAGGATACTGATTTTGTTGCTGATAATTTTGTTGCTGATAATTTTGTTGCTGTGGTTGATAAGCTGGTTGTGGATGAATTGGAGCGGGAATGGTGACTGCTGCCATAGACCTATGAACATATTGGGGTCCACCCCTGTTGGTATGGATAGCATTGGTCTCACCAGTTCTTCTTGGGCCCACAAAAGGCTTCCTTGTGTTGCTGGATGAGCTGGCACCATTGTCAAAAATGTTGCCCATCTTTAATAGGCTCTCAATTCTTTCTCCAGCTATAACGACATCTGCAAAGCTGGTAGAAGAAAACGCAGCTAGCCTGTCAATGTATGTCCCTTGGAGGGTGTTCATAAACATATCTGCCATCTCCCTCTCTGACATAGGTGGCTGGACAGCAGCAGCCAGCTGTCTCCATCTCTGGGCGTATTCTCGGAAGCTTTCTCTGGACGACTGTGACATTCCCATCAGGAGGGTCCTGTTGGGTGCCATATCCAGATTATACTGGTATTGTCTGATAAAGGCCTCAGCCAGGTCTTTCCAACATTTGATGGTGGCTCTAGTCAGATGCGAATACCATTCCCTTGAAGCTCCCGTTAAGCTATCCTCAAAATAAAACATCCATAGCTTCTCGTCCATGGTATATGCCTTTAGCCTCCCCAGAAAGGATTGTAAATGGGTCCGTGGGCAGGAAGTCCCGTTGTACTTCTCAAAGCACGGTGGTTTAAATTTATGAGGAATTCTGACCCCGTCCACTAAGCCCATGTCCATAACATCAAAACCCAAGGAGTTTTGAGACTCCAAGGACCTTAATTTTTCAGCAATTTCGTCCAACCTTCTGTCATAGGCCTCATCCCCAGCACCCATTACTGTGAACTGATCTTCCTGGGGGTCTTCTTGCAGTACCCTGCCTGCAGTGGCAGTCCCTTGCACATTAGCAGGAATGTTGATCTCTGGATGAAGGTGGGGTCCAAATACAGGGGGGTTGACATGAGGCTGAACCCTCTCGTTGTTGCTTGTCCCAGCAGTCCCTAGATGGGGGTCTTCCTGATTCTGCCTCTCTACCATTGCTCTTAATCTCTCTTGGCTCTGAGCCATATTATTCATCACCTCCATAAATTGTGTCATCTGAGCCCTCATTTCCAATCTTTCATTGGCCATTTGGTTCCTGACCTCTGTAAGGTCCTGTTGTACCTGGTCCATCTGTATACCCGGAAGATTGTTGCGGGTCGGATATCTGTGTGGACGGTTGAGTGGGAACACTCGTCGGCGAGCAATAGTTCCTGAAATCACAACAGAGTTAGCAACAAACAAAGCAAAACCTACAAAACAAACAAAGGGTTAGCATGCAATGCAGTATGCTTATTTGTTTCCAAGGTATCCGGCTTGGCACTTGGTTTTGACCTTTCCAGACCCTTGAAGATGATGTTGATGTTGCTTGAAAGAACTCAGATGGAACAAACTGATACATACATTACAAAAAGCAAAGGATACATAGTTTGTTTTTTACAATACACGCCCCCTGAGGGGTCAAAATACAACATAAGAAAATAAAAGTACATGAAATGAAAAAAACAACAAGCAAAAGTCAGACACCAAGACCAAACTCATCGTCCTGGACTTCCTTGAGAAGTGCTTCAGTCACAGGATCAGCTGGACGCTCTGTGAGATTCCTGATAAGGAGATTCCTGGTAGTAACAGCGGCAGTTAGCTTCTTGTGTTGACTCCGGTCCTTTGACCTCTTCACACCAGCTCTAATCTTCAACTCTGAGATCTCTCTCTGGGCTGCTGCCAGGGCTTCCTGTTGCTCTTTTGCACTGGCTTCCAACTGCTCAATCTTGTCCTGAGTCCTCTTATCTTCTAGAGTACGAGCTTCGGTGATCCTGACCCACCTAGCTTGACTCTCCTTCAAATACAAATCAGTTCTGGCCTTCTGGAACTGAGCCTCCTTGCAGGCATTCTTCAAAATCTGCTCTCCAGCCCTAGACTTCTTGATGTAATCCTCAGACTTCTCAATTCTGGCTAAATGCTCCACTTTCAACTTTTCCAACCTTTCAATATCCAACCTACCGTCACTCCTCTCCCAGAGGGTCTTCTGTAGAGCCTGAGTCAACCTCTCATTTCTCTCTTTCAAATTCTCAAACTCCTCCAAACTGACAGTGACAGGAGGTGGTGCTGAGGATGGCCCAGGCATATCCTCCATGGTGAAGGGCATCCCAGAAAATTGAGCCCTGGCATGGGTCCACTCATAGTACTGTGCTGATGCCACATTGTTGTATTTCCCCAGAATGGTCACTCCTTTAGTTTGAACATTGTCCCAGGCCCAGGCTGCTTGCCTGACAATAGCCAGATTAGGCTTGTTCTCACAGTAAAGAGTCTCAGCCAAGTCTTGTGCCTTAGGAGTGTGGACCAATGCATAGCCCAGTTGTCTTTTGAATAGTAGAGGGTTGTAATTGATGCAACCTTTTACTCCTATCAGGGGTACATTAGGAAACTGCCCACAACTGGTAATGATATCCCTGCCCTTGGTGCTCTGAGTGCACCACCTGATATCAGCTGAGGTCAAAGCAGTGAGTCTTCTAGCCCAATTTCTCTGCTGATGAGGATTCAAGAATGCATCTGTCTTGGGTAAATGTTTGAGCAGCCAAGTATGGAACAAAGGAGCACAGCATCTCACTAATCTTCCTCTCTGCTTTTCATTCCTCTGGTGAACTGAGTAGTAGAAATCCCCCAATAAAGTGGGCACTGGGTTCCTCAGGATGAAAAGATGGATTGCATTCTTACTTACAAACCTAGGCTCATCTACAAATAAAATAATCCCATATATGCTCCGGGCCAATAAAGCACAGACTGCTTTCCACTCTCCTGAAGAAGCCTTCAAAGTAGCCTGAGAGATCAAGAAATCCAAATGCAGACCAGAGATTCCAGCCTTGGTAGTCATGTTCAGCCCAATCAGAACTGGTTCCAGATATAATGCCTTTGCCACTTCCTCATTACTTGAAAAAGCCATCTCAGGGTTGAAGGGGACTCCACCCCTAATAGGTATACCAACCAATGATGAATACTCCTTTAATAAAGGGCCCAACTGAAAATCCTGAAAAGTGAAACACCTCAGAGGGGGATCATAGAACTGCAGGAAAGTATGAATCAGGCTCCTCTGTGAAGGGTCCAAATCCATAACCACATCAAGTATGCCTCCATAGTGTTCTCTGAATAGTGGTACATGGTCCGGAGTAATCAGGGTCTGAATCTTCCTGATGTCAGCTAGCTCAGGCTGAAAGAAGTGGTAGGAGATATTACTCTTCTTAGGTGCCATGTTGTTGAGGAAGAGTTGAGACAGATGCTGATGATGACACTGAAAAATGGGCCACTGACTGGCTGGGACTGGTGGCTGAAGCAGGTAGCTGATAGCTGAAGTAGATACTGATGAAGATAAGTTTGTGCTGATGATGGGGTCAAAACCAAGCCAAAATAAAGTATGGATACTCTGAAAACAAATAAACAAATGTTAAAATGATGCAATGATGATGTATGCAAATGATATGCAAGGGTTTGTGACTGAGCTGGATCTGATCAAGTGCTCTGATATAAGTCCGGGTATGCTCAAGAAATCCAGATGGAGGTTCATAAGTCCAGTAACCAAGGTGGGGGACTCAAATAAAGAGTCACATGTCCAGGGTTAAAATCACAAGAACTGTCCAAAATGGAGTATTCTTAAGTCAAAACAAAGTAACAGGGTATGCTGAGGTCAAGGGTACCTGCAAACTGGTAAACAGCCCAGCCCCCTCACCGGTGGTGTTCTAAAACAAGGATCCTCAGACTTGGATCAGTTATGAGAAGTGTAAACACTTCCAACCCGGAGGTACAGTGTTTACAATAACCATAAAAGATCCTCCTCTAATTCACCTCAGTTTCTGAAGGTCAATACTAAAGGTCATCCAGACTTAGCAGGCTTCCCAGATAGCCCTAGCACTACAGGAAATCTGCAGCACAGAGTTCTCAAGAAGAAACCCATATCTGAACCGTGTTTCATATTCCCGCACCAGACCGAAATGGAATGGGAAAGAACATGAACCACTCTAGCCTAGGTGTCACTCAGGTCCCAGGTATAGGACCTCAACTCTAAATAGAACACCCACCCACAAAAGCAACAAAACAGATCCAGCCAGCACAGTATGACAGTATGATATATGTAAAGCTATAAAGAAAGCAGTAAACAAACTGTATAAAAAGCAAAAATAAAGCAACTGTACAAACATAGATAACACATAACACCCCAGTAAACACAAATCAATCAAGCGCTAGGAGGAACCCACAAAAAGAACCAGAAGCCCTGGTTGTAGTATAAGGGTCCCCAGCAGAGTCGCCAAGCTGTCGCTCCCGATAAATGGGAATGGCCCCCAGATAAAGGTATAGACGCGAACGGTCGGCGAAAGAGAACAATGAGAACTCACTGGAGAAGAAAAGAGTCGCCAGCTAGGCATTTTTATCCCGGAGGAAAGGCAATGCTGCATAGACCTAGAAAGATATGGATAAGACGGTTGCGAACCAGAGAGACTGAGAAAGGGGGTTGGTTACAACCTGGGAAGGTATTAGCACCCAGATTGTCCGCCGTACTCGACGGGATCCACGCTTAAAAGATTTGCGTTTTAAAGGAGTAGTGTCAGTGCAATTTGTGTATAAAAGAGCTGGAACAGGATGTACAGGTGTCAGTGTAAGAGAAGTGCAAAGTGTGATATATACAGTGTCAGTGTAAGGATGAGAGTATGCTCATGATCATGAGGCTAAGAGAATGATGCTGAAAGAGGGGAGATGTACAGAGACTTTTGTTAGATAACCGTTAGGTTATGCCTACGTATCCTCTTGTGCAATGAGGAAGTCAGAACACCGTAGTTCGACCCAAAGAGACTGAAAGATGAAATGACTTGTGAACTGCTTACTTGTCTATGCTCAAGTGTATGACCTGTTTGGCTCAGGTGCAAACTGTCTTGCATTAGACGGAAGAAGCAAGTTCTCGCTTGTGAGTGAATGAGTTGAGAGAAGAATCCCGAAGGAGACGATAATTGTTTGTTTTTGAGTTTTCAGTCTTTTATTGCTTTTGAAGTTTGTCATAAGTTAATGAGCTTAAGCCTAAATCAATGGGTTAGTAAACTCATCACATCTTCCCTCTGATTAGGGGTAATGAGAATACCTTAAGTGTGAAGTCAGCTTCTCACACTTAATCACCTTTGATGTAGGATTAAGATCATTAACCTACTTGTGATTATTTAGATGTTTTTGGTGCTTTTGTTTAGTGTTAAGTAATGAGGTTAAGCCATAATCAAGGATTAAACAGACTCATTACACCATCCTAATAGAAGGATAATAGATGAGAATGTTTAAGCTGAGGAAAGATCCTCAACTTAATCCATGATTAGGGATTAAACTCATGACAAAACAAAACCTTTTTTAGATGGATTTTAGTTAATGGTGAGATGATGAAGTGAATTTTATGATTTGTAAGACAACTTGAGGGGGACTTGTCCATTAACACTAGGGTTAGTCCTTCTTAACCAATTAAGGAAGAATTAGAACCCTAATGCAAGGCCCAAGTTACAAGTGTGATGTCTTGGTGATTATTAAGTGAATTGATTAAGAGATTTAAACACATTAAGGGTCTAACACTTAGGATTAAAGTTATACACTCCATCCTAATAGAAGGATGCAGGCATAAGCTTAATCACAAAGCCTTAAAGCCTTTAGGGTTTAGTCCCTGATTATGAGATGAGAAGAGAAGACTCAAAGAGACACAAAGGTAAAACTAAGTGGGGAGACTAATCAAAACCCTAATCATTATCATGCTTGGTTGTTCCTAAGGTTTGTGAGGTTAACAAGAGAAATCTTCAATGGAACCACCAGGAAGCAGATGAAAGGATCAGGAGAAGCAAAGTAACTTGCTTCATTCAAGAAGTCAAGTCACTTGAGAAAGAAAGTAAGAAGAAGAAGAATGAGCAAGCTCAAACTCAAACACATAACAAAATGCAGCAAGGGATGCATGAAAGAGATGAAAAGAAATTATGAGAAGTGAAGGCAAATTCACTTCTCAAAGTTGCTTACCACCTGAAAAGTCAGTGAAAGGAATGCAATGCAATGCAAAATGGAATGAAATGGCATGATGCAAATCAAAACCAGAAGCATATATGAGATGATAATGATGCTATGAAATGATGCAAACATGAATCAAGACATGGGGATGATCACATGAACAAATGGATGCAAATGGAGCAAGTTTAGAACCATGAACACACATGAAAAGTTATGAGATGCAAATGACCTACCACATGGCAAATACATGATGCAATGATCAAACATGCTTCTAACATATCTTAATATGTCTAATGAATCAAATGGATGCACAAAATGCTATGGTAAGTCATGTTATGCAAGCAAATGCAAGATGTATGCAAAAGGAAGCCCAAATTAGGGTTTATGACTAATGCATCAAACAAAAACCAAAATCAGAAGCAAACATCAAGATAAAAAATTGAAAATGCATTCAAAGGATCCCTAAACCTATACTAACTCACTGCCCAAAGGAAAAGTTCCAACTCTTAACCTAATTCAAGATATGATTTTCCTAAGTTTTCTAGGGTTTCAGGGTTCCTTAACAAGAAAAAAAGCCAAACAAATGGAAAATGAAATATCAAATCATGCTAATTTAATCTCACATACTACATGCTAAACACAATGCAATGCAAAAAGAATCAAGGTACAACTCTCAATGGTTAGGCAGAAATGATTTTTGGAAGTTTGGATCAAAATAATGCATTAAAATGGTTTTAATTCCATGAAAAATTCTCAAAATGCATCAAGATCAAAAAATAAATTTGGTTTGAGGGTTGGACAATGTTTCTAAATGGTTTTAAATGTTTCATGAATTTTTTGGTGATTTTTAAATACCTAAAAGTATTTTTAATTAATTAATTCTCATTAATTAATTAAAAATAAACATTTAAATATTTAAAAATATTTTTTAATGCTAAAAATAAAAATAAAAATATTTTTGGTTTCTGAAATTAAATAAAAGTTTGTATAAAAAGTTTCAGAATTTTTGAAATGATTTTGCTATTTTAAATAAAATATAGAAAACAAATGTATTTAAATGAAAATAAAAATGAAATTAAATGAATTAATGAAGAAGTCAACTGATCCTAAGGCCAGCATTCAAACTCACACGCGCGGGAGTTGACTAGGCGCGCATCTGGACGGCCTACATTCAAATTCACTAACCCTAATTAATTAGCCCTAATCCAGCCCTAATGATTCTCAGGCGACCGGAACACTGTTCCGGTCGTCTTCTCCGGCTACCTCATCCTTCAATCTCCCTCAATATGCCATGAAATCATGCCAAACTCTCCAGATCAACTAAACTAACATCCCTAAACAATAATCCAGCAACAAAATCCCTTTATTTCAACACAAAATCAAGATACGAATCAAACATTCAAAACTGCAGAAATTTCAGAAACATCATACAACCTCATTTCTCAATCTTTTTCAAAAGTAAAAAGCTTAATGAACTCAGGGAAGCATGCTTTATCATTTAGAAACAAGAAATGAAGGTTCTGGAAAAATGAATTTCCAAGGTTACCTGAATCGAAGCTTTAGTTTCTGGCACTTTCTGGCTGATGTTTTGCTTGCAAACAAACTCCCCTGGACATCCTGAGAAGCTTTCAAGGCTTGATTGAAGTTTGTGATGGCTGGCTTGAAAGTTTGCTTGAGTTCTGTTCAAGGTCAGGTGAGAATCGTGTTTGTGATTCTATGGCTTTCAAGCTGTTTTGAGGGTTGCTTTGTGTCCAGGGAGATGTGTTGAGAAGGTTTATGAAGTTTGTTTGTGTGTTTGTGAGTTGTGGAGAGTGTTTCGAAAGCTCTTGCTCAATGGAGTGAAAATGAGAATGTTGTGGTGTGGCTGGTTTTAGGCTTGCTTGTGCTTATGTTTGGCTTGCATTTGATTATCATAAACAAATCCCATTGGTCAGATGAAGTTACATGTCCTTTTGTGATAGGTATGGGTGCTTTTGCAAAATGTCAACTTTTGTGTAAGAAGGGCATGAGCAACTTGCTAGCCTAGTACAACCAGGGTGTGCTGCGCAGCATGATGAGGGAAAAGGGCTAGGATGGTTCAGCAAACTAGGCAGCAAGTGGGTGAGGAGATATGATGACTTTTGCAACTTGGTTCACTTTGGTTCTTATGGAAGAAACTTGATCCATGGGCCATAAAACATGTGATTCCTTGGGTGCATTCTGAACTTTATATGTTGTGTGTTCATGTTGTGTGCATTAGAAGCCCATTTGATGACTTAATTGGCCTTGAGAAGTGAATTTGCAACTTTGCCTCTTTGGTGCATGACTTGAAATTTAGTGATTTTTGCCAACTTTGACAAACCATAACTTTTGATCCAAAATGAATTAGGTCATGTTCTTGTACTTTTTGAAAAGGGAAAGATCTATTCTACAACTTTCATGACCAAAGTTTTTCCATTTGAAGCTTTTTGAATCAAAAAGTAAGGGTTGAAAAAGTTGCATAAAATGACATTTTCATTAAAAGTCAAACTTGCCCAAAAAGTCAACTTTGCAAAAGACTTGAAATTCTTCAATTTTGTGAACTTACAATGTCTTCTAGGATCAAATAAAGATCATATACATTCAAAATGATGAAGAACACCCTTTGGTTGAGTCAATGGGGGCCTCAGATGCCCTGATTTTACACTAGCTTGTTCAGAAAGTCAACCCTTGATCAGATGACTTCCCCATGGAATTTCTTCATGAAAATTGATATGCATACTCCCTATACCATATAGAGACCAATAGAAACAATAATGACAAAAAAATTTGAAGTTATGGCCTCTGAAACCAAAACCCTAATTTTAGGTCATCTGTGCAGTCAAACCTGGCTCTGCTTCCATACCAATCTCAGTTCTTGTGATCCTTTGACATTCTTGACTTTGAGAGGATATAATATGATGCTTGAACACACATGGACCCCTTTGAAGTGATTGATGACCTTTGGAGTGGCTCAAGAAGCTCTTGGATTGCTCAGATCACAAACCCTAGATGCAGATGACTTAGAACCTATGCAGTGAATCAAAAATGTGATATGAGATGGTATGATTGAGTTTATGAATATGAAATGATCACAAGCCATGGTGTGAAATGGGTGAGGGCAAATTTGGGGTGTTTACAGCTGCCCCTATTCAAACATGAGTTAGCTGTGCAGGATGTAAGCGACGGCTTATCAGGCAAACAAGATAACTTGTGGTTGAATACCAAAGACAGTCCAAAATTTGCACTCACAGAATGAAGAAGAAAAGGGATATAGATTGTAAAAGGAGAATAGAGTATATTGTAAAGTGTGGGCGACGGAGGACGACCGTCGAGCAGAGGACGACTGCTGGGGAAAGAGCAATGACGGGGACGGCCGACATGCTGGAAAAAGTGCGGAAAACAAAACAATGACGGGGACGGCCGACATGCTGGGGATAAAAGGGATTATGATGGGGACGGCCATCAAGTAAAGCTGTAAAATTCTCTGAGGATTAATGAACAAACGATGGGGACGGCCATCAAGTTCATAAAGTAAAGTAAACAACGATGGGGACGACCATCAGGCTAAACCGAAAGGAAAAGGGACCACGACGGGGACGGCCATCGGGTTAAAGAATAAATGAAATAAACAGATGATGAGGTACGTTCATCAAAGGTGAAGGATGATCACCTAGCAGGGGACGGCTGCTCTGTTGGGTTAAGATGAGGGACGGTCATCTAAGGTGGAGGACGACCACCTGGCAGGGTACGGCTGCCGAAAATATCGCGACATAGGACGAATGTCAGATAGAAAATCAACGATGGGGACGGCCATCGGGCGAGCATGATGGAGGACGACCATCAAGAGGTGGAGGAAGACCACCTAGCAGGGGACGGCTGCTCTCGATGTTTATCATGACATAGGACGAATGCCAGATAACCAAAATCAACAATGGGGACGGCCATTGGATAAAATGATGGAGGACGACCATCAAAAAGGTGAAGGACGATCACCTAGCAGGGGACGGCTGCTAAATATCACGACATAGGACGAATGCCGGATAGAAAATCAACGATGGGGACGGCCATCGGATGAGCATGATGGAGGACGACCATTAAGAGGTGGAGGACGACCACCTATCAGGGTACAGCTGCTCTCAGGGCTTATCATGACATAGGACGAATGTCAGATAAAAAGGAAAATTTGCTTTGTTGGTGATCTACTGGGGATTAGTAAACACGGACGAGTGTTTATATCCAAGAAACAAAAGGTATAAGTGTTTAGATGTTTATGTATAGATTAAAGATGCGGACGAGCATTCTTAAGACTATGATACGGACGAGTATCGGGTAGAAACAAATACTGACACGTGTTCAGAGATGATGATACGGACGAGTATCAACGGGTTAACAGAGAACACGGACGAGTGTTGAATCTGGAAGGACTCTTCTGGGGAATGATAGACACAGGCGAGTATCTATATTCGAGAAGAAAAAGGTGTTTGACACAGTGTATGGATTAAAGATGCGGACGAGCATCCTTAAGACTATGATACGGACGAGAATCATGTAGAAACAAACGCTTGACACATGTTTCTGAGATGATGGTACGGACGAGTACCAACTGGTTAACAAAAAATGCGGACGAGTGTCGAATCTGCGGGGATATGAATGGTGTATACAAGATACGGACGAGTACTTGTATAAGCGTGAGTGGTGTATAGATGAGTGTTTAATCTGTTGGGGAGAGTGACACGGACGAGTGTCAAAAGGAGAAGAGTATAGTATAAACAAGTATCTGATATACAAAGTGTTTATGTTACTGTACTGGGAAAAATGACACGGACGGATGTCAAGGAAATTATATAAGTATATGTGAGTGCAAAGAGGATGTCTTTGGCTTTTTGCATGGGAGTATGACACAGACGGGTGTCAAAAAAAAAGTATCTGTAATACGAGTGGTACTTGTTTGCACAGGGTGTTCAGGCGACTTTACTGGGGAGTATTGACACGGACGGGTGCCAAAGAGAGTATATGCTGGTGTTTGGGAATACAAGGCAATTGTGTTTGCTGGGGAATCTCTGCTGGGGATTTTGGGGGGTTTTCTGTATGTTGATGGATTGTCATTATTCACAAGTGTTTGATTCAGACCATGACTTATGGTTATGCTATATGTTTGATTTTTGCCGTAATGCTCCGTACTAGACGGAATGCTACGCTTTGTGGGTGAATATGATGCGAATGCTATGATTATGCAAGGATATCGATCCGGGACTCGGATCCCGCTGCCGTGAAGATCTTTGGTCGATCTGTTTGAAGTGGATATCCCAGCTGGGGATGAGGTCATTTGATAGATCTGATGAGATGATATCTGCTAGGGGGAATAGGTCACTGACAGACCCATCCTGATAATGAGGGACCCAGTTGGGGTTTGTAGAAGCTTTCGTCACTCTGTTGTGATTTTTTTGTGCGTTGTACTTCTGGATAGAGGCTGAAGCTCTGTGGGGAGATGGCTCCCTAGCTTTTGTACTTAGTTGAGGAGGAAATGGCAACTCGGCTGGGGAGAAAGAGGGATCACCGAAAGATCTCCCCAGAGATTCTGTTGAGGAGGGTTCTTGACTCAGCCGGGGGTATGGGCGCCTTCTGGTACTGCCCTGTTGGAGAAGTGATGCCTGGCAACTCTGATGGGGAGAAGCAAAAAGTGGCAACTCGGCTGGGGAGAAAACACTTTGGGTGCTAAGGCTGAGTGTTGATTTGTCAGCTTGCTAGAGTGAAGCTTTCATGCCCCAAGTTGTATTCTGGATTCCTACAATCATGCAGAGATAGGGAAACGCACAAATAATCCCGAGGTATCCCTTACCGGATTCCGTCATAGGAGTTTTAGACACTTCTGAGAGTAAGTATATTTCCTGCAAGCATGTGACTTTTATTTTTGAAGATAAGCATCTGTATTTATGCAATCAGTTTTTCTTAAGACATCAGACATTTTTGCAAATAAAAATGTACAAGACGAAAACATGACTGAAAATCTGATTTTATTAATTCATGTGCCCTGAATTGGCGAGATACAGTCAAATAAACAAATCCCCTGAAATGAAGAGATTGTTACAAATTGAGAAACAAAATACTGGCAATGTTGTCGACGCTTCAAGGGGCTTCCCTTCTGCTATGACTCGTATGACTTTTGACGTTCTTCTCGTCTTGCTTTCTGAAAAAGGCTGATTCTGACAAAAGCTTGATCCTTTCGAAGCTTACCAAGTTGTAAGTGATACAGACGAATTCAGAATGCAGTCGTTCGCTTATTTCCTTATTTTGCATGGATCGCCCTTTAGGGTTTTCAATCCATCGGGATACCCATTTTTGCCTGAGTTGTCCAATGCGGCTTTTCAACTCAGCGGGTGTACATTTTTTTGTTTATTTTCCCTTACTTTTGCCCGAGTCTTTTATTCTGTTTTTGACTCGCCGGGATGCCCTATTTTTGCCTCGACTTACATTCTGTTTTTGTGTCCAGCGGGTCATTTTATGCGAAGTATTTTTTAACTGCATCTGAATTCACAGGGGACGGGAAGTCTTCACCATCCATAGTACCGAGCATCAGTGCTCCACTAGAGAAAACTTTCTTTACTACAAATGGTCCTTCATAATTCGGAGTCCACTTGCCCCTGTGGTCTGTATGAGGAGGGAGGATTTTCTTTAGCACAAGATCTCCTACTTGGTACTCTCGGTGCCTGACTTTCTGATCGAAGGCTCTCTTCATTCTTTTCTGATACAATTGCCCATGACAAATTGCAGCCAATCTTTTCTCTTCAATCAGACTCAGTTGTTCGTATCGGGACCGAACCCATTCTGCTTCACTCAGTTTAACATCCATCAGTACCCGTAGAGAGGGTAATTCAACTTCAACCGGTAGGACTGCTTCCATACCATACACAAGTTGATACGGTGTTGCCCCGGTGGATGTTCTGATTGACGTGCGGTACCCATGCAAGGCAAATGGTAGCATTTCATGCCAGTCTTTGTAGGTGACTACCATCTTCTGCACAATCTTCTTGATATTTTTATTTGCTGCCTCAACAACGCCATTCATCTTTGGCCTGTAAGGAGAAGAATTGTGATGTTGGATCTTGAAGTCCCGGCACAGTTCGGCCATCATTTTGTTGTTTAGGTTAGAACCATTATCGGTAATGATTCGCTCGGGAACTCCGTATCGACAGATGATATCTCTTTTCAGAAATCTGGCTACCACTTGCCTTGTAACGTTTGCATAGGAAGCTGCTTCGACCCACTTGGTAAAATAGTCAATGGCGACTAGGATGAATCTGTGGCCATTCGAAGCAGTCGGTTCAATCTTGCCAATCATATCAATGCCCCATATGGAAAAGGGCCAGGGTGAAGACATCACATTCAAAGGATTGGGAGGCACATGCACCTTATCCGCATAAATCTGGCATTTATGGCATTTTCTGGCATAGGCACAACAGTCGGCATCCATTGTGATCCAGTAATAACCTGATCTTAGCAACTTCTTGGCCATTGCATTCCCTCCAGCATGGGTACCAAAGGATCCTTCGTGCACTTCATGCATTAGCAAATCTGCTTTTGTCCTGTCGACGCATCTGAGGAGCACCATATCAAAGTTTCTCTTGTACAGGGAACCATCAGTTTTCAGAAAGAAACTACCAGCAAGCCTTCTCAAAGTCTTCTTATCATTGGAAGATGCCCCAGGTGGGTATGTTTGATCCTCCAAGAAGAACTTAATGTCATGGAACCAAGGCTTATCATCTTTGACAACATCTGCTGCGAACACATATGCTGGTCTGTCCAATCTGGATACTGAGATTTGAGGTACGAAGTTGGCAGCTTGAACTTTGATCATGGATGAAATGGTAGCCAGAGCATCCGCAACCTGATTCTCGTCCCGAGGGATATACTCAAGCTTGACTGTTGTAAAGAAAGTCAATAACCTCCTTGTATAATCCCTGTAAGGTATCAGATGATCCTGGTGGGTGTACCATTTGCCGTTGGTTTGATTGACTACCAGAGCTGAATCTCCGAATACAGTTAAAGCCTTGATCCTGAGGTCAATGGCTTCCTCAAGACCCATAATGCAAGCTTCGTATTCAGCTTCATTGTTAGTGCAGTTGAAAGTGAGTTTTGCCGAGAAAGGCATGTGAACTCCTTTAGGTGTAATGAGTACTGTACCAACACCTCGACCATTCATGTTAACAGCCCCATCAAACATCATAGTCCATTCTTCTTCCGGGTCGGGCCCTTCAGTGTGAATAGGCTCTTCATGATCTTTTGCTTTTATGAACATGATGTCTTCATCAGGGAAGTCAAATCTCATAGGCTGGTAATCATCAATAGGTTGCTCAGCAAGATAATCAGACAATACACTGCCCTTGATGGCTTTATGAGAGGTGTATTGGATGTCATATTCTGTGAGGATCATTTGCCATCTTGCAACCCGTCCGGTAAGTGCTGGCTTCTCAAATATGTACTTAACTGGATCCATTTTGGAGATCAATAAAGTAGTGTGGGTCAACATATACTGTCTCAGTCGGCGAGCAGCCCACGCTAAAGCACAACAAGTTTTCTCGAGCAGTGAATAACGTTGTTCACAGTCGGTAAACTTTTTGCTTAGGTAGTATATTGCATACTCTTTTCGACCAGACTCGTCATGCTGGCCCAACACACACCCCATTGACTCTTCTAAAACTGTCAAGTACATTATCAGAGGTCTTCCTTCAACTGGAGGCATAAGGATTGGAGGCTCTTGTAAGTATTCCTTGATCTTGTCAAAAGCCCTCTGGCAGTCTTCGTTCCACCTGACCGTCTGTTCTTTCCTCAACAATTTGAATAAAGGTTCACAGGTTGCCGTAAGGTGAGATATGAACCTTGAGATGTAGTTCAATCTACCTAGAACCCTCGAACTTATTTTTCAGATTTTGGTGCAGGCATTTCTTGAATGGCTTTGACTTTATCAGGGTCAACTTCAATCCCTTTCTCGCTCACAATAAATCCCAACAGCTTACCAGATCGCACCCCGAATGTGCATTTGTTGGGGTTTAATTTCAGTTGGTACTTCCTCAGACGCTTGAATAGCTTCAGCAGATTCACCAGGTGATCTTCTTCAGTAAGGGACTTGGCAATCATGTCATCAACATAACACTCGATTTCTTTATGGATCATATCGTGGAATAATGTCACCATAGCCCGTTGATACGTTGCACCAGCGTTCTTCAATCCGAATGGCATCACCTTGTAACAGAACGTGCCCCAGGGTGTGATGAAAGTTGTCTTCTCCATGTCTTCAGGTGACATCTTGATCTGATTGTATCCTGAAAATCCATCCATGAAGGAGAATACCGAGAACTGAGTCGTATTATCAACCAATACATCAATATGAGGTAATGGGAAGTCATTTTTCGGGCTGGCTCTGTTCAGATCCCGGTAGTCAACACACATTCTTACTTTGCCGTCTTTCTTAGGCACAGGTACTATATTAGCAACCCACGGTGGATAGCTAGTCACAGCAAGGAACCTGGCGTCCCACTGCTTTTGTACCTCTTCTTTGATTTTCATTGCCATGTCTGGGCGAGTGCGGCGCAATTTCTGTTTAACCGGTGGGCAATCTTCTTTCAAATGCAGCTTGTGCACAACAATGTCGGTGTCCAACCCTGGCATATCTTGATAAGACCAAGCAAACACGTCCACATACTCTTGAAGCAGTTCAATCAGTTGTCTCTTCACTGAGTCTTGTAAGCAGGCCCCGATTTTAACTTCTTTCACGTCTTCATCTGTACCAAGATTGATCGTCTCTACCTCCTCCTGATGAGGAGTGATAACCCTTTCCTCTTGTCTCAACAACCTGGCTAGCTCTTCAGGAAGCTCATACTCTTCTTCAACCCCTTCATCAGCTTGATTGATTGGATTGTCAAAGTCATACGAAGTCATAGCCGTGCTGCTGTCGGTGCAGTCTGGAAGGCACTCTCTGCAAGGGTTCAGTTTGTTCATTTTAGTGATTGATTTTAATTTTGTTTAGAAAAGTGAAATAAAAGTTGTCATTTTGAAAACACTGCCATTTATTTTTTGTACAAAAAGAAAAATGGAAAAATAGTGAGCGGAAAAGAAAAAGACTCATTTGCAAAAGATGTCTGATATTTCTTTGATTAATCTTGTTGCACAAAAACTACAGATGGCCCGATTACAAAATGAGTCTTGTCATCTTGGGCAAGATGCAAGACTTGATGCATGCTATAAAAATACAGGAAATAATAATTACCCTGCAGGAGTAACTCTTATAATTTCCTGGGAAGACCAGTTTGAGATACTGCTCCCCGGGATCTTTGGACGGATCCAACTTTCCAGGTTGTGGTCGCTTTCATCCTCGTCTTCCAAGTTGTTGACAGCATCAGGGGTGAGCATCCCCCCACTAACAAAGGTAGGCTCCTTAGCAGCCTCCGCTTGATCTTGTTGAGTTGGTTTGTAACCCAACCCAAATCTATCCTCTTTCTTCTCCACAGGTAACAATTTGCCCCAGCCTTGGGCAGTTCCTTCGTCAACAAACTTCCGGGCTTGTTGGTATGATGTCATTGAGGTTCTAGGTACAGCAGATGTTTCATTTATGTTCAAGGCCTCAAACCCTTGACTCATAGTTTCGTGGATCTCCCCGTCCATCTCAATGTATTTGTAGGTAGCCAGATGGCTAACAAAAATATCTTCCTCTCCACAGATAGTAACGACTTGGCCCTCCCACTCGAATTTTAACGTCTGGTGAAGGGTTGAGGTCACGGCGCCAGCGGCGTGAATCCATGGCCTACCCAATAGACAGCTGTAGGCAGGCTGTATATCCATCACGTAGAAGGTCGTTTTGAAAGTTTGTGGGCCAATCGTTATAGGCAACTCAATCTCTCCCAGAACTGATCTCTTAGAACCGTCAAAGGCTCTTACCACTAAGTTACTGGGACGTAATGCCAATCCTTCATACTCTAGCTTCACAAGGGCTTTTTTAGGTAAGACATTGAGGGATGATCCTGTGTCTACCAGCACATGGGAGAGAACTGCACCCTTACACTCCATGGTAATGTGAAAAGCCTTGTTATGATTGCGGCCTTCCGTAGTCAAATCAGTGTTGGTGAACCCCAGTCCATTACTAGCATTCACATTTCCAACCACAGCTTCCAACTGATTGACGGTGATCTCTTCTGGCACATAAGCTGCGTGCAAGACTTTTAGTAATGCGTTCCGATGAGCCTCGGAGCACATGAGCAATGATAGAATAGAGATCTTGGAAGGCGTCTGGTGAAGCTGGTCCACTATCTTGTAATCACTTTTCTTGATGATTCTCATGAATTCATCAACTTCTTGATCGAAAGGTGTTTTCAAAGCTTCTTTAACAATTTGCTCTTCTTGCACCATGCTCTTCCCTTTTGCCTTGGCAGCAGCTTCTTCTTCAGCAGTGGGTCTTTGAATTTGTGGGGCAAAGAGACGTCCGCTTCGAGTGAAGCCTCCGCCTCCTCCCACATTTTCTATTTGTGGTGCAGGGGTTGATGATTCAAGAGTGATTTTTCTTCCTTCGCAGTATAGATCAGAGCTGTAATGCCAATGGATGGCATTACTGCTCTCATAAGGTACTGGTCCAGGCACTGTAATAGTGACTGGACTGATGGCAGCTGCAGAAGGGACTGTGATAGTCTGTGGATCAAAGTATATTGTGACTGGTGCTCTGATAGGAGTGGCATTTTGTGAATTGTAGGCAGAATCATTTTCAGGATCATAATAAATTGTAACCGTTGAGACATTTGCTGCTGAAGTTGTAGGAGACATTGTTGGAAGGATGGGTGTTGTTGTTGTAGGAGACTTTGAATGAAGGGGTGCTGAAGTTGTAGAAGGGATGTTTGCTGATATCTAGTCCGTTGAAGTAACAGATGAAGCATTTGTTGACGAGATTGAAGAGTTGCTTGGAACAATGGTTGTTGCATTTGTAGAAGACTCGGGGATTGTTGTTAAGGAGATTGCTGGATTGGTAGGAATTGATGTTGTGATTTGAAGCAAGCCACTCTGAAGGAGACCATCTATGCCATCTCTCAAGTTATCACAACCATTCACTGAAATGTTGCAATAAGCACACCCTAGCTCACATCCCGGGAATATTTGACATTCAAGGAGTTGAGCTTTGATCTCTACCAAGGGTGTCCGAATCTGACCCACACTGGTTATCAAGTAAGACGGCTTGTCTTCTCCGATAGCATTGATTCTGGGGCCACCATGGTTTGGCATAGGGTTTTTGTTAACATTTGGTGGTGGTGCGAAGTTTAGAGCCTTAGAGTCTACCAAGTCTTGTACCTTCATGTGCAAAGCTCTGCACTTCTCTGTACTATGGCCAGGTGCATTTGAATGGAAAGCACATCTGGCGTTGGCGTCATAATTTTTGGGCAGACTGGTAGGATCTGGAGGTGCCAACGTCCTTAGCTCAACCAGGTTGAGTTTAAGGAGTTGTGGCAATAATGTGGCATATGGCATAGGGATCGGATCGATCACCCTATTGGCCTGAGAAGGTCTCTGTTGGAACGGTCTTTGCTGATTGTTGTTGTTGGTGTTGTTGTAGTTTCTCTGAGGAGGATACTGATTTTGTTGCTGATAATTTTGTTGCTGTGGTTGATAAGCTGGTTGTGGATGAATTGGAGCGGGAATGGTGACTGCTGCCACAGACCTATGAACATATTGGGGTCCGCCCCTGTTGGTATGGATAGCATTGGTCTCACCAGTTCTTCTTGGGCCCACAAAAGGCTTCCTTGTGTTGTTGGATGAGCTGGCACCGTTGTCAGAAATTTTGCCCATCTTTAATAGGCTCTCAATTCTTTCTCCAGCTATAACGACATCTGCAAAGCTGGTAGAAGAAAAGGAAGCTAGCCTGTCAATGTATGTCCCTTGGAGGGTGTTCATAAACATATCTGCCATCTCCCTCTCTGACATAGGTGGCTGGACAGCAGCAGCCAGCTGTCTCCATCTCTGGGCGTATTCTCGGAAGCTTTCTCTGGATGACTGTGACATTCCCATCAGGAGGGTCCTGTTGGGTGTCATATCCAGATTATACTGGTATTGTCTGATAAAGGCCTCAGCCAGGTCTTTCCAACATCTGATGGTGGCTCTAGTCAGATGCGAATACCATTCCCTTGAAGCTCCCGTTAAGCTATCCTCAAAATAAAATATCCATAGCTTCTCGTCCATGGTATATGCCTTTAGCCTCCCCAGAAAGGATTGTAAATGGGTCCGTGGGCAGGAAGTCCCGTTGTACTTCTCAAAGCACGGTGGTTTAAATTTATGAGGAATTCTGACCCCGTCCACTAAGCCCATGTCCATAACATCAAAACCCAAGGAGTTTTGAGACTCCAAGGACCTTAATTTTTCAGCAATTTCGTCCAACCTTCTGTCATAGGCCTCATCCCCAGCACCCATTACTGTGAACTTATCTTCCTGGGGGTCTTCTTGCAGTACCCTGCCTGCAGTGGCAGTCCCTTGCACATTAGCAGGAATGATGATCTCTGGATGAAGGTGGGGTCCAAATACAGGGGGGTTGACATGAGGCTGAACCCTCTCGTTGTTGCTTGTCCCAGCAGTCCCTAGATGGGGGTCTTCCTGATTCTGCCTCTCTACCATTGCTCTTAATCTCTCTTGGCTCTGAGCCATATTATTCATCACCTCCATAAATTGTGTCATCTGAGCCCTTATTTACAATCTTTCATTGGCCATTTGGTTCCTGAGCTCTATAAGGTCCTGTTGTACCTGGTCCATTTGTATACCCGGAAGATTGTTGCGGGTCGGATATCTGTGTGGACGGTTGAGTGGGAACACTTGTCGGCGAGCAATAGTTCCTGAAATCACAACAGAGTTAGCAACAAACAAAGCAAAACCTACAAAACAAACAAAGGGTTAGCATGCAATGCAGTATGCTTATTTGTTTCCATGGTATCCGGCTTGGCACTTGGTTTTGACCTTTCCAGACCCTTGAAGATGCTGTTGATGTTGCTTGAAAGAACTCAGATGGAACAAACTGATACATACATTACAAAAAGCAAAGGATACATAGTTTGTTTTTTACAATACACGCCCCCTGAGGGGTCAAAATACAACATAAGAAAATAAAAGTACATGAAATGAAAATAACAACAAGCAAAAGTCAGACACCAAGACCAAACTCATCCTCCTGAACTTCCTTGATAAGTGCTTCAGTCACAGGTTCAGCTGGACGCTCTGTGAGATTCCTGATAAGGAGATTCCTGGTAGTAACAGCGGCAGTTAGCTTCTTGTGTTGACTCCGGTCCTTTGACCTCTTCACACCAGCTCTAATCTTCAACTCTGAGATCTCTCTCTGGGCTGCTGCCAGGGCTTCCTGTTGCTCTTTTGCACTGGCTTCCAACTGCTCAATCTTGTCCTGAGTCCTCTTATCTTCCAGAGTATGAGCTTCGGTGATCCTGACCCACCTAGCTTGACTCTCCTTCAAATACAAATCAGTTCTGGCCTTCTGGAAATGAGCCTCCTTGCAGGCATTCTTCAAAATCTGCTCTCCAGCCCTAGACTTCTTGATGTAATCCTCAGACTTCTCAATTCTGGCTAAATGCTCCACTTTCAACTTCTCCAACCTTTCAATATCCAACCTACCGTCACTCCTCTCCCAGAGGGTCTTCTGTAGAGCCTGAGTCAACCTCTCATTTCTCTCTTTCAAATTCTCAAACTCCTCCAAACTGACAGTGACAGGAGGTGGTGCTGAGGATGGCCCAGGCATATCCTCCATGGTGAAGGGCATCCCAGAAAATTGAGCCCTGGCATGGGTCCACTCATAGTACTGTGCTGATGCCACATTGTTGTATTTCCCCAGAATGGTCACTCCTTTAGTTTGAACATTGTCCCAGGCCCAGGCTGCTTGCCTGACAATAGCCATATTAGGCTTGTTCTCACAGTAAAGAGTCTCAGCCAAGTCTTGTGCCTTAGGAGTGTGGACCAATGCATAGCCCAGTTGTCTTTTGAATAGTAGAGGGTTGTAATTGATGCAACCTTTTACTCCTATCAGGGGTACATTAGGAAACTGCCCACAACTGGTAATGATATCCCTGCCCTTGGTGCTCTGAGTGCACCACCTGATATCAGCTGAGGTCAAAGCAGTGAGTCTTCTAGCCCAATTTCTCTGCTGATGAGGATTCAAGAATGCATCTGTCTTGGGTAAATGTTTGAGCAGCCAAGTATGGAACAAAGGAGCACAACATCTCACTAATCTTCCTCTCTGCTTTTCATTCCTCTGGTGAACTGAGTAGTAGAAATCCCCCAATAAAGTGGGCACTGGGTTCCTCAGGATGAAAAGATGGATTGCATTCTTACTTACAAACCTAGGCTCATCTACAAATAAAATAATCCCATATATGCTCCGGGCCAATAAAGCACAGACTGCTTTCCACTCTCCTGAAGAAGCCTTCAAAGTAGCCTGAGAGATCAAGAAATCCAAATGCAGACCAGAGATTCCAGCCTTGGTAGTCATGTTCAGCCCAATCAGAACTGGTTCCAGATATAATGCCTTTGCCACTTCCTCATTACTTGAAAAAGCCATCTCAGGGTTGAAGGGGACTCCACCCCTGATAGGTATACCAACCAATGATGAATACTCCTCTAATAAAGGGCCCAACTGAAAATCCTGAAAAGTGAAACACCTCAGAGGGGGATCATAGAACTGCAGGCAAGTATGAATCAGGCTCCTCTGTGAAGGGTCCAAATCCATAACCACATCAAGTATGCCTCCATAGTGTTCTCTGAATAGTGGTACATGGTCCGGAGTAATCAGGGTCTGAATCTTCCTGATGTCAGCTAGCTCAGGCTGAAAGAAGTGGTAGGAGATATTACTCTTCTTAGGTGCCATGTTGTTGAGGAAGAGTTGAGACAGATGCTGATGATGACACTGAAAAATGGGCCACTGACTGGCTGGGACTGGTGGCTGAAGCAGGTAGCTGATAGCTGAAGTAGATACTGATGAAGATAGGTCTGTGCTGATGATGGGGTCAAAACCAAGCCAAAATAAAGTATGGATACTCTGAAAAAAAAATAAACAAATGTTAAAATGATGCAATGATGATGTATGCAAATGATATGCAAGGGTTTGTGACTGAGCTGGATCTGATCAAGTGCTCTGATATAAGTCCGGGTATGCTCAAGAAATCCAGATGGAGGTTCATAAGTCCAGTAACCAAGGTGGGGGACTCAAATAAAGAGTCACATGTCCAGGGTTAAAATCACAAGAACTGTCCAAAATGGAGTATTCTTAAGTCAAAACAAAGTAACAGGGTATGCTGAGGTCAAGGGTACCTGCAAACTGGTAAACAGCCCAGCCCCCTCACCGGTGGTGTTCTAAAACAAGGATCCTCAGACTTGGATCAGTTATGAGAAGTGTAAACACTTCCAACCCGGAGGTACAGTGTTTACAATAACCATAAAAGATCCTCCTCTAATTCACCTCAGTTTCTGAAGGTCAATACTAAAGGTCATCCAGACTTAGCAGGCTTCCCAGATAGCCCTAGCACTACAGGAAATCTGCAGCACAGAGTTCTCAAGAAGAAACCCATATCTGAACCGTGTTTCATATTCCCGCACCAGACCGAAATGGAATGGGAAAGAACATGAACCACTCTAGCCTAGGTGTCACTCAGGTCCCAGGTATAGGACCTCAACTCTCAATAGAACACCCACCCACCAAAGCAACAAAACAGATCCAGCCAGCACAGTATGACAGTATGATATATGTAAAGCTATAAAGAAAGCAGTAAACAAACTGTATAAAAAGCAAAAATAAAGCAACTGTACAAACATAGATAACACATAACACCCCAGTAAACACAAATCAATCAAGCGCTAGGAGGAACCCACAAAAAGAACCAGAAGCCCTGGTTGCAGTATAAGGGTCCCCAGCAGAGTCGCCAAGCTGTCGCTCCCGATAAATGGGAATGGCCCCCAGATAAAGGTATAGACGCGAACGGTCGGCGAAAGAGAACAATGAGAACACACAGCAGTAAACTCACTGGAGAAGAAAAGAGTCACCAGCTAGGCATTTTTATCCCGGAGGAAAGACAATGCTGCATAGACCTAGAAAGATATGGATAAGACGGTTGCGAACCAGAGAGACTGAGAAAGGGGGTTGGTTACAACCTGGGAAGGTATTAGCACCCAGATTGTCCGCCGTACTCGACGGGATCCACGCTTAAAAGATTTGCGTTTTAAAGGAGTAGTGTCAGTGCAATTTGTGTATAAAAGAGCTGGAACAGGATGTACAGGTGTCAGTGTAAAAGAAGTGCAAAGTGTGATATATACAGTGTCAGTGTAAGGATGAGAGTATGCTCATGATCATGAGGCTAAGAGAATGATGCTGAAAGAGGGGGGATGTATAGAGACTTTTGTTCGATAACCGTTAGGTTATGCCTACGTATCCTCTTGTGCAATGAGGAAGTCAGAACACCGTAGTTCGACCCAAAGAGACTGAAAGATGAAATGATACTTGTCTATGCTCAAGTGTATGACCTGTCTGGCTCAGGTGCAAACTGTCTTGCATTAGACGGAAGAAGCAAGTTCTCGCTTGTGAGTGAATGAGGTGAGAGAAGAATCCCGAAGGAGACGATTATTGTTTGTTTTTGAGTTTTCAGTCTTTTATTGCTTTTGAAGTTTTTCATAAGTTAATGAGCTTAAGCCTAAATCAATGGGTTAGTAAACTCATCACATCTTCCCTCTGATTAGGGGTAATGAGAATACCTTAAGTGTGAAGTCAGCTTCTCACACTTAATCACCTTTGATGTAGGATTAAGATCATTAACCTACTTGTGATTATTTAGATGTTTTTGGTGCTTTTGTTTAGTGTTAAGTAATGAGGTTAAGCCATAATCAAGGATTAAACAGACTCATTACACCATCCTAATAGAAGGATAATAGATGGGAATGTTTAAGCTGAGGAAAGCTCCTCAACTTAATCCATGATTAGGGATTAAACTCATGACAAAACAAAACCTTTTTTAGATGGATTTTAGTTAATGGTGAGATGATGAAGTGAATTTTATGATTTGTAAGACAACTTGAGGGGGACTTGTCCATTAACACTAGGGTTAGTCCTTCTTAACCAATTAAGGAAGAATTAGAACCCTAATGCAAGGCCCAAGTTACAAGTGTGATGTCTTGGTGATTATTAAGTGAATTGATTAAGAGATTTAAACACATTAAGGGTCTAACACTTAGGATTAAAGTTATACACTCCATCCTAATAGAAGGATGCAGGCATAAGCTTAATCACAAAGCCTTAAAGCCTTTAGGGTTTAGTCCCTGATTATGAGATGAGAAGAGAAGACTCAAAGAGACACAAAGGTAAAACTAAGTGGGGAGACTAATCAAAACCCTAATCATTACCATGCTTGGTTGTTCCTAATGTTTGTGAGGTTAACAAGAGAAATCTTCAATGGAACCACCAGGAAGCAGATGAAAGGATCAGGAGAAGCAAAGTAACTTGCTTCATTCAAGAAGTCAAGTCACTTGAGGAAAGAAAGTAAGAAGAAGAAGAATGAGCAAGCTCAAACTCAAACACATAACAAAATGCAGCAAGGGATGCATGAAAGAGATGAAAAGAAATTATGAGAAGTGGAGGCAAATTCACTTCTCAAAGTTGCTTACCACCTGAAAAGTCAGTGAAAGGAATGCAATGCAATGCAAAATGGAATGAAATGGCATGATGCAAATCAAAACCAGAAGCATATATGAGATGATAATGATGCTATGAAATGATGCAAACATGAATCAAGACATGGGGATGATCACATGAACAAATGGATGCAAATGGAGCAAGTTTAGAACCATGAACACACATGAAAAGTTATGAGATGCAAATTACCTACCACATGGCAAATACATGATGCAATGATCAAACATGCTTCTAACATATCTTAAGATGTCTAATGAATCAAATGGATGCACAAAATGCTATGGTAAGTCATGATATGCAAGCAAATGCAAGATGTATGCAAAAGGAAGCCCAAATTAGGGTTTATGACTAATGCATCAAACAAAAACCAAAATCAGAAGCAAACATCAAGATAAAAAATTGAAAATGAATTCAAAGGATCCCTAAACCTATACTAACTCACTTCCCAAAGGAAAAGTTCCAACTCTTAACCTAATTCAAGATATGATTTTCCTAAGTTTTCTAGGGTTTCAGGGTTCCTTAACAAGAAAAAAAGCCAAACAAATGGAAAATGAAAGATCAAATCATGCCAATTTAATCTCACATACTACATGCTAAACACAATGCAATGCAAAAAGAATCAAGGTCCAACTCTCAATGGTTAGGCATAAATGATTTTTGGAAGTTTGGATCAAAATAATGCATTAAAATGGTTTTAATTCCATGAAAAATTCTCAAAATGCATCAAGATCAAAAAATAAATTTGGTTTGAGGGTTGGACAATGTTTCTAAATGGTTTTAAATGTTTCATGAATTTTTTGGTGATTTTTAAATACCTAAAAGTATTTTTAATTAATTAATTCTCATTAATTAATTAAAAATAAACTTTTAAATATTTAAAAATATTTTTTAATGCTAAAAATAAAAATAAAAATATTTTTGGTTTCTGAAATTAAATAAAAGTTTGTATAAAAAGTTTCAGAATTTTTGAAATGATTTTGCTATTTTAAATAAAATATAGAAAACAAATGTATTTAAATGAAAATAAAAATGAAATTAAATGAATTAATGAAGAAGTCAACTGATCCTAAGGCCAGCATTCAAACTCACACGCGCGGGAGTTGACTAGGCGCGCATCTGGACGGCCTACATTCAAATTCACTAACCCTAATTAATTAGCCCTAATCCAGCCCTAATGATTCTCAGGCGACCGGAACACTGTTCCGGTCGTCTTCTCCGGCTACCTCATCCTTCAATCTCCCTCAATACGCCATGAAATCATGCCAAACTCTCCAGATCAACTAAACTAACATCCCTAAACAATAATCCAGCAACAAAATCCATTTATTTCAACACAAAATCAAGATACGAATCAAACATTCAAAACTGCAGAAATTTCAGAAACATCATACAACCTCATTTCTCAATCTTTTTCAAAAGTAAAAAGCTTAATGAACTCAGGGAAGCATGCTTTATCATTTAGAAACAAGAAATGAAGGTTCTGGAAAAATGAATTTCCAAGGTTACCTGAATCGAAGCTTTAGTTTCTGGCACTTTCTGGCTGATGTTTTGCTTGCAAACAAACTCCCCTGGACCTCCTGAGAAGCTTTCAAGGCTTGATTGAAGTTTGTGATGGCTGGCTTGAAAGTTTTCTTGATTTCTGTTCAAGGTCAGGTGAGAATCGTGTTTGTGATTCTATGGCTTTCAAGCTGTTTTGAGGGTTGCTTTGTGTCCAGGGAGATGTGTTGAGAAGGTTTATGAAGTTTGTTTGTGTGTTTATGAGTTGTGGAGAGTGTTTCGAAAGCTCTTGCTCAATGGAGTGAAAATGAGAATGTTGTGGTGTGGCTGGTTTTAGGCTTGCTTGTGCTTATGTTTGGCTTGCATTTGATTATCATAAACAAATCCCATTGGTCAGATGAAGTGACATGTCCTTTTGTGATAGGTATGGGTGCTTTTGCAAAATGTCAACTTTTGTGTAAGAAGGGCATGGGCAACTTGCTAGCCTAGTACAACCAAGGTGTGCTGCGCAGCATGATGAGGGAAAAGGGCTAGGATGGTTCAGCAAACTAGGCAGCAAGTGGGTGAGGAGATATGATGACTTTTGCAACTTGGTTCACTTTGGTTCTTATGGAAGAAACCATATCCATGGGCCATAAAACATGTGATTCCTTGGGTGCATTCTGAACTTTAGATGTTGTGTGTTCATGTTGTGTGCATTAGAAGCCCATTTGATGACTTAATTGGCCTTGATAAGTGAATTTGCAACTTTGCCTCTTTGGTGCATGACTTGAAATTTAGTGATTTTTGCCAACTTTGACAAACCATAACTTTTGATCCAAAATGAATTAGGTCATGTTATCTTACTTTTTGAAAAGGGAAAGATCTATTCTACAACTTTCATGACCAAAGTTTTTCCATTTGAAGCTTTTTGAATCAAAAAGTAAGGGTTGAAAAAGTTGCATAAAATGACATTTTCATTAAAAGTCAAACTTGCCCAAAAAGTCAACTTTGCAAAAGACTTGAAATTATTCAATTTTGTGAACTTCCAATGTCTTCTAGGATCAAATAAAGATCATATACATTCAAAATGATGAAGAACACCCTTTGGTTGGGTCAATGGGGGCCTCAGATGTCCTGATTTTACACTGGCTTGTTCAGAAAGTCAACCCTTGATCAGATGACTTCCCCATGGAATTTCTTAATTAAAATTGATATGCATACTCCCTATACCATATAGAGACCAATAGAAACAAGAATGACCAAAAAATTTGAAGTTATGGACTCTGAAACCAAAACCCTAATTTTAGGTCATCTGTGCAGTCAAACCTGGCTCTGCTTCCATACCAATCCCAGTTCTTATGATCCTTTGACATTCTTGACTTTGAGAGGATATAATATGATGCTTTAACACACATGGACCCCTTTGAAGTGATTGATGACCTTTGGAGTGGCTCAAGAAGCTCTTGGATTGCTCAGATCACAAACCCTAGATGCAGATGACTTAGAACCTATGCAGTGAATCAAAAATGTGATATGAGATGGTATGATTGAGTTTATGCATATGAAATGATCACAAGCCATGGTGTGAAATGGGTGAGGGCAAATTTGGGGTGTTTACAGGGAGGAATGCGGTCTTTAGCGGGGAAGGCTTTGGTAGATGACGGGTCAAAAATCTTAACCCAACCCTATCGCTCCCGGGATTTTCATCCTAGTACAAACGCGAAAGTGGCGCGGAAAAGGTAGAGTCGCCAGCCAAGCATTTTTATCCCGAAGGAATGGCAAAGGTAATGTTGCACAAACCCGAGGAAGAAGGAAAGGAAGAGGTCCTGTGAACCAAAGATCTGGGTCCGGAAGTCGGTTACGACCTGGGAAGGTATTAGCACCCCAGATCGTCCGCCGTA
Source organism: Lathyrus aphaca (assembly GCA_963966055.1). Classification (NCBI taxonomy): domain Eukaryota; kingdom Viridiplantae; phylum Streptophyta; class Magnoliopsida; order Fabales; family Fabaceae; genus Lathyrus; species Lathyrus aphaca. Next base: position 498,431,428 of record OZ014521.1, read on the forward strand.
CCTGACGGGATCCATGCTTGTTAGTTTGTTTCAAAGGGTGAGAAAATAAAGCTGCTGCTGAACAAAACCGCTGACTGGAATGGGAAATTAAATGAGAAAGGGAATTAGAAAATACATAAAAAATAAGGAATGGGTAAAATGTAGGGAAAATAAAGAAAGTTCTCGAACGGGCCCTACCCCGCTGCCTACGTACCTCATCGGAAAATGTAGGATCAGAGTCGACGTAGTTCGCCTAACTAAGGCGGAAACTTGTTTGTGTTTTTTAGGATGACATTTCCATAGTTCTAACTCGGGTGTTACCGGCTCTGACTCGAGTGTGTTTACCGTATCGTTGTTTGAACTGTCGAGGTAAGTCGTATTCGTCCGTAAAGAGTATGAGATGAGAAGAGAAGACGCGATATCTTTGTTTGTTGTCTTTGTTTTAGAAGTGTTTTGGTGTATAATTTATCTTTTGAGGTGAAAAAAATGTGAGAAAGAGGCTCAAATCGGAAAAGGAAAAAAACTAAGAGGAACTAAGACCAACCCTAAGTTGTTTTATTCAATACCAAAGGGAGATCCTAATGGATTGTGTGTTTTTCTAATCCTAATGAGGAAAGGAAAAGAAAAAGAGAGTATTAGAATGTAACTTACTTCCTAAGGAAGGTAAGTTAATTCTAACAATGGGGAGAGCCTAAAAAGCACAAGCACAGTGTAAAAAAAAATGCAATTTGAAGGCATAAGAAATAAAAGGACAAGGTAAAGGAAACATACCTCAACCTCCCTACAAAACAAAGGTTGGTGGTACACATTTAATGAAAAGGAAAGGGGTAAACACATACCAAACAATTCCTAAAGAAGCTAGGACATATACTTGACTTTATTCTAAGCCTAAAGATACTAAAAGCTATGCTAAGCTAAAATCCAGCGGCTATTTACAGCTCTTAAATACACAAACAACTATTGAAGGTAACACACAACATACTACAACTATCAAACATCATAAAAAATGGGTGTAAAAAGTATGAACATACAACAAACAACACAATTTTAACAGCTACTACATTTAATCACATCTATAAAAAAGTAAGGCTGATTTGACTTATTTTCAATTGTGCATTTCATTTTATCATTGAAGAAAACCAATAAGCATTAGATTGGCATAGATTTACAAGCATGTGAACATATTAAAGAATGGAATCAAAGAACATTCACAAAGTAATAATTGAGCATTTTCATGATAAACACTTATTGACAAACAAACACAAAGTGAACATGCATACATTGCAATCAAGCAACCAAATAAAACATGTATTAATGGCATACAAAATTCAGAACTAAGCATTATCATGGAAGTGTAGCAATTAAGCAAACAAGAATGCGTGAATTCTTTCATTTTTAAGCTACAACATAGCATGCAATTATGTGCTCCTATGGCCAAAACTTGCATTGATCATAGACATAATTCAAAACATGATTTTAGATCATTATTAGCATGCAAAGGAAGAGGTTCAAACATGTCATCAACTTCACAATTTATTAAGAGTACAAGATTAACATTTAAGCACATCAACCGGAAACTAACGAAAGACATGTCGAAAGCTACCTAAAATCCAGAATCTTGCACCAAAAGTAAGCCTAATAATTCTCTAAAATCATGATATACAAGTCCACAAATGTTAGAGAAGCAATGGCAGCCAAAAATGCATGCAAACAAACAATATTCACAAATTCCTACAGTATTAACCAGTTAACAAATTGGTTAACCTGTTAACAGACTGCAAAAATGGGAAAACAACGCAGATAACAAAGGCGTTAACCAGATAACCGAATGGGTAACCGGTTAACACTGAATAGAAAGGAAAAAACAGCTTAGAAAAAGAACTTCTATCCTACCAACTTATTTCCGAAAGTTCCTATGATTAACCTATCAATTGAACACAAATTCTACACCTAAAAGCCATAATCTAAACCTTAATGGCACCTAGAATAAGCTATAATTCTAGCTACGAACAACAAAGTGATCAAATCGTAATCAAAACGAAATTAAACGGTAAAGCGCATACACAATGATAAACACACGAAGAATGCCATCATGGCTAGATGAAGAGAAATAACTTAAATCATGAAGCGGATTTAGATCACGAACCTACGAAGCGGAGGATTGCTTCGGTGAGTGTTGCGGTGTAGATCGAAATGCAAATGGAGAAGAAAACTGGAAATCCGCGAATGCAAAATAAATGCGATTCGATCTTGATGGACACTTGATCAATAACCTCCAATAAGCTCAAAACTCCTCCAAAATCAGAATTGATTCTTCAAATAAGCTTCACAATGAGATGATTGATGAAAGTTTAAGCTTCAAGTTCTTCAAATTCCAATGAAGAATTTGAAGAACTTCTAGGAAGAAGCTTTGGTGAGAGGTTGAAAATGGTGGAAAATTTTGAGAGACGAATGAAAGAGATTAAATGAAAATGGTGAAAAATGTGGTGGAAAATGAGAGAGGGGCTTTGCTTTGGGATGAAGTGGGTTTATACAATGTGTAGGCTTGTGTCATGCCCCAAATTTGTCCTACCTTTTTATTTTACTGTCTAATCAATATTTAAAAATCCAAAATATGTATTATTTTATTTTCTGTCTAACCGCATGTTAAAAAATCCAAAAAATATGTCATTTTCTTTTGTGCGAAAAAAATCGAGTCAGTTTGAGTTTGACATTGTTTTTGTATCCGGTGTTGTGTGTGGAGCCATCTGCCCGATTATTACTTTTATTTTTTTAATCGTTTTATTTTATTTAACTTTCCAATTTACTTTTTACAATTTCTAATTTCTATTTTGTTTTCACCCATTTCATATTTTTCTCACTTCATATCCATAATTTATTTAGTTACCATTCATTTATGTTTATGTTTTTCATTATGCAAAAATACCAAAAAATATGTTCCATTAGCTTTTTATTCATATGTCACTTTATTTCAAAAAGATATCAAAATTAGTTTTGTTCATATGTTTATATCACTTTATTCCAAAAAATATCAAAATATTAAATTGTAGTTTCCTTTGATTAATATTGTTTTATAAACATTATGTATATATATGCTTTTCACTATTAGTATTATTGTTATTATTATTATTCCCTTTTTATTTTTATTTTTTCTGTTAACTTTATTCTTATCTTATTATTATTATTATTTATTATTATTATACCTTATTATACCTTATTATTATTATTATTATTATTATTATTATTATTATTATACCTTGTTATTATTATTATTATTATTATTATAGTTAATATCATTTTTATTACATTTCAACCAAAATCCCATAAATAGTTTGTTCAATTTTTAGTCAATTTTTTAGACCCACGTGATTTCACAGCAACACCACTCCATTTTTCCAATTCCACTCCTATACTCACTGCCAGCGCACATCTTTAATGCAACTACCACTACCACCATTTCTCTTTTCACTCAGCATATCTTTGCACAATCCAAATTCCAGCTCACAAAATATCAGAATATTCCTCCCTCAATTTTCCTATATAAATAGCCCTTCACACTCTCAACTTCCAAGCTTGGAAAATATTACAAAACTTACAAAAAGAGCACCAAGTTTCAACCAAAAAATACACAAATATTCAGCATTTTTCATCCATAAACAGTGAACATTTTTTCACAGAGCCACAATAATTCATTGCATACCTTCATATTTTTCAAACAATAATCCATTTTCTGCATAACTCACCTTAAAACTCTCCTCCCAACTCACTACGAATCCACCATCACCACCAAACATAAACCGCTATCACCACTAATCCAAATCCAACCGCAAAAGCTGAGAAATCAACCAATCACAAACACCCACGCTCATCATAACCCTTTCACAGACATCTAAAAACCGCCGAACTAAAGCAACTCGCCGCACACTCACCCGACAAAACCACCACACAAACACTCGACACCCAGAACCACCGAAATCCCAAAACCGTCACCACCGTCGAATCCAAAATAGCACAAAAGTCAGAAACACAGTGAAACATTGAACCTATTTCCGCCGCGAGATCGAGAAAGAGCCGCCACTTTTTTTCTGAATTGCGATCTGTAAACACAGAACCACCGTGAGACGCAATTCGAGAGATGAGAGAGCGTGAACAATAATCACGAGAAAAACCATGAGACGAGAGACCGAGAGAGATCGTGAGGGGAAGAAGGTAGATATGTTTTCCTGTCTTTGAAGGACGTTTTTATTTTGTTTACCTGACTGTTCTTATAATACATTTCTTAAATAAGTGATTTGTTTTTTTATTTACTTATTTAATAAGAGACAATAATTTTAGGGTTGTTGTTGTGATCATTGATGGGTTGGGTTTGGTCCAAATGATATTCACAGTTCATGAGTCTTTGCGCCACCATCTAGTTGTTACTATATTATTATTTCTATTTTTATCTTTTCTTTAATTTTGTTTTTGTTTCATGAATTTCTGTTGGGCCTTGATTCCAATTGGTTTAGATTCACACCATTTAATCATGGCTCCTACTCCATCCTCTTTATTCATTTATACTTTTCTTATGTTATTGTTTTCATTAAAGATTTTCTCATTTATTTTCTTGTCAACAAAAGTTTGATTTATTTTGTTTATTTTATTGGGGCCGATGATATAACAAACGGTCGACGTTTCGCCTGATTTCATTAATACGGTGATACTCGATCAATATGAGGCCTATGTAATTTAGTTTATTTTTCCACCATTTTACTTCAATTTATTTTTTATTTCGCAATTTAATTTAATTTATTATTTTTATTTATCGGTTATATCATTTTATTTTATTTATCGCTTTTTAATACATAAAACAATTCGACTCCTCATAGAACGGTTCTAAACTTTGAACCAGTTCTAAGGTAGTTAACGAACCACATTTCGACGCATCCGATAACGTCCAACGCCTCCGAATAGTTGCCTCCGAATAAAAAGGTTCAACGCCTCCGAATAGTTTAGTACACTGCACACACGCTTCCTCTTGGGTAAACTACAATGATACCCTTTATTTCTCACAATCCCGTGTAACTTACATGTATCACTCTCCCATTATTTTGTACCTATTTTATTTTTTGCATTTTATTGATTTTATTTCATTCGCGAACCCATGGTTCAACACCAAGAAGTTTCACTCGCACACCCGTACATTTCCTTCGGTTATGGTTTCGTATTACTAGGAGCACCCCTAGGGACTAGGAATCGGATCCACCAAACCAACTCAAACAATAAACCTCCATTTGCATTTACCCATAAGTCGATTGCTTCGCGCATCGCCATCGAACCAAATAACCAAAACGTTACTTTTAGAACCAAAACCTTGATCCAACATCAAGTGGTCTTAGACTAACAAAACACTTAACAACTATCGAACCAAGGTGAAAAAGACAAGTGTTGGATCTCCGATGCTTTTCTTCAATTATTTAGACACGAGGCATCTGTTTCGGGTGTGAGCAATTGACGCCTGATAAAATCAACAAACTAACCAACCTTAGTACCACGAACTACGAGGCTCTGACTTTCCCATTGCATAAGGGAATACGTAGGCACACGGATCTTACTCCTTGCCGAGCACCCTAGGACTCTAACCACCCATTTCCCCTCTAATACTAACCCTAGTTTAGAATCATATCGCATTTCATTTCTGCTTTTAATTCGAAGAAGATAAATGAAATTCGTTAAGACATTCAATCCTAAATCAAACTAAGAGGTTCCCGTTGATTACAACGGACGTAAGGGGTGCTAATACCTTCCCCTTACAGAATCGACTCACGAACTCAAAATCTGGTTTCAAAGATCAAGCATTATCCATTTTCAAAAGAGGTTTCTCGATATTTTCCTCTTCCTAATCTTTAGAATAAAAAGTTCGGTGGCGAATCTGTTGATCATTTTAATTTTTTCCCGCGGAACCTTTCCCGTTGCGAGGTCCTATTTTTTGGGGTACGACAGCTTTGCATGGGGTTTGAGTTTGGAGGTTGCTTAGGAGTTAGGTTAGGTTTGGAGTTAGTTAGGGTTCTAGAGAGTTCTAGAGTGTTCTTTGGAATATTCCTTGGAAGGTTGTAGAAGACTCTAGAATGTGTTAGAGTAATCCAAGGGAAAAAGGAAATGTGAAGAGTGTGGAACAAGGCAAAGGAAAGGAAAGGAAAAAATGGAGGGAAATGGTGAAAGCAACCAAAATTTGAAATTTTTATTCAAATTTCTCCCTCGTAAACCGGTTAACCAATGCGTTAACCGGTTAACGGTAGAAAAATGTGAATTCTTCGCTTTTTTTGTGGGTTAGCTTGGAAGTGGTTTGGATTATTTTTGGGATATTATTTTTCTCTTGAACTCCAATGTTTGGCAAGCCTCGATCGACCACATGCCTCATGCGCATGCAATGATATGCAGAATGATGCGGGAATGAAGCGCACACTGCTCGAGGTTGATAATAAAAAATAAGAGGGAAAATTTTGGGGTGTTACAAACCCGCAATTTTTGGTGGGTGTGTGGCACGACCCGACGAACCATGATCCGTTTTTCCACCCCTAGTTGTAGGCATTTATTGCGGGTATCCAATTGATATGAGTCAAATTGTCATTCCTACTCATGGTACCTATAATTATTTTTAATTAATATCTTGATAATAACTTCTTATTGAAGAAATGTAGTTATAGTTTGATCTTCTGGATCTTTCCATTAGTGGTAGTATTAAGATAATACAACTCTTGATCCCCATAACTGATAGAAGCAAAAAACGTGTATCAAAGTTATAGGATTTGAATATAGCCTTATATAAATATCACAATGCTAATTGTATAATTTCTTATAATTGTATTTATTTTTCGAATAATTAAAACTAAAATATTAAAATCATAAATTAGTCATTTAAACTTGTCGGTTTGTACAAATCCAAATGAGCTAACATGATTTTTCCAAAACTGCATATATAGCTTTCCAAAACTGCAGCTACACGCAATAATTCCAATAAACTCACTTTAACTTAAATAATGCATGTAGTGTATGTTTTATATGGTGGGATCCAAATGTGTGAGAGAAAATTTGTGTTTGTTGCACACGATTCTTGAATTTTAATTAGTATTTTTTATAATAAATATTATTATGATTATTTTTTATAACAACAATTTCATTTTGAATAAATTTTGGATGCTTCGAAACTAAGTTTGCTCCTTTTAATTTGTAATTTACTATTATTTTTTAGTAGCTTCTATTAAACTCTAATATATTTCTTTATAAACATATCAATTCTCTTATCTTCTTCTTAACCTCTTTTTTCTTTCTAATACTCTATTTCTTTCGCAAAGACAAATATGGTCATGAGTGTAGATCATGATGATGGTGTTAATGCTGATTTCATGTGGGAAAATCATTCATGGAGTGATCTACTAAATTTTGAAAACTTATGTGAAAGTAGTAAGAAAAAGTTAGATATGAAATCATTGAACCATAAAAAAGGACTCAAGGAAGGAGAAGTTCATGAGAATAAAAAACAAAATCGAGGTGAGATTGTGATGAGAAGTGTGAATGACATAAATGGTGGAAGTAAAGATGAAATATATCATGATTTAGATCATGAAATGCATATCTTGGCTGAGAGAGAAAGGAGAAAGAAAATGAGGAACTTGTTCTCTAGTCTTCATGCTTTACTTCCTGAACTACCTTCAAAGGTAAATTTATTTATTATATTGAAAAATATAAATTTATTTTAATTACGTTAGTATGATAGTATTTACTTAAATAGGACGTAGTAAACACACAATATAAGAGATTAACGAGGTTTATATATTAAATAGAAGAACTTAAAATAAAATTACTCCTGAACATATATTAATCATATTTTACTTATCCTCAAATGAAATTTGAGAGTATTGTATGTCTTTGTCCTAAAAATCAACTGAATGATAAGAAGATAATATGCATACAAGGATAACCATCAAAGTAAGACTTTTGTGTTATAATGATTTATTTACTAATTAAAATGATTTTTTTTAATGATTTTTTCTTGCAGGCTAATAATTCAACAATTGTGGATGCAGCCGTGAAGGAAATACAAAATCTAGAGCAAATTGTTGAAAAGTTATAAAAAAAGAAGCAAAAAAAGCTTAAATATGTATCCCTATTTGGAAGTGAGTCATCATCTATGATCAAAATATCACATTGGAATTCCAATGAATCAAGGGAAACAATCATAGCTGGTCATGGATCCTCAAATTATAATAATAACTTTCCTACTAATGCGGTTGCAACTTCATATCATAATTCAAAAACATTAGCACAATCTACACCTCCATCACAACAAGTAGCTTTACGAACATGGTCTTATCAAAATGTTGTGTTAAGTATTTGTGGGGGTGAAGCACAATTCTCCATATGTGCTACTAAAATGTTAGGTCTTTTGACAAGGATTGCTTTTGTATTGGAAAAATATAGAATTGATGTTGTATATGCCAACATTACATGCAATGAAAATGGAAACTTCTACATGATTCAAGCTCAGGTAAGTTACAAACCAAATCTTTATCGTCTTTATGGTTTAATGGTTTATATGTGATATCACTCTATAATACACTAGAACCAAACAACTATAATAATTTATTAACTCATTAAAAAATGTTATTTATCGTGATAACTTAGTTAAATAATGTTGGTTTTTCAGGCTAGACAATGCTTACATGATTCAATTTTATTGGAGGAAACATACAAGCAAACAGCAAGAGAAATTATGATGTTGATTTCTTAAAATTTAGATTATAGAACTTGTCTTTGCATTCCATATAAACTTTAATTTAGTTTCTCCTCTCGAAAACCGTTAGAAATGGCTAAGCTTGCATGATTGCATTAAGATCAAACAAGTATAATATTTTATTTTTATGGAATTATTATTATGTTTTTCATTCGAGGATAGAACTATAATGCTTAAACTAGTTTAAATATGCTATATGTTTTTTTTTTCAATATAAATTGCATCAATTTTATTTAAATTAAATAAATTTATGTTTATGATGGACTAATAGAAACATATTCATTTATATCATTTGAAGTGTGTCACAATTATTATGATAAAAAACAATATACACATGACATGATTTAGAATATTAAATTTCAAGACCTTGCTCTTGCGAAAATCTCTAAAAATATTAATCGTTGTGAATTGGATACCTTAGAAACAAAGTATAATAGTATTCTTTATGATAAAGACACCCATAAGGATTGGTTTAGGGTTACCAAACAAAACAACAAGGATTGGTTATAAACTGCTATTCTTTCCTTTCTCTTCAAACAAGATTACAAGTATACAAGAATAACAAATAACCTCTCTCACTTTTGAATTAGGGTTTTATCTTCTTATTTTCCCTTATACAAAATTTGAGAGACTAGTATGCTATTTATAATAAAACTAACATACTAACCTAATGGGCTTTTTAACAATTACCCATTACAAGCTAACTTAGGGTACAAGCTAACTTAAACAATTGGATCCATAACACAAGGCCTAATTAAACAATAACATGTGAGCATACTTTGACGGCATGCTATTCGTATTAGGGTTTGTTCCAATATTCCATAAATCTCCACCTTGGAACACACCATATACTAACAAGAAACAAACTAGCTTTCTTCATGCAGCTTTATCAACTGCATACAGTGGAAAAACTTTCAACTGGGCAACGTCTTGGTGATCATATCAGCAGCATTATGATCTATCGAAAACTTCAGCACCTTGACTTCTCCATGCTCGATAACCCCTTTAATGAAATGCAGCCTCACATCAATGTGCTTAGTTCACTCATGATAGGTTGAGTTCTTTGACAGTTGTATTGCACTTTGACTATCACATTTAATAGTGATGCTTCAACCTTGAAGTTTCAGATCCTTTGCAAAACCTTCAATGCTTCCTTTACAGCTTCAGTTAGGGCGATATATTCTGCTTCAGTGGGTTTTAAGAAACAACCTTCTGAAGTGTTCCTTTCCAACTAATTGTTGTGCTAAACATAGTAAAAACATATCCAGAAATAGATTTTCTAGAATTCATACTACCTGCATAATCAGAGTCGACATATCCTTCAATTTCCTCACCCAAGGCTCCACCATAAATTAGGACTCTGCTCAGAGAGCCATTTATGTACCTTATAATCCACTTCAATGCTTGCCAGTGATCCTTTCCAAGATTTGACATGTACCTACTTACAAGACTTACTTCATATGCTATGTTGGGTCTAGTACATACCATAACATACATCAAAGAACCTATTATATTAGCATATGTAATGATATTCATATAAGCTCTTTCGACATCAGTATTGGGACACTGATCTATACTCAGCTTGAATTGAGGGTCTGTTGGAGTCACAACAGGCTTTAAATTTTACATACCAAACTTATCAAGAATCTTCTTCCAGTATGCCTCTTGAGATAAGCATAATTTCAACTTCTTTCTATCTCTCCGGATGTCAATCCGAAGAATCTTAGACGCAGCTCCCAGATCCTTCATATTGAACTCCTTATTGAGTTCAACCTTCCCCATCATTACATCTTTGAAATTGTTGCTGGCTATTAGAATATCATCCACATAAAGCAACAAAATAACAAATGAATTACCAAGTGGAAATCTGTAGTAAACACAGTGGTAGGACTGACTTTTGATGAAACTTATACGTTCCATGAACTTTTCGAATCTCTTATTCCACTATTGAGGAGATTGTTTCAGCCCATATAAAGATCTCTTCAGTTTGCACACATACTCTTCTTTCCCCTCTTCGACTACCCTTCAGGTTGCCTCATCAGGATTGTTTCATCAAGATCGCCATACAAGAACGTAGTATTCACATTCATTTGTTCTAGTTCAAGGTCGAACTGTGCCACCATGGCAAACACCATTCGAATGGACCTGTTCTTCATAACAGGAGAGAACACATCATTGAAGTCGACACCTTCTTTCTAAGTGTACCCACTTGCAACCAAACTTACCTTGTATCTCTTCGACGCCACTCCTTTGATTCCTTCCTTAACTTTGAAAATATATTTACATCTGACTAACCTAGATCCAGTAGGTTTCTTGATTAGTTCCTAAGTATTGTTATCATGAAGAGATTTTATCTCATCATCCATGGCCTTCAACCATTCAGTCTTATTTTGACTCCTCATAACTTCCTTATAGTATCTAGGTACTTCGTCTAGAACCTCACTTTCAGAGATTAAGGTAGAAGCTATAAGATCTGCATACCCAAGTCTCTGAGGTGGCTTAATAACTCTTCTTAACTTGTTTCTTTCCAGAAAGTAATCATTATCAGTCTCCTCATCTTTGACAGAAGCTTCTGCTTCTTCTTCGGCTTCATCTAGGTCACGTAATTCAGCATCACTATGCTCCACCTCAACATGAATTTCTCCTTGTTCCAGCTCTTCAGTAACATCTTCAGTTTTATTGAAAGCCATCTCAGCTTCATTGAAAACTACATCTCGACTGGTGATACATCTCTTATGACCTAGCTCTAGATTTTACCTTGTCTTGCCTAATGTGAGCATAGGCTACACAACCAAATACTCTCAGTTTATCAAGATCTGGTGGATGTCCCTACCAAACTTCTTCAGGTGTCTTCATATCTAATGCAGTCAAAGGACATATGTTTATTAGATATGTCGCTGTCGAAATAGCCTCAGCCCAAAACACCTTCTTCAATCCAGCACTAACCAACATGCATCTAACACTTTCTAGGATTGTTTGATTGAATCTCTCAGCTAGACCATTTTGCTAAGGAGTACCTGCTACAGTCGTATGGCTTGAAATCCCAGACTCGACACAGTAATTATCGATAGTTTCATTGCAGAATTCTAGGCAATTATCAGTTCTTAACCTCTTGACCTTTCTACCAGTTTTAGTTTCGACCAGAACCTTCCAACTCTTGAAATTCTCAAAAGTTTCATCCTTTGTTTACTGAATGAATAACCATAACTTTCTGGAACAGTCATCAACTATGGATAGAAAATATCTTGCACCTGAATGTGAAGGATTCCTTGCAGGCCCCCAAAGATCAACATGGATGTAATCAAGGGATCCATGTGTTTTTTGCTTACCTTTGTTAAAATTCACCCTATAGGATTTACCAAATACACAAGGTTCGCAAAAATCCAACTTCTGGACTTTGTCACCACCTAGCAGGTTTTGTATCCCCAGTTCGACCAGGCCTTTTTCGCTGACATGACTCAATCTCATGTGCCATAATTTTGTCTTCGACAACAGTTTTATGGATGCAACATTTGTCGAACCACTTACAACTTCAGCCTCAAGGGTATAAAAGCCTTGTTTATTCATGCCTCTCAAGACTTCCTTCGACCCCTTCATGACTCTTAGGATACTTTTCTCTCCTTGAAAGTCATATCTCTTCTTGTCAAATTCACTAAGAGAAATCAAATTTCTCTTCATAAATACGTCTATCTAGAGCTAACCCTAGATTTTCATAAATACTCATACTCATCTGAAGACCATTCATCAGAATTCCTAGATCTTCATAGAATTTCCCAGAAATTTTGAAGATCCTATGAAGTTCATAGAAAATTGATGAATGTTCATCAAACAAAACTGCAGAAACAAAGGAAGGGGATGAAGGTTTACCTTGATCCATGGTGGTTTTTGGGTTTGTACGACGACGACAATGAGAATCCAGTGAAGAAGTTGCAGAGAGAATTTCACGGCGAGAGGAAGAGTTCGTACGAAATGAACAAATGAATCTCTTCCTCCCCCTTTTATATTGTCTTGAGCTCGCGTGAGGAATCGTAAAATCCAATAATTATTACTTTAGTGCTAGCTCCCAGGTATTATAAATGTAATACGATGATCCTCTACACGTTTCGTTAAAGCTCAAACGTTTTGTCTTCTCAAAAAGAGAATCTTTTGCAGTCTGTTTATCTTCCTCATACGAGCATGTGCCTAACATAAAATTTAGAGGAACTTTGTGGTGACACATACAAGAACGTCACAACAACCACAATCCTCGACACCTTAAGTCATTATCCCTGTTCGAGCACAACGACGTGGAGGGCTCCTGTTCTGGACTGGCCTAGCATATGCCCTACGCCAAATTGAGGTCCAATTCAATATTCAACTGGGCATAAGCCCATTAAGAGATTAGCGAGAATATGACTGTTACGACAAAAGATTCGTTGTCATATAGACATTAGGGACCTCCCTTCACGCGCCATAAGGCCTTCCATGCGGCCAAATGCCTTACAGGTTTACATGAGCGTTGGACCTCCCTTCACTCCTCATTTTCTCACACTTTTGTTTGTCGCACACTGAAACTTACTAGAGCGTTGGAGTAACTTGCAAGTACACCACCCATTCTCCTCACAATCCCAGCTGAAGGCCATGAAGACCTTTCTGAATCCTTTCTGTACAAAAAAACTTGTTGGAGAATTTTCATTTGGATTATTCATCATGTGATGCTTCCCAAGAATCACACAACCAATGCTCTAGATACCAAATGTTGGAATTACACCAAAAACATAGAGAATTCCAAATCAATCTTGACGAATTTTCATAAAACATCTTTATAAAATAATTTACTTCAAAAAATATTGCATATATTCTAAAATAAATGTATAAAATAAAACCATCAAGAATTGAAATTACTAGAATTAACTAAAAAATGGTGGGTTTATGGTGAGACAAGTTGAACGAATAGGTCCGATAGTCTTTCGCGGGCGGTGGTTTTTGGTGGGGCGTGTGGCGATCTTTAACGGGCAGACTTTGGTAGATGACGGATCCAAAATCTCAACCAAACCCACTATTTTTAGTGGGTGCACGGGCCGACCATGCAGACCATGATCCGTTTTACCACCCCAGTTGTAGATATTTATTGGGGGTATTCAATTGATATGAGTCAAATTGTCATCCCTACTCATGGTACCTATAATTATTTTAAATTAATATCTTGATAATAACTTCTTATTGAAGAAATGTACTTATAGCTTGATCTTCTGGATCTTTCCATTAGTGGTAATATTAAGATAATACAACTCTAGAACCTCATAAATGATAGAAGCACTATGCCAAACAAGACCTTAGACAACGCTTTTTTTGGCCTTAGACAGCACTTTAAAGCGCTGTCTAAACCTGCGCTGCTAAAGGTTTAGACAACGCTCTTTTAAATCTGAAAAGCGATGTCTATGCTACCATTAGATAGCGCTTTTTGACATTTTAAGTTATACCTTAGACAATGCTTCTGGTAAAAGAGATGTCTAATACCCACCATTAGACAACGCTTTTTGGACATTTTTAGGTATACCTTAGACAACGCTTTTTGTTTAAAGCGCTGTCTAAGTTATACGAAATGTTTTATATAATTTTCTTAAAACCACAATTTATACCAGGTTTTTCAACCAGAATTTTGACCTGTTTTTGAACCAATTTTTTTCCCGAAAAATATCATAATTTGGATATTCAAAACAATCCATTTTGGCCTATTTAAATGTACCAATTTATGCACCAAAAGCATTGCTTCAAATCTACAAATGTACCAATTCAAACATATATACTTACTAATGTACATATTACTTACAAATGTACATATTACCAATTCAAACATATGTACTTACAAATGTACTAATTCAAACATATATACTTACAAATGTACATATTACTTATACTACTTTTTATACAAATGTACCAATTCAAACATATTACAAATCATTACTTATATTACTTTCGCATCCAACCAAAGCATTGCTTCAAATCTACATAGGTCCTGAAACAACACAAAGATTGTAATTCAATTAAAAGAATACAATATTATAGTTACAAAGTTACACATTTAAATTAGAATGAAAGCAATTGAAAATAAAAAATAATGAAACCAAGGATATCAAATATAATGTACCTCTTTCACTAACATCTCTTTCTTTTCTTTGTTGGAATATTAATTACTTGTTTCTTAGCAATGGGGACGGATGAATTGATCCAAATCCCCTCGTTATGATCATTTCTGATATATGACTCATCGACTATAAGATCCTCATCTTGATTTTTATTCAACTCATTCTGTATAATGCATGACTCATTCTCAACATCAATATCACATTGATCGGCACCGCTATCATCAACCACTTTTTAGAGAAAAGCATTATAGACCATTTTGTACTCCAATATGGAAATTCAAAAAATATCGACCTCTTCTTCCACCCACCTTTGAAAACCTTATGTGCAAAAGGCTTGCCAAACTCAGTATGCACATCTTTCACCTTTTCAAAAACATGGTCACGTGACAATGCGGGTGGAGTTTTGCATGCCAAGTCAGGTGTTTTGCATTGGTTTCACTACGAAACATGTGCCTAAATCTCGGAATTATAGGAAAATACCATAAGACTTTTGCTGGAGACAATCTTTTCTTATATCGAGACAAATCGCAATTAGGGCACTCAGTTAACGATGCATGTTCGTTATGAAACAAAACGAAATCGTTAGGACAAGCATGTATCTTATCATAGATCATGCCAATAGAGCACAACATTTTTTTTGCCTCATAGGTTCGATTAGGAAGAACATTATCCTCCGGTAGCATTTCTCTCATAAGGGCCAACAACTCTGTGAAACTTTTATTCGACCATCCATTGCCCGCCTTTAAGTTGTACAACTTTAATACCGCAGACATTCTTGAGAAATTAGTGCAACCTTTATACAACGGTTTCTCTGCATCGCTTACCAACCTCTCAAACATTTTAGAACAATCATGAAGATCTTCTTCATGTGCTTCTACAATCTCTTCAACTCGATCAGAATCATATGTTTTCGTGTCTTTGTCGTCTGAAGCATAGGTCGTATTACTTTTCCCACTTGGTTCAACATTCTCGTTAATTTTCTCACCATGAAATTTCAAACACTGATAACTTCGATCAATTCCATGCCTCAGTAAATGCGATTTCAATCCATCTGCGTCAACCTTACCAATATAACAACAACGCAAGCAAGGACATTTCATCCGTCTGGGGTTTTTAACGTGTTGAACAACAAACTTAACGAATTCCGCAACCCCATTCTCGTACTCTTTGGACAATCGATCGGCACAGATCCATGTTTTATCCATGTTTTTCCTACTTATAAGAGATACATATTTTCACTACATAAACAACGTAAATCCAAACGACATTTCATATACATAACGTAAAATCCAAACGAAAATAGAGATACATAATCTGATTTTTCACTATTCTTCACAGAATCATAACAACATTGACATTGCCCTAACATAATCAATATTTTCACTATTCTCACAAAATCATATTTATCAAAGAAATATTTGCCCTAACATATTCAATATTTTCCTATTTTCACTATTTTCACTATTCTTCACAAAATATTTACCCTAACATAATCAACATTTACATTGCCTATTTTCACTATTCTTCACAAAATCATATTTATCAAAATACATTTCAATGACATTGCCCTAACATAACAATGACATTCACTACAACAAATATGTACCTTCGCGAAGTAGAGGACGAAGTCAGTAACTTCAAGAAAAGAAAAATTGAGGTTTCCCGTACACCCGAACTCAGTAACTTCACAATCGGCGGCGATAATGGAGGTTTCCCGAGCGGCGTTAATGGACGAACACCTTCACCAACGGCGTTAATGGAGGTTTCAGAAAGAAAAATGGAGTTTCGTTAGGGTTTTCACTGTAGAAGTAACGCATTCGCAGGGGAGAAGAAAGAGGAAAAGAATGATAATATGATTATGAGTTTCTAAATATTTCATTTAATTTGACCTTAGACAGCGCTTTTGTGGAAAGCACTATCTAATGTAGCCCTTAAACAGCGCTTTCCAAAAGTGTTGTCTAAGGGCTACATTAGACAGTGCTTTTGATTTTATTTTATTTTAAATATAAAAAACCTTAGACAGCTGTCGCTCCCCGGATTTTCATCCCGGTGCAAACGCGAACTGTCAACGATGTTGGAGGTTGAGGTTGGATAGAGTCGCCAGCTAGGCATTTTTATCACGAAGGAAAGGTAATGCTGCATAAACCTGGAAAGATATGGATAAGACGGTTGCGAACCAAAAAAACTGAATAAGGGGGTAGGTTACAACCTGGGAAGGTATTAGCACCAAGATCGTCCATCGTACTCGGCGGGATCCATGCATACCTGATTGTGTTTAAAGGGGGTAATTTATGTGCTAACAGTGTATAAAGGGCTAGGGAGGAATGGATGTATGGAGTGTCAGTGCAAGAAGAAAGTGAGTGCTCAAAACTGAGGCTAATAAAAGAGAAACTAGGAGGAGGAGAGGGGGAAGACAAAGAGACTTTTGTTCGATAACCGTTAAGTTATTCCTACATATCCTCTCGTGCAATGAGGAAGTCAGAACACCGTAGTTCGACTCAAAGAGACTTAGTGTTTTTGTTGTGGACTGCTTACTTGCCTATGCTCAAGTGTATGACTCGTCTGGCTCGAGTTCTAACTGTCTTGCATTAGACAGAAGAAGCAAGTTCTCATTTTCGGAGTGAATACGATGAGAAAAGAATCCCAAAGGAGACGTTTATTGTTTGTTTTTGTGTTTTCAGTTTTTTGTTTTTTGGTGTTTTGCATAAGTTAATGAGCTTAAGCTTAAATCAAAGTTTGTAAACTCATTATATCCTCCCAGACCAGGGATAATGAGCCTACTTAAGTATGAGATGAAAATCTCAACTTAATTACCCTAATGATGAAAGATTAAGATCATTAACCTACTTGTGATTATTAAGTGTTTTTGGATTTGTTTTTTGTTAAGTAATGAGTTTAAGCTCTAATCAAGGATTAGTGAACTCATTACACCATCCTAAGAGAAGGATGATAGATGAGGACACTTAAGATGAGGAAGATACCTCAACTTAATCCATGGTTAGGGATTAAAATCAATATATAACAAGCCTTTATTAAAGTGGATTTTAATTAAAGGTGAGATTAAGAAATGGATTTTAGGTTTGTAAAACTAAACCTGAGGGGGACTTGTCCATTGAACACTAGGGTTAGTCCCTCTGAACCAACAGGCAGAGATGTAACCCTAATATAAGGCCCAAGTTACAAGCTTAAGTCTTAATGATTATTAGGTGTTTGGGTTAGGAGGTGTAAACAACTTAAAGGTTTAACACTAAGTATTAAAGTTATACACTCCATCCTAAGACAAGGATATAAGCATAACCCTAATTCATACTCTTAAAGCTTTAACTGTTTAGCCTTGATTATGAGATGAGAAGCAGAGACTCAAGGAGACTCATAGGTAAAAACTAGGGGAGAATATATACACCTAAAGTTATCATGCTTGGATATTCCTATGGTTTGTGAGGCTTAGAGAAATATCTTAAGAAAGTCTTCAGATGGCCACCAAGGAAGAAGAAGCAGATGAAAAGAGAAGAGAAGGGAGAATAGGTTACTTACATCCTGAAGAAGTTAAGTAACCTAAGAGAAAGAAAGGAGCAAGAGAGGGCAAAAGTGAATCAAATTCACTTCAAAGACATGTAAATATGGAAATGAAGAGATAAGAAGAGATTGGATGTGGAGGAAAATCCACATCCTAAACAACTTACCATAATTCCCTGAAAAGTTAGTATGAATGCATAAGGTGTGAAACAAAAGGAAATAAGGCAATTGAAGATGCAATGATGTCAACCAGAAGTGGATACATGATGAAAATAGGCCATGGAGAGATGCAAAGTCATATACCATGCATATGTATGATCATACAAGTGATGGATGCAAAAACAAGCATGTTAGAAGCTTAAGAACACATGAACATACATAAGATGTAATGGATGTAAAACATACCAAATGGATACAAAAATGATCAACCAATGTTCACACATGTCCTAAGATGTATAAGATGGAATACAAATGAATTAGATGTCATGGAAAGTTCACATGATGAAGGTATGCAAAGATGAATGTAAATGAACATGGCAAATTAGGGTTTTTAGAAAGTATGAGATGCACATGATAAAAAAAGAAGCATAACACATGATAAAAAATTGAAATTGCAACCAAATGAACCCTAACCACATATAATATCACTCCCCAAAGATGGAAGTCAGAAGCTAAAACAAAGTCAAGTTATGATTTTTCTAAGTTAGGCTAGGGTTTTGGGTACCTCTTCATGAAAAATGCCAAACAAATGGAAAATGCAATACAAAATTATTATTTAAATGTCCTAGATACTAGATGCAACACGTAAAAGAATGCAAAAAGAACCAAGTACAAAATCATCTTGGTTGATTAGAAATGAATTTTTAAAGTTAGGGTTAGAAAAATAAGAAATTTAGAAACCCTAATTCATGGTTAATTGTCAAAATGTGATCAAGCCCTAAAAGAAATTTGTAAAATGAGTTTATAAATTGTTCTAAACATGTAAGAATGTTTCATGATTTTTTTGTTGATTTTTAAATAACTAAAATTATTTTTAATTAATTAAAATGAATTAATTAATTAATAATACAATTAAATGATTTAAAAATATATTTTTAATTCAAAAATAAAAAATAAAAATGTTTTTGGTTTCTCAAAATTATTTAAAGTAAGAATGCAAAAAATAGGAATTTTATAAAATGTTTTACTATTTTAAATAAACAAAGAAAATAAAATGAAATGAAAATAAAATAAAATGCAAAGTATACTGGATGGATGGATGAGATTGCGCAGGAGAGAGATCAAGGGCCATGATGAGAAGTCTGCTTGACCGAAGGTATGAGAGATCTAAGGTTGTACTTCAAACTTAAGTTTCGCGTGTGATCTAAGGGCCATGGTTTTTTCTGAGTTTATTAGTTTTGTTTTAATTAATTAAATAGAATTAGGGTTTAATGACCTAATCTAAGTCGTCCACGCACTTAATCTAATCAAGATCTGAAGGCCAGCATTCAAACTGGGCAACTAATTATGATTATCCCTAATCACTTTCAGGTGACCGGAGATGTGCTTCGGTCATCTTCTCCGGCCAACTCTCAACCCTAACTCCACCTACAAGCTTCTAAAACTCATCAATCCTGCCCATAATCAATCCCCAAACATCATAGAATACAAATCAACCATCAAATAGCATTTATAACACACATACATGATGAATCAAAGCAAAAACACTTTCACGGGAAAAGTTTTAGATCAACCATACATACTCATTTCTCAACCATTTTCAATTCCAAACATATCAGAGTGATCAGTTAAGCATATAGAATCATTTTATAACAAGAAAGAGAGGTTCTGGAAAAAATGTTCTTGAAGGTTACCTGAACTGAGCTTCTTCAAAATGGAGCTTTCAGGACCTCTTTCTTGTGCAAACTGACTTCTTTGGACCTCCTAAAGCTAGTGAAGTGCTTAGATGAAGCTTATAGTGGCTGGTTTGAGGATTCCAGTTCTGATATGGCAGAAAATGAGGTCTTGATATGTTGTGTTTCAGGCCATGGTGATGGGTGGGAAATGATCCTTAGGTTATGTGTGATTGAATGGTGAAATAATTTTGTAGGTTTGATGGTTGTGGAGTGAGAATCGAAGAAGGGAAGCTTTTTGTGAATTTTGTGCAATCTAAGTATATGCTTGTTATTAACTCTTGTGTGTTGCTATATTTCTCCCATAAAGTGTGAATGGATCATAGAGTAGGTTTGTAGAGGCTGCTGATCACTATTCCAAGAGTATGGGGGAAATTGAAAAAAGTCAAGGTTTGGTGTACTTGAGGTATGGCATGGTGCATAGATGGTTTGATAGCTTGTACTGCATCAACTGAGTTCAAGGAGCACCATTGGATTGAAAGTTGTGAGCTGTAACACTTGATTCAAGAGTTTGTATAGGTTTTGCATTTTCCCTCTTTGTGATTTCTTGAGAAACAAGTCATGGAATCCTTTGGTTCAAGGCTCAATTATGGTCAAGACAAGTTTCATTATGTTGTTATGATGTGTAGCAATGCATTAGAGGTCATAAGAAGGCTTGGAAATCAAAATTGCACATTTCCCTCTTTGGCATGAACTTGAAAATTACAAGATTTTTCCCAACTTTGACTTGCCATATCTTGAGTTCTAGGATGAATCAAGAGGAGTTCTTGTAGGTTTTGAAAATGGTAAGATCAAATCTACAACTTTCATGTTTGAGGAAAATTCATTTGAAGCCTTTTTGATCAAGAAAGAGGAGGTTGAAGATCTTTCCCAAAATGGAAAGTTTCATTACAAGTCATGCCCAAAAATAGAAACTTTTCAAATGGCTCAAAATTCTTCAATCTTGTGAACTTATAAGCATTCCTAAGATCAAATAAAGATCATAGAACCTCAAATTGATGAAGATGACCCTTTGGAACCCTTGTTGGTGTCCTCAGATGCCCTAATTCTGACTTTTCTTGCACAACACGTTACCATTTGATCAGATGACTTCCACAAGGAATTTTTGCTTCAAATTTTATACACATGCTACATATATCATATATAGACCAGTAGAATCAAGAATGACCAAATTTTTTGAGTGTAAGGGCCTCAAACCCAAAACCCTAATTTCTGGTCATCTGTGAAGGAGCCCTGAGCCTGTCTGGACTACTGTGCAATCTTTTGAAATTTTGTGACTTCAAAGCAACCTTGGAGGTATAATATGATCATAGAGCACTCATGGACCCTCTTGGAATGCTTCATGGCCTTTGAGATAGCTCTAACCACTTCTAAGATTCATCTGCTCACAAACCCTAGTTGTGCAACTTATGTAGTGAAATAACTATGCAAAGTGAGATGTGATGATATGCTATGCAGTATGAGGGATCATAAGTAAAGTTGTGAGAAAGATAGAGAGAAAATTTGGGGTGTTTACAGCTGCCCCTATTCAAGCATGAGTTAGTTGTGTAGGATGTAACCGCCTGGCTTAACAGACAAATGAGATAACTTGTGGTTGAATACCAAGACAGTCCAAAATTTGCACTCTTTATTATAAGAAGAAAAGGGATATAAATTGTAATAGACAGTATAGACTGAATATCAAATGATAGCGATGGAGGAAGACCATAGAGTAGAGGACGAATGTTGGGGATAAAAACAGTGAGAAACGCACTGACGGGGACGACCATCATGCTGGGGAAGAAAGAATCCGCGACGGGGACGACCATCGGGTAAAGAAAAGAGAATTTACTGGGGATTTAAAAGCACTAACAGGGACGACCGTCAGGATGAAGAATAAAGAAACCGCGATGGGGACGGCCATCAGGTGAAGAATAAATAAATCAATGATGAGGGACAGTCATCAAAATGTGAAGGACGATCACCGAGTAAGGTACGGCTGCTGAGAGTTATCGCAACATATAACGAATATCAGATAAAAAAATAAACGAAGGGGACGGCCATCGGATATCATGATGAGGGACGGTCATCAAAAGGTGAAGGACGATCACCTAGCAGGGTACGACTGCTGAGAGTTATCGCCACATAGGACGAATGTCAGATAAAAAGATCAACGATGGGGATGGCCATCAGATAACATGATGAGGGAAGGTCATCAAAATAAATGATGAGGTACGGTCATCAAGAGGTGAA
This sequence comes from Lathyrus aphaca, assembly GCA_963966055.1. NCBI lineage: Eukaryota > Viridiplantae > Streptophyta > Magnoliopsida > Fabales > Fabaceae > Lathyrus > Lathyrus aphaca. The sequence goes on from OZ014521.1 coordinate 498,453,948, forward strand.
GGGCGATCCCTAGCAGGGGACGGCTTCTCTATTGGGGATTATCTCGAAAAAGGATGAATGCCGGATAAAAAGATCGACGATGGGGACGGCCATCGGATGAATGATGAGGTACGGTCATCAAAAGGTGAAGGACGATCACCTAAAGATATCACGACATAGGACGAATGTCGGATAGAAAGTTTTTTTGTTGGCGAATTCTGGGGATAGATAAACACGGACGAGTGTTTAAGCTGTAAAAATAAAATGGTAAGTATTTCGACAGTGTGTATAGATTAAAGATATGGACGAGTATCCTTAGAACCACGATACAGACAAGTATCGATAGAAAAAAACACCGACGCGTGTTCAAGGAGTGATGATACGGATGAGTATCAATTGTTTGAACAAAGAACACGGACGAGTGTTATTCTGTCAGGGAGATGCATAAGATACAGACGAGAATCCAAGAATTGTGCATAAGTAGGATATGGACGAGTATCAGGAGGATCGTGTGTAAGTATGTACAAGTATTTGTATTGAGAGTGCAAAAGGACATTTTGGTTTTTATCTGCAGGGGATAAGTTTTTGCACATTGCTGGAGGAGTGATTTTGGTATTTGCAGGTGACTGGCTCAAACCTGGCTTATGATCATGCAAATCTTTGATTTTTTTCGTAATGCTCCATATTAGACGGAATGCTACACTTTGTTTGGGGAGAAATGATGTGAATGCTATGATTATGCAAATGAGAGAAACGAGATCCGAGATCTGAAATCTGCTGGGAGAACGGATCACTGAGCGATCTATGGGGAGAAAGGATCACTGCACGATCTTTCTGGAGAACTCTGGGGAAAGAACTCTGTGGGGACCCCATGCTGGGGATGAGAAAATATGAAAACTTGTTGGGGACAAGGGGTTCAGGCATTTCTTTGGAGATCCTTCTTGGGGAAGAGAGAACTTCTAGGAAGTAATCTATTGGAGGATAACCTTTGTGGGGATACTCTGAGGGGATAAAAAAGCTCCATGGGTGAATACTTTCATCAAGTAGCACTTCTGATGACGTAACGGTCGGCTTGGCTGGAGATACAGTTCCTGATATGCCCCATGCGGTGACAAATTGTCTGCCTTGAGTACATGCAACCTGTTAAACAAAGGAAATTCACAATTGCCCTGAGGTATCCTCAATCGGACTCCGTCATAGGAGTTAGATTCGCTTAAGAGTACATATTTCCTGCAAGCATTTATTAAAAACGGCTTATATGCTTTCATGCAAATGTTGTATTAAGAACTTTGGACATTTTGCAAACAAAACTAAAAGGTACAAAACAAAGTGTGAATGAATATTTGAATTTATTTATTTGTGTGCCCTAAATAGGCGAGTACAGTGAGGAAGCTAATCCCTGAAAGGAGGAGATTGCTACAAAATTGGGAAAATAAAAGTCCTATTTGGCAATGCTGATGTTGATGCTTCCATTTTCCTTTTGTTATAACTTGTATGACCTGAACGCTCTTCTTATCTTGCTTTCTGAAGAAAGTTGATTATGACTGACGCTTTGTCCTTTCGAAGCTTGCCATGTTATATGAGTGATGCAGACGAATTCAGAATGCAGTTGTTCGCTTATTCCCTGATTTTGTCTGGATCTCCCTTTTGGGTTTTAAATCCACAGGGATACCCCTTTTTGCCTGAGCTGTCCGATGTGGCTTTTCAACTCAGCAGGTGTACATTTTTCAATTTTTCCCTAATTTTTGCCCGAGTCTTTTATTCTTTTTTTGACTCGCTGGGATGCCCTATTTTTTCCTGGACTTACATTCTGTTTTTATGTCCAGCGGGTCATGTATGCGAAGTATTTTTTAACTACATCTTAATTCACAGGAGACGGGAAGTCTTCACCATCCATGGTTGCGAGCATCAGTGTTCCACCTGAGAAGACTTTAGTTATCACATAGGGACCTTCATAGTTTGGTGTCCACTTGCCCCTGTGGTCTGTATGAGGAGGAAGGATCCTTTTCAGTACAAGCTATCCCACTTGATATGCCCGAGGTCTGACTTTTTGATCGAAGGCTTTCTTCATCTGCTTCTGATATAACTGACCATGACAGATAGCTGCTAATCTCTTTTCTTCAATCAGGCTCAGTTGGTTATAACGAGATCGGACCCATTTTGCTTCGTCCAGTTTTACATCCATTATTACCCGCAAGGAGGGTAATTCAACTTCAACAGGTAGGACTGCTTCCATACCATACACCAGCTGATAAGGAGTTGTCCCGGTAGATGTTCTGATGGAAGTTTGATACCCATGCAAGGCAGATGGTAACATTTCGTGCCAGTCTTTGTATGTGACTACCATCTTTTGCACAATCTTCTTAATGTTTTTGTTTGTCGCTTCAACAACACCATTCATCTTTGGCCTGTAAGGAGAAGAGTTGTGATGTTGAATTTTGAAGTCCCGGCATAGTTCTGCCATCATCTTGTTGTTAAGGTTTGAACCATTATCAATAATGATTCGCTCGAGAACTCCATATCGACAAATGATATCCCTTTTCAGAAATCAGGCTACCACTTGTCTGGTGACATTTGCATACAAAGCTGCTTCAACCTATTTGGTGAAGTAATCAATGGCTACCAGGATGAATCTGTGACCATTTGAAGCATTTGGTTCAATATTTCCAATCATATCAATGCCCCACATGGCGAAGGGCCAGGGTGAAGACAATATATTCAAAGGATTGGGAGGCACATGCACTTTGTCTGTGTAGATCTGGCATTTATGGCACTTTCTGGCAAAGGCACAATAGTCTGCATCCATTGTGATCCAGTAGTAGCCTGATCTTAACAATTTCTTTGTCATTGCATGTCCTCCGGCATGGGTACCGAAAGAACCTTCATGTACTTCGTGCATTAGTAGGTCTGCTTCCTTCTTGTCAACACATCTGAGCAAGACCCTGTCGAAGTTCTGCTTGTATAAGGAGCCATCAGTATTGAGGAAGAAACTGTCGGCTAACCTTCTCAATGTCTTCTTATCATTAGAAGACACTCCAGGTGGGTATGTCTGAGTTTCCAAGAAGCATTTGATGTCGTGGAACCAAGGTTTGTTGTCAATGACAGTGTCCACAGAGAATATATACGTCGGTCGGTCTAGTCTGGATACTAAAATCGGAGGCACATAGTTGGCGGTCTGTACTTTGATCATAGATGAAATGGTGGCCAAGGCGTCTGCAAACTGATTCTCATCTCGAGGGATGTATTCAAGCTTGACTATTGTGAAGAAAGTCAACAATCTCCTCTTATAGTCATGGTAGGGAACCAGATGCTCTTGATGAGTATACAACTTGCCATTAGTTTGGTTGATCACCAAAGCTGAATCTCTGAATACATTCAATGTTTTGATCCTGAGGTCAATGGCTTCCTCAAGACCCATGATGCAAGCTTCGTACTCTGCTTCGTTGTTAGTGCAGGCAAAGATAAGCCTTGCTGAGAAAGGCATATGGACTCCTTTGGGTGTGATAAGCACTGCACCAACTCCACGACCATTACAATTAACTGCCCCATCGAACATCATAGTCCATGCTTCTTCTGGATCAGACCCTTCAGTGTGAACAGGCTCTTCATAATCTTTTGACTTTAAGAACATGATGTCTTCATCAGGGAAATCAAATCTCATAGGCTGATTGTCATCAATGGATTGCTCAGCCAGATAGTCAGACAATACATTGCCTTTGATGGCCTTCTGAGAGGTATACTGAATGTCATACTCTGTTAGAATCATTTGCCATCTTGCAACCCTTCCGGTAAGTGCTGGTTTCTCAAATATGTACTTGACGGGGTCCATATTTGAGATCAACAAGGTAGTATGAGTCAACATATAATGTCTTAGTCGGCGATCAGCCCACGCTAAAGCACAACAAGTTTTCTCGAGCAGTGAATAACGTTGTTCATAGTCGGTAAACTTTTTGCTTAGGTAGTATATTGCATACTCTTTTCGACCAGACTCGTCATGCTGGCCCAACACAGACCCTATTGATTCATCTAATACTATCAGGTACATTAGTAGAGGTCTTCCTTCAACTGGAGGCATGATAATTGGAGGTTCTTGCAGATACTCCTTAATCTTGTCAAAAGCTTTCTAACAATCATCGTTCCACTTGAATGTTTGTTCCTTTCTAAATAGTTTGAACAAGGGCTTTCAGGTTGCAGTGAGATGAGATATGAACCTTGAAATGTTGTTCAATCTACCTAAGAACCCTCGAATTTCTTTCTTAGTCTTAGGTGCAGGCATTTCCTGAATTGCTTTAACCTTATCGGGGTCAACCTAATTCCTCTTCCGCTTACAATAAACCCCAACAGCTTACCAGAACGTACCCCGAATGTGCACTTGTTAGGGTTTAACCTTAACTGATATTTCCTCAGACGATTTAACAGTTTCAACATATTTACCAAATGCTCCTCCTCTGTTTGGGACTTGGCAATCATGTCATCCACATAGCACTCGATTTCTTTATGGATCATATCGTGGGATAATGTTACCATAGCCCGTTGATATGTTGCACCGGCGTTCTTCAAACCCAACGGCATTACTTTGTAGCAGAATGTGCCCCAGGATGTGATGAAAGTTTTCTTCTCCATGTCTTCAGGTGACATCTTGATCTGATTGTACCCAGAAAATCCGTCCATGAAGGAAAATACCGAGAACTGAGTTGTGTTGTCTACCAATACATCAATGTGAGCTAATGGGAAGTCATCTTTCGGGCTTGCTCTGTTCAGATTCCGGTAATCAACACACATACGCACCTTGCCATCCTTCTTAGGTACGAGTACAATGTTAGCAACCCACGGCAAGTAACTAGTTACAGCAAGAAAACCGGCGTCCCACTGCTTTTGTACTTCCTCTTTGATTTTCATGGCCATGTCTGGGCGAGTACAGTGCAACTTCTATTTAACTGGCGGACAATCTTCTTTCAATGGCAGCTTGTGCATGACAATATTTGTATCCAAACCCGGCATATCCTGATAGGACCAAGCGAACACATCGACATATTCTCGCAGCATACTGATGAGTTGTTCTTTTACCGGAGCTTGCAGACTGGCCCCAATCTTCACTTCCTTCCTATCTTCCTTGGTACCAATATTAATAGTCTCAACCTCCTCCTGATAAGGAGCAATCACCTTTTCCTCTTGTCTCAATAACCTGGCTAGTTCTTCAGGTAAACCGTAGTCTTCTTCAACTCCTTTATCTGCTTGATTAATCGGATAGTCGAAGTCATACAAGGTCGTAGCAGTGTCGTTGTCGGTGCCATCTGGAGGGCTATCTCTGCAAGGGTTGAGATTTGGTTCATTTTAGTGATTGATTTTATCTTATTTAGAAAAAAGTGAATGAAGTTATTATTGGGAAAAACATTGCCATTTATTGTTTTGTGCAAAAATAACAAAAATGAAAAGACAGTGAGAGAAAAGAGATTGTTTGCAAAAAGATGTCCATTGTTCATTAATATTCAATTTGCACAAAATACATATGGTGCTATTACAAAATGAGTCCAAAACATCTTGGGCAAGATGCAGGACTTTGATGCATGCTTAAAACTGGAAATAATAATTACTCTACAGCAGTAACCCTTATAATTTCCTGGGAAGACCAGTTGAGGACTTGTTGGCCCGAGACTCTTGGATGGATCCAACTTTCCAGGTTGTAATCGCTCTCAGCCTCATCTTCCAAAGTGTTGACAGCATCTAGGGTCAGCATTCCCCCACTTATGAACTTGGGAGCTTCAGTAGCCTCCTCTGGAACTTGTCGGGATGGTTTGTAACCCAAACCAAATTTGTCTTCTTTCATCTCCCCCTTCAGCAACTTGCCTCAGCCTTGGGCATTCCCTTCTTCCATAACCTTCCGAGCCTGTTTGTAGGAAGCAATTGAGGTGCCCATCCTTTCCTCTTGGGATGCAGCAAATACCTCAGTTCTAGCTTCGTTGATGTTCAAAGCTTCAAAACCTTTACTCATGGTTTCATGGACCTCTCCATCCATCTCTATGTACTTGTATGTAGCCAGGTGACTGACAAAGATGTCCTCCTCTCCACAGATGGTGATAATTTGGCCCTCCTACTCGTATTTTAACTTCTGGTGAAGGGTCGATGTTACTGCGCTAGTGGCATGAATGCAGGGTCGACCCAATAAACAACTTTAGGCTGGCTGTATGTCCATCACGTAGAAGGTAGTTTTGAAAATTTGTGGGCCAATTATCACAGGCAGCTCAATCTCTCTAAGAACCGATCTCTTAGATCCATCAAAAGCTTTGACAACTAGGTTGCTCAGACGGAGTGCAAGACCATCATACTCCAGCTTGACTAAAGGCTTCTTTGGTAGCACATTGAGTGATGATCCAGTATTAACAAGGACATGAGAAAGTAAGGCACCTTTGCATTACAAAGTGATATGCAAAGCCTTGTTGTGATTACGCCCCTCCGTAGTCAAGTCACCATTGGTGAAACCAAGTCCATGACTAGTATTGACATTTGCGACCACCGTTTCTAACTGATTGACTGTGATTTCCTCAGGCACATAAGCTGCATACAAGACTTTAAGTAGTGCATTCTGGTGAGCCTCAGAACACATGAGCAGAGATTGTATGGAGATTTTGGAGGGTGTTTGGTGGTGTTGATCCACAACTTTGTAATCACTTCTTTTGATAATCCTCATAAACTCGTCTACATCCTGATCAAAGGGTGTCTTCTGAGTTTCTTTTGCAGCTGGCTCTTGTGGCACCACAATTTTGCCTTTTGCTTTGGCAGCAATTTTTGCTTCAGTATTGAATCTGGGAAACTGTGAAGCAAAAAGACGTCTACTCCGAGTGAAGCCTCTGCCTCCCCCAACATTGTCAATTTGTGGTGCAGATGTTGAGGAGTCAAGAGTGATCTTCCTTTCGTGGCCGTAAAGATCCGAACCATAATGCCAAGGCACGACATTGTTGTTATCATAAGGAATAGGTCCAGGCATTGTGATGGTCAATGGACTAATTGCAGTAGAAGAAGGAGTTGTGATAGTCTGTGGATCATAGTAGATGGTGACAGGAGGTCTGATCGAAGATGGTGTAGGTGCAAGAAGCTGCTGATGTGGGTGTTGTTGAAAGTCGTTATTGAGAGATTCTGGAACATGAATGGTTGCTGGATCATAGTAAATGGTAACTGTTGAGATGTCGTCACAAGTGTTTGTTGTTGTTGTAGCCTTTTCCGTTGAAATGACTTTTTCTGGCGTTGTAGATGATTCTTTTGGGATAATGTTTGCTAGAGTTCTAGAAGAGATTTTTGTTGTCTTTGTAGAAGATGGAACTGTTGATGTGATCTGTAGAATGCCTTCTCTGATAAGACTGCTGATACCATTCTTCTGATTTTCACAACCATTAGCAGAAACTTTGCAAGCTTCACAATGGGCCTCACAACCCGAAAACACTTGGCACTTCAATAGTTGAGTTTTCACTTCGGCCAGTGGTATTTGAATACTTGCAATGTCCTTAATCAGAATTGCTGGTTGGTCCTCCTCAATAGTATTTATCCTCGGCCCACTGTGGTTCGGTATTGGATTCTTTGTAACATTTGGTGGAGGTGCAAAATTCAAAGCTTTGGAGTCAATTAGATCTTGGACTTTCATGTGCAAGGCCCTGCACTTCTCTATTGAATGACCAGGTGCATTGGAGTGAAAAGCACATCTGGCATTGACATCATAATTCCTTGGAAGATTCAAAGGATCTGGTGGAGCCAAAGTCCTTAGCTCGGTCAAGTTAAGCTTTAATAGCTGTGGGAGTAAGGATGCATAGGGCATCGGGATGGGATCAATCACCCTGTTAACCTGAGAAGGCCTTTGTTGGAAAGGACGTTGCTGTTTGTTATTGTTGTTGTAAGATCTTTGTTGTTGTTGTGGGAACTGTTGTTGTTGAGGATACTGTTGTTGCTGATGTGCTGGAGCAGGAATGGTGACTGCGGCCACTGATCTTTGCAAGTACTGGGGTCTTCCTCTATTAACATGTACTACATTGGTCTCCCTTGTCCTTCGAGGTCCTGAGAAGGGTTTCCTTCCATTGCTGGAGCTAGCACCGTTGTCAGAAATCTTACCCATCTTCAATAGGCTTTCAATTCTCTCTCCCGCTATGACCACGTCAGCAAAATTAGTGGAAGAGAAAGCAGCAAGTCTATCAATGTAGGTCCCTTGCAAGGTATTCATGAACATATCTGCCATTTCCCTTTCAGACATAGGTGGCTGGACAGCGGCAGCAAGTTATCTCCACCTTCGAGTGTACTCACGGAAGCTTTCCCTGGAAGATTAAGACATACCTATCAAGAGGGTCATATTAGGTGCCATATCCAAGTTGTACTGATATTGGCATATAAATGCCTCAGCTAGATCTTTCCAGTTCTTGACAGAAGCCCTTGATAAGTGTGAATACCACTCTCTGGATGCACCAGTCAAACTGTCTTCGAAATAAAACATCCACAACTTCTCATCCATGGTGTATGCCTTCAGCCTTCCCAGAAAAGACTGCAAATGGGTACGAGGACAGGAGGTACCGTTATACTTTTCAAAACACGGGGGTTTGAACTTGTGAGGAATCCATACCCCTTCAACTAAACCCATATCCATCACATCGAATCCCAAAGAGTTCTGGGATTCCAGCGATCTCAACTTCTCAGATATCTCGTCCAGACGACGATCATAAGCTTCATAAGGAACAGGTCCAGGCACCGTAATGGTAACTTGACTGATTGCTGCAGCGGAAGGAACTGTGATCGTGTGTGGATCGTAGTAGATCGTGACTGGAGATCTGGCAGGAGGTGTCACAGTTTGTTGTTGGAAATTGTTGCTGGGAGGAACATTTGCCGGGTCATAATAGATCGTGACCGTTGAGACATCTTCATTAATGTTTGTTGGCGTTGTAGAAGATTTCGTTGATAAAATGGGTGCTGACATTGTAGAAGAAAAAGTTGTTGAACTCAGATCTATTGAGAAAATGGATGGAAGAACTTCTGGAGTTGTCAAAGAATTAGTAGGAATGATAGTTATTGCGGTTGTAGGAGAAACTGTTGGAGGAATAATTGCTGGTGTTGTAGGAGGATCCATTGTTGCTGAAACAAGAGTTGCTGAAGGAGCTGTTGAAGTAATTTGCAAGATTCCATCTTTGATGAGGCCATCTATGCCAAACCTTAGCTTCTCACAACCATTACTAGCTATTTTGCACGATTCGCAGCAGGCCCCACAGCCCGGGAACACTTGCAATCTTAAAAGTTGAACTTTGACTTCAGCCAGTGGTGTTTGAATCTGTGCAGCATTATCAATTAGTGTAGATGGTTGGTCCTCCTCAATGGAATTTATCCTTGGCCTACCATTATTAGGCATAGGATTTCTGTTAACGTTCGGAGGAGGTGCGAAATTGAGAGCTTTGGAATCGACCAAATCCTGAACCTTCATCTGTAAGGCTCTGCATTTCTCAGTATTGTGACCAGGTGCGTTGGAGTGAAAGGCACACCTAGCATTAACATCATAATTCTTCGGGAGATTAAGAGGATCCGGTGGTGCCAACGTCCTTAACTCAACCAAGTTAAGCTTCAGGAGTTGTGGCAATAAGGAAGCATAAGGCATCGGGATAGGGTCAATTACCTTATTTGCCTGAGATGGCCTCTGTTGAAAGGGACGCTGTTATTGGTTGCTATTGTTGTTGTTGTAGGTTCTTTGTTGCAGAAAATGAGATGGTTGTTGATAGTGATGTTGTTGTTGTTGTTGAGGATATAACGGTTGTTGTGGAACCGGAGCTGGGATGGTAACAACTGCTACTGACCTGTGAGAATACTGGGGTTTGCCCCTGCTTGTGTGAATAACATTTGTTTCCCCCGCCCTACGGGGTCCTGCAAAAGGTTTTCTGGGGTTGCTGGAGGAACTTGCACCATTGTCAGAGATTTTGCCCATCTTTAGAAGACTTTCAATTCTCTCACCAGCTATAACCACATCAGCAAAGCTGGTAGAGGAGAAAGCAGCAAGTCTATCGATATAAGTTCCATGCATGGTGTTCATGAACATGTCAGCCATCTCCCTTTCTGACATGGGTGGCTGGACAACAGCAGCAAGTTGTCTCCATCTCTGAGCATAATCCCGGAAGCTCTCCCTTGAAGACTGAGACATGCCCATTAGAAGGGTTCTATTGGGAGCCATGTCTAGGTTGTACTGGTATTGCCGGATGAAAGCCTCAGCCAAGTCCTTCCAACACCTTATAGTGGCCCTCGTCAGATGCGAATACCATTCTCTTGAAGCTCTAGTCAGACTGTCCTCAAAGTAGAACATCCATAACTTCTCATCCATGGTATAAGCCTCGAGTCTTCCTAGGAACGATTGCAGATGAGTACGCGGGCAGGAGGTACCATTATACTTCTCAAAGCAAGGGGGTTTGAATTTGTGGGGAATCCTCACCCCATCTACCAGCCCCATATCCATTACGTCGAAGCCCAAAGAATTCTGAGATTCCAAAGATCTTAACTTTTCAGCAATATCATCCAATCTTCTATCATACACCTCATCTCCAGCCCCTATAACAGTAAACTGTTCTTCTTGGGGATCCTCTTGCAGGATTCTTCCCCCAGCAGTATTACCTTGAACATTCCTCAGGATGTTAACATCTGGATTCAAATGGGGTCCATACTCTGGAGGGTCAATACGAGGCTTCCCCCATTCATTATTGCTGGTTCCCCTTGTTCCAAGATGGGGCTCCTCAGGTGTCTGTCTTTCTACTAGCTCTCTCAGTCTTTCTTGGCTCTGGGCTAAGCCAGTCATGACAGCCATAAACTGAGACATCTGGTTTCTCATCTCGACTCTTTCGTTTTCCATCTGATTTCTGACCTCATTCAGGTCTTGCTGTACCTGCTCCATTTGAATGCCTGGAAGGTTGTTACGTGTAGGGTACCGGTGTGTGCGGTTGACAGGGAACACTCGGCGACGAGAAATGTTTCCTGAGATCACAACAAAGTTAGACATAATAATAATAAACAAAATCTACAAAACAAAGAAAAAGTCAGTATGCAATGCAGTATGCTTATTTGTTTTCCAAGGTATCCAGTTTGGTTCTTGGTTTTTACCTTTCCAGACCTCGAGGAAGATGCTTGATGTTGTGGAGAAAAGAAGCCCAATGAAAAAAAACTAAATATATTACAAATGATGGAAAATGCATAGTCTGTTTTACAATACAAGCCCATGAAGGGTCAAAAATACCACAAAAGGAAAAGTACATCAAAATTAAAGAACAACAAGCAAAGAGGAATCAGACATCCAATCCATAATCATCTTCTCTGACCTCTTTCAGGAGTGCCTCAGTCACTGGACCAGCTGGGTGCTCTGTAATGGTCCTAATGAGGAGGTTCCTAGTAGAAATGGCAGTAGTCAGCTTCTTATGCCTGTCCTGGTCTTTTGATCTCTTTAACCCTGCTCTAAGCTTCAATTATGATATCTCCTTATGAGCTGCTAACAAGGCTTCCTGCTGCTTCTTCTCATTGGTCTCCAACTGATAAATCTTGGCCTGAGTCCTCTGGTCTTCTTGTGCACGGGCTTCGGTGATCCTGACCCACCTAGCCTAGCTCTCTTGTAGATAGTGCTCAGCCCTAGCTTTCTGAATCTTGGCCTCCTTGCAGGCATTCTTCAATATCTGTTCCCCAACCCTTGCTTTCCTTATGTAGTCCTCTGTCTTTTCAATCTTGGTCAGATGCTCAATCCTGAGCTTTTCCAATCTCTCAATGTCCAGACGACCATCATTTCTTTCCCAAAGAGTCTTCTTCAAGGCCTGAGATAGCTGCTCATTCCTTTCCTTCAACTTTTCAAATTCCTCCAGGATAACTGTTACTGTAGGCTGTACTGTAGATGGTCCAGGTGTGTCTTCCAAGGTGAAAGGCATTCTGGTAATCTGAGCTATAGTACGGGACCAGTCTGTGTACTGAGCTGAAGCAACATTGTTACATCTTCCAAGAATAGCTATCCCTTTTGTCTGGATGTTGTCCCAAGCCCAGGATGCTTGTCTGACAACAACTGAATTAGCTTGCGCTTCGCAGTATAGGGTTTCAGCTAAATCTTGTCCTCTGGGAGGGTGAACTAAGGCATAGCCCAATTGTCTCTTAAACAATAAAGGGTTGTAGTTAATGCAAACTTTTACTCCTATCAGAGGCACATTTGGATATTGCCCACAGCTGGTGATAATGTCCTTCCCTTTGGTGCTCTGGGTGCACCATCTGATATCATCTAAAGTTAAGGCAATGAACCTCTTGGCCCAATTCTTCTGTTGATGTGGGTTCAAGAAAGCATTTGTTTTAGGCAGGTGTCTGAGTAGCCAAGAATAGAACAAAGGAGCACAGCATCTGACCAACTTCCCCCTTTGTTTCTCATACCTTTGATGAATAGAATAGTAAAAATCCCCTAGCAATGTAGGCACTGGGTTCCTCAGCAGAAACAAGTGGATGGCATTCTTACTAACAAATTTAGGCTCATCTGCAAACAATATAGCCCCATATATGTTGAGGGCCAATAATGCACAGACTGCCCTCCATTCTCCCACTGTAGCCTTCAGGATGGCCTATGAAATTCAGAAATCCAAATGTAAACCAGGAATCCCAGCTTTTGTTGTCATGCTTTGCTCAATAAGGACAGGCTCCAAGTACAATGCCCTTTCTATCTCTTTACTTCTGTGTGCAGTCAAATCTGGATTGAAAGGGATCCCTCAACAAAGAAAACTCTTACAACAGAGGCCCCATCTGAAAGTCAGGAAAGGTGAAACATCTCAGTGGAGGGTCATAGAACTGCAAGCATGTGTGGATCATGCTTCTCTGAAAAGGATCAAGATCCATAACCATATCCAAGATACCCCCATAGTGCTCTCTGAACAGTGGGATGTGGTTAGGTGTGATGAGTGATTGGACCTGCCTGATACCAGTCAAAGAAGGTTCAAAGAAGTGATAAGATATGTTGCTCTTCCTGGGAGTAGCCATGAGTGCTGCTGAAAAAGCTGAAGACAAATGCTGATGAAGATCACAGACTGAAGCTGGAGGTAAGTCTTTGACACAATGATGCAGGTGATGATGGAGATAACTGAAGCAGATAACTGAAGGAGACAGTTGAAGCAGAGGTCTAAGCAGAAGAAAGGGTCAAAACCAAACCAAGATATAATGAGGTGGATACCCTGAAAAACAAATAAACAAATGTTAAATGATGCAATGATGATATATGCAAATGATATGCAAGGGTTTGTGATCAAGAGTTGGATTTGATTATCTGTCTTGATACAAGGTCCATGTATGTTCAAAGGTTCAGATGGAGGCTTAGAAATCCAGTAACCAGGGTGGGGGACTCAAATAAAGAGTCACATATCCAGGGTTAATCACAAGAACTGTGCAAAGTGGATTACTCTTAAACAAAATAGTAACAGGGTATGATGTGGCCAAGGGTTCCTGCAAACTTGTAAACAACCCAACCGCCTCACATGTAATGTTCTAGAACAAAGATCCTCAAACTTGGATCAGTTATGAGAAGTGTAAACACTTCTAACCCGGAGGTACAGTGTTTATAATAACCATAAAGGATCCTCATCTAATTCTCCCCAGATTCTGAAGGTCATAATAAAGGTCATCCAGACTTGGCAGGCTTCCCAGATAGCCCTAGCACTACAGGAAATCTGTAGCATAGAGTTCTCAAGAAGAAACCCACATCTGAACCGTGTTTCATATTCTCACACCAGACCGAAATGGAATGGGAAAGAACATGAACCACTCTAGCCTAGGTGTCACTCAGGTCCCAGGTATAGGACCTTAAGCTCTCAATAGAACCCCACCCACCAAAACAGAAAACCAGATCCAGCAATGACAGTATGAAATAATGCAAAAAACTGTAAAGAAAGCTGTAAATAAAGCTGTACATAAAGCAATAAATAAAGTAAAATAAATAAACACACATAGCACATAACACACCAGTAAACAAAAATCAAACAAGCGCTAGGAGGAACCCACCAAAAGAACCACAAGCCATGGTTGCAGTATAAGGGTCCCCAGCAGAGTCGCCAAGCTGTCGCTCCAACCTGATGACACCTGGCCGGAAGGGGTACAGACACGAACGGTCGGTGAAAGGAGAAATGAAGTGAAATGAAAAGAGTCGCCGGCTAGGCATTTTTATCCCGAAGGTAAGGTAATGATGCATAAACCTAAGAAAAGATGGATAAGACGGTCGCGAACTAGAGAAACTGAGAAAGGGGGTTGGTTACAACCTGGGAAGGTATTAGCACCCAGATTATCAGTCGTACTCGACGGGATCCACGCTTAAAAGATTTGTGTTTAAAGGGGTAGTGTCAGTGCTATCTGTGTGCAAAAGCTGAAAAAGAATGTACATGTGTCAGTGCAAAAGAAATGTGAAGTGAATTGCTCAGGAATGAGGCTTAAAGAATAATGCTGGAAGAGGGGGAATATATAGAGACTTTTGTTTGATAATAGTTAAGTTATGCCTACGTATCCTCTCGTGCAATGAGGAAGTCAGAACACCGTAGTTCGACTCAAAGAGACTGAAAGATGAATTGACTTGTGAACTGCTTGCTTGCCTATGCTCAAGTGTATGACCTGTCTGGCTCAGGTGCTAACTGTCTTGCATTAGACGGAAGAAGCGAGTTCTCGTTTATGAATGAGTGTGATGAGAAAGGAATCCCGAAGGAGACGATTATTGTTTGTTTTTGGTATTTTCAATCTTTTATTGCTTTTGGAGTTTGTCATAAGAAAATGAGCTTAAGCCTAAACCAAGGGTTAGTAAACTCATCACATCCTCCCTCTGGTTAGGGGTAATGAGAATTCCTTAAGTATGAAGTAGACACCTCACACTTAATCACCATGATGTAGGATTAAGATCATTAACCTACTTGCATTTATTTAGATGATTTTGGAGTTTTTTGTTTAGTGTTAAGTAATGAGTTTAAGTCATATTAGAGTAGATTTTAGCTAATGATAAGATTAAGAAATGGATTTTATGGTTTGTAAGACAACTTGAGGGGGACTTGTCCATTAACACTAGGGTTAGTCCTTCTTAACCAATTAAGGAAGAATTAGAACCCTAATGCAAGGCCCAAGTTACAAGCTTGATGTCTTAGTGATTATTAGGTGAATTGATTAAAGGATTTAAACACATTAAGGGTTTAACACTTAGGATTAAAGTTATACACTCCATCCTAATAGAAAGATGCAGGCATAAGCTTAATCACAAAGCCTTAAAACCTTTAAGGCTTAGTTCTTGATTAAGAGATGAGAAGAGAAGACACAAAGATGACACAAAGGTAAAACTAATGGGGGGGACTAATCAAACCTTAATTGTGATCATGCTTGGGTATTCCTAGGGTTTATGAGGCTTGCAAGAGATCTTCATGGAAAAGCCACCAAGGAAGAAGCAGGATGGAAGGAGGAGAAGCAGAAAGGAGCAAGACAACTTACTTCACTTAAGAAGACAAGTTACTTGAAGAAAGAAAGTGAGGAGGGAACATGAATGAGCAAGCTCACTCTAATACAAAAGAATAATACAGCAATGAATGCATAAGAGAGAAGAGATTATGAGAAGTGAAGGCAAATTCACTTCTCAAACACTTACCACCTGAAAATTTAGCAAAAGGAAATGAAATGAAATGAAAGTGGGATGAAATGCCAAGATGAAAACCAAAACCAGAAGTATGTTCATGATTCTAATGATGCAAATAGATGACATAAATGTATGTCATGAGATGAAGATGATCATACCAAGGATGGGAATGCAAATGAAGCATATAAGAGGCATGAAAGTTCATGAATGCACATGGAATGAAATTAAAGCAAAGCATGGCAAATGGATGATGCAATGATCAAGCATGATTCTAATGTGTCCTAAGATGTCTTATATGTCATGTGAATGCACAAAATGTCATGGCAAGTTCATGTATGCAAGCTTATACAAGATGGATGCAAATGAAGGTGCAAATTAGGGTTATATGAACATGTGAGATGCAAAACTCAAAAACAGAAGCAAAACACAAGATAAAAAATTGAAAATGAAACCAAAGGAACCCTAAACCTATACTAAGCTACCATCCAAAGGGGGAGGTCAGAAGCTTAACCTAGAAGGACTTATGATTTTTCTAAGTTTCTAGGGTTTTAAGGGTGATCCTAAGGATAAAATGCCAAACAAATTGAAAATGCATTATAAAAATGAAACAAAATTTTTTTTAGATGCTTGAAACCATGTACAACACAATGCAAAAATAATCATTCATAAACTCACTTTGGTTCAAAAGTTATGAATTTTTGAAGTTAGGGTTAAAAATATTCAAATTTAAGAACCCTAATTCAATTGAAAAATGTCAAAGTATGATCAAAACCAAAAAGAAATTTGTATGGTGAGTTTGTAAATGCTTCTAAATGTTTGAAAATACTCTCTGAATTATTTTGTGATTTTTAAATACCTAAATGTATTTTTAATTAATTAATTTTCATTAACTAATTAAAAATAACATTTAAATGATTTAAAAATAATGTTTTAACGCAAAAAATAAAAATAAAAATATTTTTTGGTTCTGAAAAATTAATTAAAGGTTGGATAAAAAATTTCAGAATTTTTTGACTATTTTTGCTATTTTTAAAAATTCGTATGAAATAAAATAAAATAAATGAATTTAAAATGAAAATAAAAAGAAAGTAAACAGGATGGAAGGCTGAGATGCAATCTGGGCTTGAAAGGGTTGACTGGGCGCGCATCTGGACGACCCAGGTTCAAACCCTAATAATCCTAATTAATTAAATATTAAACCTAAAATTAAAACTAATGGTGAGATCCAGACCACACAAACACGCGCGGGAAGCTCTATCTGACGGCTCAAATTCAAAATAAGCCCTAACCCTAATTAATTAACTTAATTACTTTCAGGTGGCCGGAAATGACCTCCGATCATCTTCTCCGGCCACACCCTTCCCTGAGAATTTCAATCTCACTCCCTAGGCCATTTCTGGAGCTCTAAAGCTCCAGATTCGTTCCTTTCACTCCCCTAAACCTAAATCCACCCTCAAACATGATTTATTTTCAGCCATTAACAAGATTCGAACCAAAGAACAAAAATTGCAAAACTTTCAGACAAACCATACATCCTCATTTCTTCACCATTTTCAATAATTTAAAGTTCATTACACTCAGGGGATCAAACTCAACCAATTAAGAACTTAAAACAAAGGATCTGGAAAAATGTTTTCACATGGCTACCTGAGATGAAGCTTTCAACCCTAGAGCTTTCAGGCTGCTTCTTTGCTTCCAAACACCTCCTATGATCTCCCTGAAGAAGCTTTGATGCTTGGTTGGAGTTTTTTGTGGCTGGTTTGTGAGTTTGATGAAGTTCAGTTCAAAGGGGGAAGGAAATCATGTTTTGTGTATGGTAGCTTTTAAGGCAAAATGAAGGGTGGGAAATGATCAGAGAGTGAAGCTGAGATGAATGGTGGTGTTGGTTTGAAGAAAGAATGGCTGAGTTGGGAGATTCGATAGAAAATGCAAAGAGGGAGGTTTTTGTGAATGTTGACTTGTGGGAGAGTTCAAGCTATGTTCTTGTTATGTTTGGCTTGCATTTGATTAGTATAAACAAATGTGATTGGTCAGAAAGTTGGTAATGGCATAGTGTGATTAGTATGGCTTGTTTTGAAAAAAGTCAAGGTTATGTGTCCTTTGAGGTATGGTAAAGTTCAGGCCAAGGACAAAAGCATGTCTGGTGCAGCTGTGATCAAGGAGAACCATGGAAATGAGATTGAGGCAAATCAGCAAGTGGATGGAAGTTTATGTGTTATTTTGCAAATTCCATGAAGTTTGGCCCTTTTGTAATTTCTTCATGTACAAGTCATGAAATGAAATGATTCAAAGCACAAATATGATCCTTAGAGGTCATATGAGCATGTTGTGAAACTTTTGTGCATATTTGAAGCCTTTAGAATGCCTTATCATGCCATTTTGCAAAATGCCTCTTTGGTGTAAAAAGTGATTTTTATGTGATTTTTCCCAACTTTGGAAAGCCACAACTTGAGTTCCAAAACGAACTAGATCTTGTTCTTGTACTTTTTGGAAAGGGAATGATCCAATCTACAACTTTAATGACCAAGAATTTTTCATTTGAAGCATTTTTGGTTAAGAAAGAGGAGGTTGAAAAATTTTCCCAAAATGGAAAGTTTACATTACAAGTCATTTCCATATTTGGCAACTTTTGGTTTAGCCCACTTTTCTTCAAATTTGTGAACTTCTAAGCACTCGAATGGTCAAATAAAAACCATATAACTTCATTTTTATGAAAAATCCATTTTGGTTCCATGTTGGCAGGGCCTCAGATGCCTTGATTTTGCTTTGACTTGCTCAAGAAGTTACCCAGTGATCAGATGACTTCCACAATGAATTTTTCCATCAAACTTGGTATGCATGATCCTTATATCATATAGATGCCAATAGAAATAAGAATGACCAAAAAGATTGGAGTTATGTCCTCTGAAACCAAAACCCTAATTTTAGGTCATCTGTGCAGTTAAACCTGGCTCTGCTTCCATGCCTTGCAAATTCTTGTGATTTTTTGACTTTCTTGATCTTGGGAGGATATAATATGATGATTGAACATAGATGGACCCTCTTGAGATGACTGGAGACCTTTGGGGTGGCTCAGATGGCTCATGGATGGCTCAGATCACAAACCCTAGATGCAGATGACTTTGAACCAATGCAGTGAAGCAAAAATGCAACATGATATGATATGATTGAACTTATGCAAATGAGAAGATCACAAGCCATTGTGTGAATTGAGTGAGGGAAAATTTGGGGTGTTTACACATATGCATTGTTTCATTTCATTTCTTTCCTTATGCATCTTGTGCTAACTTTTCAGGTTAATGGTAAGTTGTTTGGGAGGTGTATTTGCCTTCACCTCCTACCTCTTCTCATCTCTTCTTATTGCACTCTTTCTGCATTTTTGTTTGTATTTGAGTGGGCTTGCCTCACTTGTACTTCTCTTCCTTTCTTTCTCTTCTCATCTCCTTCTTTTCATCTTGCTTCTCCTTGGTGGCTTCCTTGAAGACTTCTCCTTTTAAGCCTCACAAAACCATAGGATGCCTAAGCATGATAATTTCTAGGATTGATAGTTTTCCTTAGACTTTTTCCTTTGAGTCTTCTTTGTGTCTCTCTTCTCATCTCATCATTAGAGACTAAAACTTTAAGGTTTTAGGACTTTTGAATTAGGGTTATGCCTGCATCCTTATCTTAGGATGGAGTGTATAACTTTAATCCTAAGTGTTAAACCCTTAATCTGTTTAAACCTCTTAATCAATCCATCTAATAATCACTAAGACATTAACTTGTAACTTGGGACTTACATTAGGGTTCTAATTCTTCCTTTATGGTTAAGAAGGACTAACCCTAGTGTTTAATGGACAAGTCCCCCTCAAGTTGTCTTACAAACCATAAAATTCATTTCTTAATCTCACCCTTAATTAAAATCCACTTAATAAAGGTTTTGTTATATAATGAATTTAATCCCTAACCATGGATTAATTTGAGGTATCTTCCTCAGCTTAAGTGTTCTCGTCTATTATCCTTCTATTAGGATGGTGTAATGAGTCCACTAATCTGTGATTAGAGATTAAACTCATTACTTAACACTAAACAAAAACCCAAAAAAACATCTAATTAATCACAAGTAGGTTAATGATCTTAATCCTACATCATCATGGCAATTAAGTTGAGATGCTTATCTCATACTTAAGTAGGCTCATTATCCCTAATCAGGGAGGATATTAAGAGTTTACAAGCCCTTGATTTAGGCTTAAGCTCATTAACTTATGCAAAGCACCAAAAAACAATAACAAAACTGAAAACACAAAAAAAAACAATAATCGTCTCCTTCGGGATTCTTTTCTCATCATCTTCATTCACAAGCGAGAACTTGCTTCTTCCGTCTAATGCAAGACAGTTAGCACTCGAGCCAGACGAGTCATACACTTGAGCATAGACAAGCAAGCAGTTCACAGTGAATTCATTTTCCAGTCTCTTTGAGTCGAACTACGGTGTTCTTACTTCCTCATTGCACGCGAGGATACGTAGGCATAACTTAACAGTTATCGAACAAAAGTCTTTGTGTCTTCCCCCCTCTTTTAGCATTCTCTTTTAAGCCTCAGATCCTGAGCAATTCACTTTTTTTTGCACTGACACTTGTATATTCTTTTCCAGCTTTTGTACACAGATAACACATATTCTTACCCCTTTAAACACAATCATTTAAGCGTGGATCCCGTCGAGAATGACGGACAATCTGGGTGCTAATACCTTCCCAGGTTGTAACCAACCCCCTTTCTCAGTTTCTCTGGTTCGCAACCGTCTTATCCATCTTTTTTCTAGGTTTATGCATCATTACCTTTCCTTCGGGATAAAAATGCCTATTTGCCGACTCTATTCACCTTCATTTAATCTTCTCCTTTTGTCGACCGTTCGCGTTTGTACCCTATCTGGACCTGGTGTCTTTTCGAGAGAGCGACACACAAGGTCTCCATCAATAATAACGTAATAAGGAGTCACAAAGCTTACAATAATTAGTGAGTCATCCGTACCAAACTTAAATCATCCTTAGTATACTCACAAATTTCCATAACACTTTCCTATTGCATACAATATTCCACTTACTCACCTTTTAATATCATCCAAAGTATTTTATTAAATACAAGGTATTACATAAGCTTACATGATTGCATTAAGATCAAACAAGTATAATATTTTGTTTTTATGGAATTATTATTGTGTTTTTCATTTGAGACTAGAACTACAATGTTTAAACTAACCAATCATCACAACAACATCAAGGAAAATAAAACTAACAAATGTTAGAGAGAGAAGCTCCAACATCTGTCTAACCTTCTTCATCGTGACTTTGAGATTTAAGGTACTACCATGGACTAGAAGCTAGCAAGGAGGAATAATTTCAGGAACATAGCACGGAGATGGGACGTGTTCCCGTTGGGTAGATTATCAAGACCAGAGGCCGATCTTAACTTAGTCTCAGTGTTTTTCTCAAAGATACCAGATAGGATAAAATTGGAGGATATTATTGGGTTTTTTGGTTCTTAAGGTGATATTGTGGAGGTGGTTATTTCCCCGAGACGGAACAAACTGGGAAAGCGGTACGGTTTCACAAGGTTCATAAGAGTCCAAGTCGCGAGGGTTCTTACCGTGAAGTTAGATAACATTCAGATCGATGGAAGGAAAATTCATGTGAATCCTCCGAGATTCGAAAGAAAATGATAGAGGAAGATGAATATGGATACAAGGAAAGAGTTTAGAGGTGTCACTCAGTTGAATATTCATCAACATTTTGGTGTGCATAGGAACCAGCAAAGGGTCATTAGCAGTTTACAAGGAGGACCAGATGTAAATCCTTTGCAGAGGTGGTTGGAGCATCGGTTCGATTTTCTGATAAGGAGGACCAAACGATTTTTTCCTATCATTCTAACGCGGGGCATGTGGAGAGGCTAAAGAAGGCGTACATTGGAGAGGTTCAAATTCCGGGGACGACGTTCAATATTCAAACTTTCTTTAAGTAAGAGGGGTACTTTAAAATAAAAGTCACTCCTTTAGGAGCCAATTTCTGCTTGCTGGAAGAAATAGAAGGGGATGCCATTGAAGATTGATCGTGGAAGGGGAAAATTGGGGGAGTCAATGGCTCATTTCTATTCGACCATGGACGAAGAGGGATATGGACAATGACAGAGTCATGTGAGTAATGTGTATGGATAGGGATTGGTACTGAACATGGTTAAGTGTTTGATAAACTTTTCATCACAGTCAGAACCGGAGCTCTGATGCATATTGAAGTGAGAAAAACACAATAAAGTGAGGTTTGAATTGGGGTTTTCAAAAAACAAAAGCTTTTTACCCATTCAAAAAAATCAACGCTGAAGAGCAAATAGAGAAAATAAGACAATAATTTTTAACTGGTTCACTTGAAAACGTCAAAGTTAATTCAGCCCACTTGCTCAACTGATTACAACTGCACTAGCAACTGCAGGTGACTAACAAACCACAAAGATGCAAAATCTATGTCTTCTCAAGGATTTTGTCCTAACTGGTCCCTTAAGTAAATACAAGCAACAATTTGAAGAAGAGTTGTTACAAGGATTTATTTTACACAAACAGATATAAACTAGTTAAAAACATAATAGACTTAAAGATAAATTCTGCATAATAATTCTATTGTTGCGGGCAACAGTCTCTTCGAATTCTTGGACATCAATTCTTCAAGTCTTCAAGTATTTAAATAGCCCGTAGAAAATACATTTGTTGAAGGGAAGATTGATAATTCTTCATGAATTAGTTGGCGACTTGAGCAGCAATTTGATACGAATGGTACAACAAAATGTATTGTACTGATTTCCTCACTCCATAAAATGCATGTAGTGGAAAGAATATTTGATTTATACCATGTACTATTTTCCCTGATATAAACTATCCCTTATCTTCTTTTCCTTAGTGGCTTCTGGATAAAAGTTATTTAAAGCATAAGTTAGAAGAGTTGATTTTTCTTAAGTTCAGAAACTTCAATCATCAATCAAAAGCTTGATCACATCAATATCTTACTTGAGATTCTTTAGAGTCTTCAAGAAATTTCAGCAAGTAGAACTTCAGAAGCTTGAGCAGTCTTCAGAAGCGAATTGATGAAAGTCACACGTCAGAAGCAAGGTCCGAGATTACATTGCAACAACAACATAAAATTTTCTCAGAAGCTTCTTAATCCGTAAATTTGAGCAAAAGAGATCCATATCAATATATTCAGAATCTTGAAACGTTTCATGTTCGTCAAAATAAACACGGTTTGCTAAAGATACACAATAACAAATTGTTAGGGGTACTAAAATAGTCACCAATACCATCAGCTGCTAGAGTATTGTCATTTGAAAATTTCACACCAATATTTCCTACCAGTCATGTGTGATAAGCATCCTGAGTCCAAGTACCATTGATCTTGGAATATCTCTTCATCTCTTGTTGTGACCATCAACAAAATCTATTCTTCTTCATGTTTTTCCATATTTGAATCAACTTCTTGATTCTTCTTATTTTCAAGACAATTACTAAAATAGTGACCATACTTCTTACAATTGTAAAAATAAATGTGACTTTTATCTGGATTTTGACCACCACTTCTTACTCTACCTGCAACACCACATCTTTGGTTGCCTTGGTTCCAGGGTTTTATTTGATTTGACTAGCCTCCTTCTTGCTTATTTTGACTAGTCGAATTGCTGTATCCACCTCTGCCTTTGTTGTCGAACACATTTCCTTTGCCTTTTTTATCTATTAATGATTGAGCCTGTAGAGCCACATCACTCTTCGACTTACCTACTGCTCTTTAAGTCATTCTTTGTTCATGATATTCAAGCGTCCCTTAAAGATATTCTTTTGTCACCTTCGGAAAATATTTTGACTCTTCTATGGCTACTACCACATGGTCGAACTTTTGAGCCAAAAATCTCAAAATATTTGAGACAATTGCTTTTATCGTCAGCGTTTCTCCATATGATTTGATGTGATTCACAACTTTCGTAACTCTTGTGAAGAAATCTGTTATGCTTTCATTTTCTTTCATCTGAATCAATTCATAAGCCCTTTTGTGAGTTTGTAACCTCAACTTTTTCACCTTTTCTATGCCTCCAAACAACTTCTCCAGAATTTCCCACGCATCCTTGGCTGATTATGCATCACTAACCTTCTCAAAGTTATCTGGATTAACACATTAATGGATTATAAAGAGAGATTTATAATATTACTTCTTCAATTCTTCGTGCGTAGCCTTTTCTTGATTTGTTGTGTTCTTTACAACGGCGGAGCATTTCTTACACTTCTTTGTGTGAGACACACCACATATCCACCTAAAACCTTAAGGTGATAGGTGGGTGGTTTCTCTCACTTATATAGTGTTCAATCTTCCATTTTCTAATCAATGTGAGACTTCTTCTTCATATTTTATTCTCAACAAGTATTTATTGATTTTCATTTTTTAATAGACTAATAGGTTTATTTTTACATTTCAATTAGATTTTCAACTTATTTTTTAGAACAAGTTTTATAAAGCATCTTTTTAGCAAATTTTATTTCAAAAAATATTGCATATATTCTAAAAGAAATGTATAAAATAAAACCATCAAGAATTGGAATTACTAGAATTAACTAAAAAATGGCGGGATTATGGTGAGACAAGTTGAACGAATAGGTCTGACAGGATTTCTTGGGCGGTGGTTTTTGGTGGGGAGGAAGGCGGTCTTTAGCGGGGCAGGCTTTGGTAGATGACGGGTCAAAAATCTTAACCCAACCCTATCGCTCCCGGGATTTTTATCCTAGTACAAACGCGAAAGTGGCGCGGAAAAGGTAGAGTCGCCAGCCAAGCATTTTTATCCCGAAGGAATGGGAAAGGTAATGCTGCACAAACCCGAGGAAGAAGGAAAGGACGAGGTCCTGCGAACCAAAGATCTGGGTCCGGAAGTCAGTTACGACCTATAAAGGTATTAGCACCCCAGATCGTCCGTCGTACCCGACGGGATCCACGCTTGTTAGTTTGTTTCAAAGGGTGAGAAAATTAAGTTGTTGTTGAATAAAACGCTGACTGGAATGGGAAATGAAATGAGAAAGGGAATTAGAAAATAGATCAAAAATAAGGAATGGGGAAAATGTAGGGAAAATAAAGAAAGTGCTCGAACGGGCCCTACCCCGCTGCCTACGTACCTCATCGAAAAATTGAGGATCAGAGTCGACGTAGTTCGCCTAAATAAGGCGGAAACTTGTTTGTGTTTTTCAGGATGACATTGCCATAGTTCTAACTCGGGTGTTACCGGCTCTGACTCGAGTGTGTTTACCGTATCGTTGTTTAAACTGTCGAGGTAAGTCGTATTCGTCCGTAAAGAGTATGAGATGAGAAGAGAAGACGCGACATCTTTGTTTGTTGTCTTTGTTTTAGAAGTGTTTTGAGTTTATTGTTTGTATAATTTATTTTGTGTTTTGGTGTTTATCTTTTGAGGTGAGAAAAATGTGAGAAAGAGGCTCAAATCGGAAAAGGAAAAAAACTAAGGGGAACTAAGACCAACCCTAAGTTGTTTTATTCAATACCAAAGGGAGATCTTAATGGATTGTGTGGTTTTATAATCCTAATGAGGAAAGGAAAAGAAAAACAGAGGATTAGAATGTAACTTACTTCCTAAGGAAGGTAAGTTAATTCTAACAACGGGGAGAGCCTAAAAAGCACAAGCATAGTGTAAAAAAATGCAATTTGAAGGCATAAGAAATAAAAGGATAAGGTAAAGGAAACATACCTCAACCTCCCTACAAAACAAGGGTTAGTGGTACACATTTAATGAAAAGGAAAGGGGTAAACACATACCAAACAATTCCTAAAGAAGCTAGGACATATACTTGACTTTATTCTAAGCCTAAAGATACTAAAAGCTATGCTAAGCTAAAATCCAGCGGCTATTTACAGCTCTTAAATACACAAACAACTATTGAAGGTAACACACAACATACTACAGCTATCAAACATCATAAAAAATGGGTGTAAAAAGTATGAACATACAACAAACAGCACACTTTTATCAGCTACTACATTTAATCACATCTATAAAAAAGTAAGGCTGATTTGACTTATTTTCAATTGTGCATTCACAAGTGACCATTCATGAACACATATCATTTTAACATTGAAGAAAACCAATAAGCATTAGATTGGCATGGATTTACAAGCATGTGAACATATTAAAGAATGGAATCAAAGAACATTCACAAAGTAATAATTGAGCATTTTCATGATAAACACTTATTGACAAACAAACACAAAGTGAACATGCATACATTGCAATCAAGCAACCAAATAAAACATGTATCAATGGCATACAAAATTAAGAATTAAGCATTATCATGGAAGTGTAGCAATTAAGCAAACAAGAATGCGTGAATTCTTTCATTTTTAAGCAACAACATAACATGCAATTATGTGCTCCTATGGCCAAAACTTGCATTGATCACATACATAATTCAAAACATGATTTTAGATCATTATTAGCATGCAAAGGAAGAGGTTCAAACATGTCATCAACTTCACAATTTATTAAGAGTACAAGATTAACATTTAAGCACATCAACCTGAAACTAACGAAACACATGTCGAAAGCTACCTAAAATCCAGAATCTTGCACCAAAAGTAAGCCTAATAATTCTCTAAAATCATGATATACAAGTCCACAAATGTTAGAGAAGCAATGGCAGCCAAACATGCATGCGAACAAACAATATTCACAAATTTCAACAGCGTTAATCGGTTAACCAATTGGTTAACCTATTAACGGACTGTAAAAATGGGAAAACAACGCAGATAATAGACGCGTTAACCAGATAACCGAATGGGTAACCGGTTAACACTGAATAGAAAGGAAAAAACAGCTTAGAAAAAGCACTTCTATCCTACCAACTTATTTCCGAAAGTTCCTATGATTAATCTATCAATTGAACACGAATTCTACACCTAAAAGCCATAATCTAAACCTTAATAGCACCTAGAATAAGCTATAATTCTAGCTACGAACAACAAAGTGATCAAATCGTAATCAAAACGAAATTAAACGGTAAAGCGCATACACAATGATAAACACACGAAGAATGCCATCATGGCGAGATGAAGAGAAATAACTTAAATCATGAAGAGGATTTAGATCACGAACCTACGAAGCGGAGGATTGCTTCGGTGAGTGTTGCGGTGTAGATCGAAATGCAAATGGAGAAGAAAACCAGAAATCCGCGAATGCAAAATAAATGCGATTCGATCTTGATGGACACTTGATCAATAACCTCCAATAAGCTCAAAACTCCTCCAAAATCAGAATTGATTCTTCAAATAAGCTTCACAATGAGATGATTGATGAAGGTTTAAGCTTCAAGTTCTTCAAATTCCAATGAAGAATTTGAAGAACTTCTAGGAAGAAGCTTTGGTGAGAGGTGGAAAATGGTGGAAAATTTTGAGAGACGAATGAAAGAGATTAAATGAAAATGGTGAAAAATGTGGTGGAAAATGAGAGAGGGGCTTTGCTTTGGGATGAAGTGGGTTTATATAATGTGTAGGATTGTGTCATGCACCAAATTTGTCCTACCTTTTTATTTTACTGTCTAATCAATATTTAAAAATCCAAAAATATGTATCATTTTATTTTCTGTCTAACCGCATGTTAAAAAATCCAAAAAATATGTTATTTTCTTTTGTGCGAAAAAAATCGAGTCAGTTTGAGTTTGACATTGTTTGTGTATCCGGTGTTGTGTGTGGAGCCATCTGCCCGATTATTACTTTTATTTTTTTAATCATTTTATTTTATTTAACTTTCCAATTTAATTTTTACAATTTCTAATTTATATTTTCTTTTAACCCATTTCATATTTTTCTCACTTCATATCCATAATTTATTTAGTTACCATTCATTTATGTTTATGTTTTTCATTATGCAAAAATACCAAAAAATATGTTCCATTAGCTTTTTATTCATATGTCACTTTATTTCAAAAAGATATCAAAATTAGTTTTGTTCATATGTTTATATCACTTTATTCCAAAAAAAATCAAAATATTAAATTGTAGATTCCTTTGATTAATATTGTTTTATAAACATTATGTATATATATATATGCTTTTCACTATTAGTATTATTGTTATTATTATTATTCCCTTTTTATTTTTATTTTTTCTGTTAACTTTATTCTTATCTTATTATTATTATTATTTATTATTATTATACCTTATTATTATTTATTATTATTATTATACCTTGTTATTATTATTATTATTATTATTATTATTATTATAGTTAATATCATTTTTATTACATTTCAACCAAAATCCCATAAACAGTTTGTTCAATTTTTAGTCAATTTTTTTAGACCCACGTGATTTCACAGCAACACCACTCCCTTTTTCCAATTCCACTCCTATACTCACTGCCAGCGCACATCTTCAATGCAACTACCACTACCACCATTTCTCTTTTCACTCAGCATATCTTTGCACAATCCAAATTCCAGCTCACAAAATATCAGAATATTCCTCCCTCAATTTTCCTATATAAATAGCCCTTCACACTCTCAACTTCCAAGCTTGGAAAATATTACAAAACTTACAAAAAGAGCACCAAGTTTCAACCAAAAAATACACAAAAATTCAACATTTTTCATCCATAAACAGTAAACATTTTTTCACAGAGCCAAATAATTCATTTCATACCTTTATATTTTTCAAACAATAATCCATTTTCTACATAACTCACCTTAAGACTCTCCTCCCAACTCACTACGAATCCACCATCACCACCAAACATCAACCGCTATCACCACTAATCCAAATCCAACCGCAAAAGCTGAGAAATCAACCAATCACAAACACCCACGCTCATCATAACCCTTTCACTGACATCAAAAAATCGCCGAACTAAAGCAACTCGCCGCACACTCACCCGACAAAACCACCACACAAACCCTCGACACTCAGAACCACCGAAATCCCAAAACCGTCACCACCATCGAATCCAAAATAGCACAGAAGTCAAAAACGCAGTGAAACCATTGACCAATTTCCGCCGCGAGATCGAGAAAGAGCCGCCGCTTTTTTTCCGATTTGCGATCTGTAAACGCAGAACCACCGTGATGCGATTTTTATTTTTATCTTTTCTTTAATTCTGTTTTTGTTTCATGAATTTCTGTTGGGCCTTGAGTCCAATTGGTTTAGATTCACACCATTTAATCATGGCTCCTACTCCCTCCTCTTTATTCATTTTTACTTTGCTTATGTTATTGTTTTCATTAATGATTTTCTCATTTATTTTCTAGTCAACAAAAGTTTGATTTATTTTGTTTATTTTATTGGGGCCGATGATATAACAAACGGTCGATGTTTCGCCTGATTTCATTAATTCGGTGATACTCGATCAATATGAGGCATATGTAATTTATTTTATTTTTCCACCATTTTACTTCAATTTATTTTTTATTTCGCAATTTAATTTATTATTTTTATTTATCGGTTATATCATTTTATTTTATTTATCGCTTTTTAATACATAAAACGATTCGACTCCTCATAGAACGGTTCTAAACTTTGAACCAGTTCTAAGGTAGTTAACGAACCACATTTCGACGCATCCGAAAAGGTCCAACGCCTCCGAATAGTTGCCTCCGAATAAAAAGGTTCAACGCCTCTGAATAGTTTAGTACACTGCACACATGTTTCCTCTTGGGTAAACTACAATGATACCCTTTATTTCTCACAATCCCGTGTAACTTACATGTATCCCTCTCCCATTATTTTGTACCTATTTTATTTTTTGCATTTTATCGATTTTATTTCATTCGCGAACCCATGGTTCAAAACCAACCAGTTTCACTCGCACACCCGTACAATTCCTTCAGTTATGGTTTCATATTACTAGGAGCACCCCTAGGGACTAGGAATCGGATCCACCTAACCAACTCAAACAATAAACCTCCATTTTCATTTACCCGTAAGTCGATTGCGTCGCGCATCGCCATCAAACCAAATAACCAAAACGTTACTTTTAGAACCAAACCCTTGATCCAACATCAAGTGGTCTTAGACTAACAAAACACTTAACAACTATCGAAACAAGGTGAAAAAGACAAGTGTTGGATCTCCGATGCTTTTCTTCAATTGTTTAGACACGAGGCATCTGTTTCGGGTGTGAGCAATTGACGCCTGATAAAATCAACAAACTAACCTACCTTAGCACCACGGACTACGAGGTTCTGACTTTCCCATTGCACAAGGGAATACGTAGGCACACGGATCTTACTCCTTGCTGAGCACCCTAGGACTCTAACCACCCATTTCCCCTCTAATACTAACCCTAGTTTAGAATCGTATCGCATTTCATTTCCGCTTTTAATTCGAAGAAGATAAATGACATTCGTTAAGACATTCAATCCCAAATTAAACTAAGAGGTTCCCGTTGATTACAACGGACGTAAGGGGTGCTAATATCTTCCCCTTACAGAATCGACTCACGAACTCAAAATTTGGTTTCAAAGATCAAGCATTATCCATTTTCAAAAGAGGTTTCTCGATATTTTCCTCTTCCTAATCTTTGGAATAAAAAGTTCGATGGCGACTTTGTTGATCATTTTATTTTTTTCCCGCGGCACCTTTCCCTTTGCGAGGTCGTATTTTTTGGGGTACGACTACTTTGCATGGGGTTTGGGTTTGGAGGTTGCTTAGGAGTTAGGTTAGGTTTGGAGTTAGTTAGGGTTCTAGAGAGTTCTAGAGTGTTCTTTGGAATATTCCTTGGAAGGTTGTAGAAGACTCTAGAATGTGGTAGAGTAATCCAAGGGAAAAAGGAAATGTGAAGAGTGTGGAACAAGGCAAAGGAAAGGAAAGGAAAAAATGGAGGGAAATGGTGAAAGCAACCAAAATTTGAAATTTTTATTCAAATTTCTCCCTCGTAAACCGGTTAACCAATGCATTAACCGATTAACGGTAGAAAAATGTGAATTCTTCGCTTTTTTGGTTGGTTAGCTTGGAAGTGGTTTGGATTATTTTTGGGATATTATTTTTCTCTTGAACTCTAATGTTTGGCAAGCCTCGATCGACCACATGCCTCATGCGCATGCAATGATATGCAGAATGATGCGGGAATGAAGCGCACACTGCTCGAGGTTGATAATAAAAAATCAGAGGGAAAATTTTGGGGTGTTACAAACCCTCAATTTTTGGTGGGTGTGTGGCACGACCCGGCGAACCATGATCCGTTTTTCCACCCCTAGTTGTAGGCATTTATTGCGGGTATCCAATTGATATGAGTCAAATTGTCATCCCTACTCATGGTACCTATAATTATTTTTAATTAATATCTTGATAATAACTTCTTATTGAAGAAATGTAGTTATAGTTTGATCTTCTGGATCTTTCCATTAGTGGTAGTATTAAGATAATACAACTCTAGAACCCCATAACTGATAGAAGCAAAAAACGTCTATCAAAGTTATATGATTTGAATATAGCCTTATATAAATATCACAATGCTAATTGTATAATTTCTTATAATTGGATTTATTTTTCGAATAATAAAAACTAAAATACTAAAATCATAAATTAGTCATTTAAACTTGTCGGTTTGTCCAAATCCAAATGAGCTAACATGATTTTTCCAAAACTGCATATATAGCTTTCCAAAACTGCGGCTACACGCAGTAATTTCAATAAACTCCCTTTAACATAAATAATGCATGTAGTGTATGTTTTATATGGTGGGATCCTAATGTGTGAGAGAAAATTTGTGTTTGTTGCA
Organism: Lathyrus aphaca; assembly: GCA_963966055.1. Classification (NCBI taxonomy): domain Eukaryota; kingdom Viridiplantae; phylum Streptophyta; class Magnoliopsida; order Fabales; family Fabaceae; genus Lathyrus; species Lathyrus aphaca. The sequence goes on from OZ014521.1 coordinate 498,485,310, forward strand.
CACAATTCTAAAACTTTAATTTGTATTTTTTATAATAAATATTATTAAGATTATTTTTTATAACAACAATTTCATTTTGAATAAATTTTGGATGCTTCGAAACTAAGTTTGCTCCTTTTAATTTGTAATTTACTATTATTTTTTAGTAGCTTCTATTAAACTCTAATATATTTCTTTATAAACATATCAATTCTCTTATCTTATTCTTAACCTCTTTTTTCTTTCTAATACTCTATTTCTTTCACAAAGACAAATATGGTCATGAGTGTAGATCATGATGATGGTGTTAATGCTGATTTCATGTGGGAAAATCAACCATGGAGTGATCTACTAAATTTTGAAAACTTATGTGAAAGTAGTAAGAAAAAGATAGATATGAAATCATTGAACCATAAAAAAGGACTCAATGAAGGAGAAGTTCATGAGAATAAAAAACAAAATCGAGGTGAGATTGTGATTAGAAGTGAGAATGACATAAATGGTGGAATCGAAGATGAAATATATCATGATTTAGATCATGAAATGCATATCTTGGCTGAGAGAGAAAGGAGAAAGAAAATGAGGAACTTGTTCTCTAGTCTTCATGCTTTACTTCCTGAACTACCTTCAAAGGTAAATTTATTTATTATATTGAAAAATATAAATTTATTTTAATTATGTTAGTATGATAGTATTTACTTAAATAGGACGTAGTAAACACACAATATAAGAGATTAATGAGGTTTATATATTAAATAGAAGAACTTAAAATAAAATTACTCATGAACATATATTAATCATATTTTACTTATCCTCAAATGAAATTTGAGAGTATTGTATGTCTTTGTCCTAAAAATCAACTGAATGATAAGAAGATAATATGCATACAAGGATAACCATCAAAGTAAGGCTTTAGTGTTATAATGATTTATTTACTAATTAAAATGATTTTTTTTAATGATTTTTTCTTGCAGGCTAATAATTCAACAATTGTGGATGCAGCCGTGAAGGAAATACAAAATCTAGAGCAAATTGTTGAAAAGTTAGAAAAAAAGAAGCAAAAAAAGCTTAAATATGTATCCCTATTTGGAAGTGAGTCATCATCTATGATCAAAAAATCACATTGAAATTCCTATGAATCAAGGGAAACAATCATAGCTGGTCATGGATCCTCAAATTATAATAATAACTTTCCTACTAATGCGGTTGCAACTTCATATCATAATTCAAAAACATTAGCACAATCTACACCTCCATCACAACAAGTAGCTTTACGAACATGGTCTTATCAAAATGTTGTCTTAAGTATTTGTGGGGGTGAAGCACAATTCTCCATATGTGCTACTAAAATGTTAGTTCTTTTGACAAGGATTGCTTTTGTATTGGAAAAATATAGGATTGATGTTGTATATGCCAACATTACATGCAATGAAAATGGAAACTTCTACATGATTCAAGCTCAGGTAAGTTACAAACCAAATCTTTATCATCTTTATGGTTTAATGGATTATATGTGATATCACTATATAATACAGTAGAACCAAACAACTATAATAATTTATTAACTCATTAAAAAATGTTATTTATCGTGATAACTTAGTTAAATCATGTTGGTTTTTCAGGCTAGACAATGCTTACATGATTCAATTTCAGTGGAGGAAACATACAAGCAAGCAGCAAGAGAAATTATGATGTTGATTTCTTAAAATTTATATTATAGAACTTGTCTTTGCATTCCATATAAACTTTAATTTAGTTTCTCCTCTCGAAAACCGTTAGAAATGGCTAAGCTTGCATGATTGCATTAAGATCAAACAAGTATAATATTTTATTTTTATGGAATTATTATTATGTTTTTCATTCGAGGATAGAACTATAATGCTTAAACTAGTTTAAATATGCTATATGTTTTTTTGTCAATATAAATTGCATCAATTTTATTTAAATTAAATAAATTTATGTTTATGATGGACTAATAGAATCATATTCATTTCTATCATTTGAAGTGTGTCACATTTAATATGATAAAAAACAATATACACATGACATGATTTAGAATATTAAATTTCAAGACCTTGCTTTTGCGAAAATCTCTAAAAATATTAATCGTTGTGAATTGGATACCTTAGAAACAAAGTATAATAGGATTCTTTATGATCAAGACACCTATAAGGATTGGTTTAGGGTTACCAAACAAAACAACAAGGATTGGTTATAAACTGCTATTCTTTCCTTTCTCTTCAAACAAGATTACAAGTATACAAGAATAACAAATAACCTCTCTCACTTTTGAATTAGGGTTTTATCTTCTTATTTTCCCTTATACAAAATTTGAGAGACTAGTATGCTATTTATAATAAAACAAACATACTAACCTAATGGGCTTTTTAACAATTACCCATTACAAGCTAACTTAGGGTACAAGCTAACTTAAACAATTGGATCCATAACACAAGGCCTAATTAAACAATAACATGTGAGCAGACTTTGACGACATGCTATTCATACTTGGGTTTGTTCCAATATTCCATAAATCTCCACCTTGGAACACACCATATACTAACAAGAAACAAACTAGCTTTCTTCATGCAGCTTTATCAACTGCATACAGTGGAAAAACTTTCAACTGGTCAACGTCTTGGTGATCATATCAGCAACATTATGATCTATCGAAACCTTCAGCACCTTGACTTCTCCATGCTCGATTACCCCTCTAATGAAATGTAGCCTCACATCAATGTGCTGTGTTCACTCATGATAGGCTGAGTTCTTTGACAGTTGTATTGCACTTTGACTATCACATTTAATAGTGATGCTTCAACCTTGAAGTTTCAGATCCTTTGCAAAACCTTCAAGGCACAATGCTTCCTTTATAGCTTAAGTTAGGGCCATATATTCCGCTTCAGTGGGTTTTAAGCAACAACCTTCTGAAGTGTTCCTTTCCAACTAATTGTTGTGCCAAACATAGTAAAAACATATCCAAAAATAGATTTTCTAGAATTCATACTACCTGCATAATCAGAGTCGACATATCCTTTAATTACTGCTTTACTTTCCTCACCCAAGGCTCCACCATAAATTAGGACTCTGCTCAGAGAGCCATTTATGTACCTTATAATCCACTTCAATGCTTGCCAGTGATCCTTTCCAAGATTTGACATGTACCTACTTACAAGACTTACTTCATATGCTATGTTGGGTCTAGTACATACCATATCATACATCAAAGAACCTATTATATTAGCATATGTAATGATATTCATATAAGCTCTTTCGACATCAGTATTGGGACACTGATCTATACTCAGCTTGAATTAAGGGTCTGTTGGAGTCACAACAGGCTTTAAATTTTACATACCAAACTTATCAAGAATCTTCTCAAGTATGCCTCTTGAGATAAGCATAATTTCAACTTCTTTCTATCTCTCCGGATGTCAATCCCAAGAATCTTAGACGCAACTCACAGATCCTTCATATTGAACTCCTTATTGAGTTCAACCTTCCCCATCATTACATCTTTGACATTGTTGCTTGCTATTAGAATATCATCCACATAAAGCAACAAAATAACAAATGAATTACCAGGTGGAAATCTGTAGTAAACACAGTGGTAGGACTGACTTTTGATGAAACTTATACATTCCATGAACTTGTCGAATCTCTTATTCCACTATCGAGGAGATTTTTTCAGCCCATATAAATATCTCTTTAGTTTGCACACATACTCTTCTTTCCCCTCTTCGACTACCCTTCAGGTTGCCTCATCAGGATTGTTTCATCAAGATCGCCACACAAGAACGTAGTATTCATATCCATATGTTCTAGTTCAAGGTCGAACTGTGCCACCATGGCAAGCACCATTCGAATGGACCTGTTCTTCATAACAGAAGAGAACACATCATTGAAGTCGACACCTTCTTTCTAAGTGTACCCACTTGCAACCAAACTTACCTTGTATCTCTTCGACGCCACTCCTTCGATTCCTTCCTTAACTTTAAAAATATATTTACATCTAACTAACCTAGATCAAACAGGTATCTTGATTAGTTCCTAAGTATTGTTATCATGAAGAGATTTCATCTCATCATCCATGGCCTTCAGCCATTCAGTCTTATTTTGACTCCTCATAACTTCCTTATAGTCTCTAGGTACTTCGTCTAGAACCTCACTTTCAGAGATTAAGGTAGAAGCTATAAGATCTGCATACCCAAGTCTCTGAGGTGGCTTAATAACTCTTCTTAACTTGTATCTTTCCAGAAAGTAATCATTATCAGTCTCCTCATCTTTGACAGAAGTTTCTGCTTCTTCTTCGACTTCATCTAGGTCACGTAATTCAGCATCACTATGCTCCACCTCAACATGAATTTCTCCTTGTTCCAGCTCTTCAATAACATCTTCAGTTTTATTGAAAGCCATCTCAGCTTCATTGAAAACTACATCTCGACTGGTGATACATCTCTTATGACCTAGATCTAGGCACCATAGCCTATAAGCTTTGACTCCTTCAGGATATCCCATGAACATGCATTTCAGAGCTCTAGATTTTACCTTGTCTTGCCAAATGTGAGCATAGGCTACACAACCAAATACGCTCAGTTTATCAAGATCTGGTGGATGTCCCTACCAAACTTCTTCAGGTGTCTTTATATCTAATGTAGTCAAAGGACATCTGTTTATTAGATATGTCGCTGTCGAAATAGCCTCAGCCCAAAACACCTTCTTCAATCCAGCACTAACCAACATGCATCTAACACTTTCGAGGATTGTTTGATTGAATCTCTCTGCTAGACCATTTTGCTGAGGAGTACCTGCTACAGTCGTATTGCTTGCAATCCCAGACTCGACACAGTAATTATCGATAGCTTCATTGCAGAATTCTAGGCAATTATCAGTTCTTAACCTCTTGACCTTTCTTCCCGTTTGAGTTTCGACCAGAACCTTCCAACTCTTGAAATTCTCAAAAGTTTCATCCTTTGTTTTCTGAATGAATACCCATAACTTTCTGGAATAGTCATCAACTATGGATAGAAAATATCTTGCACCTGAATGTGAAGGATTCCTTGAAGGCCCCCAAAGATCAACATGGATGTAATCAAGGGATCCATGTGTTCTTTGCTTACCTTTGTTAAAATTCACCCTATAGGATTTACCAAATACACAAGGTTCGCAAAACTCCAACTTCTGGACTTTGTCACCACCTAGCAGGTTCTGTATCCCCAGTTCGACCAGGCCTCTCTCGCTGACATGACTCAATCTCATGTGCCATAATTTTGTCTTCGACAACAGTTTTATGGATGCAACATTTGTCGAACCACTTACAACTTCAGCCTCAAGGGTATACAAGCCTTGTTTCTTCATGCCTCTCAAGACTTCCTTCGACCCATTCATGACTCTTAGGATACCTTTCTCTCCTTGAAAGTCATATCTCTTCTTGTCAAATTCACTAAGAGAAATAAAATTTCTCTTCATAAATACGTCTATCTAGAGCTAACCCTAGATTTTCATAAATACTCATACACATCTGAAAACCATTCATCAGAATTCCTAGATCTTCATAGAATTTCCCAGAAATTTTGAAGATCCTATGAAGTTCATAGAAAATTAATAAATGTTCATCAAACAAAACTGCAGAAACGAAGGAAGGGGATGAAGGTTTACCTTGATCCATGGTGGTTTCTGGGTTTGTACGGCGGCAACAATGAGAATCCAGTGAAGAAGTTGCAAACGGAATTTCACGGCGAGAGGAAGAGTTTGTACGAAATGAACAAATTAATCTCTTCCTCCCCCTTTTATAATATCTTGAGCTCGCGTGAGGAATCGTAAAATCCAATAATTATTACTTTAGTGCTAGCTCCCAAGTATCATAAATGTAATACAATGATCCTCTACACGTTTCGTTAAAGCTCAAACGTTATGTCTTCTCAAAAAGAGAATCTTTTGTCGTCTGTTTATCTCCCTCATACGAGCATGTGCCTGACATAAAATTTAGAGGAACTTTGTGGTGAAACCTACGATAACGTCACAACAACCACAATCCTCGGCACCTTAAGTCATTATCCCTATTCGAACACAACGACATGGAGGGCTCCTGTTCTGGACTGGCCTAGCATATGCCCTTCGCCAAATTGAGGTCCAATTCAATATTCAACTGGGCATAAGCCCATTAAGAGATTAGCGAGAATATGACTGTTACGGCAAAAGATTCGTTGGCATATAGACATTAGGGACCTCCCTTCACGCGCCATAAGGCCTTCCATGCGGCCAAATACCTTCCAGGTTTACATGAGATAGCTATGCTCATTCAAAGGCTACGCACCAGCAACCTTCGGTCATGTGCCCTTATAAAAAACCTCCACCTATGGAGGGTCAGGTATTCCATTCTAACCCTCATTTTCTCACACTTTTGTTTGTCCCAAACTGAAACTTACTAGAGCGTTGGAGTACCTTGCAAGTACATCACCCATTCTCCTCATTCTCCCAGCTGAAGGCCATGAAGACCTTTCCGAATCCTTTCTGTACAAAAAAACTTGTTGGAGAATTCTCATTTGGATTATTCATCATGTTATGCTTCCCAAGAATCACACAACCAATGCTCTAGATACCAAATGTTGGAAATGACACCAAAAACTTAGAGAATTCCAAATCAATCTTGACGAATTTTCATAAAACATCTTTTTAAAATAATTTACTTCAAAAAATATTGCATATATTCTAAAATAAATGTATAAAATAAAACCATCAAGAATTGGAATTACTAGAATTAACTAAAAAATGGCGGGTTTATGGTGAGACAAGTTGAACGAATAGGTATGATAGGCTTTCGCGGGCGGTGGTTTTTGGTAGGGCGGGTGGCGATCTTTAACGGGCGAACTTAGGTAGATGATGGATCCAAAATCTCAACCAAACCCACTATTTTTAGTGGGTGCACGGGCCGACCATGCAGACCATGATCCGTTTTGCCACCCCAGTTGTAGATATTTATTGGGGGTATTCAATTGATATGAGTCAAATTGTCATCCCTACTCATGGTACCTATAATTATTTTAAATTAATATCTTGATAATAACTTCTTATTGAAGAAATGTACTTATAGCTTGATCTTCTGGATCTTTCCATTAGTGGTAGTATTAAGATAATACAACTCTAGAACCTTATAACTGATTGAAGCACTATGCCAAACAAGACCTTAGACAATGCTTTTTTTGGCCTTAGACAGCGCTTTAAAGTGCTGTCTAAACCTGCATTGCTAAAGGTTTAAACAGCGCTCTTTTAAATCTGAAAAGCAATGTCTATGGTACCATTAGACAGCGCTTTTTGACATTTTAAGTTATACCTTAGACAACACTTCTGGTAAAAGCGATGTCTAAGACCCACCGTTAGACAACGCTTTTTGGACATTTTTAGGTATACCTTAGACAACGCTTTTTGTTTAAAGCGTTGTCTTAGGTATTGTCGCTCCCGACAAGTGACACCGGGTCAGATGAAGGTACAGACGCGAACGGTCGGCGAAGGGAACAGTGAGAACACACAGCCGTGAACTCACTGGAGAATGAATAGAGTCGCCAGCTAGGCATTTTTATCCCGGAGGAAAGGCAATGCTACATAAGCCTAGAAAAAGATGGATAAGACGGTTTGCGAACCAGAGAGACTGAGAAAGGGGGTTGGTTACAACCTGGGAAGGTATTAGCACCCAGATTGTCCGCCGTACTCGACGGGATCCACGCTTAAAAGATTTGTGTTTTAAAGGGGTAGTGTCAGTGCAATCTGTGTGTAAAATGGCTGGAAAGCAATATGTACAGGTGTCAGTGTGAAGGAAGTGAAGTGTATAATGATGTGTCAGTGTAAAAGAGAAAGAGGTGAAATACTCATGACAATGAGGCTTAAGAATGAAGCTGGAAAGAGGGGGAATGAACATAGACTTTTGTTCGATAACCGTTAAGTTATGCCTACGTATCCTCTCGTGCAATGAGGAAGTCAGAACACCGTAGTTCGACCCAAAGAGACTGAAAGATGAAATGACTTGTGAACTGCTTACTTGTCTATGCTCAAGTGTATGATCTGTCTGGCACAGATGCTGACTGTCTTGCATTAGACGGAAGAAGCAAGTTCTCGATTGTGAATGAAGATGATGAGAAAAGAATCCCGAAGGAGACGATTATTATTTGTTTTTGAGTTTTCAGTCTTTTATTGCTTTTCAAAGTTATTCATAAGTTAATGAGCTTAAGTCTAAATCAATGGATTAGTAAACTCATCACATCTTCCCTCTGATTAGGGGTAATGAGACTACCTTAAGTGTGAAGTCAGATTCTCACACTTAATCACCTTTGATGCAGGATTAAGATCATTGACCTACTTGTGATTATTTAGATGTTTTTTGTGATTTTTGTTTAGTGTTGAGTAATGAGGTTAAGCCATAATCAAGGATTAAACAGACTCATTACACCATCCTAAAAGAAGGATAATAGATGAGAATGTTTAAGTTGAGGAAAACTCCTCAACTTAATCCATGATTAGGGATTAAGCCCATGACAAAACAAGCCTTTATTAAGTGGATTTTATTTAGATTAATGATATGATGATGAAGTGAATTTTATGATTTGTAAGACAACTTGAGGGGGACTTGTCCATTAACACTAGGGTTAGTCCTTCTTAACCACTTAAGGAAGAATTAGAACCCTAATGCAAGGCCCAAGTTACAAGTGTGATGTCTTGATGATTATTAGATGAATTGATTAAGAGATTTAAACACCTTAAGGGTTTAATACTTAGGATTAAAGTTATACACTCCATCCTAAGAGAAGGATGCAGGCATAAGCTTAATCACAAAGTGTTAAAGTCTTTAGGGTTTAGTCCCTGATTATGAGGTGAGAAGAGAGGACTCAAAGAGAGACACAAAGGTAAAAACTATGGGAGACTAATCAAAAACCTAATTCATTGTCATGCTTGGATGATCCTAAGGTTTGTGAGGTTTTCAAGAACAATCTTCAGAAGAACCACCAGGAAGCTGAAGAACAGGATCAAGAGAAGCAAAGCAACTTGCTTCATTCAAGAAGTCAAGTCACTTGAAGAAAGAAAGTGGGAAGGAGAAGAATGAGCAAGCTCAAACTCAAACACAAATAAGAATGCAGCAATGGATGCAAGAGAGATGAAAAGAAAAGGTATGAGAAGTGAAGGCAAATCCACTTCTCAAGTTTACTTACCACCTGCAATGTTAGAAAGAAAATGCAATGCAATGCAAGATGAGATGAAATGATATGATGCAAAGCAAAACCAGAAGCATGTTGATGATGATTATGATGTTATGAGGTGCTGCAAACATGAGGCAAGACAATGGGGATGTTCATACAAGATCATGAATGCAAATGATGCAAGTTAAGGAGCATGAACAAGCATGAAATGTTATGAAACATACAAGACAAATGACATGGCAAATATGTAATGCAATGATCAAAGATGCTTTATACATGTCTTAAGATGCCAAATGAATCATAAGAATGCACAAAATGCAAAGACAAGTCATGTTATGCAAGGAAATGCAAGAGGGATGCAAATGGAAGCCCAAATTAGGGTTTATGGATCAAACATCAAACACAAACCAAAAACAGAAGCAAAACCCTAAAGTAAAAAATGGAAAATGATACCTAAGGAAACCCTAGACCCATAACAAGCCACTGCCCAAAGGGGAACTCTCAACTCTCAACCAATCTTGAGTTATGATTTTTCTAAGTTATTAGGGTTTTTTAGGGTTCTTAACAAAACAAATGCCAAACAATTTGAAAATGCAATAACAAATCATGGCCTTTTTATCCTTGAAAATACATGCTAAACACAAAACAATGCAAGAAGAATCAATGTCTCAACCTTCACCAATTGACAGAAATGAATTTTTGAACTTATGATCAAAATAATGCACAAAATATGATTTAATTCAATGAAAAATTCTTAAAATGCATCAAGATCAAAAAAGAAATTTGGTTTGAAGGTTGGACAATGTTTCTAAATGTCTTAGAACATTTCATGAATTTTTTTGTAATTTTTAAATACCTAAAAGTATTTTTAATTAATTAATTCTCATTAATCAATTAAAAATAATCTTTTAAATATTTAAAAATAATTTTTTAAATGATAAAAATAAAATAAAAATGTTTTTGTGTCTTAAAAATTAACAAAACTTTAAAGAAAAAGTTTCATAATTTTTAAGTGTTTTTTACTATTTTAAATAATTGTACAAAACAAATGAGAAAAAAATGAAATAAAAATTAATGAAAATGAGAAGTAATCTAAATGAGAGGCTGAGATGAGCTGCTGGGTTAAAAGGGGTTGACTGGGCGCGCATCTGGACGGCCCAGATTCAAACCAAACTAATCCTGATTAATTAAATATTAATTCATAATTAAAACTTAATGAAACGATCCAGACCACACAAACGCGCGCGGGAAGCCTGATCCAAGGGTCCACGTTTAAAACTTGCCCTAACCCTAATTTAATGACTAATGACTTTCAGGTGGCCGGAAGTGACCTCCAGTCATCTTCTCCGGCCACACTCTCCCCTGAGAATCTCAATCTCACTCCCTAGGTATCTAAAACACAATCTTTCTGCCCAAAATTCATCCCCAAGCATCATACAACATGAATCAACAAACAAAATGCATTTATTTTTCGTATTCAGGCTGAATCGAATCAAAAGGGATTTAGGTCAACAAATTTCAGAGACATCATACATGCTCAAAACTCAATGATTTTCGAAACCAAACATACCATCATGATCAGTGGAACATAGAGAACCAATTAAGAACTTAAAAAACAACTCCTGGGAAAAAAGTTCATGAAGCTCACCTGAACTGGAGCTCTGATCTCTGGCACTTTCTGGCTAGTTTCTTGGCTCAAACAAGTCACAATGATCCACCTTTGAAGCTTTGGATGCTTAGCTGGAGTTTAAACAACCTCCTGAGTGAGTTTGCAGCAGCTCTGACCAAGGGAGGATGAAAATCGTATTTGAGTTATGGAGGGTTTCAGGCCAAAGTAGTGGGTGGTTTCTGGTCAGTGAAGCAAGGTGAGTTGATGTGTGGAATTTGTTTGAGTGTTTATGGCTTGTAGAAGCAGATTCGAAGGCTTTTGCTTTATGGAGTGAAAATGGTGAAATGGAGTTAGGGCTTGTTTCAGGCCTGGTTCTTTGTTGCTTTGTGCTTAATGAGGCATGGTGATTTGATCTATGGACTTGGCTTTTGTGTTTGTAGGCTGAGGAAACAAATTCGAATGAAGATGCAAAAATGGAGTGTTTTGGTGTATGTGATGATGGAGAGAGTTTCAGCCTTGCTGCCTCTTATGTTTAGCCAGCATGTGATCCACATAAACTAATCTCATTGGTCAGATGATGTGACCTGCCCTTTATTGATTGGGATGTTTACTTTTGCAAAATGTCAACTTGGTTGTAAGAGAGGCATGGGCTTGGTTCTAGGCAAGTACATGGACATGGGCTGGCGCAGCAAGGTGAGGTGAGAGGCTAGCAAAGCTCAGCATCCAAGGCTGCAAGTAGGAGGGAGCATGATCATGAGTTTTGCAACTTGTTGCTTTTTGAACTTTCATGAGAAAAGTCAAGTTACATGAGCTATAACCATGGGCATTCTTGGTTCAATTCTGATTTTATGACTTAGAGACATGTTTGCATACTGGTTTGAAGCCAATTAGAAGTTACAAAATGCATTGGTTCAAGGTTTTGCAAAATTTCCATTTGGTGCATAACTTGAATTTTAGTGATTTTTGCCAACTTTAACAAACCATAACTTTTGATCCAAGATGAATTAGATCATGTTCTTGTACTTTTTGGAAAGGGAAAGATGAGATCTACAACTTTCATGACCAAAGTTTTTCCATTTGAAGCATTTTTGGATCAAGAATCAAGGCTTGAAAAATGACCTAAAATAATGCATTCTTGAAAAGTCAACTATGCCCAAAAAGTCAACATTTGCAAAAACCCTAAATTCTTGATTTTTATGAACTTCAATCTTCTTCCATGATCAAATAAAGATCATATACACTCAAAATGATGAAGATCACCCATTGGTTGGGTCATTGGGGGCCTCAGATGCCCTGATTTTACACTGACTTGTCCAGAAAGTCAACTCTTGATCAGATGACTTCCCCATGGAATTTCTTCATGAAAATTGATATGCATACTCCCTATACCATATAGAGATCAATGGAAACAAGAATGACCAAAAAATTTGGGGTTATGGCCTCTGAAACCAAAACCCTAATTTTCAGTCAACTGTGCAGTTCAACCTGGCTCTGCATCACCTCAAACCCTAGTTCTTGTGATTCCTCTGCATTTTTGACTTTGAGGAGATGAAATATGATATAAGAACACACATGGACCCCTTTGAGTTGACTGGTGACCTTTGGAATGGCTCAAGAAGCTCTGGGATTGCTCAGATCACAAACCCTAGGTGCAGATGCCTTAGAACCAATGCAATGACTCAAAAATGAGATGTGAGATGATATGATTGTGTTTATGCATATGAGAATGATCACAAGCCATGGTGTGAATGGGTGAGGGCAAATTTGGGGTGTTTACAGGTATATGAAATTATTTATATAATTTTCTTAAAACCACAATTTATACCAGGTTTTTCAACCAGAATTTTGACCTGTTTTTGAACCAATTTTTTTCCAGAAAAATATCACAATTTGGATATTCAAAACAATCCAGTTTGGCCTATTTAAATGTACCAATTTATGCACCAAAAGCATTGCTTCAAATCTACAAATGTACCAATTCAAACTTATATACTTACAAATGTACATATTACTTACAAATGTACATATTACCAATTCAAACATATGTACTTACAAATGTACCAATTCAAACATATATACTTACAAATGTACATATTACTTATACTACTTTTTCTACAAATGTACCAATTCAAACATATTACAAATCATTACTTATATTACTTTCGCATCCAACCAAAGCATTGCTTCAAATCTACATAGGTCCTAAAACAACACAAAGATTGTAATTCAATTAAAAGAATACAATATTATAGTTACAAAGTTACACATTTAAATTAGAATGAAAGCAATTGAAAATGAAAAATAATGAAACCAAGGATATCAAATATAATGTACCTCTTTCACTAACATCTCTTTCTTTTCAACTATAAGATCCTCATCTTGATTTCTATTCAACTCATTCTATCTAATGCATGACTCATTCTCAACATCAATATCACATTGATCGACACCGCTATCATCAACCACTTTTTAGAGAAAAGCATTATAGACCATTTTGTACTCCAATATGGAAATTCAAAAAATATCGACCTCTTCTTCCACCCACCTTTGAAAACCTTATATGCAAAAGGCTTGCCAAACTCAGTATGCACATCTTTCACCTTTTCAAAAACTTGGTCACCTGACAATGCAGGTGGACTTTTGCATGCCAAGTCAGGTGTTTTGCATTGGTTTCACTACGAAACATGTGCCTAAATCTCGGAATTATAGGAAAATACCATAAGACTTTTGCTGGAGACAATCTTTTCTTATATCGAGACAAACCGCAATTAGGGCACTCAGTTAACGATGCATGTTCGTTACGAAACAAAACGCAATCGTTAGGACAAGCATGTATCTTATCATAGCTCATGCCAATAGAGAACAACATTTTTTTTGCCTCATAGGTTCGATTAGGAAGAACATTATCCTCCGGTAGCATTTCTTTCATAAGGGCCAACAACTCTGTGAAACTTTTATTTTCGACCATCCATTGCCCGCCTTTAAGTTGTACAACTTTAATACCGCAGACATTCTTGAGAATTTAGTGCAACCTTTATACAACAGTTTCTCTGCATCGCTTACCAACCTCTCAAACATTTCAGAACAATCATGAAGATCTTCTTCAAGTGCTTCTACAATCTCTTCAACTCGATCAGAATCGTATGTTTCCGTGTCTTTGTCGTCTGAAGCATAGGTCGTATTACTTTTCCCACTCGGTTCAACATTCTCATTAATTTTCTCACCATGAAATTTCAAACACTGATAACTTCGATCAATTAGATGCCTCAGTAAATGCGATTTCAATCCATCTGCGTCAACCTTACCAATATAACAACAACGCAAGCAAGTACATTTCATCCGTCTGGGGTTTTTAACGTGTTGAACAACAAACTTAACGAATTTCGCAACCTTATTCTCGTACTCTTTGGACAATAGATCGGCACAGATCCATGTTTTATCCATGGTTTTCCTACTTATAAGAGATACATATTTTCACCACATAAACAATGTAAAACTAAACGACATTTCATATACATAATCTGATTTTTCACTATTCTTCACAGAATCATAACAACATTGACATTGCCCTAACATAATCAATATTTTCACTATTCTCACAAAATCATATTTATCAAAGAAATATTTGCCCTAACATATTCAATATTTTCCTATTTTCACTTTTTTTACTATTCTTCACAAAATCATATTTATCAAAATACATTTCAATGACATTGCCCTAACATAACAATAACATAACAATGACATTCACAACAACAAAAATGTACCTTCACGAAGTAGAGGACGGAGTCAGTAACTTCAAGAAAAGAAAAATGGAGGTTTCCCGAACACCCGAACTCAGTAACTTCACGATCGGCGGCGATAAGGGAGGTTTCCCGAGCGGCGTTAATGGATGAACACCTTCACCAACGGCGTTAATGGAGGTTTCAGAAAGAAAAATGGAGTTTCGTTAGGGTTTTCACTGTAGAAGTAACACGTTCGCAGGGGAGAAGAAAGAGGAAAAGAATGATAATATGATTATGAGTTTCTAAATATTTCATTTAATTTGACCTTAGACAGCGCTTTTGTGGAAAGCACTGTTTAATGTAGCCCTTAAATAGCGCTTTCCAAATGTTTTGTCTAAGGGCTACATTAGACAGTGCTTTTGATTTTATTTTATTTTAAATATAAAAAACCTTAGACAGCTATCGCTCCCCGGATTTTCATCCCGGTGCAAACGCGAACTGTCAGCGATGTTGGAGGTTGAGGTTGGATAGAGTCTCCAGCTAGGCATTTTTATCACGAAGGAAAGGTAATGCTGCATAAACCTGGAAAGATATGGATAAGACGGTTGCGAACCAAAAAAACTGAATAAGGGGGTAGGTTACGACCTGGGAAGGTATTAGCACCAAGACCGTCCATCGTACTCGACGGGATCCACGCATACCTGATTGTGTTTAAAGGGGGTAATATATGTGCTAATAGTGTATAAAAGGCTAGGGAGGAATGGATGTACGGAGTGTCAGTGCAAGAAGAAAGTGAGTGCTCAAAACTGAGGCTAAGAAAAGAGAAACTAGGAGGAGGAGAGGGGGAAGACAAAGAGACTTTTGTTCGATAACCGTTAAGTTATGACTACGTATCCTCTCGTGCAATGAGGAAGTCAGAACACCGTAGTTCGACTCAAAGAGACTTAGTGTTTTTGTTGTGAACTGCTTACATGCCTATGCTCGAGATATGACTCGTCTGTCTCGAGTGCTAATTGTCTTGCATTAGACAGAAGAAGCAAGTTCTCATTTTCAGAGTGAATATGATGAGAAAAGAATCCCGAAGGATACGTTTATTGTTTTTTTTTGTGTTTTCATTTTTTTATAATTTTTTGGTGTTTTGCATAAGTTAATGAGCTTAAGCCTAAATCAAAGGTTGTAAACTCATTATATCCTCCCTGGCCAGGGATAATGAACCTACTTAAGTATGAGATGAAAATCTCAACTTAATTACCCTAATGATGCAAGATTAAGATCATTAACCTACTTGTGATTATTAAGTTTTTTTGGATTTGTTTTGTGTTAAGTAATGAGTTTAAGCTCTAATCAAGGATTAGTGAACTCATTACACCATCCTGAGAGAAGGATGAGGACATTTAAGATGAGGAAGATACCTCAACTTAATCCATGGTTAGGGATTAAAATCTATATCTAACAAGCCTTTATTAAAGTGGATTTTAATTAAAGGTGAGACTAAGAAATGGATTTTAGGTTTTTAAGACTAAACATGAGGGGGACTTGTCCATTGAACACTAGGGTTAGTCCCTCTGAACCAACATGCATAGATGTAACCCTAATATAAGGCCCAAGTTACAAGCTTAAGTCTTAATGATTATTAGGTGTTTTGATTAGGAGGTGTAAAAAACTTAAAGTTTTAACACTAAGTATTAAAGTTATACACTCCATCCTAAGAAAAGGATACATGCATAACCCTAATTCAGAGTTTAAAAGCTTTAATTGTTTAGCCTTGATTATGAGATGAGAAGAAAACACTCAAGGAGACTCAAAGGTAAAAACTAGGGGAGACTATATACACCTAAAGTTATCATGCTTGGATATTCCTAAGGTTTGTGAGTCTTAGAGAAAGATATTAAGAAAGTCTTCAGATGGCCACCAAGGAAGAAGAAGCCGATGAAAAGAGAAGAGAAGGGAGAATAGGTTACTTACTTCATGAAGAAGTTATGTAACCTAAGAGAAATAAAGGAGAAATAGAGGGCACAAGTGAATCAAATTCACTTCAAAGACATGTAAAGATGCAAATGAAGAGATAAGAAGACATTGGATGTGGAGGCAAATCCACATCCTAAACAACTTACCATAAGCCCTTGAAAAGTTAGTATGAATGCATAATGTGTGAAACAAAAGGCAATAAGGAAAATGAAGATGGAATGATGCCAACCAGAAGTGGATACATGATGCAAATATGTCATGGAGAGATGAAAAGTCATATACCATGCATATGTATGATCATACAAGTGATGGATCCAAAAACAAGCATGTTAGAAGCTTAAGAACACATGAACATACATAAGATGTAATGGATGTAAAACATACCAACTGAATACAAAAATTATCAACCAATGTTAACACATGTCCTAAGATGTCTAAGATGACATACAAATGCATGAGATGTCATGGAAAGTTCACATGATGAAGGTATGCAAAGATGAATGCAAATGAACATGGCAACTTAGGGTTTTTAGAAAGTATGAGATGCACATGATCAAAACAGAAGCATAACACATGATAAAAAAATTGAAATTGCAACCAAATGAACCCTAAACACATATAAGATCACTCCCCAAAGATGGAAGTCAGAAGCTAAACCAAAGTCAAGTTATGGTTTTTCTAAGTTAGGTTAGGGTTTTGGGTACCTCTTCATGAAAAATGCCAAACAAATGGAAAATGAAATACAAAATTATGAGTTAAATGTCCGAGATACTAGATGCAACATGTAAAATAATTCAAAAGGAACCAAGTACAAACTCATATTGGTTGATCAGATATGAATTTTTGAAGTTAGGGTTAGAAAAATAAGAAATTTAGAAACCCTAATTCATGGTTAATTGTCAAAATGTGATCAAGCCCTAAAAGAAATTTGTAAAATGAGTTTGTAAATTGTTCTAAACATGTAAGAATGTTTCATGATTTTTTTGGTGATCAACCAATGTTCACACATGTCCTAAGATGTCTAAGATGACATACAAATGCATGAGATGTCATGGCAAGTTCACATGATGAAGGTATGCAAAGATGAATGCAAATGAACATGGCAAATTAGGGTTTTTAGAAAGTATGAGATGCACATGATCAAAACAGAAGCATACCACATGATAAAAAATTGAAATTGCAAACAAATTAACCCTAAACACATATAAGATCACACCCCAAAGAAGGAAGTCAGAAGCTAAACCAAAGTCAAGTTATGGTTTTTCTAAGTTAGGTTAGGGTTTTGGGTACCTCTTCATGAAAAATGCCAAACAAATGGAGAATGCAATACAAAATTATGAGTAAAATGTTCTAGATACTAGATGCAACATGTAAAAGAATTCAAAAAGAACCAAGTACAAAATCATCTTGGTTGACCAGAAATGAATTTTTGAAGTTAGGGTTAGAAAAATAAGAAATTTAGAAACCCTAATTCATGGTTAATTGTCAAAATGTGATCAAGCCCTAAAAGAAATTTGTAAAATGAGTTTGTAAATTGTTCTAAACACGTAAGAATGTTTCATGATTTTTTTGGTGATTTTTAAATACCTAAAAGTATTTTTAATTAATTAAAATGAATTAATTAATTAATTAATACAATTAAATGATTTAAAAATATATTTTTAATGCAAAAATAAAAAATAAAAAAGTTTTTGGTTTCTGGATATTATTTAAAGTAAGAATGTAAAAAATAGGAATTTTATAAAAAAAAATTTACTATTTTAAATAAACAAATAAATTAAAATGAAATGAAAATAAAATAAAATGCAAAGTATGCTTGATGGATGGATGAAATTGTGCAAGAGAGAGATCAAGGGCCAGGATGAGAAGTCTGCTTGACAAAAGGTGTGAGAGATCTAAGGCTGTAGTTCAAACATAAGTTTTGCGCGTGATCCAAGGGCCATGGTTTTTTCTGAGTTTTTTACTTTTGTTTTAATTAATTAAATATAATTAGGGTTTAATGACCTAATCTAAGCCGTCCACGCACTTAATCTAATCAAGATCTGAAGGCCGGCATTCAAACTGGGCAACTAATTGTGATTAGCCCTAATCACTTTCAGGTGACCGAAGGTGAGCTCCGGCCAGCTCTCAACCTTAACTCCACCTACAAGCTTCTAAAACTCATCAATCCTGCCCAGAATCAATCCCCAAACATCATAGAATACAAATCAACCATCAAATAGCAAAAACACTTTCACGGGCAAAGTTTCAGACCAACCATACATACTCATTTCTCAACCATTTTCAATTCCAAACATATCAGAGTGATCAGCTAAGCATATAGAATCATTTTATAACAAGAAAGAGAGGTTCTGGAAAAAATGTTCTTGAAGGTTACCTGAACTGAGCTTCTTCAAAATGGAGCTTTCAGGACCTCCTTCTTGTGCAAACTGACTTCTCTGGACCTCCTGAAGCTAGTGGAGTGCTTAGATGAAGCTTATAGTGGCTGGTTTGAGGATTCCAGTTCTGATATGGTAGAAAATGAGGTCTTGATATGTTGTGTTTCAGGCCACGGTGATGGGTGGGAAATGATCCTTAGGTTATGTGTGATTCAATGGTGAAAGAATTTTTGAGGTTTGATGGTTGTGGAGTGATAATCGAAGAAGGGAAGCTTTTTGGGAATTCTGTGCAATCTGAGTATATGCTTGTTATCAGCTCTTGTGTGTTGCTACATATCTCCCATAAAGTGTGAATGGATCATAAAGTAGGTTTGTAGAAGCTGCTGATCACTATTCCAAGAGTATGAGGGAAATTGCAAAAAGTCAAGGATTGGTGTACTTGAGGTATGTCATGGTGCAGAGATGGTTTGAGAGATTGTACTACATCAGTTGAGTTCAAGGAACACCATTGGATTGAAAGTTGTGAGCTGTAACACTTGATTCAAGAGTTTGCATAGGTTTTGCATTTTTCCCTCTTTGTGATTTCTTGAGAAACAAGTCATGGAATCCTTTGTTTCAAGGCTCAATTCTGGTCAAGACAAGTTGCATTATGTTGTTATGATGTGTAGTAATGCATTAGAGGTCATGAGAAGGCTTGGAAAACAAAATTGCACATTTCCCTCTTTGGCATGAACTTGAAAATTACAAGATTTTTCCCAACTTTGACTTGCCATATCTTGAGTTCTAGGATGAATCAAGAGTAGTTCTTGTACTTTTTGAAAATGGGAAGATCAAATCTACAACTTTCATGTTTGAGGAAAATTCATTTGAATCCTTTTTGATCAATAAAGAGGAGGTTGAAGATCTTTCTCAAAATGGAAAGTTTTCATTACAAGTCAGGTCCAAATATAGAAACTTTTCAAATGGCTCAAAATTCATCAATCTTGTGAACTTCTAAGCATTCCTAAGATCAAATAAAGATCATAGGACCTCAAATTGATTAATATCACCCTTTGGAACCCTTGTTGGTGGCCTCAGATGCCCTGATTTTGACTTTTCTTGCACAACAAGTTACCATTTGATCAGATGACTTCCACAAGGAAATTTTGCTTCAAATTTGATACACATGCTCCTTATATCATATATAGACCAATATAATCAATAATGACCAAAAAATTTGAGTATAAGGTCCTTAAACCCAAAACCCTAATTTCTGGTCATCTGTGTAGGAGCCCTGAGCCTGCCTGGACTACTGTGTAATCTTTTGAGATTTTGTGACTTCAAAGAAACCTTGGAGGTATAATATGATCATATAACACTCATGGACCCTCTTGTCATGCTTCATGTCCTTTGAGATATCTCTAACCACTTCTAAGATTCATCTGATCACAAACCCTAGTTGTGCAACTTATGTAGTGAAATAACTATGCAAAGTGAGATGTGATGATATGATATGCAGTACGAGGGATCATAAGTCAAGTTGGGAGAAAGAGAGAGAGAGAGAGAGCAAATTTGGGGTGTTTACAACAAATCTTTCCTCAAAAGTGTTGTCTAAGATATACCTTTAAAAGCTCTTTTTGAAAGCGCTATCTAAGATCTACCTTAGACATCGCTTTTCAGAAAGCGTTGTCTAAGGTATGACTTTTAGCAGCGCTTTTTCTTTTTTTTAGAACATTTTCCGCGTTTTATTTTAATTTTAACCTTTAGCAGCACTTTCATATTAAAGCGTTATCTAAGGTGCACTATTAAAAGTCTATTTTGGCGTAGTGAAGCAATAAAAATTTATCTAAGTGATAGGATTTGAATATACCGTTATATAAATATCACAATGTTAATTGTATAATTACTTATAAATGTATTTATTTTTTTTAATAATTAAAACTAAAATAGTAAATCATAAATTAGTTATTTAAACTTGTCGGTTTGTCCAAATCCAAATGAACTAACATGATTTTTCCAAAACTCCATATACAGTTTTTCAAAACTGCGGCCACATGCATTAATTTCAATAAACTCACTTTAACACAAATCATGCATTTAATGTAAGTTTTATATGGTGGGATCCTAACGTGTGAGAGAAAATTTGTGTTTGTTGTACACAAATCTTCAATTTTAATTTGTTTTTTTATATTATTATGATTAGTTTCTATGAATTTTCTAGAATTTTCAATAACAACAATTTCCTTTTGAATAAATTTTAGATGCTTCTAAACTAAGTTTGCCCCTTTTAATTTGTAATTTAATATTATTTATTAGTAGCTTCTATTAAATTATGATATATTTATTTATAAACATATTAATTCTTTTATCTTTTTCTTAAACTCTTTTGTCTTTCTAATATTCTATTTCTTTCGCAAAGACAAATATGATCATGAGTGTAGATCATGATGATGGTGTTAATGCTGACTTCATGTGGGAAAATCAATCATGGAGTGATCTCTTAAATTTTTAAAACTTATGTGAAAGTAGTAAAAAAAATTTAGATATGAAATCATTGAACCATAAAAAAGGACTCAATGAAGGAGAAGTTCATGTGAATAAAAAATAAAATCGAGGTGGGGTTGTGAGTAGAAGTGTAAATAACATAAATGGTGGAAGTAAATATGAAATATATCATGATTTAAATCATGAAATGCATATCTTCGGTGAGAGAGAAAGTAGAAAGAAAATGAGGAACTTGTTCTCTAGTCTTCATGATTTACTTCCTAAACTACCTTCAAAGGTAAATTTATTTATTTTATTGAAAAATATAAATTTATTTTAATTACGTTAGTATGATAGTATTTACTTAAATATGATGTAGTAAGCATACAATATAAGAGCTTAATAAGGTTTTTATATTAACTAGAAGAACTTAAAATAAAATTTGTCTTGAACAAATATTAATCATATTTTACTTATCCTCAGAAGAAATTTTAGAGTATTATATGTTTTTGTCCTAAAAATCAACTGAATGATAAGAAGATAATATACATACAAGGATAACCATCAAAGTAAGGCTTTTGTGTTTTAATGATTTATTTACTAATTAAAATGATTTATTTTTAATACTTTTTTTAGGCTAATAAGTCAACAATTGTGGATGCAACGGTGAGGGAAATACAAAATCTAGAGCAAATTTTTGAAAAGTTAGAAAAAAAGAAGCAAAAAAAGCTTAAATGTGTATCCCTATTTAGAAGTGAGTCATTATCTATGATCGAAAAATCTCATTGGAATTCCTATGAATCAAGGGAAACAATCATAGCTGGTTATGGATCCTTAAGTTATAATAATAACTTTTCTACTAATGTAGTTGCAACTTCATATCATAATTCAAAAACATTAGCACAACCTACACCTTTATCATAACAAGTAGCTTTTCGAACATGGTCTTATCAAAATGTTATCTTAAGCATTTGAGGTGGTGAAGCATAATTCAACATATGTGCTACTAAAATGTTAGGTCTTTTGACAAGGATTGCTTTTGTATTGGAAATAAATAGGATTGATGTTGTATTTGCCAAAATTACATGCAATAAAAATGGAAATTTCTACATGATTCAAGCTCAGGTAAGTTTAAATCAAAATTTTTATTGTCTCTATGGTTTAATGGTTTATATGTGATATCATTTTACACTTGTCTAAACTATAATACAGTAGAACCAAACAACTATAATAATTTATTAACTCGTTAAAAATGTTATTTATCGTGATAAATTAGTTAAATTATGTTGTTTTTTCAGGCTAGAAAATGTTTACATGATTCAATTTCAATGGAGGAAACTTACAAGCAAGCAGCTAGATAAATTATGATGTTGATCTCTTAAAATTTAGATTATAGAACTTGTCTTTGCATTCTATATAAACTTTAATTTAGTTTCTCCTCTCGAAAATCGTTAGAAATGGCTAAGTTGTAACACACAAATTTCCCACGACTTCTCAAAGTTATATGGATTAACACATTAATGGATTATAGAGAGATTTATAATCTTACTTCTTCAATTCTTCGTGTGTAGCCTTTTCTTGTTTTGTTGCATTCTCTACAAGCGTTGCTACACCTTCCTTCACAGGATCCCATAAATCTTGATAACAAAAAACAACTTTAATCTACTTGCACCAATTCTCATAATTATCTTTCTTGAGAATTGGAAGGTTTGTTGGAAAATTCCCATTTGGATGATTCATCGTCATCACGATTCTTACCCATGAATCGCTCAAACCAGAGCTCTAGATACCAAATGTTAAGACGATTTGGGGGGTCAACGGGGGAGCATTTCTTACACACCTTTGTGAGAGACACACCACATATCCACCTAAAACCTTAAGGTGATAGGTGGGTGGGTTCTCTCACTTATATAGTGTTCAATCTTCCATTTTCTAATCAATGTGAGACTTCTTCCTCATATTTAATTCTCAGCAAGTATTTATTTATTTTCATTTTTTAACAGACTAATAGGTTTGTTTTTACATTTCAATTAGATTTTCCACTTATTTTTTAGAACAAGTTTTATAAAGCATCTTTTTAACAAATTTTACTTCAAAAAATATTGCATATATTCTAAAAGAAATGTATAAAATAAAACCATCAAGAATTGGAATTACTAGAATTAACTAAAAAATGGCGGGATTATGGTGAGACAAGTTGAACGAATAGGTCTGACAGGCTTTCGTGGGCGGTGGTTTTTGGTGGGGCGGGTGGAGGTCTTTAGCGGGGCAGGCTTTGGTAGATGACATGTCCAAAATCCTAACCCAACCCGCAATTTTTGGTAGGTGTGCGGCCCGACCCGGCGGACCACGATCCGTTTTTCCACCCCTAGTTGTAGGTATTTATTGCGTGTATCCAATTTATATGAGTCAAATTGTCATCCCTACTCATGGTTGTAACACCCCAAATTTTCCCTCTTCTTTTTAGCATCATCATCATATCATAATCATCATAAGCATGTCATATCCTTATCATTTTTGCATAGAAAAATGAAGCATAACATTCTTATGTACTAGCGTTGGGTATATGATCAATCATTGGTGCATTTGAAGCCTTACAAGTCAAAGCAAGAAGACATGTGACCTTGGCCAAGTCCCATGAGGTGTCTACAAGGTATATACAAGCTCAAGATCCTTTACAAGAGGCCAGAGGTGTGGAAGATTATCAGATGATCAAGGAAGGAACAATCTCCTACACAAATGGCATTCAAATTAGGGTTTCATTTTCAAGCAGGGATTCTTTGTGACTTTGGCCATTTCATGTGGGCAAAGTCATTCATATGATATGAGAATGCTATAGATGAAATTTGGTGAGAAAACTCATTGAGGAAGGCAGTCAATCCATCAGTTGCTTGCATAAAAAGAAATTGGTCAAACTAATTATTTGAAAAGTCAACTGTGACAATGCAAAGGTTCCAATCCTATTTTTCAAGCCAAGGGATGTTCTTAACGTCATAAAAGAGGTTTGGAAAAGTCAAAAGTCAAGAATCTAGGGTTTTTGCAAGGCTTTCTATTTTTGGAAATAAGGCATATAACTAACTTTCCAAATTTAGTAACTTTTGCCCTAATCTTCAAGGCATTCTTTCATGATCAAAATGACTTCAAATGAAAATCCTTTGAACATGAAAGTTGTAGGAAATTGTCTCCCATTTCCAAAAAGTACAAGAACTTGTTAATAGAATGTGTAGAACTCAAGATATGGCCATTGGAAGTTTGGACATTTTTAAGGTTTTACCATTTATTCAAGTTTCTTCAAGTTTGCAAATTGCCTTGTAATGCATTTTCAAGTCATGTTGTGGATCAATTATGGTCATAAACATAAAATACAATGCATGAGAAGAATTTTTTCCCAAGAAAATGAGAGAACCCGTGGATTATGTGAAGGATATTTCTCAAATTGCATTTTTGCAAAATCATTGAAAAAACATGACTCACTTACATCCAAGGGCCAGGATTGTTCCATTTGTGATTAAGAAGGAATGTGTGATCAACATGTGCATGAAGAGGGGAGAGAGCACGAGCAAATGATGCACGCACACACTTCATGCAATTTTGAAATTTCATTCCAAACACACTATCTTCACGTGCATTCCTCTCCAAACCCTAGCCAGTGAAATTCCGCATCATATATAAGTTAAGCATGCTCTTGAATCACCAGAATTCTCTTCCATTCTCTCACTCTCAATTTTCTTGCACCATTGAATTTTTCTTCGAATTTCTTCACACACTCACTCAATCCAAAAACTAACCACACATTCATGATCCTTGAGGTGTAAGGAGTAAGAATCCACCATCAATTCAAGCTGAAAGCAAGGGTTTCTCCCATTTCTATTCAAGTGCAGTTCTGTTCGAAACTCAAGATCTAGGAGGATTCAGGCTCTCTTTTGAATTTATTTTGCAAAGAGAGGTTAGAAGGAGTGGATCTGCAGTTGTAGGAGCATTTTCTTGGAGGTTTAGAGGATCTTCAACCTCAGGTATGCTCTGAAACTTTTGGATCTAGATTTGAAATTAAATGCTTGCAATGTGATCTACGTGCTATGCTGATGATCCTGATGTGTTTAGATTGAAAAATGAGTGGATATTAAGCATGTTGTGTTGAATTAAAGTTTAATGTATGATTTTGTTTCTGTTCGATCTGGATTGATCTTTGATCTATTGTGATTTTCATTGCCATATTTGGATTCACCATGCTCTGATTATTGGATCTGGATAGTTTGAAGTATTTATGTGCAATTGTGTTCATATATTTGAGTTTTCCGGTGCCGGAGCTAGGGCTCCGGTCATCGGATTCTGGAAATCAGTTGAAGGTAGAAGATTATGTTGTGAGTGTTAAATCCTTTGATCTGGAGGGTTGTGATGTTGCCAACGCATTAAAAGTCACCCTCTCACAAACGTGGCTTCTATTTTCATATTAATTTTGTGTGTTTTCTAGCCTACCAATGTTATGGTGTACGCGCATGTGGGTGCTTTGATCCTTTGACTTTTTCTTGATGTTGACTTAATTCTGTGCGTTCTTTTGATCCAATGGTTTGTTATTTTTCCTGATTTTCCTTGAATTTCCATGGCAATTTGTGTGTACTACGCTGATCCATTAGGCTTGGAATGCTATGTGCACCCCTTCATTACCAGGCCCAGTGTTATTGAAATGAATTCACATGCTAAATGCACCCCTGGTTTATTTCTTTTATTTTTTATTTCATTTTGTTTTCTATTTGATTTTTAATTTTTAAAAATAACATTAGGCTTCCAAAATTTCCAAAATAAATCATGTCTGATCCTTTTAATTTTCTCTAATTTTTTATGTTTTCATTTTTCATTTATTTTTATTTTCCACGTAGAAATTAATTCTTACTTTTATTATTTGTTTATAATTCACTTTAATTACATGCTGACTTGTGGATTTTCTATCTTGATCATTAATTTGAGTTTTGAGTTGGTTCTTTTAATTTCCTCTGATTTTTAGAAGCCTGCATGAATATGTTTGATATGTTACTTGAGCATGACGTTTCAAACCCTAGTTTGTGTTCTTGAGGTCTTTTGACATAGTTTTCTTTTGATCCTGGTCTGGATCTTTTGGTATGATGTTATCACATGATTAATGAACACTTGTGCTTAATTGTAGAATTTTTGAATGCGTTTTTGATTTGATTTGAATTTTCATAGGTGCTTTCCCTAGTTTTTGCCTTTTCTTGTTACATACTTAGTTCTTAGGCTAGGGTGGCACTTGTGCCAACTCCTATAGGATGTTTAGAGCTCTTTTTGTAGGAGGATAAATCCCTGGTCCTTGATTGGTGTCTGTGCTTGAAAATGTTTTGTGTTACTTTTCTTTGAAGTCTCTCACAAATGTATGCATGTTCACTTCACCTTCTTTGTCCATTTGCCCTTCATGATGTTTATGCTTGAGTTTGGTGCTTCTTCCCCATAATTGTTCATGCTTATTAGGCACATTTTAACATGATTAGGTCCCTGGTCTTTAGATGATGCTTATGCTTTGATTTCATTTGCATTTGTTTGTCCTTACACCTGTGCACATGTTCACTTCACTTCTCATTCTTGTGATGATTATGTTTGAACTTGTATGGTCTTTTCTTTGGTTCTTTGTGTTGTTGACACACATTCTTGTGGTGATGTGATTCTGGTCTTGAGATATATGATTCTTTTTAGGCTTGAATGATGTGTTTAATCTCATGTATGCTTTCCTCTTTCATAAGTAGTTCATGTTGCCTTTAGATGCCATGTTTGAGGTATTTTAGTATGTAAATGAGGTGAATCACTTCTGGTTGTTGTGTGGGGAATTGATCCTTTGCATGTTTATGCCTCACTTGATCTTGTTTGGTTTTGTCTTGTCATATGTGTTTAGTTCTAACCATTTCAGGGGCTCATGGTAAGTGAAATGTGGATGTTATCCACATTTCAATTCTTCATTTCCTCTTTTACTTTGCCTTCTATTTTGTGATTGTTGATGTACCTTATGTCATCTTGTGATTCAATTCTTCATCTTCCCCCTTTAGAAGCAACTTATCTCCTTTAGAGGAGTAAGTTGTTCTCTAACTTTCTTCCTCTCTTCTTCTTCTCCTTTCTTAGGATAGTTTCGAACCACACTAACCTTAGGACCACCTTTGCATGATAAATTTAGGATTAGACTTTCCCCATTAGATATTACCTTTAAGATCCTTTGGTTTCTTCTCTTTCTCATCTTCATACAAAAACCCTAAAAAACATTAATAAAGAAAGAAGTGACTTCTTGTGTATAGCCTTATTCCATGGGGCATAGGTATTCATTACATCTTGGAATAGTACACTTATCTAGCATGATGCACAAGTCTGATCATGAGGTCATCTTCATATAGAGAAACCGTAAAAAATACTTCTTCATTCTTAATAACAAAACATCTAATAACTTCAACAGGGTGGTGAGCCTAAACCCTATTCCCGGGAAAAAGTCTTGGATAAATTCTCCTTACTTGGTGTGCTTGCTCTATTATTCCATCTTGGAATGTAGTAGCAAGTACACATTCCATGGAAAAGAGTTTAGTCTCACTCTCTTGTGCCACACTCCTAAAATACTTCTAAAAATCACAAACAAACAATAAGTGTCTCTCCTTCGGGACTTCTATTCTCATCACCTTCACTATTTACGTGCGAACTTGCTCCTACTTGTCATTTTCCAAGACGGTAACGCACTCGTCTTCCGAGCCTGCAACACCTGAGCATTGACATAAGCTGTTCAAGCTTAAGACACAAGCAATCTTTCTTATCCCTAGTTAAGGGAACTACGACGTCTCTGATACTCATTATCCAGATGAGGTACGTAGGCAGCGGGGTAGGGGCCGTTCAAGCTCACTCTTTAATTTTCCCTACATTTTCCTCGCGTTTCTTTTCTGTTCCTTTTCCAGTTCCACTCTTTCTTTTTGCAGCAGCTTTCATTTCTTCACCCTTTGAAACAGTTTCGTTGCAATTGTTGATCCAGTCGGGTACGGCGGACGATCTGGGGTGCTAATACCTTCCCATGTCGTAACCGACTCCCGAACCCAGTATCTTTGGTTCGCAGGACCTGTGTCCTTCCTTTTCTTTTCTTCTGGTTTGTGCAGCATTACCATTCCCGTTCCTTCGGGATAAAAATGCCTGGCTGGCGACTCTAACCTTTTCCGTGCCACTTTTGCGTTTTTACCAGGATAGAAATCCAGGGAGCGACAATGGTACCTATAATTATTTTTAATTAATATCTTTATAATAACTTCTTATTGAAGAAATATACTTATAGCTTGATCTTCTAGATCTTTCCATTAGTGGTAGTATAAAGATAATACAAGTCTAGAACCCCATAACTGATAGAAGCAAAAAAACGTCTATCTAAGTTATAGGATTTGAATATAGCCTTATATAAATATCACAATGATAATTGTATAATTTCTTATAATTGTATTTATTTTTCGAATAATTAAAACTAAAATATTAAAATCATAAATTAGTCATTTAAACTTGTCGGTTTGTCCAAATCCAAAGGAACTAACATGATTTTTCCAAAACTGCATATACAGCTTTCTAAAATTGCGGCTACACGCAGTAATTTCATTAAACTCACTTTAACACAAATCATGCATGTAGTGTATGTTTTATGTGGTAGGATCCTAATGTGTGAGAGAAAATTTGTATTTGTTGCACACAACTCTTCAATTTTAATTTGTATTTTTTATAACAAATATTATTATGATTAGTTTCTATGTATTTTCTAGAATTTTCAATAACAACAATTTCATTTTGAACAAATTTTGGATGCTTCGAAACTAAGTTTGCTCCTTTTAATTTGTAATTTACTATTTTTTTAGTAGCTTCTATTAAACTCTAATATATTTCTATATAAACATATCAATTCTCTTATCTTCTTCTTAACCTCTTTTGTCTTTCTAATACTCTATTTCTTTCGCAAAGCAAAATATGGTTATGAGTGTAGATCACGATGATGGTGTTAATGCTGATTTCATGTGGGAAAATCAATCATGGAGTGATCTCTTAAATTTTGAAAACTTATGTGAAAGTAGTAAGAAAAAGTTAGATATGAAATCATTGAACCATAAAAAAGGACTCAATGAAGGAGAAGTTCATGTGAATAAAAAACAAAATCGAGGTGGGGTTGTGATTAGAAGTGAGAATGACATAAATGGTGGAAGTAAAGATGAAATATATCATGATTTAGATCATGAAATGCATATCTTGGCTGAGAGAGAAAGGAGAAAGAAAATGAGGAACTTGTTCTCTAGTCTTCATGCTTTACTTCCTGAACTACCTTCAAAGGTAAATTTATTTATTTTATTGAAAAATATAAATTTATTTTAATTACGTTAGTATGATAGTATTTACTTAAATAGAACGTAGTAAACACACAATATAAGAGATTAATGAGGTTTATATATTAACTAGAAGAACATAAAATAAAATTAGTCTTGAACATTTATTAATCATATTTTACTTATCCTCAAATGAAATTTTAGACTATTGTATGTCTTTGTCCTAAAAATCAACTGAATGATAAGAAGATAATATGCATACAAGGATAACCATAAAAGTAAGGCTTTTGTGTTATAATGATTTATTTACTAATTAAAATGATTTTTTTTATGATTTTTTCTTGCAGGCTAATAATTCAACAATTGTGGATGCAGCCGTGAAGGAAATACAAAATCTAGAGCAAATTGTTGAAAAGTTAGAAAAAAAGAAGCAAAAAAAGCTTAAATATGTATCCTTATTTGGAAGTGAGTCATCATCTATGATCAAAAAATCACATTGGAATTCCTATGAATCAAGGGAAACAAACATAGCTGGTCATGGATCCTCAAATTATAATAATAACTTTCCTACTAATGCGGTTGAAACTTCATATCATAATTCAAAAACATTAGCACAATCTACACCTCCATCACAACAAGTAGCTTTTCGAACATGGTCTTATCAAAATGTTGTCTTAAATATTTGTGGGGGTGAAGCACAATTCTCCATATGTGCTAATAAAATGTTAGGTCTTTTGACAAGGATTGCTTTTGTATTGGAAAAATATAGGATTGATGTTGTATATGCCAACATTACATGTAATGAAAATGGAAACTTCTACATGATTCAAGCTCAGGTAAGTTACAAACCAAATCTTTTTCGTCTTTATGGTTTAATGGTTTAAATGTGATATCACTCTATAATACAGTAGAACCAAACAACTATAATAATTTATTAACTCATTAAAAAATGTTATTTATCGTGATAACTTAGTTAAATCATGTTGGTTTTTCAGGCTAGACAATGCTTACATGATTCAATTTCAGTGGAGGAAACTTACAAGCAAGCAGCAAGAGAAATTATGATGTTGATTTCTTAAAATTTAGATCATAGAACTTGTCTTTGCATTCCATATAATCTTTAATTTAGTTTCTCCTCTCGAAAACCATTAGAAATGGCTAATCTTGCATGATTGCATTAAGATCAAACAAGTATAATATTTTATTTGTATGAAATTATTATTGTGTTTTTCATTTGAGGATAGAACTATAATTCTTAAACTAGTTTAAATATGCTATATGTTTTTTTTTGTCAATATAAACTGCATTAATTTTATTTAAACTAAATAAATTTATGTTTATGATTGACTAATAGAAACGTATTCATTTCTATCATTTGAAGTGTGTCACAATTATTATGATAAAAAACAATATACACATGAGATGATTTAGAATATTAAATTTCAAGACCTTGCTTTTGCGAAAATCTCTAAAAATATTAATTGTTGTGAATTGAATACCTTAGAAACAAAGTATAATAGGTTTCTTTATGATCAAGACACCCATAAGGATTGGTTTAGGGTTACCAAAGAAAACAACAAGGAGTGGTTATAAACTGCTATTCTTTCCTTTCTCTTCAAACAAGATTACAAGTATACAAGAATAACAAATAACCTCTCACTTTTGAATTAGGGTTTTTTCTTCCTATTTTCCCTTATACAAAATATGAGAGACTACTATGCTATTTATAATAAAACTAACATACTAACCTAATGGGATTTATAACAATTACCCGTTATAAGCTAACTTAGGGTACACGCTAACTTAAACAATTGGATCCATAACACAAGGCCCAATTAAACAATAACATGTGAGCAGACTTTGACGAAATGCTACTCGTACTAGGTTTTGATCCAATATTTCACAAAAATCCACCTTGGAACACACCATATACTAACAAGAAACAAACTAGCTTTTTTCATGCAACTCTATCAACTGCATACAGTGGAAAAACTTGCAACTGGGAAACGTCTTGGTGATCATATCAGCAGCATTGTGATCTGTCGAAACCTTTAGCACTTGGACTTCTCCATGCTCGATTACCCCTCTGAAAAAATGTAGCCTCACATCAATGTGCTTGGTTCGCTCATGATAGGCTGAGTTCTTTGACAGTTGTATTGCATTTTGACTATCACATTTAACAATGATACTTCAACCTTGAAGTTTCAGATCCTTTGCAAAACCTTCAAGACACAATGCTTCCTTTACAGCTTCAGTTAGGGCGATATATTCCGCTTTAGTGGTTGATAAGGCAACAACCTTATGAAATGTTCTTTTCCAACTAATTGTTGTTCCAAACATAGTGAAAACATATCTAGAAATAGATTTTCTAGAATTCATACAACCTGCATAATCAGAGTTAACATATCCTTCGATTGCTGCTTTACTATCTTCACCCAAGGCTCCACCATAAATTAGGACTCTACTGAGAGACCCATTTATGTACCTTATAATCCACTTCAATGCTTTCCAGTGAGCCTTTCCAGGATTGTACATGTACTTAATTACAAGATTTACTGCATATGTTGTGTTGGGTCTAGTACAGACCATAGCATACATCAAAGAACTTACTATATTAGTATATAGAATGATATTCATATAAGCTCTTTTGACATTAGTATTGGGACACTGATCTATACTCAGCTTGAATTGAGGGTTTGTTGGAGTCACAACAGGCTTTGAATTTGACATACCAAACTTATCAAGAATCTTCTTCAAGTATGCCTCTTGAGATAAGCATAATTTTGACTGCTTTCTATCTCTCCTGATGTCAATCCCAAGAATCTTGGATGCAGCTCCCAGATCCTTCATATTGAACTCCTTATTGAGTTCAACCTTCACCTTCATTACATCTTTGACATTGTTGATTGCTATTAGAATATCAGCCACATAAAGCAACAAAATAACAAATAAATTACCAGGTGGAAATTTGAAGTAAACACAGTGGTCGAACTGTCTTCTGATGAAACTTATACATGTCACGAACTTGTCGAATCTCCTATTCCACTGTCGAGGAGATTGTTTCAGCCCATATAAAGATCTCTTCAGTTCGCACACATACTCTTATTTCCCCTCTTCTACATACCCTTCAGGTTGCCTCATCAAGATTGTTTCATCAAGATCGCCATACAAGAACGTAGTCTTCACATCTATTTGTTCTAGTTCAAGGTCGAACTATGCCACCATGGAAAGAAACATTCGAATGGACCTGTTCTTCACAACATGAGAGAACACATCATTGAAGTCGACACCTTCTTTCTAAGTGAACCCCCTTGCAACCAACCTTACCTTGTATCTCTTTGACGCCACTCCTTTGATTCCTTCCTTAACTTTGAAAATCAATTTACATCTAACTAACCTAGAACCAACAGGTTTCTTGATTAGTTCCCAAGTATTGTTATCATGAAGAGATTTCATCTCATCATCCATGGCCTTCAGCCATTCAGTCTTATTTCGACACCTTATAACTTCCTTATAGTATGTAGGTTCTTCGTCTAGAACCTCACTTGTAGAGATTAAGGCATAAGCTATAAGATCTGCATACCCAAGTCTCTGAGGTGGCTTGATAACTCTTCTCGACCTGTCTCTTGTCAGAAGGTAGTCATTATCAGTCTCCATATCTTTGACAGTAGTTTCTGCTTCTTCTTCGACTTCATCTGGGTCATGTAATTCATCATCACTATGCTTCACCTCAACAGGAATTTCTCCTTGTTCCAGCTCTTCAATAACAACTTCAGTTTTCTTGAAAGACAACTCAGCTTCATTGAAAATACATCTCGGTTGGTGATACATCTCTTATGACCTGGCTCTAGGCACCATAGCCTATAAGCTTTGACTCCTTCAGGATATCCCATGAACATGCATTTTAGAGCTCTAGATTCGACCTTGTCTTGCCTAATATGAGCATAGGCTACACAACCAAATACTCTCATTTTATCGAGATCTGGTGGATGTCTTGATAAAACTTCTTCAGGTGTCTTGATATCTAATGCAGTCAAAGGACAACTGTTTATTAGATATGTTATTGTCGAACCAGCCTCATCCCAAAACACCTTCTTCAATCCAACACTAACCAACATGCATCTAACACTTTCTAGGATTGTTTGATTGAATCTCTAACCTAGACCATTTTGATGAGGAGTACCTGCTACAGTCATATGCCTTGCAATCCCAGACTCTACACAGTAATTATTGATAGCTTCATTGCAAAATTCTAAGCCATTATCAGTTCTTAACCTATTGACCTTTCTGCCAGTTTGAGTTTCGAGCAGAACCTTCCAACTCTTGAAATTCTCAAAAGTTTTATCCTTTATTTTCTGAATGAATACCTATAACTTTATAGAATAGTCATCAACTATGGATAGAAAATATCTTGGACCTGAATGTGAAGGATTCCTTGTAGGCCCCCAAAGATCAGCATGGATGTAATCAAGGGATCCATGTGTTCTTTGCTTACCTTTGTTAAAATTCATCCTACAGGATTTACCAAATACACAAGGTTCACAAAACTCTAACTTCTGGACTTTGTCACCACCTAGCAGGTTCTGTATCCCCAATTCGACCAGGCCTCTCTCGGTGACATGACCCAATCTCATGTGCCATAATTTTGTCTTCGACAACAGTTTCGTGGATGCAACATTTGTCGAACCCCTTACAACTTCAGCCTCGAGGGTATACATGTCTTGTTTCTTCACGCCTCTCAAGACATCCTTAAACCGCTTCATGACTCTTAGGATACTTTTATCTCCTTGAAATACATATCGCTTCTTGTCTAATTCACTAAGAGAAATTAAATTTCTCTTCAAGTTAGGTACATACCTAACTTCAGTCAATAGTCTTATTGACTCATCATGGAGCTTTAATCTCACAGATCCAATACCTGCAATTTTGCAAGATTTATTGTTTCCTAACAACACTGATCCACCATATTGATCACATAATTCCTCGAACAAGTCTTTATTTGGAGTCATGTCCCAAGTGCAACCTGAATCCATAATCCACTCTTTTCTTGAGTCGCCGCTCGAAACCACAAGAACATCAGATGAGTCAAAATCATCTTGAACAATGGAAGCATTGTCATTATCATTACCTCCATGATCTTTTAGGCATTCAGGACACACCTTTTGAATGTGACCCTCCTTCTTACAATGATAGCATCGAACACCAGATGCTTCACCACTATAAGACTTATGCTGACTTTTACCCTTCTTCTTATCGACCATACCATCATTTCGCAAGAATTTCGCCTTAACGGCCAAACCATCACCAACCGTCGAAGGTTTATGCTCCTTTCGTTCATTCAAGTCCTTAGAGTAAAAGACAGGTTGAACATCTTCAAAGGTCAGGGACTCTCTTCCATACAAAAGGGTTTCTTTGAAGTGAGCATGTGTTCTGGGCAAAGTGCATAGCAGCAACAACACTTGATATTCATCATCGATCTTCACATCAATATTTTCAAGATCAAGAATCAGCTTGTTGAACATATCCAACTGTTCAGCCAACACTTTGTCTTCACTCATCTTGAATAAATATAAGGCTTGCTTCAGGTAGAGTCGATTCACTAATGATTTGGTCATGTACAAACCTTTAAGTTTTAACCATAACCATTACGTCGTCGTCTACTTTGATACCTGTCGAAGAACCTTATCACCAAGGCTCATCAATATTGCATTGTGTGCTTTCTCAATCATGGTCGTCTTTTCAGCTTCTATCAACACAAAATTCATGGTCGTCTCTCTCTTCAATACTTCCAAACAACCCTGCTGAACAAGTAGGGATTTCATTTTCAAGCTCCACAGACCAAAATTATTCATTCCAGTGAACTTTTCAATCTCATACTTTGTTGAAGGAATCTTCTCCATGCTCACTGCACAAATTTTTTGTGAATTGGATACCTTAGAAACAAATTATAATAAGTCTCTTTATGATCAAGACACCCACAAGGGTTAGGGTTTAGGGTTACCAAAGAAAACAACAAGGATTGGTTATAAACTGCTATTCTTTCCTTTCTCTTTAAACTATATTACAAGTATACAATAATAACAAATAACCTCTCTCACTTTTGAATTACGGTTTTATCTTCCTATTTTCCCTTATACAAAATATGAGAGACTAATATTATATTTATAATAAAACTAACATACTAACCTAATGGGCTTTTTAACAATTACCCATTACAAGCTAACTTAGGGTACAAGCTAACTTAAATAATTGGATCCATAACACAAGGCCCAATTAAACAATAACATGTGAACAGACTTCAATGACATGCTATTCGTACTAGGATTTGTTCCAATATTCCACATTAATAATTTAAGAAATATCCTAACACCCCACATAATACTCTTTAGAATCATATTGAAAAAATAGTACAATCATCATCTAAATTACATCAAAAAATATATTAAATGTACATAATACATAAGAAATAATACATCGGATGTTCAATAACTAAATCAGATAAGAAACACAATGTCACTATCCATCAGACATCCTAGCCTTCAACCTTTAGGTCTTCCTGCCAATCCTCCAGCTCCTACAGCTAAGCAAAAAACAACATGATTAGGATGATATTTGTAAACCTCATTGGAATTACCTATATTATGGGTGCACTCGTCTATAAATGGTTTTACTTTTATTCTCATACTACTCTCATGTATTAGATGCATAGTGAGAGAAACAAAGCTTTTCTAGCTCCTCATAATATAAGAATGACATGCTCATGGATGAACTTGTCATGTCACTCAAGGGTGATTAGCCCCAAAATGGATCACAAGGATCTACTAATATATTCGTCAAATGTGGTAAATGGTTTATAGACCTCCAATGTACAAGTTACACTCTCCATTAGATATGGTCAATGGAATACCAGAACTCCATTGTACAAAGTAAACTATCTACTAGATATGGTATATGGATTCCATACCTCCATGGCATGGATCACATTATCCACTCGATATGGTTAATATATTATATACCTCTACTGCATATAATATGTTATCCACCCAATATGGTCAATGGACACCAAACCTCCACTGCTTGGATTATAATATCCACTAGATATGGTCAATGGATACCAGACCTCCCCTTTGTGAATCACACTGAAGTCCTTTCCACCAAATATGGTCAATGGGATTCCAAACCTCTACTATGTAGAACTCAATATCTACTAGATATGGCTGTTGGCCTGGCAGACCTCCGCTATATGGAATAAACATTACGGAACACTACAACAAAAATGGCTTTAAGGCAACAACATAAAATTGTGGACTAAAGTGATAAAACCGTAGCCTATTACTTCATGGGGACGGTTTTCAGGCGTAGAATAAATGGTCGTTGCCTATTCCCTTAGAGTGTGATTTTTGTATTTCTACCCATAGATTATAAACATTGTAGCCTTATATATCAAACGACCACGGTTT
Organism: Lathyrus aphaca; assembly: GCA_963966055.1. NCBI lineage: Eukaryota > Viridiplantae > Streptophyta > Magnoliopsida > Fabales > Fabaceae > Lathyrus > Lathyrus aphaca. The sequence goes on from OZ014521.1 coordinate 498,522,407, forward strand.
ATTTTGCAAGTTTAGGCTGCGGTTTTCAAATAACAACATAAAATAATCGTCCCCTAAGTATAAGAAACTACCACATTTATTATTACGCAACAGATAAAAACTGTAGCCTAAGCCATAGTTTATTAAAAAAATTTAAAGCACACTAAAGGCATTCACGAACAATCAATAAGATACTGGATGAAGAGTTCCATTGCCATGACAAATATATATTTCCATGTTCAAAATGGCATGGTAAAATTGGGTCCCGGTGGCCCCGAAGTTCCACCGACATTCTGCCTGATCAGTTCAGGTCGAATCAGAATAGTGGTTGATACACTAGTAGCAGTCGGTATTGATGTAGTAACGGGTTCAGTTGTGTTCGTAACAACTGGACTTCCTGTCGAAGACAGTTCTTCGTTTGGACGCGGCGTTACCATTCTGCCACTATGCAAGTGCATATAACTTGCCCAACGGGTCCCACTAGACGTGCCAATTTGTTTTCACGTGGATTTCATGCGAACAATCTACTGGTCTCCTTTGCGCGAGGTTTACTTGCGGGACCGGCCAAACAAGTCCCATGACTGTTCTGTCCGATTAGTTATGATGCGAACTCTTTATAATGTAGAATGGTAATGGTGGTTCTCGTTTATATTTTTAGTATTTTGTGTTTATAGCAGACACATTCAGAATGCTTAAAATGAAAGGATAAGAAAAGCGAATAAAGATAAAAGAAAGTAATTTAAATTAACTTGGAATTAAAATGACTTGAAATACAAATGTTTTTTTGACGCTATCATACATTTGAGTAGGGGGTTAACTTGTTTCTCCGACGCTCGGTACTTTGAGTGTGTCCCTTTACAATGTGAAGAAATACGACCTCTATTACTGAAAATAAAATCTACTTATATAGACAAATAAAATAATTTTCAGACACTTTTTCAACAAATCAGGTTTTGACACCTGTCAACCCATTCTTCTGGTAACCACCAATTACTTCATCCCACCACTTGGAGCAGTTTCTTTTCCGTACCTTCTTGAATGGATCTGTCGAAATTCCCTAGACATGGTGGTATCTGTGGGTGCGTCGAAGCTCTTCAACTCCCTTATGAATCCTGGCTTGTGAGTGTCGACCCATAGCTAACTTTCCTTCTTCGGCTGGGATAAAATCCTTCCGTCTGTCATTCTCATGATGTTGCTTTCAAAACTCTAAGTAGAAATCTAGCTAACAGTGGTGTGCCCACCAAGTGTTTGACAAACTTCAAAACATGTTATTCCATTGTCCTTGTGCCATTTTCTTTTCTCTTAACATTGTTGGAAGTAGTTAAATCAATATGTCATTGGCTCGGGCTTTGTAACACATGTTGAAAGGAGAGCTGATTACTTTGTGTCGCTCCCCGGACTTTCGTCCCGGTGCAGACACGGACGGTCGGCGATGTTGGAGGTTGAGGTTGAATAGAGTCGCCAGCTAGACATTTTTATCCCGGAGAAAGGTAATGCTGCATAAACCTGGAAGGGTGTGGATAAGACGGTTGCAAACCTGAGAAAGGGGGTTGGTTACGTCTTGGGAAGGTATTAGCACCTAGATTGCCCGTCGTACTCGAAGGGATCCATGCTTACTTGATTGTGTTTTAAAAGGGGGTAGTGTATGTGCTGACTGTGTATGAAAAGATAAGAATGAATGTACAGTGTGTCAGTGCAAAAGAGAGGGTGAGATGCTCAAGACTGAGGCTTAGAAAGAAAGCTGGAAGGAGAGGGGAGACAAAGAGACTTTTGTTCGATAACTGTTAAGTTATGCCTACGTATCCTCTCGTGCAATGAGGAAGTGAGAACACCGTAGTTCGACTCAAAGAGACTGGGATGATTTGTTGTGAACTGCTTGCTTGTCAATGCTAAAGTGTGTGACTTGTCTGGCTCAAGTGCTAACTGTCTTGCATTAGACGGAAGAAGCGAGTTCTCGTTTTTAGAGTGAATGTGATGAGAAAAGAATCCCGGAGGAGACGTTTATTGTTTGTTTTTGTGTTTTCAGTTTTTTATTATTTTTGGTGTTTTGCATAGGATAATGAGCTTAAGCCTTAATCAAGGGTTGTAAACTCATTATATCCTCCCTGATTAGGGATAATGAGCCTACTTAAGTGTGAGATGAAGATCTCAACTTTATTACCATGATGATATAGGATTAAGATCATTAACCTACTTTGGTAAATATTAAGTGTTTTTGGGTTTTTTTGTTTAGTGTTAAGTAATGAGTTTAATCTCTAATCAGGGATTAGTGAACTCATTACACCATCCTAAGAGAAGGATGATAGATGAGAACACTTAAGCTGAGGAAGGCTCCTTAACTTAATCCATGGTTAGGGATTAAATTCATTATATAACAAACCTTTATTAAGTGGATTTTAATTAAAGGTGGGATTAAGAAATGAGTTTTAAGTTTGCAAGACAACTTGTGGGGGACTTGTCCATTAAACACTAGGGTTAGTCCCTCTTAACCAAAAGGAAGAGATGTAACCCTATTATAAGGCCCAAGTTACAAGCTTAAGTCTTAATCATTATTCAGTGTTTTGATTAAGAAATGTAAACAAATTAAAGGTTTAACACTAAGGATTTAAGTTATACACTCCATCCTAAGATAAGGATACAAGCATAACACTAATTCAAAGTCCTAAAGCTTTAAGTGTTTAGCTTCTGATTATGAGATGAGAAGAGAGACTCTAGGAGACTCAAAGGTAAAAGACTAGGTGAAACTATGTACAACCCTAAAAATTATCATGCTTGGATGTTCCTATGGTTTGTGAGGCTTAAAGAGAATATCTTCAGAAGGCCACTAAGGAAGAAGAAGAAGATGAAAAAGAGAAGAGAAAAGAGGATAGGTTACTTACTTCCTGAAGAAGTTAAGTAACCTAAAAGAAAGAGATAGGAGAAATATAGCACAAGTGAAGCAAGTTAACTTCAAATACATATAAAAGATGCAAATGAAAAGATGAGAAGAGGTGGGATGTGAAGGCAAATCCGCATCCCAAACAACTTACCATAAGCCCCTGAAATGTTAGTGTGAATGCATAAGATGCAAAGCAAAAGGAATTAAATCAAATGAATGTGCAAAGACCAAAACCAGAAGTGTAAACATGATGCAAATGTGTTATGGAATGATGCAAAGACATGTGAGATGCTTATGTATGATCAAACAAGGGATGAGATGCAAAACAAGCATGTTAGGAGCTTAGAAACACATGGACATACATGAGATGTAATGAATGCAAAGCATACCAAATGAATGAAGAAATGATCAAGAAATGTTAACACATGTTCTAAGATGTATAATATGACATACAAAAGCATGGAATGTCATGGAAAGTTCACATGATTGAGATATGAAAAGATGAATGCAAATGAACATGAGAAATTAGGGTTTTATGAATGTATGAGATGCACATGACCAAAACAGAAGCATAAATCATGATAAAATTTTTAAAATGAACTCAAACAAACCCTAAACACACACAAGATAACTCCCCAAAGATGGAGGTCAGAAGCTAAACCTAAAGGACGTTATGAATTTTCTAATTTAACTAGGGTTTTTGGATACTTCTAAAGGAAAAATGCAAAACAATTTGAAAATGCAATGAAAAATTATGAGTTAAATAACCTAGATACTAGATGAAAAGTGTGAAACATTGCAAAAAGAACCAAATGCAAACTCATCATGGTTGATCATAAATGATTTTTCAAAGTTAGGGTTATAAAAATGTGAATTTTAGAAACCCTAATTCAAAGTAAGTTGTGAAAACATGATCAAACCTAAAAAGAAATTTGTGTGATGGGTTTGTAAATTGTTCTAAATGTATGAGAATGCTTCATGATTGTTTTGGTGATTTTTATATAGTTAAATGTATTTTTAATTAATTAAAATCAATTAATTAATTAAATAAAACATTTAAATGATTTAAAAATACATTTTTAATGCAAAAATTAAAATAAAAAAAAATTGAGTTTAGAAAAATATTTAAAATGAAAATGCAGAAAATGAGATTTTTATAAACATTTTTACTATTTTAAATAAATGTGTGAAAACAAATATGAAATAAAATAAAAGAAAAATAAAGTAATTACAAGGGACGGATCATATTGAAAGGCCATCCAAAGGCATTGAATCTGGCGCGTGATCTAATGGCTAGCATTGAATCTGACTAATTAATTTAAATTAAACTAATTAATTAGGTTTAGGTTTTAATGAAGTGATATGGGCCATCCAAAAACGCGCTAAACACAAATCCTAGGGTCACAATTTATACTGGCTTAATTAATGAGGATTAGGGCAAATCCCTCTCAGGCGACCAGAGAAGAGCTCCGGTCATCTTCTCCGGCTACACCATTACCTTAGCTCTCTCTACAAGCTACCCCAAGCTCCAAAAACCTCCAGAATCCATCCTCTAACAACACTAAGACAAGAATCAAGCCACAAAATTCATTTATTTTTCACATACAAAGAGAATCGAATCAAACAAGTTTTACGGGCAAAATTTCAGAAGCTTCATACATTCTTGTTTCTCAACCATTTTCAAAAATACAAAGCACAGAATGATCAGTGGAGCATGCTCTTTCACATTGGAACCTAAAATAGGAGTTCTAGAAAAATGATTTGAGATGACTACCTGAGATGAATCTTTCCAAACTTGAGCTTTCTGACCTCTTCCTTTATGAAAATCACCTCCAATTATCACCCTGATGCTATTGAGAAGCTTGAATGGAGTTTAAATAGCTTGGTTTGTGTGTTTCAGCACAGATACTGCAGGAATCGTGTTTTGGTTTGAGTGGCTTTTAGGTCATTGTGAAGGATGTTTTGTGATCCTTGAGTGATGTATGATTGAATGGTGAAGAGAGATTTGAGTTTTGATGCTTGTGGAATGAGTTTCGAAGACTTGAAGGTTTTGAGGATTTTTGTGATTTTGAATGTGTGGATCGTTCTGAGCTTGTGTGTTATGTTCTTTGAGGTCCTTGATGTTCACATAATGTATGCTGATTGGCCAGAGAGTGGGTGGTGGCATAGTGTGATTGGTATGGGCCAATTTGCAAAATAAAGTCAAGATTGTTTCATAGAAGGCATGGCTGTGGTCAGAGGTGATTTCAAGGGTGGTTCTGCCTCAGCTTGATTCATGGAAGGCATTTGGATTGAATTGAGTGATCTGCAACACTTGGATTGCAAGATAGCATGGCTTTTGCAATTTTCCCTCTTTAAGATTTTATGAAAATGGTTCATAAGAATCTTGTGATCCAAGGCACAAGTTTGGTCTTGCAATGTTGTATGATCATGTTATGGTATGTAGAAGTCAATTAGAGGTCACAAGAAGTCTTAAAACTTGGTTTTGCAAAAATCCCTCTTTGGCACATACTTGAAATTTATAAGATTTTTCCCAACTTTGAAACATCATATCTTGAGTTCTTATAATTTTTGAAAATGGGAAGACCCAATCTACAACTTTCATGTTTAAAGATTTTTCATTTGAAGTCTTTTTTATTAAGAAAGAGGAGGTTGAAAATCTTTCCCAAAATGGAAAGTTTTCATTACAAGTCATGTCCAAAAATGGAAAGTTTGCAAATGGCTTGAAATTCTTCAATCTTGTGAACTTCTAACCACTTTTAAGATCAAATAAAGATCATAGAACCTCAAAATGATGAAGATGACCCTTTGGTACCCTTGGTGGTGGCCTCAAATGCCCTGATTCTGACTTTTCTTGCACAACAAGTTACTAGTTAATCAGATGGCTTCCACAATGAATTTCTTCATAAAATTTGGTACACATGCTCCTTATAACATATTAAGACCAATGGAATCAATAATGACCAAAAAATTTGAGATTAAGGGCCTCAAACCCAAAACCCTAATTTTAGGTCATCTGTGTAGGAAATCTTCAGTCTGGCTCTATGCCTTTGCAATGCTTTGTGATCTCTTGATTTTGATGAACCCTGGGGAGCATATTATGATCATAGCACACACATGGACCTTCTTGACAAGCTTCAAGGCCTTTGAGATAGCTCAGATCACTTCTTTGGATTCATCTGATCGAAAACCCTAACTATGCAGTCATGCAATGATATAAACTGTGAAATGACATGCTTATGCAAATTCAATATGAAAGATCATAAGCCAAGGTGTGAGAAAAAGGAGAGGGAAAATTTGGGGTGTTTATAGCTGCCCCTATTTAAGCATGAGTTAGCTATGCAGGGTGTAAGCGCCTGGCTTAACAGACAAACAAGATAACTTTTGGTTGAATACCAAAGATGGTCCGAAATTTGCACTCTTTATTAAAAGAAGAAAAAGGATATAAATTGTAACAGGTAGTATAGTATGAGTATCAAATGAAAGCGATGAAGGACGACCATCATGCAGAGGACGACTGCTGGGGATGAAAAACGATAAGTAAAGCAATGACGGGGACGACCATCATACTGGGAAATAAAGAGACTGTGACGGGGACGGCCATCGGGTAAACTGATGAAGGACGATCATCAGGATAAAGGAAAAGACCACGACGGGGAAGGCCATCGGGTAAAGAAATAAAACTCTCTGGGGATTAAAGAAATGAGGAAAGCACTGACGGGGACGACCATCATGTTAAAGAGTAAATAAACCGCGACGGGGACGACCATCGGGTAAAAGAATAAATGAAATAATGATGAGGGACGGTCATCAAAAGGTGAAGGACGATCACCTAGCCGGGGACGGCTGCTGAAAATATCACGACATAGGACGAATGCCGGATAGAAAAGATCAACGATGGGGACGACCATCAGATAAGCATGATGAAGGACTATCATCAAGAGGTGAAGGACGATCTACTAGCAGGGTACGGCTGCTCTGAAAATATCACGACATAGGACGAATGCCGGATAGAAAAGATCAACGATGGGGACGGCCATCGGATAAGCATGATGAAGGACGATCATCAAGAGGTGAAGGACGATCACCTAGCAGGTAACGACTGCTCTTGGGGATTATCTCGACATAGGACGAATGCCGGATAAAAGGATCAACGATGGGGACGGCCATCAGATAAATGATGAGGGACGGTCATCATAAGGTGAAGGGCGATCACCTAGCAGGGGACGACTGCTAAAAGATATCGCAACATAGGACGAATGTCGGATAGAAAGTTCTAACAATGGGGATTCCACTGGGAGAAAGGATGGGGGCGGTCATCCAAAGGTGAAGGACGATCACCTGGCAGGGGACGGCTGCCGAAAATATCACGAATGGATAGAAAAGTTGTTTTGTTTGTGACTTACTGGGGAATGGTAAACACAGACGAGTGCTTACGCTTTAAAATAAACGGTATAAGTGTTTGACAGTGTGTATAGACTAAAGATGTGGATGAGCATCCTTAGGACCACGATACGGATGAGTATCGATAGAAACAAACGCTGACACATGTTTAAGGATGATGATACGGACGAGTATCACTCGGTTAAGCTAGGAACACAGACGAGTATTGATCTGCTGAGGAGATGATACATACAAGATACAGACGGGTATCAGGGGATTATGTATAAGTATGTACAAGTGTTTGACCTGTTGGGGAAATATGTGCAAGACACGGACGAGTGTCAAAAAGATTGAGCAAGGGGCATAGACGAGTGTTTGGCTTGCTGGGGAAGTATGACACGGGCGAGTGTCAAAAGGAATATGTATAAGTATGAACAGGTATCTGTATTGAGAGTGAAAAAAGTATTTTGGCTTTGTCTATGGGGGATAAGTTTTGTATATTGCTGGTGAAGTGATTCTGATGTTTGTAGGTGATTGGCTCAAACCTGGCTTATGACCATGCAAATGTTTGATTTTTGCCGTAATGCTTCGTATTAGACGGAATGCTACGCCTATTTTGGGGAAAAATGATGTGAATGCTATGATTTTGCAAAATGAGAGAACCGATCCGAGATCCAGATCCTGCAGGGAGAAAGATCTCTGGGCGATCTGTCTGGAGGGAGAACTCCGTTGGGGAAAGAGATCATTGGCCGATCTGTGGGGATAGAAGATCATTGAACGATCTTCCTAGGGAACTCTGTGGGGATCTCGGTTGGGGAAGCTTCTTTTGAAGAGACTCATGCTGGGGATGAGGAGGCTTTAGCAAACCGCTGGGGAACAGAAAACCCTGGCAACTCTACTAGGGAGAAATTGGCAACTCCGCGGGAAAGCGATTTTGCCGACTCTGTAGAGGATGAGAAAATTCTGGCAAATCTGATGGGGAACAGAAAGTCCTGGCGATTGGCTGAGGAAAAGGAAAACTCTGGAAACTTGCTGGGAGAATAGCAGTTCAAGCATTGCTCGGGAGATCCTTCTTGGGGAGAAGAGAACTTCTAGGAAGTAATCTGTTGTAACTCCTTCATCCAAGCGACACGCTGGGGATTTAATGAGTTTCTCGAAGGATCCTAAGAGGGGATGACAACTTCGTGGGGGGAAAACTCATGTCAAGTAACCCTGCTGATGAGGTGATTACTGATTTGGCTAGGGATACGAGGCTTGATGTACCCCATGTTGTGAGATTGTCTGTCTTGAGTACCTGCAACCTGTTAAAAATAAATGCACAAGTGTCCAAAGGCATCCTCAACCGGATTTCGTCATAAGAGTTAGATTTACTTAAGAGCAAATATTTCCTGCAAGCATTTATTGGAAAATGGCTTATATGTTTTCATGCAAGTGTTGTATTATGAACTTTGGACATTTTGCAAACAAAACAAAAATGTACAAAACAAAGTGTGACTGAGTATTCTGATTTTATTGATTTGTGTGCCCTGAATGGGCAAGTACAATGAAGAAGTGAATCCCTAAAAGGAGGAGATTGCTGTAAATTGAGAAAATAAAGGTGTTGGCAATATTGAAGTTGACGCTCCAGTGAGCTTCCTTTGCTATGACCTGTATGACCTTGACGTTCTTCTTATCTTGCTTTCTGAAGAAGGTTAATTTTGACCGACGCTTTATCCTTTCGAAGCTTGCCATGCTACGAGAGTGATACAGACGAATTCAGAATGCAGTTGTTCGCTTTTTTCCAGATTTTGCGTGGATCGCCCTTTCGGGTTTTCAATCCACCAGGATACCCATTTTTGCCCGATCTGTCGGATGTGGCTTTTCAACTCAGTGGGTGTACATTTGTTTTTTCAATTTTTCCCTTATTTTTTCCCGAGTCTTTTATTATGTTTTTGACTCGCCGGGATGCCCTATTTTTTCCTGGACTTACATTTTGTTTTTCTGTCCAGCGGATCTTTCATGCGAAGTATTTTTTAACTGCATCTAAATTCACAGGAGATAAGAAATCCTCGCCATCCGTAGTAGTGAGCATCAGTGCCCCACCATAGAAAAGTTTCTTTACTATGAATGGGCCTTCGTAGTTTGGCGTTCATTTTCCCATGTGGTCTGTATGAGGAGCAAGAAGTATTTTCAGAACAAGCTCTCCCACTTGGTATTCCCGAGGTCTGACTTTCTGATCGAAGGCTTTCTTCATTCTCTTTTGATATAACTGCCCATGACAGATAGCTACTAATCTCTTTTCTTCAATCAGACTCAGTTGATTATATCGAGATCGGACCCATTATGCTTCATCCAGTTTCACATCCATCATTACCCATAAGGAGGGTAGTTCAACTTCAACAGGTAGGACAAATTCCATACCATACACAAGTTGATAAGGTGTTGCCCCAGTAGATGTTATGATAGAGGTTCGGTACCCATGCAAGGCAAATGGTAGCATTTCGTGCCAGTCTTTGTAGGTGACTACCATCTTTTGCACAATCTTCTTAATATTCTTGTTAGCGGTCTCAACAGCACCATTCATCTTTGGCCTGTAAGGAAAAGAGTTGTGATGTTGAATTTTGAAGTCCCGACAAAGTTCTGCCATCATCCTGTTGTTCAAATTGGAACCATTATCAGTAATTATTCGCTCGGGAACTCCATATGGACAAATGATATCCCTTTTCATAAATCGAGCTTCCACTTGCCTGGTGACATTTGCATACGAAGCTGCTCCAACCCATGTGGTGAAGTAATCAATGGCTACCAGGATGAGTCTGTGACTAGTCATCTCAATCTTTCCAATCATATCAATGCCCCACATGGGGAAGGGCCAAGGTGAAGACATTACATTCAAAGGATTCAGAGGCACATGCACTTTATCTGCGTAGATCTAGCGTTTGTGGGTTTTCCTGGCATAGGCACAACAGTCTGCATCCATTGTGATCCAATAGTACCCTGATCTCAACAATTTCTTTGCCATTGCATCTCCTCCGGCATGGGTACCTAAAGAACCTTCATGTACTTCGTGCAATAGTAGGTCTTCTTCCTTCTTGTCAACACATCTGAGCAAGACCATGTCAACGTTTCGCTTGTACACAGAGCCATCAACATTGAGGAAGAAACTGCAACTAGCCTTCTTAATGTCTTCTTATCGTTTGACGATGCCCTAGGTGGGTATGTCTGAGTTTCCAAGAAGCATTTGATGTCATGGTACCAGGGCTTATTATCAGTGACAGTGTCCACAGAGAATTCATATGCCGGTCTGTCCAGTCTGGATACCAAAATCCGAGGTACATAATTGGCGACCTGTACTTTGATCATGGATGAAATGGTAGCCAAAGCGTCTGCAAACTGATTCTACTCTCGAGGGATGTATTCAAGCTTAACTATTGTGAAGAAGGTCAACAATCTCCTCATATAATCACGGTAGGGAATCATATCCTCTTGATGAGTGTACCACTTGCCGTTGGTCTGGTTGATTACCAAAGCTGAATTTCCGAATACATTCAAGGTTTTGATCCTGAGGTCAATGGCTTCTTCAAGACCCATGATACAAGCTTCATATTCTGCTTCGTTGTTAGTGCAGGCAAAGGTGAGCCTTGCTGAGAAAGGCATATGAACCCCTTTAGGTGTAATAAGAACTGCACCAACCCCACGACCGTTGCAATTAACTGCCCCGTCAAACATCATAGTCCATGCTTCTTCTGGGTCCGGCCCTTCAGTGTGAATAGGTTCTTCACAATATTTTGCTTTTAAGAACATGATTTCTTCATCAGGGAAGTCAAATCTCATAGGCTGGTGTTCATCAATGGGTTGCTCAGCCAGATAGTCAGACAATACACTGCCTTTGATGGCTTTCTGAGAGGTGTATTGAATGTCATATTCTGTTAAAATCATTTGCCACCTGGAAACCCTTCCGGTAAGTGTTGGCTTCTCAAATATCTACTTGACTGGGTCCATCTTTGAGATCAACAAGGTAGTATGAGTCAACATATACTGTCTTAGTCGGCGAGCAGCCCACGCTAAAGCACAGCAAGTTTTCTCGAGCAGTGAATAACGTTGTTCACAATCGGTAAACGTTTTGCTTAGGTAGTATATTGCATATTCTATTCGACCAGACTCGTCATGCTGACCCAACACACACCCCATTGATTCATCTAATACTGTCAGGTACATTATTATAGGTCTTCCTTCAACTGGAGGCATGAGAATTGGAGGTTCTTGCAAATATTCTTTAATCTTTTCAAAAGCTCTTTGACAGTCATTCTTCCACCTGACTGTTTGCTCTTTTCTTAATAGCTTGAACAAGGGTTTGCAGGTTGTAGTGAGATGAGATATGAACCTTGAGATGTAGTTCAATCTACCTAAGAACCCTCAAACTTCTTTCTCAGTCTTAGGTGCAGGCATATCCTAAATTGCTTTGACTTTGTCCGGATGAACTCCAATTCCTTTTTCACTTATAATAAAAGCCAATATCTTACCGGAACATACCCTGAATGTGCATTTGTTGGGGTTCAACCTTAGCTGATACTTCCTTAGGCGCTTGAAAAATTTCAATAGGTTCACCAAATGCTCTTCCTCTGTTTGGGACTTGGAAATCATGTCATCCACATAGCACTCGATTTCTTTATGGATCATATCGTGGAATAACGTTACGAAGTCCATTGATATGTTGCACCGGCATTCTTTATACCAAACGACATTACCTTGTAGCAGACCGTGCCCCAAGGTGTGATGAAGGTTGTCTTCTCCATGTCTTCAGGTGACATCTTAATCTGATTGTATCCAGAAAATCCGTCCATGAAGGAAAATACCGAGAACTGAGTTGTGTTGTCTACCAATACATCAATGTGAGGTAATGGGAAATCATCTTTCAGACTTGCTCTATTCAAATCCTGGTAATCGACACACATACGCACCTTGCCATCTTTCTTAGGTACGGGTACAATGTTAGTAACCCAAGGCGGGTAACTAGTTACAGCGAGAAAACCGGCGTCCCATTAATTTTGTACTTCCTCTTTGATTTTCATGGCCATGTCCGGGCGAGTATGGCGTAATTTCTGTTTAATTGGCGGACAATCCTCCTTCAATGGAAGTTTGTGCATGACAATATTTGTATCCAAAATCGGCATATTTTTGTAGGAACAAGCGAAGACATGGACATACTCTTGCGGCATACTGATAAGTTGTTCCTTTACCGAAGCTTGCAGACTGGCCCCAATCCTCACCTCTTTCACATCTTCCTCGGTACCAAGATTGATAGTCTCAACTTCCTCCTGATGAGGAGCAATCACCTTTTTTCTCTTGCCTCAATAATCTGGCAAACTCTTCAGGCAAATCATAGTCTTCATCAACCCCTTCATCTGCTTGATTAATCAGATTGTCGAAGTCATACGAGGTCATAGCAGTGTCGTTGTCGGTGCAATCTGGAGGACTATCTCTGCAAGGGTTGAGTTTTCTTCATTTTAGTGATTGATTTTATCTTATTTAAAAAAAAGTGAATGAAGTTTATTAAGAAAACAATTCCATTTATTGTTTTGTGCGAAAACAAAATGAAAAGACAGTGAGCAAAAAAGATTGTTTGCAAAAAGATGTCCATTGTTCATTAATTTCAATTTTCACAAAATACATATATGGCCCTATTACAAAATGAGTCCTGGCACCTTGGGAAAGATACAAGACTTGATGCATGTTTAAACAGGAAATAATAATTACTCTGCAGCAGTAACCCTTATAATTTCCTGGGAAGACCAGTTGAGGACTTGTTGGCCCGGGACTCTTGGACGAATCCAACTTTCTAGGTTGTAGTCGCTTTCAGCCTCGTCTTCCACATTGTTGATAGCATCTGGGGTCATCATTCCCCCACTTACAAATTTTTGGGAGCTTCAGCAGCCTCCTCTCGAGCTTGTCGGGATGGTCTATATCCCAACCCAAACTTGTCTTCTTTTATCTGAACTTGTAGAAGCTTGCCCCATCCTTGGGCATTCCCGTCTTCAACAGCCTTCCGAGCTTGTTTCTAAGAAGCAATTGAAGTACCCGACACTTCATTTGTTGCTTCATTGACATTAAGAGCTTCAAAACCCTGACTCATTGTCTCATGGATCTCCCCATCCATCTCTATGTATTTGTAAGTGGCCAAGTGATGACAAAAATGTCTTCCTCTCCACAGATGGTGATAATTTGACCATCCCACTCGTATTTTAACTTCTAGTGAAGGGTAGACGTTACTGCGCCAGCGGCATGAATCCAAGGTCTACCCAACAAACAGCTATAGGCAGGCTGAATGTCCATCACATAGAAGGTCATTCTAAAAATCTGTGGGCCAATTACCACAGGTAACTCAATTTCTCTGAGAACCGATCTCTTGGATTCATCAAAGGCTCTCACAACCAAGTTGCTCGGACGGAGTGCAAGACCATCATATTCCAGCTTGACCAAGGATTTATTTGGAAGAACATTGAGAGATGACCTAGTTTCAACCAAGACATGAGAAAGTACAACACCTTTACATTCCAAGGTGATATGCAAAGCCTTATTGTGATTACGACCCTCCGTAGTCAGATCAACATTGGTGAAACCTAGCCTGTGGCTACTGTTGACATTTGAAACCACCGTCTCTAGCTGATTAACTGTAATCTCCTCAGGCACGTAAGCTGCGTGCAAGACTTTGAGAAGTACGTTCATGTGAGCTTCGAAACACATGATCAAAGATATAATGGAGATCTTGGAGGGAGTTTGATGGAGCTGATCAAAAACTTTGTAATCACTCTTCTTTGATAATCCTTATGAACTCGTGCACATCCTGATCAAAGGATGTCTTATGAGTCTCTTTCATAACTGATTCCTCTGGCACCACACTCTTGCCTTTAGCTTTGGCAGCAACTTCTGCTTCAGCATTAACTATGGGAAACTGTGAAGCAAAGAGACGTCTGCTCCGAGTGAAGCCTCCGCCTCCCCCGACATTGTCAATTTGTGGAGAAGATGTTGAGGAGTCTAGGGTAACTTTCTTTCCATTGCAATAAAGATCTGAGCCGTAATGCCAAGGCACGACACTGCTGCTGTCATAGGGAACCGGTCCAGGCACTGTGATGGTAACCAGACTGATTGTTGCGGAAGAAGGAGTTGTGACAGTTTATGGATCATAATAGATTGTGACAGGAAGTCTGATTGAAGGTGATGCAGTTGTAGGAAGTTGTTGATGTTGATGTGAGTTGTTGTCAAAAGAATCTGGAACATGAATTACTGCTGGATCATAATAAATGGTAACTGTTGAGATGTCTTCATTGATGGTGTTTGTTGTTGTTGTAGAAGACTCTGTTGAGATAATGTTTGCTGATGTTGTAGGAGATTCCTTTGAAATGATATTTGTTGATGTTGTAGGAGAGATGTTTGTTGAAGTTGTAGGAGTTGGAACTGTTGAAGTGATTTGCAAGATGCCTTCTTTGATAAGACTATTGATACCCTTTCTCAGATTTGCACAACCATTGGTAGAAATCTTGCAAGCTTCACAACATGCCTCACAACCTGGAAACACTTGGCACTTCAATAGCTGAGCTTTCACTTCGGCCAGTGGTATTTGAATGTTTGCAATGTCATCAATAAGAAAAGATGGTTGGTCTTCCTCAATAGCATTAATCCTCGGTCCACCGTGATTCGGTATAGGATTCTTTGTGACATTAGGTGGAGGTGCAAAATTCAAAGCTTTAGAATCAATCAGATCTTGGACTTTCATGTGCAAGGCCCTACATTTCTCTGTTGAATGGCAAGGTGCATTGGAGTGAAAAGCACATCTGGCGTTGACATCATAATTCCTTGGAAGATTCAGAGGATCTGGTGGAGTCAGGGTTCTCAATTCAATCAGGTTGAGCTTCAATAACTGTGGAAGTAGAGCTACATAGGGCATCGGGATGGGATCAATAACCCTGTTGATTTGTGAAGTCCATTGTTGGAATGGGCGTTGTTGTTGGTTGTTGTTGTTGTAAGATCTTTGTTGATGTGGGAACTGTTATTGCTGAGGGAAGTGTTGTTGCTGAGATGCTGGAGTAGGAATGGTGATAGCAGCTACTGATCTTTGCATGTACTGGGGTCTACCTCTATTAACATGCACTGCATTAGTCTCTCCTGTCCTTCTAGGTCCTGAGAAGGATTTCTTTGCATTGCTGGAGCTGACACCGTTGTCAGAGATCTTACCCATCTTCAATAGACTTTCAATTCTTTCACCAGCTATAACTACATCAGTGAAGCTAGTAGAAGAGAAGGCAGCAAGTCTATCAATATAGGTCCCTTGCAAAGTAATCATGAACATATCATCCATCTCTCTTTCTGACATAGGTGGCTGGACAGTGGCAGCAAGTTGTCTCCACCTTTGAGCGTATTCACGGAAACTTTCTCTTGAAGATTGAGACATACCTGTCGCTCCCCCAAAAAGACACCAGAGTCCCGGGGTGCAGAAGCGAACAGTCGGTGAAAAGAGAAGATGAAGGTGAAGTGAATAGAGTCGCCAGCTAGGCATTTTTATCCCGAAGGAAAGGTAATGCTGCATAAACCTAGAAAGAGATGGATAAGACGGTTGCAAACCAGAGAAACTGAGAAAGGGGGTTGGTTACAACCTGGGAAGGTATTAGCACCCAGATTGTCCGTCGTACTTGATGGGATCCATGCTTAAAAGATTGTATTTAAAGGGGTAAGTGTATGTGCTATCTGTGTGCAAAAGCTAAAAATGAATGTACAGGTGTCAGTGCAAAAGGGTGAAACGCTCAAGAGCTGAGGCTTTAAAAGAATGTTGAAAGAGAGGGAAGACACAGAGAATTTTGTTCGATAACCGTTAAGTTATTCCTACATATCTTCGCATGCAATGAGGAAGTCAGAACACCGTAGTTCGAGTCAAAGAGACTGAAAAATAAAATGATTGTGAACTGCTTGCTTGTCTATGCTCAAGTGTATGACTCGTCTGGCTCGAGTGCTAACTGTCTTGCATTAGACGGAAGAAGCAAGTTCTCTTTTGTGAATGAATGTGATGAGAAAAGAATCCCGAAGGAGACATTATTGTTTGTTTTTGTGTTTTTAGTCTTGTTATTGTTTTTGGTGTTTTGCATAAGTTAATGAGCTTAAGCCTAAATCAAAGGGCTTGTGAACTCATTATATCCTCCCTGATTAGGGATAATGAGCCTACTTAAGTATGAGATAAGCATCTCAACTTAATTACCATGATGATGTAGGATTAAGATCATTAACCTACTTGTGATTGATTAGATGTTTTTTGCATTTTTGTTTAGTGTTAAGTACTGAGTTTAATCTCTAATCACAGATTAGTGAACTCATTACACCATCCTAATAGAAGGATAATAGATGAGAACACTTAAGTTGAGGAAGACACCTCAACTTAATCCATGGTTAGGGATTAAATTCATTAGATAACAAGCCTTTATTAAGTGGATTTTAATTAAGGGATGAGATTAAGAAATGGATTTTAAGTTTGTAAGACAACTTTAGGGGGACTTGTCCATTAAACACTTGGGTTAGTCCTTCTTAACCATAAGGAAGAATTAGAACCCTAATGTAAGGCCCAAGTTACAAGATAAAGCCTTGGTGATTATTAGATGATTTGATTAAGAGGTTTAAACAAATTAAAGGTTTAACACTTAGGGTTAAAGTTATACACTCCGTCCTAAGAGGAGGATGCAGGCATAACCCTAATTCCAAAGTCCTAAAACTTTAAGAGTTTAGTCTATGATTATTGAGATGAGAAGAGAGACTCAAGGAGACTCAAAGGTAAAAAGCTAAGGGGGACTAATCATAGCCCTAATTATTATCATGCTTGGATGTTCATATGGATTGTAAGGCTTAAGAAAGATCTTTAAGGAAGCCACCAATGGAAGAAGCAGATGAAAGGAGAATGAAGCAGAAGAATAAGTTACTTACTTCATTGAAGAAGATAAGTAACTTAAAAGGAGGAAAGTGAGAGAGATGGAACACAAGTGAATAAGTTCACTTAAAAGACAAACAAAATGCAAATGAAAGAGATAAGAAGAAGTGAGAAGTGAAGGAAAATCCACTTCTCAAAGTAACTTACCACCTGAAAGTGTTAACATGAATGCATAAAGTATAAAGCATAAGGAAATGAAGTGAAATGAGAAGATATAAGATAAAATGACCAAAGTCAGAAGTGTTTATGCAATGTTAATGTCATGTGAGATGATGCAAAGGAATACAACATGTATATGTATGATCATACAAGAATGATATGTCATGTAAGCATGCTTTGAAGTTTGAAAATACATGAAAGTTAATGAAATGAAAGGAATGCAAATCATGGCAAATGAATGAAGAAATGATTGAGCATGGTTCTAACATGTCCTAAGAGGTCTACGATGATATGTGAATGCATGTAATGTAATGGCAAGTTCATGTAAGGATGCTTATGCAAAATGAATGCAAATGAACACATAAAATTAGGGTTACATGGAAGTATGAGATGCAAATGAACAAAACAGAAGCATATGATATGATAAAAATTTGCAATCAAGCTCAAACAAACCCTAATCCCATATTAGGTCACACCCCAAAGGAGAAGGTCAGAAGCCTAACCAATCAAAAGTTATGATTTTCCTAAGTTTTCTAGGGTTTTTGGGTGATTCAAAGGGGAAAATGCAAATCAATTTGAAAATGAAAGATAAATTCATGAGGAAAATGACCTATAAACTACATGCAATATGTGACACAATGCAAAAAGAATCAAGCTCAAACTCTTCTTGGTTAGAAAGAAATTATTTTTTAAAGTTAGGGTTCAAAAATATGATTTTTATAACCCTTAATTCAAAGAAAATTGGTAAACTATGATCAAACCTAAAAATAAATTTGTGTGAAGAGTTTGGAAATGTTTCTAAATGCATTGGATTGATTCATGATTTATTGGTGATTTTTAGAAACCTAAATGTATTTTTAATTAATTAAAAGACTTTAATTAATTAAAAATAACATTTAAATATTTTAAAAATACTTTTTTAATGCAAAAAATAAAATAAATATCATTTTTGGAATGAGAAAATTATTTAAAGTCATAATGCAAAAGAAAATATTTTTTGGATGCTTTTTGCTATTTTAAATAAATTATGCAAAAGAAATGGATAAAAATGAATTAAAACTCAAATAAAATGAAAGTAAGCTGATCTAAGGGCCATGATTCAAATGCCAGTTGACTGCGCGCATAGATGAGTGGGTGAGATTGCTTCAGATTAAATAATCCTGATTAAATTAATTAATTATAATCAGAGTTAAGTGGATTGATCTGGGCCTTACATGCGCGCGGGAACTAAGATCCAAAGGTCCAAATTTAAACCTGACTAATTAACCCTAATTATTTTCAGGTGACCAGAGCTAGCTCCGGTCATCTTCTCCGGCGATCCCTCAACCCAACTTCCACCACAGGCCATGAAACTTCACCAAAATCTCCAGAAATGATCTATGAACATCACTAAACAAGAATCCAACACCAAAAATCATTTATTTTTAGAAACCAGCATGAATCGAAGCAAACTTCTTTTAGGTCAAAAATTTCAGAGATACGATTCATGCTTATTTCTTCACCATTTACAAAAACAACAATTGCAGTGTGATCAGGGAAGCATAAGGAATCATTTAGAAACTAAAAAACGAAGTTCTAGAAAAATTATTCATCATAGCTACCTGAGATGGAGCTTTGTGTTATTGAGCTTTTTGACCTCTTCCTTTGTGCAAAATGCCTCCAATGACCCCTCTGATACTTCTGGAAAGCTTGAATGGAGTTTAGATAGCCTCCTTTATGAGTTTCAGTTCTGAGATGGCAGAAATCGTGTTTGAGTTTTGCTGTGTTTTAGGCTATGGTGATGGGTGCTTTGTGATCCTTAGGTCATGTGGAGATGATTAGTGAAAGAAAATTGAAGTTTTAGTGGCTAGGCAGTGAGATTCGAAGACTTGAAGTTTTTTGCAAGTTTTTGGCAATCTGAGCTTAGGGTTGTGTTCAGGCTTGTGTGTTATTTGTTTTGTGTTGCTTGAGGTTTGTATAATGTGTAGTGATTGGTTCAGAGAGTTGTTGTGGCCTAGTGTGATTGGTATGTGAGGAAATGCAAAATTTCCAACTTTGTGTACTTGAGGTATGGGCATGGTGCAGAGCTGTTTCAAGGGGTGTCTTGGCCTCAATAGAGTTTGTGGATGGCCCTTTGATCAAAGGATTGCAGCTGGAAGGCTTGGATGAAGAGATGTCATGCTTTATACAATTCTTGAAAGTTTTGGCCCTTTTTGATTTCTTGAAGTTCAAGGCATGCAAACACTTGATTCAAAGCACAATTCTGATGTTTAGAGGTCCAATTGACATATTGTGAAATGTTTGTGTCCATTTGAAGTCATTAGAATGCTTGAATATGCCAATTTGCAAAATCCCTCTTTGGCATGAAACTTGAAATTTTAGGATTTTTGCCAACTTTGAAAGGCCATATCTTGAGTTCTATGATGAATCAAGACATGTTCTTGTAATTTTTGAAAAGGGAAAGACCTAATCTATAACCTTCATGACCAAGAATTTTTCATTTGAAGCTTTTTTGGTTAAGAAAGAGGAGGTTGAAAAACTTTCCCAAAATGGAAAGTTTGCATTTCAAGTCATTTCCATTTTTGGCAAGTTTGCAAATGGCTCAAAATTCTTCAATCTTGTGAACTTATATCCTCTTATAAGATCAAATAAACATCATTGAACCTCAATTTGATGAAAATACCCCTTTGGTTCCATTGTTGGGGGCCTCAGCTCCCCTGATTTTGACTTAACTTGCTCAAGAAGTTACCTAGTGAACAGATGAATTCCACAATGAGTTTCTTCATCAAACTTGGTACACATGATCCTTATGACATATTGAGAACATTAGAAACAAGAATGGCCCAAAAATTTGGGGTTAAGGCCTCTGAAACCAAAACCCTAATTTTGGTCATCTGTGTAGTGAAAAACCCTAGCTCTGCTTCCATGCCTTGCCAGTTCTTGTGATCTCTTGACTTCCATGAACTTTGAGGGACATAATATGATGATAGAACACACATGGACCCTCTTGGAAAACTTTGAGGCCTTTGGGATGGCTCAGATGGATTCTTGCATTGCTCAAATCACAAACCCTAGATGCAAATGAACTTGAATTATGCAGATGAAACAAAAATGAAATATGAGATGTAATGCTTATGTTGAAACAAAAATAAAAGATTAAAAGCCATGGTGTGATATGAGTGAGGGAAAATTTGGGGTGTTTACAGCTGCCCCTATTCAAACATGAGTTAGCCATGCAGGATGTAATCGCCTAGCTTAACAGACAAACAAGATAACTTGTGGTTGAATACCAAAGACAGTCCAAAATTTGCACTCGCTGGATAGAAGAAGAAAAAGGATATAAATTGCAAAAAAAAGTATAGTATGATTATCAAATGAAGGCAATGGAGGACGACCATCGAGCAGAGGACGACTGCTGGGGATAAAACAGTAAGTAAAGCAATGACGGGGACAGCCGACAAGCTGGGGAAATAAAGAGACCATGATGGGGACGACCATCGGGGAAAGAAACAAGATTCTCTGGAGGTTTCAGTAAAGGCAATGATGGGGACGGCCATCAGGTTTGAAAAGTAAAGTAAACAACGATGGGGACGGCCATCGGTTTAAAGAATAAATGAAATAATGATGAGGGACGTTCATTAAAGGTGAAGGACGATCACCTAGCAAGGGACGGCTACTCTTTATCACGGCATAGGACAAATGTCAGATAAAAAAGGGGTCAACGATGGGGACGGCCATCGGATAAAATGATGAAGGACGATCATCAAGAGGTGAAGGACGATCACCTAGCAGGGTACGGCTGCTCTCGGGGCTTATCACGACATAGGACGAATGTCGGATAACAAGATTAACGATGGGGACGACCATCGGATAAAATGATGAGGGACGGTCATCAAAAGGTGATGGACGATCACCTAGAAGGGGACGGCTACTAAAGATATCACGACATAGGACGAATATCAGATAGAAAAAGGTTCCACTCATGGGGACTCCGCTGGGGAAGGAATGAGGGACGGTCATCCGAAGGTGAAGGACGATCACCTGGCAGGGGACGGCTGCCGAAATATCACGACATAGGACGAATGTAGGATAGAAGAAAGTTGTTTTGTTGGTGACTTATTGGGAAATGGTAAACACATACGAGTGCTTACGCTTTTAAGAAACAAAGGATATAAGTGTTTGATTACGTGTATAGATTAAAGATGTGGAAGAGCATCCTTAGGACCATGATACGGACGAGTATCGGTAGAAACAAACGTTGACGCGTGTTCAGAGATGATAATACGGACGAGTACCAACTGGTTAACAAAGAACACGAACGAGTGTCGGATCTGTTGAGGAGTAATATGAGATACGGACGAGTATCAAAGACTTATGTACATGTATGAGTGAGTATTGGTTTGTTGATTGAAGTATGAGCAAGACACATACAAGTTGTTTGATCTGCTGGGGAATGTATGACATGGACGGGTGCCAATATGAACAGGCATTTGCTTTGAGAATGTAAAGGATATGATTTGGTTTTCTGTGGGGATGATATGGACGGGTGTCGAAAAGAGTGTGTTATAAATAAGTATTTGCAGAAAGTGTTTTGGCAACCATGCTTGGGAAGTATGACACGGAAGAGTGTCAAAAAGAGCATGTATAGGTATTTTCATTTGAGAGTGCAAAAGGGACGCTTTGGCTTGTATTTGTAGGGGATATGTGTTTTTATATACATTGCTGATGAAATACTGATGGTAATTGCAGGTGGCTGGCTCAAACCTGACTTGTGATCATGCAAATGTTTGATTTTTGTCGTAATGCTCCGTATTAAACGGAATGTAATGCTTATTTGACGAATATGATGTAAATGCTATGATTATG
This sequence comes from Lathyrus aphaca, assembly GCA_963966055.1. NCBI lineage: Eukaryota > Viridiplantae > Streptophyta > Magnoliopsida > Fabales > Fabaceae > Lathyrus > Lathyrus aphaca. The sequence goes on from OZ014521.1 coordinate 498,544,597, forward strand.
CAAAGGGGAAACCAATCCGGGATTCGGATCCCGCTTGAGGAAAAGATATATGGCTGATCTGCTTGGAGGGATAACCAGCAAGGGAGAGATCATTGGTAGATCTATCTGCAAGGAGAACTCGGCTTGGGGAAATAGATCATTGGTAGATCTATCCACAAGGAGAACTCAATTGGGGAGAAGGAAACTTTCGTCACTTTGTTGTGCAAGGGTTTCAGGTTTTGCTCTTCTGGGGAGAGAATGGAAACTCGGTGGGGAGATAGTTCCATTAACCTTGTTGAGGATGAGAGATCTGGCACTCTGGTGGGGATCTCGGCTGGGGAACCTCTTGTTGAGTAGGCTTGTGCTGGAGATAAGGAGGCTTTGGCAACTTCGCTGGGGAAAAGCAGTTCAGACTTTGCTTGGGAGATCCTGCTTAGGGAAGTAGCATGTTGGGGATTTGGTGCTTGGCATGCCCCATGTTGTGTATTGAATATCTGCAATCTGTTAAGACAAAAGAAACGCACAAATATCCCGAGGTATCCCTTACCGGATTCCGTCATAGGAGTTAGGCTTTTCTGAAAGTAAATTTATTTCCTGCAAGCATTTATTAAAAATGGCCCATTTGTTTTATGCAAGTACTTTATCATGAATATTGGACATTTTGCAAACGAAACAAAAAATGTACAAAACGAGATATGACTGAAAACTCTGATTTTATTAATCTGGGTGCCCTGAATTGGAAAATACAGTCAAAGAAACACATCCCCTGGAATAAGGAGATTGCTCTAAATTGAGAAAAGTAAAAGTGTTGGCAATGTTGACGACGCTCCAGTGAGCTTACTTTGCTATGACCTGTATGACATTGACGTTCTTCTCATCTTGCTTTCTGAAGAAGGTTGATTCTGACTGATGCTTTATCCTTTCGAAGCTTGCCGTGTTGTGAGTGATACAGACGAACTCAGAATGCAGTTGTTCACTTATTCCCTGATTTTGCGTGGATCGCCCTTTCGGGTTTTCAATCCATCGGGATACCCATTTTTGCCTGAGTTTTCCAATGCGGCTTTTCAACTCAGCGGGTGTACATTTTTTTTATTTTCCCCTTATTTTTGCCCGAGTCTTTTATTCTATTTTTGACTCTTCGGGATGCCCTATTTTTGCCTGGACTTACATTTTGTTTTTATATCCAGCGGGTCATTTTATGCGAAGTATTTTTTAACTGCATCTGAATTCACAGGGGATAAGAAATCTTCACCATCCATAGTAGTGAGCATCAGTGCTCCACCAGAAAAAAAACCTTCTTTACTATGAATGGGCCATCGTAGTTTGGAGTCCATTTGCCCCTGTGGTCTGTATGAGGAGGAAGGAGTCTTTTCAGCACAAGATCTCCTACTTGGTATTCCCGAAGCCTGATTTTCTGATCGAAGGCTTTCTTCATCCTTTCTTGATATAACTGCCCGTGACAGATTGCAGCTAATATCTTTTCTTCGATCAGATTCAGTTGATTATACCGAGACCAGACCCATTTTGCTTCGTCCAGCTTTACATCCATCATTACCCGTAAGGAGGGTAGCTCAACTTCAACAAGTAGGACTGCCACCATACCATACACAAGATGATAAGGTGTTGCCCCAGTAGACGTTCTGATTGAGGTTTGATACCCATGCAAGTCAAATGGTAGCATTTCATGCCAGTCTTTGTAAGTAACCACCATCTTTTGCACAATCTTCTTGATATTTTTGTTAGGCGCCTCAACAACGCCATTCATCTTTGGCCTGTAAGGAGAAGAGTTGTGGTGTTGAATTTTGAAGTCCCGGCACAGTTCTTCCATCATTTTGTTGTTCAAGTTGGAACCATTATCAGTAATGATCCGCTCGGGTACTCCATATCGACAGATGATGTCTCTTTTCAGAAATTTGGCTACCACTTGTCTGGTGACGTTTGCATATGAAGCTACTTCAACCCATTTGGTGAAGTAATCAATGGCTACCAGGATGTATCTGTGGCCATTTGAAGCAGTCGATTTGATCTTTCCAATCATGTTAATTCCCCACATGGCAAAGGGCCAAGGTGAAGACATCATGTTCAAAGGATTCGGAGGAACATGCACTTTGTCTGCATAGATCTGGCATTTGTGGCATTTCCTGGCATAGGCATAACAGTCTGCATCCATTGTGGTCCAGTAGTAACTTGATCTTAATATTTTCTTAGCCATTTCATGTCCTCCAGCATGGGTACCGAAAGAACCTTCGTGCACCTCGTGCATCAGCAAGTCTGCTTCTTTCTTATCAACACATCTGAGTAGCACCATATCAAAGTTTCGCTTGTATAATGAACCATCAGCATTAAGGAAGAAACTATCGGCCAACCTTCTTAATGTCTTCTTATCATTGGATGATGCCCCAGGTGGGTATGTCTGATTCTCCAAGAAGCTTTTGATGTCATGGAACCAAGGCTTGTCATCTTTAGCAATGTCCACAGAGAATACGTATGTTGGTCGGTCTAGTCTGGATACCGAAATCCGAGGCACGTAATTTGCAGTTTGAACCTTGATCATGGAGGAAATGGTAGCTAGAGCATCTGCGAACTGATTTTCATCTCGAGGGATGTACTCAAGTTTGACTATTGTGAAGTAAGTCAATAATCTCCTCTTGTAGTCACGATATGGAATCAGATGCTCTTGGTGAGTGTACCATTTGTTGTTGGTCTGGTTGATTACCAAAGCTGAATCTCCGAATACATTAAAAGTCTTGATCCTGAGGTCAATGGCTTCCTCAAGGTCCATGATACATGCTTCGTATTTTTCTTCATTGTTAGTGCAGGCAAAGGTGAGTTTTGACGAGACGGGCATATGAACTCCTTTAGGTGTAATGAGCACTGCACCAACTCCATGACCATTCATATTGACAGCCCAATCAAACATCATTGTCCACTCTTCTTCTGGGTCAGGCCCTTCAGTGTGAACAGGCTCTTCATAATATTTTGCTTTTAGGTACATGATGTCTTCATCAGGGAAGTCAAATCTCATAGGTTCGTAATCATCAATGGGTTGCTCAGCCAGATAGTCAGACAGTACACTGCCCTTGATGGCTTTTTGAGATGTGTACTGAATGTCATACTCTTTCAGAATCATTTGCCATCTTGCAACCCTTCCGGTAAGTACTGGCTTCTCAAATATGTACTTGACGGGGTCCATTTTTGAGTTCAACAAAGTAGTGTGAGTCAACATATACTGCCTTAGTCAGCGAGCAGCCCACGCCAAAGCACATCAAGTTTTCTCGAGCAGTGAATAACGCTGTTCACACTCGGTAAACTTTTTGCTTAGGTAGTATATTGCATACTCTTTTCGACCAGACTCATCATGCTGGCCCAACACACACCCCATTGACCCTTCTAATATTGTCAGGTACATTATTAAAGGTCTTCCTTCAATTGGGGGCATGAGAATTGGAGGTTCTTGTATGTACTCCTTAATCTTGTCAAAAGCCCTCTGACAATCTTCATTCCACCTGATCGTTTGTTCCTTTCTTAAGAGCTTGAACAAAGGTTCATAGGTTGCAGTGAGGTGAGATATGAACCTTGATATGTAGTTAAATCTACCTAAAAACCCCCCGAACTTCCTTTTCAGTCCTAGGTGTAGGCATCTTCTGAATGGCTTTGACTTTGTCGGGATCAACCTCAATTCCCTTTTCACTTACGATAAATCCCAGCAACCTACCGGAACGTACCCCGAATGTGCATTTGTTGGGGTTTAACTTCAGTTGGTACTTTCTCAGACGCTTGAACAACTTCAGCAGATTTACCAGATGATCTTCTTCAGTGAAGGACTTGGAAATCATGTCATCCACGTAGCATTCAATTTCTTTGTGGATCATGTCCTGGAATAATGTTACCATAGCCCGTTGATAAGTGGCACCGGCATTCTTCAGTCCAAATGGCATTACCTTGTAACAAAATGTGCCCCAAGGTGTGATGAAGGTTGTCTTCTTCATGTCTTTGGGTGACATCTTGATCTGATTATACCCAGAAAAACCATCCATGAAAGAAAACACCGAGAACTGAGCTTTGTTGTCGACCAATACATCAATGTGAGGTAATGGGAAATCATCCTTCGGGCAAGCTCTATTCAGATCCCGGTAATCCACACACATACGTACTTTGCCATCCTTCTTAGGCACTGGTACAATGTTAGCAACCCATGGTGGGTAACTCGTTACAGCAAGGAAATCGGCATCCCACTGTTTTTGTACTTCTTCCTTAATCTTCATGGACATATCTGGACGAGTACGACGTAGCTTTTGCTTTACTGGAAGGCAATCTTCTTTCAGTGGCAACTTGTGCATATTAATGTCCGTATCTAGACCTGGCATGTCTTGATAGGACTAAGCAAAGACGTCGACGTATTCTCGAAGCATGTCGATAAGCTGTTCTTTTACTGAAGCTTGCAGACCGGCCCCAATCTTCACTTCTTTCAAATCCTCCTCGGTACCAAGTCTTCTTCAACAACCTGGCTAACTTTTCAGGTAACTCAAAGTCTTCTTCAACCCCTTCATCAGCTTGATTAATTGGATTGTCGAAGTCATACAAGGTCATAGATGTGTTGTTGTCGGTGCAATCTGGAGGATAATCTCTGCAAGGGTTGAGATTGGTTCATTTTAGTGATCAATTTTAATCTTGTTTAGAAAAAGTGTAAAATGAAGTTATTTATTTTGAAAACATTATCATTTTATTGTTTTGTACAAAAGTAAAAAATTAAAAGACAATGAGCGAAAAAGAGACTCGTTTGCAAAAAGATGTCTGATATTCATTGATATTCCATTTCCACAAAATTACAAATATGGCCCTATTACAAAATGAGTCATGACACCTTGGGCAAGATGCAGGACTTGATGCATGCTGAAAAAAGCAGGAAATAATAATTACTCTGCAGGAGTAACCCTTATAATTTCCTGGGAAGACCAATTAGGGACTTGGTGACCCAGGATCCTTGGACGAATCCAGCTTTCTAGGTTGAGGTCGCTTTCTGCCTCGTCTTCCACGTTGTTGACAACATCTGGGGTGAGCATCCCCCCACTGATGAACTTGGGCTCTTTAGCAGCCTCTGCTTGATCTTGTCGGAATGGTTTGTAACCCAAACCGAATATGTCCTCCTTCTTCTCCACCGGTAGAAGCTTGCCCCAACCTTGGGCATTTCCATCTTCAACAACCTTCCGAGTTTGCTGATAAGAGAAAATTGAAGTACCCATCCTATCCTCCTAGGATGCAGGAAATACTTCAGTCTTCGCCTCATTGACATTCAGTGCTTCGAACCCTTGGCTCATGGTTTCATGAATTTCACCAGCCATCTCAATGTATTTGTATGTAGCCAGGTGGCTAACAAAGATATCCTCTTCACCACAGATGTTGATAATCTGTGTTTCCCACTCATATTTCAATTTCTGGTGAAGGGTCGACGTAACTGCGCCAGCGACGTGAATCCATGGTCGCCCCAACAAACAGCTGTAGGCCGGCTGAATGTCCATCACATAGAAAGTAGTCTGAAAGACCTGCGTACCGATTATCATAGGAAGCTCCACATCTCCAAGAACAGACCACTTGGAGCCATCAAAATCTCTGACCACCAGATTTCTTGGTCGGAGAGCTATACCATCATATTCGAGCTTGACAAGAGCCTTCTTTGGCAAGACATTGAGTGAAGACCCAGTGTCAACAAGGACATGCGAGAGCATAACCCCTTTACACTCCAAAGTGATGTGTAAATCTTTGTTGTGGTGATGTCCTTCCGTTGTCAAGTCATCATTGGTGAAGCCTAGCCCATGGCTAGTATTAACATTAGACACCACTGTCTCGAGCTAATTCACTATGATGTCCTCCGGCACGTAGGCAACGTGCAAGAATTTAAGTAGTGCATCCCGATGAGCTTCGGAACACAACAACAGGGATAAGATGGAGATCTTCGAAGGAGTTTGGTGGACCTGATCCACAACCTTGTAATCACTTCTTTTAATCATCCTCATAAATTCATCCACATCTTGATCAAAGGATGATTTATGGGCTTCTTTTGGTGCAGGTTCTTCAGGTGCCACACTTTTCCCTTTAGCTTTGGAAGCAGCCTCTGCTTCAATATTATCTCTTGGAACTTGTGACGCGAAGAGGCGTCCGCTTCGGGTGAAGCCTCTGCCTCCCCCGACATTATCCACTTGTGGTGTATGAACTGAAGAATCAAGAAGGACTCTTTCTCCATTGCAGTAAAGGTCTGAACCATAGTGCCATGGTACAACATTGTCTTTGTCGTATGGAATGGGCCCTGGCACCATGATGGTGACTGGGCTAACTGCAGCAGAGGTTGGAACCGTTATTGTCTGTGGATCATAGAAGATGGTGACATGACTTCTGATTGATGTTGGTGGTGATTGACTGGAGCTTGGTTGTTGCTGAAATTGTTGCTGAGATTGTTGTTGATGATTGTTGGAAACAGGGACCGTTGTAGGGTCGTAATAGATGGTTACTGTGGAGACGTCGTTGTTGGTGATTGCTGATTTTGTAGAAGCGGACGTGATTGAATTGTTGTTTGTTGAAGTGATGGAAGAGGTGGTTGTTGATTTTGTAGACGAGTCTGTAGGAACAATTGTCTTTGTAGTTGTAGAAGAAGCACTTGTTGTTGAAAAAAGAGTTGCTAGTGTTGTAGAAGTTGTTGTGGTTATTTGCAGAATACCTTCTTTGATCAAGCCATTGATGCCATTCCTCAAGCTTGCACACCCGTTCACGGAAACCTTGCAAGATTCACAACAGGCCTCACAACCTGGAAACACTTGGAATTTCAAAAGCTGAGCTTTAACCTCTGCCAGTGGTGTCTAAATACTTGCAGTATCTTCAATTAAAATCATGGGTGAGTCCTCCTCTATTGCATTTATCCTTGGCTCACCATGGCTGGGCATAGGATTCTTCGTGACATTAGGAGGTGGTGCAAAATTCAGGGCCTTTGAATCTACCAGTTCCTGGACCTTCATGTGCAGAGCCCTTCATGTGGAGCCAATGTCCTTAACTCGACAAGATTAAGCTTTAGGAGTTGTGGCAGCAATGTCGCATATGGCATTGGTATAGGGTCAATCACCCTGTTGATCTGAGATGGCCGCTGTTGGAAAGGGCTTTGTTGTTGGTTGTTATTGTTGTTGTTGTAGGATCTCTGTTGAGGAAACTGTGGTTGTTGAGTATACTGAGGAGGTGGAGTGGGAATAGTGACGGCAGCAACTGATCTTGGCAGATATTGGGGTCTCTCTCTTCCCATATGTACAAAATTCGTTTCACCAGATCTGAGGGGCACTGCAAATGGCTTTCTCGTACTGCTTAAACTGTCGTTGTTGTCAGAAATCTTTCCCATCTTCAATAGGCTCTCAATTCTTTCCCCAGCTATAACCACGTCTGCAAAGCTGGTGGAAGAAAATTCAGCCAACCTGTCAATATAAGTACCCTAGAGAGTGTTCATGAACATATCTGCCATCTCCCTTTATGACATCGGGGGTTAAACGGCAGTAGCTAGTTGCCTCCATCTTTGGGCGTACTCTCTAAAGCTTTCTCAGGAAGACTGTGACATTCCCATCAGAAGGATTCTGTTTGGAGCCATGTCCAGATTATATTGATATTGACGAATGAAGGCTTCAGCCAAGTCTTTCCAATTCCTTATTGTGGCCCATGTCAAGTGAGAGTACCACTCCCGGGATACCCATGTCAAGTTATCCTCAAAGTAAAACATCCAGAGTTTCTCATCCATGGTGTAGGCTTTCAATATCCCCAGGAAATACTGAAGATGGGTACGTGGGCAGGATGTGCCATTGTATCTTTCAAAACAAGGAGGTTTGAACTTGTGAGGAATTCTAACCCCCTCCACTAATCCCATATCCATGACATCAAAACCCAGAGAGTTTTGGGACTCCAAAGACCTTAGCTTTTCTGCTATTTCATCCAACCGACGATCGTAAACTTCGTCTCTAGCCCCAACCACAGTAAACTGTTCTTCCTGAGGGTCCTCCTGCAAGGCCCTCCCTCCAGTGTTACCTTGGGTGTTTCTTATAGCATTGATTTCTGGATTCAGATGAGGTCCAAACTCTGGGGGATCAGTACGAGGCTATATGTGATCGTTGTTGCTGGTACCCCCCCATTCCTGGGTGGTTTTCTTCGGGAGTTTGCCGCTCGACTAACTCTCTCAGTCTCTCCTGGCTCTGAGCCAACCCAGACATCACTGCCATGAACTGGGTCATCTGATTTCTCATCTCAACCCTTTCATTGGCCATTTGGGTTCTCACTTCAGTCAAGTCTTGTTGAACCTGATCCATTTGTAATCCCAGAAGGTTGTTTCTTGTCGGATACCGGTGCACTCTATTGACGGGGAACACTCTTCTACGAGCAATGTTTCCTGAAACCACAACAAAGTGAGAAACAACAACAAAAAAAAACCTACAAAACAAAGAAAAGATGTTAGTATGCAATGCAGGATGCCTATTTGTCTTCCAAGGGTATCCGGTTTGGTTATTTGGTTTTGACCTTCCAGACCTCGGGGAATGATGATGTTGAAGAGAGATAAAGCCCATGAAATAATACAAACTATATATTACAAAGAGTGAAGATACATAGTTTGATTACAATAAAGTTCTCTTGGTGGGTCAAAATACAACAAAAAATACAATCAAGATGAAGTACAAACACAAGGAAATCAAACATCCAATCCATAATCATCCTCTCTGACTTCTTTCAGGAGAGCCTCAGTCAGTGGACCAACTGGATGCTCTGTGATGGTCCTGATAAGAAGGTTCCTGGTGGCAATGGCATTGGTCAATTTCTTATGCTTATCCTGGTCCTTTGATCTTTTTAACCCCGCCCGAAGCTTCAACTCAGAGATCTCCTTCTGTGCTGCTAACAAGGCCTCCTGACTCTTCTTTTCATTGGCTTCCAGCTGCTCTATCCTAGCTTGGGTCCTTTGATCTTCCTGTGCACGAGCCTCAGTGATTCTGATCCACCTGGCCTGACTCTCCTCTAAGTAATGCTCAACTCTGGCCTTCTGAGTCTTGGCTTCCTTGCAAGCATTCTTCAGCACTAACTCCCATGCTCTAGCCCTTCTGATGTAATCATTCGTCTTCTCAATCTTGGTCAAATGCTCGATCCGGAGTTTCTTTCATTGTCTAGACGACTATCATTCCTCTCCCAGAGGGTCTTCTTCAAGGCTTCAGAGAGTTGAGTATTCCTTTCCTTCAATTTCTCAAACTCCTCTAGACTGACAGTAGCTGCAGGTTCCATAGCTGATGGTCCAGGTACATCCTCTAAGGTGAATGGCATGCGGGTGATCTGTCCCCTGACACGAGACCAGTCAAGATACTGAGTTGAAGCTATGTTGTTGCATTTGCCAAGAATAGCTGTCCCCTTAGACTGAATGTTGTCCCAATAGAGGGTGTCACAATAGAGGGTTTCTGTCAAGTCTTGCTCTCTCGGAGGATGTACCAAGGAAAACCCTAATTGTCTCTTTAAAAGCAAAGGGTTGTAGTTAATGCAACCTTTTACTCCAATAAGAGGCACAATGGGATACTGCCCACAGCTGGTGATGATATCTTTGACCTTGGTGCTCTGAGTGTACCATCTGATGTCTTCTGATGTAAAGGCAATCGTTCTCTCAGCCCAGTTCCTTGGCTGATGAGGATTCAAGAAAGTGTCTGACTTAGGAAAGTGCCTTAACAACCAACAGTAGAAGAGAGGTGCACAACATCTAACTAATCTTCCCCTCTGCATCTAATTCCTTTGATGCACTGAGTAGTAAAAGTCTCCCAGCAGGGTAGGGACTGGATTTCTCAACAGGAAGAGGTGAATAGCACTCTTGCTTACAAACGTAGGCTCGTCTGCAAACAAGATAATTCCATATATATTGAGGGCTAGAAGAGCACAAACAGTGTCCCACTTCCCTGCTGTAACATGTAGGGCGGCCTGAGTAACCAAGAAATCCACATGAAGGCCTGAGATTCCAGCCTTGGTGGTCATGCTCTGGTCAATGAGGGTGGACTCCAAGTGCAAAGCCTTAGCTATATCTTCATTCCTAGGAGCAACCATCTCAGGGTTGAAGGGAATTCACCTCCTGATAGGGACACCCAACAACATGGAGAACTCTTCCATCAATGGTCCTAGCTGAAAATCTGGGAAAGTGAAACATATGAGAGGAGGATCATAGAACTGTAGGCAGGTGTGGATCATGCTCCTCTGGGATTCATCCAGGTCCATGATCATGTCCATAATGCCACCATAATGTTCCCTGAATAAAGGGACATGATCAGGAGTGATGAGAGTCTGAATCTGCCTGATGCTTGTCAGGGTGGGCTCAAAGAAATGATAGGCGATGTTGCTCTTCCTGGATGTGTCCATGCTGATAATGGATGTTGAGGGTAACTGTTGATAAAGTCTACTGAAGAAGATGCTAAAGAAGGGTCTCTGATGAAGACAACTAATGAAGATAACTGATGCAGATAGCTGAAGGAATCTGAGCAGCAGAACAAGTCAAAATCAAACCAAAGATAAGATGTGGATACCCTGTAAAACAAATAGACAAATGTTAAATGATGCAAAATGATGTATGCAGAATGATATGCAAAGGGTTTGTGATCAAGGGTTGGATCTGTTATCTTCCTTGATAGGGTCCATGTGTGTTTATAATTCTGGATGTAGGTCTGAGAACCAGTAACCAGGTGGGGGACTAAAATAAAGAGTCACAAGTCTAGGGTTTCACAAGAACAATCCAAAATTATGCAATCTTAATAAAACCAGTAAGAAAGGTATGATGAGGCCAAGGGTTCCTGCAAACCTGTAAACATCCCAACCCCCTCACATGTATTGTTCTAGAACAAGGATCCTCAGACTTGCATCAGTTATGAGAAGTGTAAACACTTCTAACCCGGAGGTATAGTGTTTACAATAACCATAAATGATCCTCCTCTAATTCACCTCAGATGTTGAAGGTCATAAAAGGTCATCCAGACTTAGCAGGCTTCCCAGATAGCCCTAGTACTACAGGAAATCCGTAGCACAAAGTTCTCAAGATGAAACCCATGTTTGAACCATTATTCATACTCCCGCACCAGATCGAAATGGAATGGGAAAGAACATGAAGCCACTTTATCCTATGTGTCACTCAGGTTCCCGGTATGGAACCTTAATCACTCAACAATCCCACCCACCAAAGCAGACAAGAGATCCAGCAGAAATGATATGATAACAGTATGAAGTGCATATAAATGATAAATGAAAGCAATAAATAAAGCTGTACAGAAAGTAATAAATAAAGCAATAAACAGACAGCACAAGTAGCACATAACACCCCCAAAAACACAAATCAAAAAAGCGCTAGGAGAAACCCACCAAAAGAACCAGAAGCTCTGGTTGCAAGATAGAGTCCCCAGCAGAGTCGCCAAGCTGTCGCTCCCTCGAAAAGACACCAGGGTCCCGGGGTGCAGACGCGAACGGTCAACGAAAAGAGAAGATGAAGGTGAAGTGAATAGAGTCGTCAGCTAGGCATTTTTATCCCGAAGGAAAGGTAATGTTGCATAAACCTAGAAAGAGATGGATAAGATGGTTGCGAACCAGAAAAACTGAGAAAGGGGGTTGGTTACAACCTGGGAAGGTATTAGCACCCATATTTTCCGTCGTACTCGATGGGATCCACACTTAAAATATTTTGTTTAAAGGGGTAAATGTATGTGCTATCTGTGTGCAAAAGCTAAAAATGAATGTACAGGTGTCAGTGCAAAAGGGTGAAATGCTCAGGAGCTGAGGCTTTAAAAGAATGTTGAAAGAGGGGGAAGACACAAAGACTTTTGTTCGATAACCGTTAAGTTATGCCTACGTATCCTCGCGTGCAATGAGGAAGTCAAAACACCGTAGTTTATTGGATGGATTATGCTTTTTACGGTTTATGTTATGAAAATGATAAAGCAGGAAAGTAAAAGTGACACAGAGGTTTATCCTGGTTCCCTTCACAATCCGAAGGTACATCCAGTCCCCTTTCAATATGAAAGAGATTTCCACTAGTTTTTATAGAACAGTACAACCTATCGCACCTTCAATGGTGAGGCCTACTTTCTAAAAAACTAAATAATCAAGTGTGTAAGAACAATCCTCTTGCCACACTAACCCTTATGTCCAAACAATCCTTGGAACATAAGTCACAAATAGAAAATAATTTCTATAATTTTTGTTTAAGTGAGTAATACAATAAATGATATCAATATAAATTGATCTTCTCTTTCTTTTAACAATAATTCACAATCATAAAATATTATATAGCTCAAGAATTTTTCAAATATGTGATATGAAAATGTAGAAAAATTCTTGTCAAAAGTTCAAGAGTTTTTTGAATATTTTATGAAAATTATTTTGAAAGAGGTGACAAATGATTTGAAAAAGTTTGGATTTTATATGCACATAACACCCTTATGAAACAGTGTGATTAACAATAAAAAATCATGAACAAATGCCAAAGCATTATGAAAAGGTTTCATGAAAGGTCACATGAAGAGGTGTTATGAAAAATACTGATTTTTCAAAATTGTCTAGACTGCAATCGATTGCACTATAATGCAAATCGATTGCACATGCATACGTTGCCCAAATTTTTCAAAAATTTGAAACATGCAATCGATTACACCAAAATGCAAATCGATTGCACCAAGTCAAAAATGCCACAGAACTTAAAAATAAACAAATGCAAATAGATTGCACCAAGTTTAACTTTGAAAAATCAATTTTAAATGATGCTGAAGTAAAAAGATTATTATGTCATGACATAGGTATTTACTTGAGCATCTAAGATTTTAATCTTTGTGTATAATTGCTAAAATACCTTCATGAAGCTTCTTCTTGAAGAAATAAGACTTTGAATCATGATGCATCAAACTTGAATATCATTTTTGCCTTCTTTATCACATTGTAGCTAAGAGATGTGTCTTCATCAAAACAAGTGTTGACCATGGAGAAGCTTGACTTCACATTCTCCCCCTTTTTGATGGTGACAAACAATCTTCTTAGATGCTTTAACATTTTCGGAATACTTCTCCCCCTAAGATGCATATCTCCCCCTTTGTATGTGAATTGGAGCATTGTACCTTTAGAAAATTCAAAAAACAAGAAAATGTACAAGCATAACATCTTTCTCCCCCTTTGACATTATCAAAAAGAAGGGAAAGATGGGTGAAAATAATAAAAGCCATAAACAAGACAAAATGAAACTAGAAATAACATAGCATAGATTAAAAGTTGAATTGCATACATAGCACAAAGTGCATAATTTTACATTACAACGAAACAAAACGAAACATACGAAAACAAAGGAAATAGAATTTAAACATTACAACTAGTAAGCATAACGAAACATAACTAAAACATCCAAACATAAATACATAAACCAAGCATTTTCAAAACATATCCATATTGGGGTCAAAAGGGTCTTGGTTTGGAAATTGTTGGTTGAGAGGTGCTAGGCGAGTTGGTGGGGCAGCCGGGTTGGATGGATCATAAGGTGGTATGTAGAGGTGAGAGTAAAGGTATGAGAATTGTTGGTTGACATCATGCTGAAAGTTTGAAATCCTTGTGTTGGCAGATGCATTAACGGCATTGTAGCAGTCATTGATGTTGTTGTTCATGTTGGAGAATTTGGTAAGAGAAGTCATGTTGTGAATTATTTGGGTGGTTAAGGGAATTTGTAAAAGTGTTAATGAGTCAAGGTAGGGAATCTTGTAGGTTAGGTATATGAGGTAACAAAAAATGAAAAGTTGGCCTAGGAAATGATATGATTTGATGTATAAGAGTTTAGGATACCAAGGATCAAAGAAAATAAGAGGGAATAATAAAAATTAAATTTTTTATAAAAAGCTACAGACTGCAATCGATTTGCACCTTAATGCAATCGATTGCACTATGTTAAAATTGCGTAAAAATTCATTTTTCCCAGACTGCAATCGATTGCAGTAAACATGTAATCGATTTCATGTTTAAAAAATTGCAAAAATATGAAAAAATAAACATTCTAACACATTTTTAAACAAGTTTAATGACACATATTCATACATGGCATAGTTATAAGAAGAAACATATTAATATATGGCATAATTCAAGAAGAAAAACATATTGAAATCTTTTGCTTAATATAAAAAAAATGAATATTGTGCACCTGTGTTAATGAATGATTTATATATCTTTTTCGTCCAAGATTCCAAGTTCTCTTCTAATCTTGTAAAAGGGTTCTCTTGCGAGCGGCATTGTGAAAATATCCGCTAATTTATTATGCGTATCCACGAAGGTAACATCTTAGTCTCCGTTAAGAACATGATCACGAAGGAAATGGTGCCGAATGTTTATGTGCTTTGTTCTTGAATGCATGACCGAGTTCTTTGTGATGTTGATGGCACTTGTGTTGTCACATCGAAAAGGAAAGCAACCGAGATCTACACCATAGTCAAGAAGTTGCTGCTTGAGCCACAACATTTGTGCACAACAACTGCCAGCCGCAATGTATTCTGCTTCGGCCGTGCTAAGTGCGACACAAGCTTGCATCTTGCATGCCCATGATACTAGTGCATTTCCGAGAATATGACATGTGCCACTTGTGCTTTTTCTATCAGTCTTACATCCTGCATAATCAGCGTTAGAATAACCAATTAAAGAACATGTACTACCTTTTGGATACCATAGTTCGACATTCGTTGTTCCTTTGAGATACTTCATAATCCTCTTTACGGCGGTGAGATGCGATTACTTTGGATTTGCTTGAAAGCGTGCACACAAACCAACACTAAACATAATGTCAGGATGACATGCCGTTAAATATAATAATGAACCGATCATACCTCGATACTTTGTGATATCAATTGAAGTGCCGGATTCATCTTGATCAACGTACGTTCCGGATCCCATAGGAGTGGACATCACTTTGCAACTATCCATATCGAATCTTTTAATAGTTCCTTGCAATACTTGGATTGGTTGATGAAGATGCCATCCTTTGTTTGCTTGATTTGTAGTCCAAGAAAATAGTTCATTTTTCCCATCATGGACATTTCGAATTCTCCTTGCATCATAAGTGAAAATTCTTCGCAAAGATCTTTGTTTGTTGAACCGAAGATGATGTCGTCGACATAGACTTGAACTAATAAGGTGTTACCTTTGAACTTCTTTATGAACAACGTCTTGTCAACCTTTCCTTTTGTAAAACCCTTCTCACATAGGAAATTGCTAAGGCGATCATACCATGCTCTTGGTTCTTTCTTTAAGCCATAAAGAGCCTTCTTCAACTTGTAGACATGAGAGGGATTCTTGAAGTCTTCAAAACCCAGAGGTTGTTTGACATAGACTTCTTCATTTATGTAGCCATTCAGGAAAGTGCTTTTGACATCCATCTGGTACAACTGAAAATTCATTGAACAAGCGTAAGCAAGTAATAATCTAATTGCTTCTAACCTTGCTACCGGAGCGAACGTTTCATCAAAGTCGATTCCTTCTTCTTGGTTGTAACCTTGTGCGACCAATCTTGATTTGTTACGAACTATGATTCCGTTCTTGTCAAGTTTGTTCTTGAATACCCATCTTGTGCCTATGATATGTTTGTTGTCCGGTCTTGGTACAAGAGTCCAAACTTGATTCCTTTCGAATTGGTTGAGTTCTTCTTGCATAGATATTATCCATTGATCGTCACCTAAGGCTTCATCGATTTTTGTTGGTTCAATTTGGGATACGAACGCCATGTTGAGACAAGCATCCTTGAGATTAAGTCGAGTTGCAACGCCTTGGCTAATATCACCAATAAATTTATCTATCGGGTGATCTCTATGAGTTCTCCATTCTTTCGGAAGATCTTGATGTTCTTCAATAATTGGTGAGACATCTTCTTGTGATATTGCTTGTTCTTTTGAAGTCTCCTTTTGTTGTTGTGATAGATCTACTACATCATCATCATCCACAATAATATTATCCTCTTTCGAGGGGTTAGTCTCATCAAACGAAACATGTATAGATTCTTCAATAGTAAGTGTTCGTTTATTGAAAATTCTAAAAGCTCTACTTGAGAGAGAATAACCAAGAAATATACCTTCATCGGATTTCTCATCAAACTTACCAAGGTTTTCCTTGCCGTTGTTGAGAACGAAGCATTTGCATCCGAATATGTGGAAGAAAGATATATTGGATTTCCTTCCCTTGAACAACTCATATGGAGTCTTCTTGAGAATTGGTCGAATATTGACACTGTTACTTACAAAACAAGCCGTGCTAACCACATCCGCCCAAAAATATTTAGGAAGATTTGAGTCGCTAAGCATTGTCCTTGCAAGTTCCACTAATGCCCTATTCTTCCTCTCTACGACACCATTTTGTTGAGGAGTTCTTGGTGCAGAAAAATTGTGAGAGATTCCATGCTCTTCACAAAAATCTTCAAATGATGAATTTTGAAATTCGCCACCATGTTCGCTTCTTATGGAGACAATTGAGAGAGACTTCTCATTTTAAATTTGCTTGGCATACTTCTTGAATGCTTTAAAGGCATCACTTTTCTGCACTAAAAATAAAGTCCAAGTGTATCTAGAGAAATCATCAACAATAACTAAGGCATAAACGTTACCTCCGAAGCTTTTTGTTCTTGATGGACCGAAAAGATCCATATGTAACAATTGTAGTGGTCTTGAAGTAGATATCACTTTCTTGGATTTGAAGGATGTTTTGGTTTGCTTCCCTTTTTGACATGCGTCACAAAGCTTATCCTTGATAAACTTTATCTTCGGAATACCAACAACTAGATCATGCTTTATTAATTTGTTTAAATGCTCCATGTGAATGTGAGAAAATCTCTTATGCCAAAGCCATGCCTCGTTGTTGTTTGCCATTAAGCATTTTACCTTCAAAGAAGAGTCATCAAAAGAAATCATAAAAATGTTATAAATTCTTTTACCTTTTAGCAATAGGTCATGAGTGACTTCATGTTCTATTAAGCATTCTTCCTTTGTGAAGTTGATTCGGAAACCTTTGTCACATAATTGACTTATGCTAATAAGGTTGTGTTTAAGGCCTTCCACATAAAGGATGACTTCGATGATTATATGAGGAGGTGCATCAACGGTTCCAACTCCAAGAATTTTTCCTTTATTATCATCACCGTAAGTAACGTATCCTTTGGCCTTAAGTGATAGACTTGAAAATTTGTTGATGTCACCGGTCATATGCTTTGAACAACTGCTATCAAGATACCATTGATTCGAAGTTGTTTTCAAGCACACCTACAAAACAAGAATCAAGTATTGTTAGGTACCCAAATTGCTTTGGGTCCTTGATAGTTAATACTTTTTTCAACCCACACATAATGCCCTTTAGCAACACCAATATTGCGCACATAGCAAGCATTAGGTGTGTGTCCTTTGGTTCCACAATAAAAACATGTAGGTTGAAAATGACTTCTATATCTAGGAACATAACTCTTTTTCTTAACAATTCTTTTCTTTCTATGACTTTGATGCATACTTTTAGGATTGATTACTTTTTCTTTAACAATTTCTTCACTTTCTTTAACAAAAATAGTCTCATTTGTGCTTGGTTTGGAAAACTTAGAATATCCTAATCCACTTTTATCATTAGCATATCTTTGATTCCTAATAATTTCTTCCAAGTCAATTTGACATTTTTCATATCTTTCTAAAACTCTTTTAAGTTGAACAATTTGAAAAGATAAAGACTCACAATTTTTACATACAAGACTTTGTTTTTCATTTATCAACTTTTGCTTTTCACTTTCAATATATTTTTCTAAAGCAATATTTTTTTCTTCTAAAGATGAAATTTGTTTCTTTTGAGATGAAATATTTTTACACAAAGTATTGCATTCTTTTAAGAGTTCATCTATTAAATCTTGTGCATCATTATCATCAATAGAAACGTTGCTACTAACCTCGTCATTTTCTTCATCGGAGTGATGTGAAGCCATTAGAGCCATATTTGCACATTCATCGCTTTCCGATTCTGATGAGGAACTAACTTCATTTTCGTCCCAAGCAACATAAGCCTTTTTATTTTTGAAGTCCTTCTTGCCTTTGAATCCTCCTTTCTTTGCAAGTCTTGGACAATCCGGTTTTATGTTACCTTGCTTCCCACATTCATAACATGTAACTTCTTGAATCGATGTGGATGCATCCTTCTTCCTGAAATATTTATTCTTTTTAGGAAAAGAGGAATTATTATTTTTGTTAAAAAACTTACCAAGCTTCTTAACAAGAAGCATGAAATTTTCATCTTCGGAAATCTCGTCATCTTTGTCATCCTTCGTGTCAATCTTCAAAGCAATTCCTTTGGACTTTTTCTCTTGACTTTCGTGCTTCTCGAGCCTTCCAAGTTCCAATTCGTGCTCTTGAAGTTTGCCGAATAGAGATGCGGATGTCATTGTTGAGAGACTCTTATTCTCCGAAAAAGCGGTCACCTTCGGTTGCCATTCCCTTGTCAAAGACCTTAGAACTTTCAAATTGAGATCGTCGTTGGTGAAGGTCTTTCCGAGTTCAATCAAGTGGTTGGTTAGACGAACAAATCTTTTTTGTCAGGCCACAATAGATTCTTCGGGCTTCATGCGGAACATTTCATATTCTTGACTCAACGTGTTAAGCCTTGATCTTTTTACTTTTGTTGTTCCTTCATGTGTTTCTACCAACGTATCCCAAATCTCCTTTGCGGATTTGCATTGTGATACGCGGAAGAATTCGTCCATACTAAGAGCGCTTTGGAGTATATTGATTTCCTTTTTCTCATTTAGGATCTTCTTCTTATCATCTTCATCATACATATTCTTCAACTTTGCGGTTCCAATACCATTGATCACATTAAGAGGTTTAACTTTGAAAAATACAATTTTAAATGATGTTAAAGTTAAAAGATTATTACATCATGACATAGGTATTTACTTGAGCATCTAAGTTTTTAATCTTTGTGTATAATTGCTAAAATACCTTCATTAAGCTTCTTCTTGAAGAAATAAGACTTTGAATCACGATGCATCAAACTTGAATATCATCCTTGCCTTCTGATCGTACCTGGAGATCAGGATCCGATGCGGCTGGTCTCGAGAGCGGACGAATATGGTCGTTGAGGAGAAAAAAGGGGTGTACCTGCAAGGAACTCCGATGCTAAAGTAAGTAACCGAGCAAGAGTGAGCAAGTACAAATGTCAGGGTTAGAGAATTGAATACCTGACCCTCTCAAATGAGAGGGTTTAAATAAGGGACCTGCTAGAAGATTATTGGTCCGTTTTGTGAGGCGCGGATCGAGGGGTCCATGAAGAAAGGAAACGGTCAATACTAGCCGTTAGAGGGTCTTATTGTGAACGGATTATTGGTGGTCGACTGAGGACCACTTTTCATGCTTACGCTCGTCGTCGAGCAAGGTCATTGGATCAGTCTTTTATGCCCAATAGGAAGAATTGGGCCGGGTCAGAACAGGATCCCCCCAAGTCATTGCTCGTGCTGTAGAGCAGTGACTTAGGAGCGATATTGTGCTTGGTGAAGTGTAATATCAGGGTCGAGGATATGCGCTGTCGATCTTCTGAGAACGGGCAAGCGATGCGTTGCTCGGTAGAAGAATGTGAAACGAAAAGATGGAATATCGGGAAATTCGCGCCTATTAATGATTTGACGGCTAGTCTAGGGGCTAGCGTGTAGGGATCACGCGCGCGCGCACGTGTTTTCCTTTCTATAAATAGGATTACCAGGGCCCATTTTGACCTTTTCGTTTCATCTTCTTCCTCAAGACTCTGCTCGTTCAACCGCCGTTGTCTCAGCCGTCGACCACCGCAGTTTCTTGCCGACCACCCTTTACAGAAGCCTTTTCTCTTCAAGAATGTCTTCTCAAGCTCAAGGTACCGTTCTTTTTCTTTCCTTTAGGTGTTTATAGCGTAGATTTCGTAGAATGCATGCGGTTTAGGACGTTTCTACCGGTAGTTTTTGGATTTAGGATTAGTAAACCTTAAAACTTCTGCCACCGTAGCCGGTAGGCTGCGAACCCTAACTTTAGGGTCGACAGAAGTGTTGGTCGACTTAGACTTTGGATTTTTGGATAGATTTTTGTCATATACACTGTTAGGCGTCAGCTGTTGCTCCGAGCAATGGTTAGCCAGGGCTACAGCTCGGGACATAGTTTATGAGCTGATGCGCGCCCTTTCACTTGTCGAGCGGTGGAAGGGTGGATTTGATATTCTTAATCGAATTCACTGACGCCTTTCCTCTGCTTTTCAGGTGAAAACTCGCTCGTGAATCCGCTGGACGTGCTTTCTGAGGATATTTCCTCGAGGAATTCGGGGTCGTCTGCGTCCATACCTTCAGACTCAGGAAGCTCTTCAGACAGTTCAGATACAAGCACTACGGGGCAGTCGACAAAATCGCCTCAGTGTCCTGCCCAGCCGAGGGTCTCGCCCGAGGAATGGGTGATGGAAGATTTGCTGGACAAGGTGTCTTCCTTCTCGAGACCTCGATCGGAGCCGCTGCCAGTTGTTGGGGATCCAGCTGATTGGGTCGTGACCTGCCCGGGAGACGACGACCGTATCTTCTCAGATTTTCGCGGTCGGGCGTTCTCCATGTATGAGTATGCAACTTCGGTTCTGGGGTGACGTTGCCCTTCAGCGACTTCGTGAGTGCTGTGCTCGGGCATCTCTGCATAGCTCCTTCTCAGTTGCACCCCAACTCATACGCATTCCTGAGGGCGTTCGAGACGACGTGCGCCTTTCTGGGCGTTGGAGCTACACTTCCTCTCTTCTTTCGCCTCTTCTCCTTACAGCGCCAAGTTGGGCGAGGAACCGACCGGAAGGGGTTCGTGTCCTTCAAGCAGCGGACCAAGATCTTTAAGGCCCACTCAGAATCAATCTGGGCCTTCAAAACCGACTACTTCTTGATAAAGCCTGCGAGCGAGGCGGCCGTGAGAGCTATGAGTTTTCTTGGAATAGATATTGACGAGAACGACGAGCCCAAGCTTGACGACCAAGGTCAGGTGATTCCGAGGAGATTATGGATGTTTCCCTTCTCTTGGAGTCATGTTCATTATGAAAGACCCGTGGGGGAATTCGTTCAAGTGGGGGACACCTTGAATGATGACGACGCGGCCAGCTTCGAGGCCTTTAGAAAATTAATAGCCTCCTTTACTCCGACCCCTCTATTGGACGGAGACGGGAAGGTTATGGTCGACCAAGATGGGGGGGAAGCTTTGGAGCGTCCCTTGATTAGTGTTACTGAACTGCTGGCCTGTAGTAACGGGCAAGAAGTGTCTGACTTTTTTGGTATCCGTTCACTTGCGCTCGTTAAATTTTTGGTTTAATTTTGTTTCTTGTGACTAATTTGATTTTATTCTTCTTTTCAGGTTGCTTGACAAACCCTCTGGACAAAATTCACGAGTGTCTGGTTCAGCAGCAACGGAAACGGTCAAGGGTCGTGCAGACCAAGCTGAATGAAGCAAGTGGTTCAGGTTCGGGTCCTTTTGTCCAGGGTTCTCCGGGGGCCTCTACTGGCTCTTTAATGAAGAAGCATAAATCGGCGGCTACTGTGGACCTGACGGCCGGTGCTCCTCCAAAGCCAAAGCATGGGATACCCCCTTGTTTTGTTGTTCGCAACTTCTTTGAGGGGACCAGTATGGAGGTGGATTGGGCGGACTCTCTGTTCCTGGAGGGGATGGACCGTCCTGCTCGGCGGCTTTCCCTGGCTCAGGACGCGAGCACAGTCATGCGGGTCCTGACGATGGCCTGGATGACGGCCGAGGGGTCCCCTCTGCTGGAGCGGGAGAATAGCAAGCTTAAGGAGCAGCTGTCTGCTTCTGAGGCTAAGCTGACTGCGGCCACCGAGGAGGTCAAAGCCGTTACCAAGGAGTCGACCGAACGAGCTGCGGTCATTGCCAAACTGGAGGTTGACAAGAAGAGGGTGCTCGAGCAAAATAAGAAATTGAAGGACGCTTTTTGCCCCAAAGAGGACGAGGACGAGGACACCAAGCATCTGGTAACGAGGGCTCAGTTTCTTGCCCGGATCGACCAAGATATGGAAGATCTGAACGCATCAACTGAGTTCAGTTTCCTGAATACGGTGGACCAGGTGAAAGCTCTCCACCCTGACCTAGCCTTGGATCTTGATCGTATGAATTATCTTTACAAGGTGGTGGATGGCCGAATCGTAGTCCCCTCTGATTTGGTGGTGGCCGACTCTCAGCCGGGGTCGACTGCTCAGCCTGAACAACCAGAAGAGCAGCTGGGCCAGGAGGAAGCTCGTGCAGAGGAAGGCCGCCCAGTGGGCGAGGGTAATTAATTTATGGCCCGCGTGCCTTTGTAACTTATAATTTATTCTGTTTTTGGGGGGGCGTGGCCCCCTTTATTTGTAACTCCGAACAAGTCGGCCCTTTGGTGTCGCATTTCTTTTAAATGTTATGTGTTTGACCTTAGTGGTCAGTTGTATACTTTGTTTGCTCGTAATAATGCGTCCGTCGGAGGACATAGTTTACTTGTTATTTTTACTAAGTGTTTGACGCTCGTCTTTGCATTAATTAGAAGCAATTGAATAGATACGGGGAAGTGTGGATGATCTGTTGGTTAGGGGGACCAATCAGTATTGGAGGGTCTTACTCCCGATCGGTGCTCGAGCCAAGATAATGGCCCGGGCTCCGTGGCGTGAACGTCCCATCGCGAGCTGGGGTTCTACCTGGTCGTGGTACTTAGGCGACGTCGGACTCGTTTGAGTATCCGTTCTGCAACAAGCTTCTCTTTTGCTCGAAAAGAGGTCTTGCTTGATTTTGTTATATTTGGGATGTCGTGCTCGTACCTAGGCACGTAGTTTTTCGTTAGTCTCTCTTTCTCTTCGCTTGGGAGTTGAGTAAGGTGACTGATTTAACTATAGTATTGTTTGAGTTTCTCGGCGTTCCAAGGCCGAGCGAGTTCTTCCTCGTGTAGATTTTCTAAGTAATAAGCACCATTCTCGGTTTTTGCTCGAACGCGATACGGGCCTTCCCAGTTGGGCGTTAGTTTTCCCTCGCGAGGATCTCTGTGGTTTCTTCTAAGGACTAGGCTGCCTACCTCGAACGTTCGCCTTATGACCTTGGAGTCATACCGAGCAGTTATCTTTTGCTTGAGAATAGTTTCTCAAAGAGCGGCTTCCGACCGAATTTCTTCGACCATGTCGAGCTCGTCTCTTATAGCTTCAGCATTGGTATCTTGTTCCATGGGGAATTCCGTGCGCCTCGATCGGACGTGCATTTCTATCGGAATTACCGCTTCGGTCCCATAGAAATTTTCTTTTAATATTAATATTTTCTTTTAAATATCACACTCATAATAACATAAATATCATTTTTTTTTCAACCCAAGCATTTAAATTAAATAGGAAAATATATATATTTTTCTCTTTTCTTTTCTTTTTAAAAAAACATTAGAACTTTAAATAAAAAAAATGGAATAGAAAAATAAAAAAAATAAGTAGAAAGGGGCTGAAGTTGAAAAAGGGCCCAACGAAGAGGGGTACAGGCGGACCGGACCGGTCGGGTCGGGTCGGGTCGGACCCGGACCGGTCCGGCTGGTTAAGCAGCTGGGTTGGACAAACCCTAAAACAATAAAGCGGAAACGGAACCCCTGTATCCTTTCCCTATCTTCGTTTTTTTCCAGAAAAACAATGGCATGAAAGAAATAAAACAAAACCTTCACGATCCCTCAAGCTTTCTCTCTCACGATTCATCTCCCTCATGGCCTCTCACCGTTCATACTTCGCTCATCTCTCTGTTCTCATCTCTCCACGAATTCGCTCTCTCTCTCTCTCTCTCTCGTGAATCTATCTCAGACTCTCTTTAACAAATTTCATGCTCTTACTCAAATTAAACACAACAACAACGAAAATATCAATATAAAGTAAGAGAAGTGAGTTACCGACAACGGAGGTTGCCCAACAAACACAATGAGGTTAGTAATGTGTTTTTCCGACTTCTTTGTGTTCTACTCTTTTTCGATTTCGCATGGCTTCTGTCTCAATCATGTTTCGGTTTTGTGATGCACACTTACTCGCGGTTTGCGATTTTCAAGCCTTTGGATTTTCGGTTGCAGGTGGTAATGGGCGGCGGTTCTGTATTGTTGAAGAAAGTATGTTGGTGAGTTTTGCTTGGAGAAATGGTCTGAGGCGAGGGAACATAAAAATGAGTCCGACTACAGTTAATGGTGGAAGTCAGGAAGATGTCACTTACACCAAGTCGTCTTTCTTGCGGATTTTGTCTTCTCCCTCTCGATCGCTCAACGAAGCTCACCCTGACTCTCAACGTTCTTCACGAGATTGCTTAGCTTGGATTTCTCGCTCGCAGAGATTGGTTCAGGTTAGCACAGTGGCTTGTACGGTAGTTCGGTTTGAAGGTGATGGTGAAAGGGTTAATGAGCGGTGTTTTAGAGGTGGTCTGCGGTTGTGTTTCAATGGTGTATGTGGTGGTGCTTGAATGAAGCCAAGGTGGAGTTACAATGACTGCAAGGTGAGATATGTTCTTACATTGGTGGTTTTTTTTACTTCAAAGTAGTAAATGAGTTTTCACTTCGTTACGTTGTTGTCTAGGTTTTGAAGAAGGGTAGTTGTGTTGCTATTGTAATATGAATCAGAGGTCTTTGGATAGAGAATGGAGGCCATTTTTATCAAGTTATTTTCTGAGTTCTTTGGTTTTTCTCTCGGTGACTACTGAATATTTTACTGCATTTTTTTGAGTTTGGTTGTTGTTGCAGGGTCCATTTCTATGTTTGCTACAAAAGGCTTTGACTTGGGTAGGAGGATGGAAGAGGTTTTCTTGTTTGGCGTTGTCTGGCGTGGAAGGAAACGGTCCCACAGCACTTGTGGACTCTGTTTTTTATTTGAATTTCTTCTTAAACTTTGTGACATATAATATGCAATGTAATAATATAAATAGAATGTTATGGATTGAAATTAGTTTAATGAAATGCAGATATTTGTACATGAATATTTAATATGTTCGGAATGAAATTGGAACAAATGAAATGCAGATATTTATTTAATATGGGTCACAGCTTTGTTGCTTGTTTTGAGAGATCAATGTGCTCATGGGATTTGTTGGATTGGACAAACAAAGTAGGAGGAATAAAAAAATAAAATAAAATAAATGAGAATTGAAAATTAAAATAAAAATTGAATTGTAGTTCTTTTTAAATATTTTTTTTGGATGATTTTGACATAGGATTTGAAATAAGGGATTTAGGACTTAAAAAGAGACTTGAAATGGGACTTTTGTGATTGGACAGAAAGAAACAAAAATTTAAATTTGGAAAGAGAGTTGAATTGAGAACTCAATTTAGAAAACACATATGAATTTTGAATTTAGAAACTAAGTTTAGAATTAAAAATTGGATTTAGAGTTTAGAACTTGATATTAAGGTGAAAATGGAAATTATAATAAAATGAAATTGGAACAAATGAAATGCAGATATTTATTTAATATGGTTCACAGCTTTGTTGCTTGTTTTGAGAGATCAATGTGCTCATGGGATTTGTTGGATTGGACAAACAAAGTGGGAGGAATAAAAAAATAAAATAAAATAAATGAGAATTGAAAATTAAAATAAAAATTGAATTGTAGTTTTTTTAAATATTTTTTTTGGATGATTTTGACATAGGATTTGAAATAAGGGATTTAGGACTTAAAAAGAGACTTGAAATGGGACTTTTGTGATTGGACAAAAAGAAACAAAAATTTAAATTTGGAAAGAGAGTTGAATTGAGAACTCAATTTAGAAAACACATATGAATTTTGAATTTAGAAACTAAGTTTAGAATTAAAAATTGGATTTAGAGTTTAGAACTTGATCTTAAGGTGAAAATGGAAATTATAATAAAATGAAATTGGAACAAATGAAATGCAGATATTTATTTAATATGGTTCACAGCTTTGTTGCTTGTTTTGAGAGATCAATGTGCTCATGGGATTTGTTGGATTGGACAAACAAAGTGGGAGGAATAAAAAAATAAAATAAAATAAATGAGAATTGAAAATTAAAATAAAAATTGAATTGTAGTTTTTTTAAATATTTTTTTTGGATGATTTTGACATAGGATTTGAAATAAGGGATTTAGGACTTAAAAAGAGACTTGAAATGGGACTTTTGTGATTGGACAAAAAGAAACAAAAATTTAAATTTGGAAAGAGAGTTGAATTGAGAACTCAATTTAGAAAACACATATGAGTTTTGAATTTAGAAACTAAGTTTAGAATTAAAAATTGGATTTAGAGTTTAGAACTTGATCTTAAGGTGAAAATGGAAATTATAATAAAATAGAAACAGTTTTTTTTTTAAAAAATGAAATAAAAAATTGGAAGTAGCAATTGAGATAAAAATTTAAGAAATTAAAAATTGATTTAGAATTGAGAACTTGAAAATGAATAGAAATTAAATTTAAAATATATATATATATATATATATATATATATATATATATATATATATATATATATATATATATATATATATATATATATATATATATATATATATATATATATGGAATTGGAGAATGACTAAAAAAACTAGAAATAGAAATTGGAATAAAATTTAAAAAATAGGAAGTTAAGAATAGAATAAAGAAATATAAATAGAACTAGAAATTGAAAAATAAAATACGAAAATGAATTAGGAAAGTTAGAAATAAGAAATAGAAATTAAATTTAAAATGGAAGCTTGGAAGTGAAAAGAAAAAAAAATCATGAGTATCTTGAAAAATGAGTTGAAAGTGATAGAAAAACAAATCTTGGAATTTACTGTTAAGTGCAATGAAAGTATGATGAGAACAATTAGGGGTAAAATTTTGGGTGTGACAGATGCCCCTATTTAAATAACTTCACCAGATGGCATGAGGAATGTTAATCCTCACAAAATCGCAGTGAAAGATATTTAAATACAGAAATAACCGGAAATTTTGCCCCTAAATGCATTGACATGCTATGAACTTATGAGGGACTTTTGTTGGGGATATGATATGCGAGATGCAATAAAACCTAGCATAAATTTTTTTTCGGTGAATATGCTGGATATGGTATGATGAAGACAAATGCAAATGGTGATCCACAGAAACGAAATCGAGGGTGAAGACTCACTGGGGATAACAATATGTCGGGGATGACAAGACGTAAACAGGATGTATTCAAAGCGATAGATCAACAGGTTCAAGTGTAACTGCTGGCACTAAGAATAACAAAAGACGGGAAACAAAATAGAAATCCAGAGCATAGGATTAAAGAAAAACTGATACCCTATGATAGCAAGAAAATGGTTCAAAGTGAAAACGTAATGGCTTGATGAGACCAAAACTGACACTATGAACAAAAACAGACTATCTGAAGTGACGAGGTTGCAAGTTCAAGGTGGCTGCTGGGGATCCCAATACAGCAATTCAGCGGTTGAGAAAGGTAGTTAAAATGACATCGACACGGTGGTCGGGAAAGCAGTTTAACACGGCGGTTGGGAAATAAAAAACATCGACACGGCGGTCGGGAAATAAAATAATAGACATCGACACGGTGGTCGGGAAATAAAATACCAAACATCGACATGGTGGTCGGGAAATAAAATAACAGGCGTCGACACGGTGGTCGGGAAATAAAATAACAGGCGTCGACACGGTGGTCGGGAAATAAAATAACAGGCATCGACACGGTGGTCGGGAAATAAAATAATAGGCATCGACACGGTGGTCGGGAAATAAAATAACAGGCATCGACACGGTGGTCGGGAAATAAAATAACAGGCGTCGACACGGTGGTCGGAAAATAAAATAACAGGCGTCGACACGGTGGTCGGGAAATAAAATAACAGGCGTCGACACAGTGGTCGGGAAATAAAATAACAGACATCGACACGGTAGTCCGAATATAAAATAACAGGCGTCGACACGATGGTCGAAAAATAAAATAACAGGCGTCGATACGGTGGTCGGGAAATAAAATAACAGGTGTCGACACGGTGGTCGGAAAATAAAATAACAGACGTCGACACGGTGGTCGGGAAATAAAATAACAGGCATCGACACGGTGGTTAGAAAATAAAATAACAGGCGTCGACATGGTGGTCGGGAAATAAAATAACAGACATAAGTGATCCAAAGTGGTAAATCAAATGGTTCAAGTGTAACTGTTGATACCGAGGATAAAGAAAACGAACACAATGTTTGGGCAGTGGCTCTGTGCAACCAACTGATACTGGGAGTAAAATGCGAAGCATTTAAAAATTAAACGGCTCCAAGCGACCGACTGGCAATAAATGTTGGAATTTTCAACAAGATAAACGCCCAACCTCTGGAAATTCTCTAAATGAAGAGTTCAAAGAAAACCTTCAGGAACCAATCAGGAAAACACAGATATGTGCCAAATCAAATGGACTTAGACTGCAAGCAAAGGGTTTCACGTCCAAATTAACAAATTCGTGCCAATGACAATTGGACTTCAAAGAGATTCTGGTAAAGTGACAGTAGATTACATGTCAGCAGAGGCCTGTTTTGCAAGGTATGACTCTTTTCTACTGTGGGCAGATGCTCGATAAGTAAGACGGTAGCAGGGCTTAATGCTAAGAGTGAAGCGACATGACTAGCGCATGAGAAAGACATACTGACTCATATGATTTCCCAAATATGCCCCTGGATGGGTATTGGATGAAAACGTTCTATGCAAGATGACTCTTTAGAAGGAGACAGAGATGACGACGTGATTCCCTACACCCGTCTTGAATTAGAAGTTGCGGACATAAGGTCTGTTTGAACAGCTTGAAAGCACGGAGAGGATTTTCCCCTGTGTGATTCATCTTTCCCCGAAATCAATGGTTTTGAAATTTCCCTCTCCTCAAAAATTTTAGACCAACCTACCATGACATGGCCTTGAAATGGTTGCCCCAGTGCTGGAATGTCGGAGATTTGCCCCTGGTTACCCAACTCCTGGGATGGGAAGCTTCTGGCTTGGTTGGCTATTGATCTCTTGTGATAGCCCACTCTAGTCTGAGTCTTAAGAAAAGGTTCAACCTCTGGATAGCTGACTCTTGAAGAGATTGATTAAGATTGACTGATTCTTGAAGCGGTTGCCCCTAGCTGGGCTTCTCTTACCAAATTGAATTCCATATCTGGATGCATTCGTTGGGATCCCCTTGACGCTGAATTGACTTGCAAATAAACATTATTCATTTAAAATTGGCAATTTTAATGCAACATTTATGCAAGTTTTTGAAATCACAATTTATTGTATGATAGTGATACAGTGGAGTTGATTAAATCAACAAAGTGGACCTAGCCATTTAGGGAATGGCAGATGAAGTGATCAATACAAATGATTATTAAAGATTGTTAGGAGTCAGGTTAACAAAACCTTGTTGTAGTATGCTCTCAAAGTAAACCCTGCCTCAATTAGGTCTTTTAAGGGTTGTAACGTGGCTTGGTTCACGGTTTATGAAACAAAGGATACGGCTCAAAATTTATTTGTGCCCACCCATCTTCATAATGAACTCCCATCCTATGTTCAGTTAATTTGACATACGCATTCATATCTCAAAAGTCTTTTGACGGTATGTGATAAGGATTAGGATTTAAAAGTGATGGAAGCTACCTTGCTTTTTCCTTGCTTTGTTGAGGATTTGATGACTTCATTAATTTTTCTCCTAAGTCGTCTTTTTTCTATTTTGACTTAGCGGACTTTTCTTTGTACTTCCTTTTTCTTTCATTCTTTTTTTTGAACGGTTGTGACTGCCATTTTGTCGAAGAATAGAGAACAGGTACTACGAACTTTTGGCTCTTCAAAACTTCTTTGGTGTGTGAATTAAAGTATGTAGCTGGTCCTTCTTGAATGATGGATTGAATCTCTTGAAGATTGAATGCAAACAGATTAACTGAACCGACTACCCTGCCCCAGGTTTGAAATTAAGGGTATTTGCATTTTTGAAAAAGAAAACTTCTAATTCTAGGCTCGAAGGGGTTAGTGAGGGATTATCTTCCTTATTTCACCGGTGTTTGGTAAATTGAAACAATGCATGTACATCATTGGCAAGGTTTTAATTGAGTGCATACAAATGGAGAATTCAGGTATCTGGTTTTCATCATCCTCCCTCCAGTCTTTGCTAAAAAAAAGTTTGATAAAGATAAATAAATGGGAGAAATATATCTTTGTTTTTTTTGTTTCCACCTTTTTTTTAACAATGAAAATAAAAATGAGTGAATACAAATGGATTAATTCAAAATACGCATAAACATTTTATTAATTTTGCCAATTGAAAAAACAACAATGCTAACAAGAAAATACAAAATCAACATGGAAAGAAAATAAAAACAATACTGAAACAAATAGGTGATTGCCAGCTTTAGGGAATTGAAAAAGTCTTGATTTACTGTCTTCAAGAGATGCACCAAGAAGTCTCTACATTCACTCAGGAGAGAGGTTGACATGCACCAACAGGCTTCCTTCTGAAAAGGATATGTACCTCTTGTCGATCAATTGTTGTACCTTGGTTTGAAAATCTTTGCAGTTTTCAGTTGAATGCACCATTGATCCAGCATGATATCCACATTGCTCATGTGGATTATACTCAGGCGGGTATGGCTCTGTTAATGACTTGAGGGACTTGGGAACCACTAATGAGCTTTGAATCAAAGGTTGCAGAAGCTAAGTGTATGATAAAGGTACTGGATTAAGAGGAGCACACCTTCTTTCCAATTTGTTGCGAGGCTTATGTTGACTCTGATGCTGATTCAAATATCCTCGGCTTCGGGCTTGCTGACTTGGACGAGAATTGTCCCTGATAACCGAAGTAGTGTCTCCAAGTGAAAGAATGTTCTTCTTAATTAAATCTTTCACAATGCATTTTTAGGCATATCAACCTTCCAAATCGTGCCCTGAAGCACCATCATAGAATAAACAATGGGCATTTGGATTGTTGTTTGCTGGGAGTGGATCTGGTGGAGGACCTAAAGGCTTTGGAACAACTAATCCTTTCTTCAACAATGAAGGATATAATTATGTGTAGGTCATGTGGATTTGAGGGATTGGAGGTCTTCCCATTTGTCTCTTATTCTGATTTGAGACACCCTCCGGGCAAGAATCCTGAGCTTTCATCGCTGACAAGTTGGCACTACTGGCACTCTAGGTACTACTAGCCGCTTGTTGTGATGACTTTTAAGTTCCTCAAACTCAATGCTGGATGTCACCCCTGTCGATCCACCTCCTACTTCTCTTTTGCTTTCACCAGCAGGAGTGGCGACATTGAAATTCCAAGATGGTGTCCCGATACTCTTGTGAGAAAGCAAAGATGCACTATTAGTTATGCGCGTGACCTGCTCTTTGTGATACGAAACCTTAAGAACCTTTATAGGTCTCTTTCCTTTCTTATCTCTTGGCTCAACGATCAAATTGTCTTTATTTGGCATTCCTTCTTGGAGTACTAGTGACTTAATCACACTTTGTAACTTGAGCTCAGAACTCTAGCATTCTTCGTTAGGGTGCCCCATGGCTCCAGTGCGGTATCCACATTCAACCTCTGGATGGTCCTCTTCGGGGATTAACCTTTTGTAATAGATCAACTTTTGTACCCAAACTTTTAATTCAGGAAAAGTATCCAAATCATGTCCTACCACCCCTTTATGGAATTCACACATTGCATTAATATCAGGGTTATACCATGTATTTGGCGATGGCACAAGTGTGTAAGGAGTTATCAATGAATTTTGGATTAGTAGCGGGTAGAGCTTGTTTAGTGGCACAGGAACGGGTTCATAGTAAGCTTCACTACCTCTGTTCTGACATTTCCGCTTGTTTCGCTTTTGCTTCTTTTTCCGACCTTGAGAAGAAACTGCCAGAGGACATTGAGGTACTGATTTGAAAATCCGAGGTTGACTTTGACCTAGTAGGGGAGAGTCATGAGTTGGAAGTTGAGGAGTTGCCACAGGGAAACATTCTTGACTTGAGGCGGTATCAAATGGAGGTAGGATATTAGCTCCCTCTATTACGGCAATGGGCACTGGGCGACCCTCTTTCTTCAATAGAGCTTGCAAAGTTTCCAAGACCCATTCCATCTATTTCTTCAAGGAATTAACCTCCTCTTTAAAAAATTCTTGACTTTTCCTTACTTCATCCACTATTTCTTGAGACATGGTTCTTAGTTTTGGATGCGTGCCGGGAATCAAACTGCTGACCCAGGACAAAGGATAGAATGAGCTTACTCTAAGGGAATAAAATGATATGTGATGCAGATGCAATGCTATGCAAAGGGATGCAATGCAAGTATGCTTTCAACGAACTCAAAAAGAAATTGAAAACATCCAAATTTAAGAACTTTTCCAAAAGGGATTATAAGCTGAAGTTTGTCTATGGTTAAAGTTGTGATATTTGCAATAGACGTCTTTTTGCTTCTTGAAGACCTTGTTAAAATGATGCGTATGATGCTGAGATGCAAAGATGGAGGGATGCGAGGTGTCATAAGAAAATTCGAAACCTTCTTAATATGTAGACTGTAAGAGATTGGTTCTACATTTTTCTACCCATAAGTTCCACTTACAGGATGGTTTCTACGGTGATGGTTTAGGAAACTCAAGGTCACAGACGTTTATCGTACTAACGACCCGCTGTAGGCTAGCTGCATTGTGACGATAATAATGATAAGGTCTACCTTGAGTGGAGTTCTCATGCTAGGATGACAAAGGGGAGAGCCCTCGGAGCCTAACATTACACAACTACCAAAATTTGAAACAGGTTCTAGGGGGTCCCAGAATCACAACCCTCTCGTGAATTTAGTCATGCGACAGGCTAGCTGCGTTGCGAAAAGATCTACGAAAAGTCTAACTATCCGGGGGAGATTTCATGCTAGGCTTACAAGGAGCGAGTCCTTGGAGACTAACACTAATAACATCCAATTCTAACTTAGGTATTCCCTCTTCTTTTTCCACAACTCATCCTTACTTGCAAAATGACCCCAAGATCCCACAGTCAAGTATAATAATAATCAGTAAGAAAAGCGAATAAAAGAATAAATAGGCAAAACATAAATAACAAAAATAAATAAGATAAAAGACAAGATCAAACAAATAAAACACACAAAGCTAAGTTAGGTTAGACCCTATCAAGCATGGAGCATTTCCCCAGCAGAGTCGCCAAGTTGTCATACCTCGAAAAAAAATACGATCTTAAAAAAACAGAGTCGCCACCTAATTCTATTTATTCTACGAGAGAAAAGGGAGATATAGATACAACCTAAAGAGGATAAGAAATGGTCAACGAAACCAAATTCTAAGTTCGGGAGTCTGTTACGCAAGGGGAAGGTATTAGCACCCCGCACGTCCGTCGTACTCTACGGGAACCTCTTAGCTAACTATGCGATTAAAAGTTGATCTAAGTTTTGTCTTCTAAATATTATTAATATGTTTGTTTTAAAGAAATTATTAATTATTATTAATATGAAAATGACGGAGAAATGATTAATTTTTATTAGGGTGCTTGCGAAGGATTAAAATCCCTGTGCCTACGTATTCCCTTGTGCAATGGGAAAGTCAGAGATTCTTAGTTCGTGCCACTACGGTTTGTGATTTTTAATTGAACGATTGTTCAAAACGCATTCTACTGCTAAGCATTGGCTTATACTCGCGGAGGAGGCTGAAGCGCTAGCTTTTTTGCGAGATAGAAAGATTTAAACAACGTTTGTTTTGAAAAAGATGTTTGATTTTTCTTAAAGTGTTTTAAACGAGAGGGCGAATGAATCATGTTGCGTGGGGCTAGCCCAGGAATGATGGCATTCCAGATTGTGCGGAGTGCTAGACCCCAGAGCTCTGTTCTTTCGTTGATTAATTATGAAAATAATTTAAATTGGTTGGTAAGTTTTAAATTGTTTTTAAGTACGAAAGAGCGAATGAACCACGTCGCGTGGGGCTAGCCCAGGGGACATTCATTCTAGAATGTGCGGAATTCTAGACTCCGGAGCTCTATTCTTTCGCGAATTAATTGGTACGATTAAGATATTTTGATATACGAAAGACGAATGAACCACGTCGCGTGGGGCTAGCCCAGGAGCGATCCATTCCAGAACGTGCAGAGTGCTAGACTCCGGAGCTCTGTTCTTTCGCGAATTAATTGGTACGATTAAGATATTTTGATATAAGAAAGACGAATGAACCACGTCGCGTGGGGATAGCCCATGAGCGATCCATTCTAGAACGTGCGGAGTGCTAGACTCCGGAGCTCTGTTTTTCGTATTTAAAAATAAGTTGGATATTTTTTTAGACGTTTTTTAGGGTTAACGTATTTTAATAACGAAGGAGCAAACGAAACACTACGCGTGGGGCTAGCCCAGGTGTGGTTCGTTCCAGAACGTGCAGAATGCTAGACTCCGGAGCTCTGTTCCTTGTTAAATTAATTATGATACGTAAAAATCATGCAGATGGCGATCACATCGGCTTACGTGTGTGCGAAGTGTAGGCGAGAATGATTTACTTGGCGTTGGACCAAATCTAAAATTATTATTCTATTTTTTACTGATTTTATTGTCGCGAGCATATTTTATTTATTATTTAGAGCCACTGTCTTACTTTGCAAATTATGATTGGAAAAAAATGAGTATAGGATTCACGCTTGTATTAATCACATTATTACATAGGAAAAACAAAAAAATGTAATCTAAGACTTACCACCATCATTAAACAGACAAAATAAATAATCAACTATCTAATCGAAGTAAAATTATTTACTAAATTTAAATAATAAACATAAACAAGCGACATTATTTAATTTACATAAACACATTTTTCGAATAACAAAAATATTTAACTAATTTAAGAATAAATGGCATGATTACTTCTTGAATAACACAAATGTCTAAACTAAATAATTATCAACATAAATATTTTCTTTTAAATAACACACTCATAATAACATAAATATCAGTCTTTTTTCAAACCAAACATTTAAATTAAATAGGAAAATATAAATATTTTTCTCTTTTCTTTTCTTTTTGAAAAAAAACATTAGAACTTTAAATAAAAAAATGGAATAGAAAAATAAAAAAACAAGTAGAAAGGGGCTGAAGTAGAAAAAGGGCCCAATGAAGAGGGGTACAGGCGAACCGGACCGGTCGGGTTGGGTTGGACCCGGACTGGTCCGGCTGGTTAAGCAGCTGGGTTGGACAAACCCTAAAACAATAAAGCGGAAACAGCACCCCTGTATCCTTTCCCTATCTTCGTTTTTTTCCAGAAAAACAATGACACGAAAGAAATAAAACAAAACCTTCACGATCCCTCAAGCTCTCTCTCTCTCTCTCACGATTCATCTCCCTCATGGCCTCTCACCGTTCATACTTCGCTCATCTCTCTGTTCTCATCTCTCCACGAATTCGCTCTCTCTCTCTCGTGAATCTATCCCAGACTCTCTTTAACAAATTTCATGCTCTTACTTAAATTAAACACAACAACAACGAAAATATCAGGAGATAGTAAGAGAAATGAGTTACCAACAACGGAGGTTGCCCAACGAACACAATGAGGTTAGTAATGTGCTTTTCTGGCTTCTTCGTGTTCTACTCTTTGTCGATTTCGCATGGCTTCTGTCTCAATCATGTTTCGGTTTTGTGATGCACACTCACTCGCAGTTTGCGATTTTCAAGCCTTTGGATTTTTGGTTACAGGTGGTAATGGGTGGCGGTTCTGTGTTGTTGAAGAAAGTCTGTTGGTGAGTTTTGCTTAGAGAAATGGTTTGAGGCGAGGGAACGCAAAAAATGCGTCCGACTACAGTTAATGGTGGAAGTCAGGACGATGCCGCTTGCACCAAGTCGTCTTTCTCGCGGATTTCGCCTTCTCCCTCTCGATCGCTCAACGAAGCTCACCCTAACTCTCAACGTTCTTCACATGATCGCTTAGCTTGGATTTCTCGCTTGCGGAAATTGGTTCAGGTTAGCACAGTGGCTTATACGGTAGTTTGGTTTTAAGGTGATAGCGAAAGGGTTAATGGGCGGTGTTTCAGAGGTGGTCTGTTGTTGTGTTTCAATGGTGTACGTGGTGGTGCTTGAATGAAGCCAAGGTGGAGTTACGATGACTGCAAGGTGAGATATGTTCTTACAGTGGTGGTTTTTTTTACTTCGAAGTAGTAATTGAGTTTTCACTTCGTTACGTTGTTGTCCAAGTTTTGAAGAAGGGTAGTTGTGTTGCTATTGTAATATGAATCAAAGGTATTTGGATTGAGAATGGAGGCCATTTTTATCAAGGTATTTTCTGAGTTCTTTGGTTTTTCTCTCAGTAACTACTGAATATTTTTCTGCATTTTTTTGAGTTTGGTTGTTGATGTTTCTGTCCCCCCTTTCCTTTGTTCTGATATGAGCTCTTTTTATAATGTGGAAATTAGGGCTTTCTGAGATGAAACTTGTTCAATAAGTTTTAACATCAGGATTTTGTTTGGTATTGAGGTTGTGTCTATTTCAATGCAGGTCTTGAAAGCATAGGGCAAAGAGTTTCACACTTTGGTGTAAAGGAGGATGCCGGTTTTTGAGTTGCTGAATTGCAGAGTCCATTCTTGTGTTTGCTGCAAAAGGCTTTGACTTGGGTAGGAGGATGAAATAGGTTTTCTTGTCTGGTGTGGAAGGAAACGGTCCCACAACACTTGTGGACTCTGTTTTTTATTTGACTCTCTTCTTAAACTTTGTGACATATAATATGAAATGTAATAATATATATATAGAATGTTATGGATTGAAATTAGTTTAATGAAATGCAGATATTTGTACATGAATATTTAATATTTCGGAAGGAAATTGGAACAAATGAAATGCAGATATTTATTTAATATGGTTCATAGTTTTTTTGCTTGTTTTGAGAGATCAATGTGCTCATGGGATTTGTTGGATTGGACAAATAAAGTTGGAGGAATAAAAAAAGAAAATAAAATAAATGAGAATTGAAAATTAAAAGAAATTTTGAATTGTAGTTTTTTTAAAATATTTTTTTTTGATGATTTTGACATAGGATTTGAAATAAGGGATTTAGGACTTAAAAGAGACTTGAAATGGGACTTTTGAGATTGGACAGAAAGAAACAAAAATTTAAACTTGGAAAGAGAGTTGAATTGAGAACTCAATTTAGAAAACACATACGAATTTTGAATTTAGAAACTAAGTTTAGAATTAAAAATTGGATTTAGAGTTTAGAACTTGATCATAAGGTGAAAATAGAAATTATAATAAAATAGAAACAATTTTTTTTATTGAAAATGAAATAAAAAATTGGAAGTAGCAATTGAGATAAAAATTTAAGAAATTAAAAATTGATTTAGAAGTGAGAACTTGAAAATGAATAGAAATTAAATTTAAAATGGATAAATATATATATATATATATATATATATATATATATATATATATATATATATATATATATATATATATATATATATATATATATATATATATATAAGGAAGTGGAGAATGACTAAAAAAACTAGTAATAGAAATTGGAATAAAATTTTAAAAACAGGAAGTTAAGAATAGAATAAAGAAATAGAAATAGAACTAGAAATTGAAAAATAAAATACGAAAATGAATTAAGAAAGTTAGAAATAAGAAATAGAAATTAAATTTAAAATGGAAGCTTGGAAGTTAAAAGAAAAAATAATAAAAAAAATAAATCATGAGTATCTTGAAAAATGAGTTGAAAGTGATAGAAAAACAAATATTGGAATTTTCCGTTAAGTGCAATGAAAGTATGATGAGAACAATTAGGGGTAAAATTTGGGGTGTGACAAGTACTATATTATTTGAGAAGACTCCTTCTATAGAGAGTTTGTGTGAAGGTCTGGCCCAAGATCTGAAGATTGAAGATGTAGCTATAGTTGATAAGACTCCTGCGAAGATTACTTCCAAAGGTCCGGTGAGGATCACTTCTAAAGGTCATGTGAAGATTACTGCTGAGCCAAAGGTGGCTCCAATGATTATTACTACTCCTGGTCCTATCCCATATACTTCTTATAAGGCTATACCTGGAATTATGGTTCTAATGTTTATATCCATGGTGTCAAGCAAGAGCTTTTGACTGATACACCTGCTACTAATAATAATCCTAATGTTGACAATATTGTTGGGTCCAGTAAGGTTACCAGGAGTGGAAGAATATTCTCTCCAGAAGACACCTCAAAGACTGCTGCTGCTCTAGTTCATATCTCTAACTCTGGGCCAAGTACCGAGGCTCGGGGAAAAGGACCAGTGATTGAACTTGTTCAAGCTGAGGCACCAGCTACTGAAGATCTCTTTAAGCATATGGAAGAAGTACTGAAGATCATCTGCAAGAGTGATTATAATATTGTTGACCAATTTGGGCATACTCCCTCTAAAATCTCTCTGTGGACCAGTTTGAGAATTGTGTTGCTCATCTGACTAGAGATAAAGGCTTGAGTTTTTCTGATTTTGATCTGACTCCTGCTAAAAGAAACCATAATAGAGCTCTGCACGTCTCCATTGAGTGTAGGGGCACTACTTTATCTCATGTGTTGGTGGATAATGGTTCTTCATTGAATGTGTTACCTAAGGAGGTTCTGGACAAACTCAACCTTGAAGATGATGTGTTAAGATCAAGTAATATGGTAGTGAGGGCCTTTGATGGTTCAAGAAGAATGGTGCATGGAGAAGTGGATCTCCCAATTAAAGTAGGATCTCAAGTCTTTAATTCCACTTTCTATGTGATGAATATTTGTCCTGCGTACTCCTGTTTGCTTGGGCGCCCCTGGATCCATGGGGTAGGTGTTGTGACTTCCACTTTACATCAGAAACAAAAGTATCCAGTGAAAGGCAAGATTGTCACTATTTATGGTGATGAAGAATACATGGTCAGTCATGTGAATACTTTTAAATATGTTGAGATGGGGGGTGAATTTGTTGAGACTCCTTGCTAGACATTTGAAGTAGTTCCTCAAGTTGTTCCTGCTACTGAATCCATCCCTGGTGCTAAACGAGTTCCTGCCTGTTACTAGAGTACCTCCTACAATGGCCTCCCTCAAGGATGCTAAAGTTGTGGTTGAAGAAGTTGGTTGTACTATTTGGGGTCAACTTCCTGACATTCCTTACAAGTCTGACAAGTTTGGTTTGGATTTTACTACAGAACCTTGGAAGGATGTTCGTCGTGCTCGTGTTGTTCGTATCACTAATCAAGGAATCATAAAGGACCAAGTCAATGATGTGGGAGATTTTTATGAAGATTACAACCTGGATAATTGGATCTTTCCTACCATTGGTGATGGACTCAAAAACGGGAAGGCTGAAGACTTTATTCCTATCTCCTTTAGTCAGGAGTAAAGGCTATTTTTTTTCTAATTTTAATTTTTGTAATTTTGAATAATTAAATACTTTTGAGCCTTTTGCCTTGCTCGGGGCACAATGGTGTGCTTGTTAGGGTTGTCATTTCATTCACATATTTTCATTCAATAAAATCAATGGACGTTTCTTGCTTTCGTAAATATTACGCTCTTTGTCTTTCTTTCATTTTTTTCCTTTATCAAAAGCTATGTGTTCTTACACACACCCACATCACTAAAATGCAGATCCTCATCTACTATGGATCCTGTTGATAACAGTTCTGCTATTGCCAATTATAACTTCGAGAATCTGATCTATAGAGCCGAGGATGGAAAGGAGGAAGATTGTGAAGTACCTGTAGAGCTGGCTAGATTGTTGCAGCAAGAAGAGAAAGTTATACAGCCACATGAGGAACCAATTGAAGTTGTGAATTTGGGAACTGAGGAGAACAGGAAAGAGGTCAAGATAGGTGCTGAATTGGAAGATAGTGTTAAGAACAAGTTGATCCAAATGATACGTGACTATGTGGAAATTTTTGCTTGGTCTTATGAAGATATGTCAGGGTTGAATACTGATAATGTGGTTCACCGTCTACTAGTGAAAGAGGATTGTTGCCCAATAAAACAGAAAGTTCATCGTATGCGTCCTGAAATGTGAGAAAAGATTAAAGCAGAAGTGATGAAACAATTCAATGCAGGGTTCCTAGTTGTTACTTCTTATCCTCAGTGGGTTGCAAATGTGGTACTGGTGCCTAAGAAAGATGGTAAAGTATGCATGTGTGTAGATTACATGGATTTGAACAAAGCCAGCCCCAAAGATGATTTTCCACTTCCACATATTGATGTTCTGGTAGATAACACTGCATAACAAAAGTATTCTCTTTTACGGATGGTTTCTCTGGTTACAATCAGATTAAGATGGCACCTAAAGATATGGAGAAGACTACATTTGTTACACAATTGGGCACCTTTTGTTATAAGGTGATGCCATTTAGTTTGAAGAACACTGGGGCAACATATCAGCGTGCTATGGTAGCTTTATTCCATGATATGATTCACCATGAAATAAAGGTATATGTGGATGATATGATAGCCAGATCTCATACTGAAGAAGAACATCTTGATCACCTACATAAGTTGTTTGAAAGATTGAAAAAATACAAGATGAGATTGAATCCAAACAAATGTACCTTCGGAGTTAGATCTAGTAAAATTTTGGGTTTTATTATCAGTGGTAAAGGTATTGAAGTTGATCCTGTAAAGGCAAAAGCTATACAAGAGATGCCTACTTCCTGTACTGAGAAGGAAGTTAGAGGTTTCTTGGGACGTCTAAATTACATTGCAAGATTTATTTTCCAGTTAACTGCTACTTGTGAGCCAATCTTCAAGTTGTTGAATAAAGATCAAGTAATGGAATGGAATGATCCTGACAGAATATGACATACAATACACTACTCATAAAGCAATTAAAGGCAATGTAGTAGTTGATCATTTGGCTCATCAGGCAGTGGATGATTATCAATCTATGAATTTTGAGTTTTCAGATGAAGATATTATGATTGTTACTAAAGAACCTAGACAATATGAAGGACCTGAACAAGGATCCTGATGGACTATGGTTTTTGATGGAGCTTCTAATACACTTGGTAATGGTGTTGGTGTTGTAATTATCTCTCCTAAAGGTTGTTATAACCAATCACTGCAAGACTTTATTTTGATTGTACTAATAATATGGCTGAATATGAAGCGTGCATCATGGGTATCAAGGCTGCCATTGAGATGAAGATTTAGTTTTTGAATGTGTATGGAGATTTAGCCCTAGTAGTTAGTCAAGTTAAAGGAGATTGGGACACCAAGCATCCAAATCTCATTCCTTACAGAGAACATGTGTTGTCTTTGATCCCGTACTTTGAAGAGATCACTTTTGGACATATTCCACGAGAAGAGAATCATTTGGCAGATGCATTAACCACCATGGCATCTATGTTTGAAATCAGTTGGGATGCTGAAGCTCCCAGAATTACTATTGATCGAATTGATGAACATGCATATTATAATGAGGTTGATACTGAAGGAGTAGAAGAAAAGCCTTGGTTCTATGAAGTGAAAAGGTATCTTGAAGCTCAAGAGTTCCCTGAAGGGGCATCTGTCAATGATAAGAAATTTCTAAGGAGATTTTCTGCTAAGTTTTTCCTGAGTAATGGAAATTTGTACAAGCGCAATCATGATTCACCTTTGCTTCGCTGTATGGATAAGAAGGAAGCAACATAGATTATGGATGACATGCATGATGGGATCTTTGGTACTCATTCTAGTGGGCATACCATAGCTAAGAAGATATTGAGAGCAGGCTACTATTTGTCTACCATGGAAGTTGATTTCTATCAGCACTCCAAAACGTGTCACAAATGCAAGATTTATGTTGATAAAGTTCATGGGCCTCCAGTTCCGTTGAATGTTCTGACTGCTCCTTGGCCTTTTGCTATGTGGGGAATTGAAATGATTGGTGAGATAAAACCTATTGCTTCCAATGGGAATCGTTTCATCCTTGTTGCCATTGATTACTTCACAAAGTGGGTAGATGCAACTTCATTTGCTTCTGTTACCAAGGATGTTGTGACTCGATTCATCAAGTATAATCTTATATGTAGGTATGGCATCCTTGAAAGGATTATCACAGATAGTGGTACTAATTTTAATAATTCTATGATTACTGATCTCTGCACGCAGTTCAAGATTAAGCAGCATAATTCTTCTCCATATCGTTCGAAGATGAATGACACAGTGGAAGCCGCCAACAAGAATATTAAGAAGATCTTACAGAAGATGACAATTACATACAAAGATTGGCATGAGATGTTACCA
The DNA here is from genome assembly GCA_963966055.1 of Lathyrus aphaca. Classification (NCBI taxonomy): domain Eukaryota; kingdom Viridiplantae; phylum Streptophyta; class Magnoliopsida; order Fabales; family Fabaceae; genus Lathyrus; species Lathyrus aphaca. The sequence goes on from OZ014521.1 coordinate 498,586,764, forward strand.
TTTTCTCTTCATGGTTATCGTACCACAATACGTACTTCAACAGGGGCAACCCCATTCTCCCTTGTCTATGGTATGGAAGCAATTCTACCCATCGAAGTTCAGATTCCCTCCTTAAGAATTATGAAGGATGCAGACTTAGATGAAGATGAATGGATTCAGACACGACTTGACCAGATAAACTTTATTGATGAGAAAAGGTTGGCAGTTGTTTGTCATTGTCAGATGTATCAGAACCGTTGATCAAATCCTTCAATAAGAAAGTTAAGCAGCACATATATTAGGTTGTTGATTTGGTGATCAAGTGTATCATATTACCACAGGGTGATCCCAAAGGAAAATGGACCCCCACCTATGAAGCGACATCTGTTGTTAAGAGAGTTTTCTGGAGGTGCAATGATGCTTACCACTATGGATGGTGAAGATTTCCCACAACCTGTGAATGCAGACATAGTTAAAAAATACTACGCATAAAAAGAGACCCGCTAGGTTGACTGGCCTAGGCAAAACTAAGGGCATCCCGATGAACCAAAAAGGTTCACGCAAAAATTAGGGATATATATAGATATAAAATGTACACCCGACATGTCAAAAACGTGAAAAGGCAGCTGGGGCAAAAAAGGGTATCCCGATGGATTGAAAACCTGAAAAGGCGATCCAGGCAAAAGTTAGGGATTAAAGCGTATGACTATGTCTCGTTGGATCACCCATGTAACCTCTACTAGTTGTGTTATCTATGTCAAGTTCAACAGATATAGATCAGTCCAATTGTTTATACTCCGACAGCTGAAGATGAGATACTTGAAGATAATGGCAATAGTAGATTTGAAACTCAATATGATTATTTACACATAGCTATTTTTCCTTGTTTTTGTACTTTTTCAAAGTTTCTTCGACGGATCCCTCTTACTAGGATTTCTGTCTTCGTGTTAAAATTCGCCTGTTTATATGCCACTTTTTAAATGAATAAAATTCCATTTTTCGAATTCAGGTTTACTTTTCCCTCTTTATTCAAAGTAAGAAATGTTTTCCGAATTCAGGTTTACTTTTCCCTCTTTATTCAAAGTAAGAAATGTTTTCCGAATTCAGGTTTACTTTTCCCTCTTTATTCAAAGTAAGAAATGTTTTCCGAATTCAGGTTTATTTCCCCTTTTACTAAAACGAGAAACGTCTGTTGATTATATTTGAATGTATATATGCTTTTGAATATGATTGATGTTTACCATAAATGCATAAAATACAATAATAGTATTTACCAAGGACGAGCGGAGGTAGGAATTCAATGAATCTTTGCCAGTTCATCCCCACAGAGTAATCTTTACGGATATTCTTACGGAATACTTCAAGTAGTATCTTATACTTCCAACTCTACGAAGTCTTCAAGCAGTTTCATATCCTTTGAGGAATTGATACTTGACCGAATAAGTCTCCCAGAATAATGTCCATCTCTTTAATCCTTCAATAAGAAGTACGACGAACGAAAACGGGCAGCTCTAAGTACGATATTCCAAAACAAGACGGGAACGAAATCTTCATATTCCTCAACAACGAATTGGGATTTAATTTCCCCAGCCGGCAGTTGTTCTACGAAGCTACTAATGCGCTTCAACTACATAATTCATACATACATCATCATATCAAATCATATGCATACAACATTCTCATAAGAATATCATCTTGCAAATTGTTATATACATCATGATATTTGCATAGAACTAACCTTGTTTTTCAGGTTAATTCCCTAGCAGACGAACGTTATTACAACTTATACCTTGGGATGCTTTATCCTTCCAAAATCTATATCACAATAACTTGGGCTGCTTTATCCTCCCAAAAGATATATCACAATACCTTGGGCTTCTTTATCCTCCCAAAAGCTATATCACAATACCTTGGGCTATTTTATCCTCCCAAAAGCTATATCACAATACCTTAGGCTGCTTTATCCTCCCAAAAGCTATATCACAATACCTTGGGATGCTTTATCCTCCAAAAAGTTATATCACAATATCTTGGGCTACTATAAACCCCCAGGATAACCTTGGACTGCTCTACCCCCCAGGATCATATCAAGCAACCTCTTAGGCTGCTATATCCCCCAAAACTGCATCAATTTACCTTTTGGACTGCTTCATCCTCCAAGAAGTGTATCTAAAGAACTTTTTCTCCGAATGGCATCTTTAAGCCCATTCAAGCAATACAACCAACCAAGAGTGTTATTCTATGCACCGACGAGTGCAAATTTTTAGGCTTTTATGTTCAATCCCTTTCAACCTTTAAGTCACGAAAGGCATGCATGTCAATCTAACTCCTCAGGTTTCAGAAAATTAAACAGGGGAAGCTGTTGTACCCCAAATTTTGCCCTCCTACAATCAAGGCAATGTGTCTCAATATTTCGCAATAGTCACAAGATTCTCAAGGTCCCCAATTGGTCAAAAAGATTGAAGGTTTCATCAGACTAAGCCTCCTCTTGAACAATGGATCCAAAACTAGGGTTTTGAATTTCTCCAAGCTAGATGGACTTCCAAGGCCTAAAGTAAGCTTCATAACATCCCACATGTCTTCAAGAATCTCTATGTCAAGTTTAAGAGCTTTCCCAATAAGTTTGACCAGTCAGATGATCAGATATTAAAAAATCAGTCAACTTGGTAAAAAAGTCAAACTGAGGTCAACTGTGGTCAAATTAAAGTCAAACTTCAAGATTTTTTGCTAACATCAAGATTATAAGGTAAAATTCATCATTTGATCAAGGGTTGATCATGATTAATCAAGGGAATTTCAGATCATCAAGAATCAAGAGTTTCTAAATTAGGGTTTTCATAGGAAAAGTCAACCGAACTTTGACCAGCCATAACTTTCAAATACTTTATCAAAAATTTCCCATACAAATCTCATTTTGAAGTAAATTTAATTCTCTACAACGTTGTGTCTCACAAGCCAATCCCAAAAATGCTTCATTTGGAAGGTATGAACTAAAACATTATAGGTCCTTTTGAAAGTCAACAAAAAGTCAACTTTTTCCAAAGCTCATAATTTGAAAATGGTAAGAGATATGGACATGGGACTAAAATTGTTGGTTAGAGGACTATCTAAGCTTTCTAAAAAGTCCAAGATCACTCTCATAACCTTAAAATTGAGAGAGTTGTGCCTTGTCAAAGTTGGGAAATTTTCAAGGGGTGCATGAAGCAAAAAATGCCTAAACTTCAAATTTTTCCCAGTGGGCCCATAAAATTTCAACCCAATCCCAAAGATAAAGTCATGCACGACCCAATGACCATTTATTCAGATTTTTTTAATTTTAGTTTATATTAATTTGGATTTTATTTATTAAAATTCAATTTTAATGAAAATAAAATATGAAAAAACAAATAATAAATCAAATCTTGATTCTAGAAGCTTTTAAACAACATTTAAGGTGATTAGATGCCATCCAATTTTGTGCAATTATATTTTGGAAGGGATTTATTTAATTTTTGACAAAAATAGAATTGGAATTTCTTCATGATCAAGCAACATCAAAACACATCAAAAAGCCCAATCTTTTTTGACCTAATCATTCCATACATATACTAAAACATGACCAGCAACAAGGGGACGAAAAAATTCAGAAAGGAGGCACATTCCAAACTTGGTTTTTGAAGAGAAAATTCAATTTTTCGATTTCATATTTAGAGGTGTTTTCAAGGTATAACGAAGGTTGCACACCCTCCTGGATGTTCACTGATCATAATGCCATCATCATAAGCATCCAAAGCATGCCCAAACGCGGAATCCGAATCATCCCATTCTTTGTTTATGAAATTTTACGATTTTGCATTTACATGTGTTAATAACCATTTTTTATTATCGTTTTGTGTTTGCCTTGAAGTGTTGATGATGTCTGGACAATTTTTATGGAGTTTCAAGACCGGATGCACGATCGCCCATTTGTTAGGGTTTACTCTTTCAAATTAGGGTTTTCTAATCTAATCAATCTAAATGAATTTTAAGAACATAAATGAATTGTATGAGTCATAAGGATCATATTGGCGTGATCAATTGGATAAAATTGTACATATTTTCGGTTGGTTTGAATTTCACAGGTTTTTGTGCGTATGAAAAATCGCAGGAGTATTGGCAAGAAATTTCGTAGGAAAACCTGCGAAATCCCAAGGAAGAAGATGACCTGATGGCGCCATATCTGAAATTCCAATTTAATTTTTTTTTATAATTTATTTATGTTACAATTATATCAGGAACACGCGCTTGGCTCAGTTGGTGGAAGTGTGAGACTTGGAAGCACAAGGGCCTGGGTTCGATTCCAAGGTCCTCCATTCTTTTTTTTTTATAATTTATTTCGTTGTACATGTTTTTCTATATAATGCATTTGGTTCATCCCAATACCAGGACACACGCGCAACCCAGCTGGTCACGTAGGAGTCTGGTAATGGGGGAGGTCATGGGTTCAAAACCAGGCCTCCCCCATTTATTTTAAGCATTTGTTTTGTTATTTTTTTTATTTTTATTATTTCATAAATTTTATTAATATTAATTAATTAATTAAGTGACAATTAACCATTAATCAAAATAAAGTTGTATTAACCAAACCAATAATCCTTAACATTTTTTATATTAAGTTTCATAAAAAAATATTTGATTTATCTTTTTAAAAAATGTTAATAGTTTAATTAAATTGTAAATAAATGTTTTTTTTTAATTTCTTCTAACCATTATGTTAATATAAGTTTATATATATATATATATATATATATATATATATATATATATATATATATATATATATATATATATATATATATATATATATATATATATATATATATATATATCATGTAAATAAATAAATAAATTTATAATATTTTTCAATAATTTGTTTTTATATAAAAATATTATTATAAATTTAGTTTTTAAGTTTTTCTTCATTAATTCATCTGTCCTAATTAAATTATAAATTAGTTAGTAATTATGTTAACATTTTTCTAAATAAATATTTTTTGTTTAAAAACCTAATCCTTTTTTAAAAAACCCCAATTCTTTCCTAACCCTAATTAAAAAACAAAACTTGATTGGTTTATTGCTATTTATTTATGTTTGTCTTATTTTAATTATTAGAAAATGTATAGATTTTATATTGTAATTTATTTTTTTTTCCGCTTATTATTATGTAATTACCCCGAAGCCATGTAATAGCGTAGGTTTTATATTTTCCGCATTTAATTTATTTATTTATTTATTTTATGGTTAGTAAATAGAGAGTGAAAACCTAATTGTAATTAATCGAAGTTAGAAAATTAAATAAAAAGAATAAATATCTGAAATAAATCATTCACACACGTAAGTCGATCTATGATCGCCATCTGCACCTCCTAGGGTTACCTCTCTTAAGTTGCCTTTAAAAATGGTCAAGTCCCTCGAAAGTGGGGTGTCTTAAGCAAAATCCATACAAGTATAAATCATCTAGTCCCTCCCCAGTTTACAAGATCAAGTCCCTACGATGTTGCCTTCGATAATGATCTTGTCCATTCGGTTTAAAAGATGATAGTCCCTCCCAATAGCTAAAGACACCCCTTAAGTTGCCTTCATTGACCATACGATGACCCTACGCCTGTCCCTTAACAAAATCCAAGGTAATGACTACCTACTCTTTAATAGTGTGGGCAGTCTTACCCTTGAAAGAACATAAAAGAACATGAAAGACTTTGTCTAGGGTAGGAACTCTAAAGTTACTGGCCCCCTTAAAACACTTTTCACACCTCACAACTTTTTAAATATTTTCAAAAAAAAGACTTTGTATACATCCATACGAGGATCATTACAAAGTACTTAGAATTTTTTCTAATCACACACTTCACCTTTTCAAAAACAATTAAGAGAGCTAAGTAACTAAGAACCCATGGATAACCATGGATATAAAAGGTGCTAATACCTTCCCTTTATATAACCTACCCCCCGAACTCAAGTCTTTTAAAACCGGTATTTCCTGTTCTTTTATGTCCTTTCCTTATGGGTAAAATAAAAGTCGGTGGCGGCTCTTGCTATTCGCAACATGACTAAAACTTTAGTTCTCCCACCGTGTTATAGTGCCTATATAATGTCTGCCATTTCTCGGTCCAGTAACGGGGGTTGAACCTGTGCAGCCAGCTTGCGCCACCTCTGTGCGTACTCCTTGTCTCTCCCGACAAATGAAACATGGATCAGATGAAGGTACAGACGCGAACGGTCGGCGAAGGGAACAGTGAGAACACACAGCCGTGAGCTCACTGGGGATGAATAGAGTCGCCAGCTAGGCATTTTTATCCCGGAGGAAAGGTAATGCTGCATAAACCTAGAAAAAGATGGATAAGACGGTTTGCGAACCAGAGAGACTGAGAAAGGGGGTTGGTTACAACCTGGGAAGGTATTAGCACCCAGATTGTCCGCCGTACTCGACGGGATCCACGCTTGAAAGATTTGCGTTTTAAAGGGGTAGTGTCAGTGCAATTTGTGTGTAAAGAGCTGGAAAAGAATGTACAGGTGTCAGTGTAAAGTGTATAAGTGATATGAAGTATGAGAGTGTCAGTGTAAGGAATAAGAATGAATTGCTCAAGATCATGAGGCTTAAAGAATGAAGCTGGAAAGAGGGGGAATGTACAGAGACTTTTGTTCGATAACTATTAAGTTATGCCTACGTATCCTCTCGTGCAATGAGGAAGTCAGAACACCGTAGTTCGACCCAAAGAGACTGAAAGATGAATTGACCTGTGAACTGCTTACTTGTCTATGCTCAAGTGTATGACCTGTCTGGCTCAGGTGCTTACTGTCTTGCATTAGACGGAAGAAGCAAGTTCTCGGTTATGAGTGAATGAGATGAGAAAAGAATCCCGAAGGAGACGATTATTGTTTGTTTTTGAGTTTTCAGTCTTTTATTGCTTTTTGAAGTTTGTCATAAGTTAATGAGCTTAAGCCTAAACCAATGGGTTAGTAAACTCATCACATCTTCCCTCTGATTAGGGGTAATGAGAATACCTTAAGTGTGAAGTCAGATTCTCACACTTAATCACCTTTGATGTAGGATTAAGATCATTAACCTACTTGTGATTATTTAGATGTTTTTCTGGTGTTTTTGTTTAGTGTTAAGTAATGAGGTTAAGCCATAATCAAGGATTAAACAGGCTCATTACACCATCCTAATAGAAGGATAATAGATGAGAATGTTTAAGCTGAGGAAAGCTCCTCAACTTAATCCATGATTAGGGATTAAACTCATGACAAAACAAGCCTTTATTAGATGGATTTTATTTGATGATATGATGATGAAGTGTTTTTTAGGGTTTGTAAGACAACTTGAGGGGGACTTGTCCATTAACACTAGGGTTAGTCCTTCTTAACCAATTAAGGAAGAATTAGAACCCTAATGCAAGGCCCAAGTTACAAGTGTGATGTCTTGATGATTATTATGTGAATTGATTAAGAGATTTAAACACATTAAGGGTTTAACACTTAGGATTAAAGTTATACACTCCATCCTAATAGAAGGATGCAGGCATAAGCTTAATCACAAAGCCTTAAAGCCTTTAGGGTTTAGTCCCTGATTATGAGGTGAGAAAGAGAAGACTCAAAAGAGACACAAAGGTAAAACTATGAGGGGAGACTAATCAAAACCCTAATTCATTGTCATGCTTGGTTGTTCCTAAGGTTTGTGTGGTCTGCAAGAACAATCTTCAATGGAACCACCAGGAAGCAGATGAAAGGATCAAGAGAAGCAAAGTGACTTGCTTCATTCAAGAAGTCAAGTCACTTGAAGAAAGAAAGTGGGAAGAAGAAGAATGAGCAAGCTCAAGCTCAAACACATACAAGAATGCAGCAATGGATGCAAGAGAGATGAAAAGAAAAGTTATGAGAAGTGAAGGCAAATCCACTTCTCAAGTTTACTTACCACCTGAAATGTTAGAAAGAAATGCAATGCAATGCCAAATGAAATGAAATGGTATGATGCTAAACAAAACCAGAAGCATGTTGATGATGAAAATGATGTTATGAGATGCTGCAAACATGAAGCAAGGCATGGAGATGATCATACAAGATCATGGATGCAAATGATGCAAGCTAAGGAGCATGAATGAGCATGGAAAGTTATGAAACATACAAGGCAAATGACATGGCAAATATGAGATGCAATGATCAAAGATGCTTCCTACATGTCTTAAGATGTCAAATGAAACACAAGAATGCATAAAATGCAAAGACAAATCATGTTATGCAAGAGAATGCAAGGGGGATGCAAAAGGAAGCCCAAATTAGGGTTCATGAATCAAACATCAAACAAAACCCAAAAACAGAAGCAAACCCTAAGATAAAAAATGGAAAATTCCACTCAAAGAAACCCTAACCCTACACTAAACCAATGTCCAAAGGGGAAGTCTCAACTCTTAACCAATCTCAAGATATGATTTTCCTAAGTTATTAGGGTTTTTCAGGGTTCTTAACAAAAGAAATGCCAAACAATTGGAAAATGCAAGATCAAATCATGGCCATTTTATCCTAGAAACTACATGCTAAACATAAAACAAAGCAAGAAGAATCAATGTCCAACTCTTCTCCAATAGGCAGAAATGATTTTTTGAACTTATGATCAAAATAATGCACAAAATATGATTTAATTCCATGAAAAATTCTTAAAATGCATCAAGATCAAAAAAGAAATTTGGTTTGAAGGTTGGACAATGTTTCTAAATGTCTTAGAACATTTCATGAATTTTTTGGTGATTTTTAAATACCTAAAAGTATTTTTAATCAATTAATTTCCATTAATCAATTAAAAATAATCTTTTAAATATTTAAAAATACTTTTTTAATGATAAAAAATAAAATAAAAATATTTTTGGGTCTTAAAAATTAATAAAACTTTTAAGAAAAAGTTTCATAATTTTCAGGAATTTTTAACTATTTTAAATAAATTAAATAAAACAAGTGAAAAGAAAATGAATTAAAAATGAATTAAACTGAAGTATGCACAATGTAGGGTTGAGATTCAATCTGGAAAGGAGACCATTGACCACGCGCCAGATCCAGTGGTCATAATTCAAACCTGACTAATTAATTTATTAAACCTAATTAAAATTAATTAATCCTGATTAATTGAAAATGACATGATCTCAGCCGCACACTCACACGCGGGAAACAAGATCCAGTGGCTCACATTTAAAACTTGCCCTAACCCTAATTAAATGACTAACCACTTTCAGGTCACCGGAGACGAGCTCCGGTCGTCTTCTCCGGTGACCTTCTCCCCTGAAAACTTCCAAATCCTTCCCTAGGTCACTAAAATGAAATCTAAAATTATGGAAATGCTTCCCACAACCTACTGAAACAAAACCCCATGCCCAAATTCATTTATTTTTCCCCAGAAGCAAGAATCGAGCAAAACAAGTTTTAGGTCACAAAATTTCAGGGACATCATACATGCTCAAAACTCAATGATTTTCGAAACCAAACACATCATCATGACCAGTGGAACGTAGAGAAACAATTAAGAACTTAAAAACAAGCTCCTGGGAAAAAAGTTCATGAAGCTCACCTGAACTGGAGCTCTGACTTCTGGCACTTTCTGGCTACTTTCTTCAGTGCAATCCACTCCACTTGATCCCCAGATGATGTTTGAATGCTCAAGAAGAGTTTATGTTGGCTGGATAATGAGTTTCGAAAGCTCCTGCTTCAACTCAGTTGAAAATGGCTATGGTGAAATAGGCAGCTTCAGGCCATTGTGAGGGGTTGTTTGTGATCCTGAGGGTGAATGGAGAAGGTCTGTGGTGTTTGATGGTATGTTTGTGAGCTGTGGTGAGAGTTTCGAAGGAAACTGCAAAATGAGGTGAAGAATGGCAGTGGGATGTTCTTGCTTGTTTCAGGCCAGGCTCTTGGTGGTTTGAGGTCTATGAAGTGTGATGAGTTGAATGATGAAGATGGTTTTGATGTTTGATGGCTGGGCAGAGAGATTCGAAGGCTTATGCAGCTTGGTGTGTTTTTGTGTATGTGTTGGTATGAAGTGTTTCAGCCTTGCCTTGTACATGAAATGGCTTGCAATTTGTCCACAAAAACCTCTCTCATTGGTCAGATGATTGGACATGTGCTTTATTGATTGGTAAGTCACCTTTTGCAAAAAAGTCAAATTTTGTAAGAGAGGGCATGGGCTAAGCTCTAGCTAAGTACAAGATATGGTTCTGGTGCAGCATGGTGTGGCTTGAGGCTAGCAAAGTGCAGTAACCAATGCAGCAAGTTGGTGAGATGTGATCATGAGGATTTTGCAACTTGTTACACCTTTGGTTCACATGTGATTTCTTTGGCCAACCAAACATAAACCATGGGCATTCTTGATCCAATTCTGACTTTTAAGGCCTAAGGAATGTTTGCATACTGGTTTGAAGTGGGTTAGAGGTCACAAAAGGCTTTGGTTCATGATTTTGCAAAATTTCCATTTGAGGCATGCCTTGAAAATTAATGATTTTGGCCAACTTTGCCACACCATAACTTTTGATCTAAGAAGAGTTTGATCATGTTCTTGTACTTTTTGAAAAGGGAAAGATGAGATCTACAACTTTCATGACCAAAGTTTTTCCATTTGAAGCATTTTTGGATCAAGAATCAAGGCTTGAAAAATGACCTAAAATGATGCATTCTTGAAAAGTCAACTATGCCCAAAAAGTCAACATTTGCAAAAACCCTAAATTCTTGATTTCTATGAACTTCAACCTTCTTCCATGATCAAATAAAGATCATATACACTCAAAATGATGAAGATCAACCATTGGTTGGGTCATTGGGGGCCTCAGATGCCCTGATTTTGCACTGACTTGTCCAGAAAGTCAACCCTTGATCAGATGACTTCCCCATGGAATTTCTTCATGAAAATTAATATGCATACTCCCTATACCATATAGAGACCAATGGAAACAAGAATGACCAAAAATTTGGGGTTATGGCCTCTGAAACCAAAACCCTAATTTTAGGTCAACTGTGCAGTCAATCCTGGCTCTGCATCCACTCAAACCCTAGTTCTTGTGATTCCTTTGAATTCTTGACTTTGAGAGGATGTACTAATGCTTGGACACATGTAGACCCCTTTGAATTGATTGGTTGCCTTTGGAGTGGCTCAAGAAGCCCTGAGATTGCTCAGATCACAAACCCTAGGTGCAGATGACTTATAAACTATGCAGTGAATCAAAAATGAGATGTGAGATGATATGATTGAACTTATGCATATGAGAATGATCACAAGCCATGGTGAAATGGGTGAGGGCAAATTTGGGGTGTTTACAGCTGCCCCTATTCAAACATGAGTTAGCTGTGCAGGATGTAAGCGACGGCTTAACAGGCAAACAAGATAACTTGTGGTTGAATACCAAAGACAGTCCAAAATTTGCACTCACAGAATGAAGAAGAAAAGGGATATAGATTGTAAAAGAAAATAAAGTATATTGTAAAGTGTAGGCGACGGAGGACGACCGTCGAGCATAGGACGACTGCTGGGTAAATAGCAATGACGGGGACGGCCGACATGCTGGGAGAAGTGCAGAAAATAAAGCAATGACGGGGACGGCCGACATGCTGGGGATAAAAGGTAAAGCTAAGGCGGGGACGGCCGACTAGCTGGGAAAAATAAGATTACGATGGGGACGGCCATCAAGGTAAAGCTGTAAAATTCTCTGGGGGTTAATGAAACATGACGGGGACGGCCATCAAGTTCATAAAGCAAGGTAACCAACGATGGGGACGGCCATCGGGCTAAAGGAAAAGGGACCACGACGGGGACAGCCATCGGGTTAAAGAATAAACGAAATAAACAGATGATGGGGTACGGCCATCAAAGGTGAAGGACGATCACCTAGCAGGGGACGGCTGCTCTGTTGGGGATAAAAGAAATATGATGGGGACGGCCATCAAAGGTGGAGGACGACCACCTGGTAGGGTACGGCTGCCAAAAAATATCAACGATGGGGACGGCCATCGGATAGAAAAGGTCAACGATGGGGACGGCCATCGGACGAGCATGATGGAGGACGACCATCAAGAAGTGGAGGACGACCACTCAGCAGGGTACGGCTGCTCTCGAGGTTTATCACAACACAGGACGAGTGTCAGATAACCAAAATCAACAATGGGGACGGCCATTGGATAAAATGATGAAGGACGATCATCAAAAGGTGGAGGACGACCACCTAGCAGGGGACGGCTGCTAAAAAGATCAACGATGGGGACGGCCATCGGGTGAGCATGATGGAGGACGACCATCAAGAAGTGGAGGACGACCACTCAGCAGGGTACGGCTGCTCTCAGGGTTTATCATGACACAGGACGAGTGCCAGATAAAAAGGAAAATTTGTATTGGTGATCCGCTGGGGATAGTAAACACGGACGAGCGTTTACAACCAAGAAAGGAAAGTATAAGTGTTTGGTATTGTGTATAGATTAAAGATGCGGACGAGCATCCTTAGATTATGATACGGACGAGTATCATGTAGAAACAAATACTGACACGTGTTCTGAGATGATGATACGGACGAGTACCATCTGGTTAACAAAGAACACGGACAAGTGTTGCATCTGAAAGGACTCTTCTGGGGATTAGTAGACACGGACGAGTGTCTATATCCAAGAAGATATAAGTGTTTTACACAGTGTATGGATTAGAGATGCGGACGAGCATCCTTAAGACTATGATACGGACGAGCATCATGTAGAAACAAACATTAGACGCGATGTTCTGAGATGATGATACGAACGAGTACCAACTGGTTAACAAAGAATAAGGACTACTGTCGAATCTGTGGGGAGATAAGTGATGGTGTATACAAAATACGGACGAGTATCTGTATAAGTGTATCGTGAGTAGTGAGTATATATAGATGAGTGTTTTAACTGCTGGGGAGAATGACACGGACGAGTGCCAAAAGTGAAAAGTGTAATATGAACAAGTATCTGCTATACAAAGTCTAGGTGACTGCGCTGGGGATATGACACGGACGGGTGTCAGGAAAGTGTATATATAGGTGTGTGTGGGTGCAAAGAGGATGTCTTTGGCTTTCTGCTGGTAATATGACACGGACGGGTGACATGAAGTATCCGTGATATGGGTGATTTGTTTGTAAAGAGTGTTCAGGCGACTTTACTGGGGGAAGATGATACGGACGGGTATCGAAAGGAAATATAAACTGGTGTTTGTGATTTGTAAGGCAACCGCTTTTGCTGGGGACTCTGGGGGATTTTGGGGGAAGTATTCTGTATTCTGATGATTGATTATTATTCACAAGTGTTAATTCAGAACATGGCTTATGATTATGCTATGCGTTTGATTTTTGCCGTGATGCTCCGTATTAGACGGAATGCTACGCTCTGAGGGTATAGTATGATGCGAATGCCATGATTATGCAAAGACACCAAACCGGGATCTGGGTCTCGTCACTGCGAAGATCTCTGGTCGATCTGTTGGAAATGGACCTCCCAGCCGGGGATGAGATCATTGGTTGATCCAATAAGATGATATTTGCTTGGGGATATAGGTCACTGGTTGACATATCCTTATAATACGGGATCCAGCTGGGGTTTGTAGAAGCTTTCTTCACTCTGTTGTGATCTTCTATGCGCTGCTCTTCTGGATAGAGGCTGAAGATTCTGTGGGGAGATGATTCCCTGACTCCTGTACTCAGCTGAGGATGAAATGGCAACTCGGCTGGGGAATTATGAGAAACAACTCAGCTGGGGAGAGAAACAAAGAGGCAACTCAGCTGGGGACAGAGCATTTCGGATGCTGAGATCTTTTGTTGATTTGCCAGCCTGCTGGGATGAAGCTTACATGCCCCAAGTCGCGTCTTGTATACCTGCAATCCTGCAAAGATAAGGAAACGCACAAATGGTCCCGAGGTATCCTTTACTGGATTCCGTCATAGGAGTTAAGTACTTTCGAGAGTAAACATATTCCCTGTGAGCATGTGTTTGATCATTATTATTTTTGGGAGAAAAAACATCTGTACTTATGCAATTGATTTTTTTTTTTTTTTTTTTTAGAGACACCAGACATCCTTTGCAAATAAAGATATACAAAACGAAACATGACTGAAAAATCTGATTTTATTAATTCATGTGCCCTGAATTGGCAAGATACAGTCAAAGAAACAAGTCTCCTAAAATAAGGAGATTGTTATAAATTGAGAAACAAAATGCTGGCGGTGTTGACGACGCTTTTAAGGAGCTTCCTCTTCTGCTATGACTCGTATGACTTTTGACTTTCTTCTCGTCTTGCTTTCTGGAAAAAGTTGATTCTGATTGAAGCTTGATCCTTTTGATGCTTTCCAAGTTGCAAGTGATACAGACGAATTCAGAATGCAGTTGTTCGCTTATTCCCTTATTTTGCATGGATCGCCCTTTCGGGTTTTCAATCCATCGGGATACCCATTTTTTGCCTGAGTTGTCCAATGCGGCTTTTCAACTCAGCGGGTGTACATTTTTGTTTATTTTCCCTTATTTTTGCCCGAGTCTTTTATTCTGTTTTTGACTCGCCGGGATGCCCTATTTTTGCCTGGACTTACATTCTGTTTTTTGTGTCCAGCGGGTCATTTTATGCGAAGTATTTTTTAACTGCATCTGAATTCACAGGGGACGGGAAATCTTCACCATCCATGGTGCTGAGCATCAGTGCTCCACCAGAGAAAACTTTCTTTACCACAAACGGTCCTTCGTAATTTGGAGTCCATTTGCCCCTGTGGTCTGTATGAGGAGGGAGGATTCTCTTCAACACAAGATCTCCCACTTGGTACTCTCGATGCCTGACTTTCTGATCGAAGGCTTTCTTCATTCTTTTCTGATACAACTGCCCATGACAGATTGCAGCCAATCTCTTCTCTTCGATCAGACTCAGTTGCTCGTATCGGGACCTAACCCATTCTGCTTCACTCAGTTTGACATCCATCAAGACTCGCAAGGAGGGTAATTCAACTTCAACTGGTAGGAATGCTTCCATTCCATACACAAGCTGGTATGGTGTTGCCCCAGTGGATGTTCTGATTGACGTGCGGTACCCATGCAAGGCAAATGGTAGCATTTCATGCCAGTCTTTGTAGGTGACTACCATCTTCTGCACAATCTTCTTGATATTTTTATTTGCCGCCTCAACAGCACCATTCATCTTTGGCCTGTAAGGAGAAGAATTGTGGTGTTGGATCTTGAAGTCCCGACACAGTTCTGCCATCATTTTGTTGTTGAGATTGGAACCATTATCAGTAATGATTCGCTCGGGCACTCCGTATCGACAGATGATATCTCTCTTCAGAAATCTGGCTACCACTTGTCTTGTAACATTTGCATATGAGGCTGCTTCAACCCATTTAGTGAAATAGTCGATGGCGACCAGGATGAATCTGTGGCCGTTTGAAGCAGTCGGCTCAATCTTGCCAATCATATCAATGCCCCACATGGCAAAGGGCCAGGGTGAAGACATTAGGTTCAAGGGATTGGGAGGCACATGCACCTTATCTGCATAAATCTGGCATTTATGGCATTTTCTGGCGTAGGCACAACAGTCTGCATCCATTGTGATCCAATAATAGCCTGATCTTAACAACTTTTTAGCCATTGCATGTCCTCCAGCATGGGTACCAAAAGAGCCTTCATGCACTTCATGCATCAACAAATCTGCTTCCGTCTTGTCAACACATCAGAGGAGTACCATATCAAAGTTCCTTTTGTATAGAGATCCATCAGTGTTCAGAAAGAAACTTCCAGCAAGCCTTCTCAAAGTCTTCTTATCATTGGAAGATGCCCCAGATGGGTATGTTTGATCCTCCAAGAAGCACTTAATGTCATGGAACCAAGGCTTATCATCTTTAACAACATCTGCTGCGAACACATATGCTGGTCTGTCAAGTCTCGATACTGAAATCTGAGGTACAAAGTTAGCAGCTTGAACTTTGATCATGGACGAAATGGTAGCCAAGGCATCTGCAAACTGATTCTCATCCCGAGGGATATACTCAAGTCTGACTGTTGTGAAGAAAGTCAATAACCTTCTTGTATAATCCCTGTAAGGTATTAGATGATCCTGGTGTGTATACCATTTTCCGTTGGTCTGATTGATTACCAAAGCTGAATCTCCGAATACGGTCAGTGTCTTGATCCTGAGGTCAATGGCTTCCTCAAGACCCATAATGCAAGCTTCGTATTCAGCTTCGTTGTTAGTGCAGTTGAAAGTGAGTTTTGCCGAGAAAGGCATGTGAACTCCTTTGGGTGTAATAAGTACTGCACCAACACCACGACCATTCATATTAACAGCCCCATCGAACATCATAGTCCATTCTTCTTCCGGGTCAGGCCCTTCAGTGTGAATAGGCTCTTCATGATCTTTTGTTTTAATGAACATGATGTCTTCATCAAGGAAATCAAACCTCATAGGCTGGTAATCATCAATGGGTTACTCAGCAAGATATTCAGACAATACACTGCCTTTGATGGCTTTCTGAGATGTGTATTGGATGTCATACTCTGTAAGGATCATTTGCCATCTTGCAACCCGTCCGGTAAGCGCTGGCTTCTCAAATATGTACTTGACTGGGTCCATCTTCGAGATTAATAAAGTAGTGTGGGTCAACATATACTGTCTCAGTCGGCGAGCAGCCCACGCTAAAGCACAGCAAGTTTTCTCGAGTAGTGAATATCGTTGTTCATAGTCGGTAAACTTTTTGCTTAGGTAGTATATTGCATACTCTTTTCGACCAGACTCGTCATGCTGGCCCAGCACACACCCCATTGACTCTTCTAATACTGTCAGGTACATTATCAGAGGTCTTCCTTCAACTGGCGGCATGAGGATTGGAGGTTCTTGTAAGTACTCCTTGATCTTGTCAAAAGCCTTCTGACAATCTTCATTCCACCTGACCGTTTGTTCTTTTCTTAATAGCTTGAACAAGGGTTCGCAGGTTGCTGTTAGGTGAGATATGAACCTTGAAATGTAGTTCAATCGACCTAAGAACCCTCGAACTTCTTTCTCAGTTTTCGGTGCAGGCATCTCTTGGATGGCTTTGACTTTATCAGGGTCAACTTCAATCCCTTTCTCGCTTACAATAAATCCCAGCAGCTTACCGGATCGCACCCCGAATGTGCATTTGTTGGGGTTCAACTTCAGCTGGTATTTCCTCAGACGTTTGAACAATTTGAGCAGATTTACCAGATGTTCTTCTTCAGTGAGGGACTTGGCGATCATATCATCCACATAACATTCTATTTCTTTATGGATCATATCGTGGAATAATGTCACCATAGCCCGTTGATATGTTGCACCGGCATTCTTGAGCCCAAATGGAATTACCTTGTAGCAGAACGTGCCCCAGGGTGTGATGAATGTTGTCTTCTCCATGTCTTCAGGTGACATCTTAATCTGGTTGTATCCTGAAAATCCGTCCATGAAGGAGAACACCGAGAACTGAGCCGTGTTATCAACCAATACATCAATGTGAGGTAGAGGGAAATCATCTTTCGGGCTGGCTCTGTTCAGATCCCGGTAATCAACACACATTCTTACTTTGCCGTCCTTCTTAGGCACAGGTACTATATTAGCAACCCACGGCGGGTAGCTAGTCACAGCAAGGAACCCGACGTCCCATTGCTTCTGTACCTCTTCCTTGATTTTCATAGCCATGTCTGGACGAGTACGGCGCAACTTCTGTTTGACTGGAGGGCATTCTTCTCTCAAAGGCAGCTTGTGCACAACAATGTCGGTATCCAACCCTGGCATGTCTTGATACGACCAAGCAAACACATCCACATACTCTTGAAGTAGATCAACCAGTTGCTTCTTCACTGAGTCTTGCAGGTAGGCCCCGATTTTAACCTCTTTCACGTCTTCCTCTGTACCAAGATTGATCACTTCAACCTCCTCCTGGTGAGGGGTAATAACCTTTTCTTCCTGTCTCAACAACCTGGCTAGCTCCTCAGGAAGCTCATATTCTTCTTCAACCCCTTCATCAGCTTGATTGATTGGATTGTCAAAGTCATACGATGTCATAGCTGTGCTGTTGTCGGTGCTGTCAGGAAGGCATTCTCTGCAAGGGTTTAATTTGTTCATTTTAGTGATTAATTTTAATCTTGCCTTAGAAAAAGTGAAATGAAATTGTCATTTTGAAAACACCGCCATTTATTTTTTTGTACAAAAAAGAAAAATGGAAAAACAGTGAACAAAAAGAAAAAGACGCGTTTGCAAAAAGATGTCTGATATTTCATTAATTGATCTTGTTTGCACAAAAAGTACAGATGGCCCGATTACAAAATGAGTCTTGTCATCTTGGGCAAGATGCAAGACTTTGATGCATGCTTATAAAAATACAGGAAATAATAATTACTCTGCTCGAGTAACTCTTATGATTTCCTGGGAAGACCAGTTCGAGACACTGCTCCCCGGGATCTTTGGACGAATCCAATTCTCCAGATTGCGCTCCTCTTCCAGCTCGTCTTCCAGACAGTTGATGGCATCAGGGGTAAGCATCCCCCCACTGAAAAAACCGGGCTTCTCAGCAGCCTTTGCTTGATGTTGAGTTGGTCTGTAACCCAACCCAAATTTGTCTTTCTTTTCCTCCACAGCTAAAATTTTGCCCCAGCCCAGGGCAGTTCCTTCCTCAACAACCTTCTGGGCTTGTTGGTAAGACGACATTGGAGTACCAGATACAGCAGATGCTTCATTCACATTCAAAGCTTCAAACCCCTGGCTCATTGTTTCATGGATCTCCCCATCCATTTCAATGTACTTATAGGTTGCCAGGTGGCTGACAAAAATGTCCTCCTCTCCACAGATTGTGACAACTTGGCCTTCCCACTCATATTTTAACTTTTGGTGAAGGGTAGACGTTATTGCGCCGGCGGCGTGAATCCAGGGTCTACCCAACAAACAGCTGTAGGCGGGCTGAATGTCCATCACATAAAAGATAGTTTTAAAGGTCTATGGGCCAATTGTCACAGGTAGCTCAATCTCTCCCAGAACCGATCTCTTAGAACCATCAAAGGCTCTTACCACCAGGTTGCTGGGTCTCAATGCCAAACCATCATATTCTAACTTCACCAGAGCCTTCTTTGGTAAGACATTAAGGGACGACCCTGTGTCTACCAGCACATGAGAAAGGACAGCTCCTTTGCATTCCATGGTTATGTGCAAGGCTTTGTTGTGGTTGCGGCCATCTACTGTCAAGTCAGTATTGGTGAACCCTAGCCCATTGCTAGCAGTAACATTTCCAACCACGGTTTCCAACTGGTTGACAGTAATCTCTTCAGGCACGTAAGCTGCGTGCAAGACTTTGAGTAGTGCATTCCGATGGGCTTCGGAGCACATAAGCAGTGAGAGAATAGAGATTTTGGATGGCATTTGGTGAAGTTGATCCACAATTTTGTAATCACTCTTTTTGATGATTCTCATAAACTCATCAACTTCTTGATCGAACGGCGTCTTCAAGGCTTCTTTAACAGCCTGATCTTCCTGCACCGGGCTCTTTCCTTTTGCCTTGGCAGCAGCTTCTGCTTCGGCAGTAGGTCTTTGAATTGGTGGAGCGAAGAGACGTCCGCTTCGGGTGAAGCCTCCGCCTCCCCCCACATTATCTACTTGTGGTGCAGGTGTTGATGTTTCCAGAGTGATTCTTTTTCCCTCGCAGTACACGTCTGAGCCATAGTGCCAAGGGATGGCCCTATTGCTTTCATATGGTACTGGTCCAGGCACCGTGACAGTGACTGGACTGATTGCCGCAGCTGAAGGGACTGTAATTATTTGTGGATCATAAAAGATTGTAACTGGTGCTCTGATGGGAACAGCACCTTCTGAATGGTAGGCAGAGTTGTTTTCAGGATCATAAAATATTGTGACGGTAGAGACATCCTCATGATTGATTGCTGGAGTTGTAGGAGACATTGTTGGAAGTACGGATGTTGTCGTTGTAGGAGGTTCAAAATGGAGTGAAGCTGAAGTTGTAGCAGGAAAATTTGTCGAAAGCTGATCAGTTGAGATGATTGATGAGGTACTTGTTGATGAAGCCGAAGAATTGTCGGGAACAATAGTTGCTGCAGTTGTAGGAGGTTCTGAAACCGTTGCTGATGATATTGTTGGATTTGTTGGAAATGACGTGGTGATCTGAAGCTGGCCACTCTGAATAAGGCCATCTATGCCATTCCTCAAATTATCGCACCCATTTACGGAGATATTGCAGTAAGCACAACCCAATTCACATCCTGGGAACATCTGACATTCCAAGAGCTGAGCCTTGATTTCCACCAACGGTGTCCTGATCTGTCCCACACTGGTTATTAAATAAGACGGCTTGTCTTCTTCAATAGCGTTAATTCTAGGACCACCGTGGTTTGGCATCGGGTTTTTATTGACATTGGGTGGTGGTGCGAAATTCAGAGCCTTTGAGTCCACCAGGTCTTGTACTTTCATATGCAGAGCCCTGCATTTTTCTGTGCTGTGGCCAGGTGCGTTTGAATGAAAAGCACACCTGGCATTGGAGTCATAATTCCTTGGTAGACTGTTGGGATCCGGAGGTGCCAACGTTCTTAGCTCAACCAGGTTGAGTTTCAAAAGCTGTGGCAGCAATGTAGCATATGGCATCAGGATCGGATCGATCACTCTGTTAGCTTGAGAGGGCCTCTGCTGAAATGGCCTCTATTGACTGTTGTTGTTGGTGTTGCTGTTGTTGTAATTCCTTGGAGGATACTGATTTTGCTGATGGTACTGAGGTTGCGGCTGATAGTTTTGCTGAGGTGGTTGATAGACTGGCTGAGGATGAGCCGGAGCAGGAATGGTGACTGCTGCTATTGACCTCTGAGCATATTGGGGCCTGCCCCTGTTTGAATGGATGGCATTGGTCTCGCCAGTTCTTCTCGGGCCTGCAAAAGGCTTTCTTGCATTACTGGACGAGCTGGCACCATTATCAGAGATTTTACCCATTTTCAACAGGCTTTCAATTCTCTCCCCAGCTATGACAACATCTGCAAAGCTAGTAGAAGAGAAAGCAGCCAACCTGTCAATATATGTTCCCTGAAGGGTGTTCATGAACATATCTGCCATTTCCCGTTCAGACATAGGTGGTTGAACAGCAGCAGCCAATTGCCTCCATCTCTGGGCATATTCTCGGAAACTCTCCCTTGAAGACTGTGACATTCCCATCAAGAGGGTCCTGTTGGGTGCCATGTCTAGATTATACTGATACTGTCTGATGAAGGCCTCTGCCAGGTCCTTCCAGCATCTAATAGTTGCCCTTGTCAAGTGAGAGTACCATTCTCTCGATGCCCCAGTTAAGCTGTCTTCGAAATAGAACATCCACAATTTCTCATCCATTGTATAGGCCTTCAGCCTTCCCAGAAATGACTGTAAGTGAGTCCGGGGGCATGAAGTCCCGTTGTATTTTTCAAAGCAAGGAGGCTTGAACTTATGGGGGATCCTGACCCCGTCTACCAAGCCCATATCCATGACGTCGAAGCCCAAAGAGTTTTGAGATTCTAAGGATCTCAACTTCTCAGCTATCTCATCCAATCTTCTATCATAAGCCTCTTCTCCAGCACCCATTACTGTGAACTGGTCTTCTTGAGGGTCTTCCTGTAGTACCCTTCCTGCTGTGGCAGTCCCTTGTATATTGACAGGGATGTTGGCCTCTGGATGGAGATGGGGTCCGAAAACTGGGGGATTGACATGAGGTTGGACCCTCTCGTTGTTACTTGTGCCAGCAGTTCCCACATGGGGCTCCTCTTGATTCCTCCCTTCTACCAAAGCTCTGAGCCTCTCCTGGCTTTGAGCTAAATTGTTCATTACTTCCATGAACTGTGTTATCTGAGTTCTCATCTCTAGCCTTTCATTTGCCATTTGATTTCTGACCTCAGTGAGGTCCTGCTGCATCTGATCCATCTGAATTCCCGGAAGGTTGTTTCGGGTTGGATAACGGTGCGGACGGTTGAGGGGAAATACCCGGCGACGAGCAATAATTCCTGAACATCACAACAGAGGTTAGTGGCAAGAAAACAAAACCTACAAAACAAGCAAAGGGTTAGCATGCAATGCAGTTATGCTTATTTGTTCTCAAGGTATCCGGTTTGGCCTTCAGTTTTGACCCCTCCAGACCCTTGAAGATGCTGTTGAATGTTGCTTCCGAAGTAAACTAACATGAATATATTACATAAGGTGGAGTAATACAACTTGTTCATTTTACAACACAAGCCCTTAAAAGGGTCAAAATACATCACGAAAAGAAGTTAAAAGTACATGGAACAGGAACAACAACAAGCAAATGATCAAACACCAAGGCTAAACTCATCCTCACAAACTTCCTTGAGAAGTGCTTCGGTCACAGGATCAGCCGGGCGCTCCGTGAGATTCCGGATAAGGAGGTTCCGGGTTGTAATAGCTGCTGCTAGCCTCTTGTGCTGAGTTTGGTCCTTGGACCTCTTCACCCCTGCTTTAATCTTCAATTCTGATATTTCCCTCTGGGCTGCTGCCAGGGCTTCTTGCTGTCCTTTTGCGCTAGCTTCCAGTTGCTCCATCTTGTCTTGAACTCTCTTGTCTTCCAGGGTACGAGCCTCGGTAATCCTGACCCACCGGGCTTGACTCTCCTTCAAGTACAAGTCTGTCCTCGCCCTCTGGAACTGGGCTTCTTTGCAAGCATTCTTCAGAATTTGTTCTCCAGCTTTTGACTTTTTAATGTAATCCCCAGACTTCTCAATCTTAATCAGATGCTCTACTCTTAACTTCTCCAACCTCTCAATCTCCCTCATACCTTCACTCCTCTCCCGGAGGGTCTTCTGCAAAGCCTGGGTTAGCTTCTCATTTCTTTCCTTCAAGCTCTCAAACTCCTCCAAACTGATGGTGGCAGGGGGTGGTGCTGAAGATGACTCAGGCATGTCTTCTATGGTAAAGGGCATTCCAGAGAATTGGGCCCTGGCACGGGACCACTCATAATATTGTGCTGATGCCACATTATTACACTTCCCCAGAATGGTTATTCCCTTGGTTTGAACATTATCCCAGGCCCAGGCAGCCTGCCTAACAACAGCCAAACTAATCTTGTTCTCACAATAAAGGGTCTCCACCAAGTCCTGTGCCCTAGGAGTGTGGACCAGTGCATAGCCCAGTTGCCTTCTGAACAGCAGAGGGTTGTAATTGATACTACCCTTAACTCCTATCAAAGGCACATTGGGAAAATGTCCACAGCTGGTGATGATATCCCTGCCCTTGGTGCTCCGAGTGCACCATCTGATATCTGCTGAAGTTAGAACAGTGAGTCTTTTAGCCCAGTTGCTCTGTTGATGAGGGTTTAAAAATGCATATGTCCTGGGTAGGTGCCTGAGAAGCCAAGTGTGAAACAATGGAGCACAAAACCTCACTAATCTCCCCCTCTGCTTTTCATTCCTCTGATGCACTGAATAGTAAAGATCCCCCAATAAAGTTGGCACTGGGTTCTTCAAGATGAACAGATGGATTGCATTCTTGCTAATGAATCGAGGCTCATCCGCAAACAATAAAATTCCATATATACTCAAGGCCAGTAAAGCACAAACAGCTTTCCACTCTCCTAGAGAAGCTTTCAGGATAGCTTGAGAGATTAAGAAATCCAGATGGAAACCAAGAATTCCATCCTTAGAGGTCATATGCTGCTCAACCAATACAGGTTCCAGATGCAAAGCCTTTGCTACTTCTCCGTTAGCAGGAAAGACCATCTCAGGGTTGAAAGGAATTTCTCTCCTGATAGGCATACCAACTAATGAGGAGTACTCTTCCAATAAGGGGCCCAACTGAAAGTCTTGAAAAGTAAAACATCTCAGTGGAGGATCATAAAACTGAATGCAGGTGTGGATGAGGCTCCTCTGCGAAGGGTCCAGATCCATAACCATGTCCAGTATATCTCCATAACTCTCCCTGAACAACGGTATGTGATCTGGAGTGATCAGGGTCTGAATCCTCCTGATGTCTGATAGCTCTGGCTGGAAGAAGTGATAGGTGACATTGCTCTTTTTGGGAGCCATGATGTTGAAGACTGAGTAGAGACAGGTGCTGATGACAATGCTGAAGAAGTGGGCCACTGACTGGCTGGTGCAGGTGATAACTGAAGCAGATAGCTGATGAAGACAAGTCAAAACTGAAGATGGGGTCAAAACCAAAACCAAATGAAAATGGATACCCTGAAACACAAATAAGCAAATGTCAATATGATGCAATGATTATGTATGCAAATGATATGCAAGGGTTTGTGACTGAGCCGAATCTGATCAAAATGCCCTGATATAGGTCCAAGTGTGTTCAAGAATTCCAGTTGGAGGTCTAGAAATCCAGTAACCAAGGTGGGGGACTTAAATAAAGAGTCACATGTCCAGGGTTTAGAATCACAAGAACTGTCCCAAGTTGGAGTATTCTTAAACAAACAAAGTAACAGGGTATTCTGAGGTCAAGGTACCTGCAAACCTGTAAACATCCCAACCCCCTCACAGGTGGTGTTCTAAAACAAGGATCCTCAGACTTGGATTAGTTATGAGAAGTGTAAACACTTCTAACCCGGAGGTACAGTGTTTACAATAACCATAACAATTCCTCCTCTAATTCACCTCAGTTTCCGAAGGTCAATACTAAAGGTCATCCAGACTTAGCAGGCTTCCCAGATAGCCCTAGCATTGCAGGAAATCTGCAACACAGAGTTCTCAAGAAGAAACCCATATCTGAATCGTGTTTCATATTCCCGCACCAGACCGAAATGGAATGGGAAAGAATATGATTCACTCTAGCCTAGATGTCACTCAGGTCCCAGGTATAGGACCTTAACTCTCAATGGAACCCCACCCACCAAAAGGAAAACCAGATCCAGCCAGCAGCACATTATGACAATATGATATAATGCAAAGCTATAAAGAAAGCAATAAACAAAACTGTACATAAAGCAAAAATAAATACAAATATACAAACACAAATAAGCACATAACACCCCAGTAAACACAAATCAAACAAGCGCTAGGAGGAACCCACAAAAAGAACCAGAAGCCCTGGTTGCAATATAAGGTTCCCCAGCAGAGTCGCCAAGCTGTCGCTCCCGACAAATGAAACATGGATCAGATGAAGGTACAGACGCGAACGGTCGGCGAAGGGAACAGTGAGAACACACAGCCGTGAGCTCACTGGGGATGAATAGAGTCGCCAGCTAGGCATTTTTATCCCGGAGGAAAGGTAATGCTGCATAAACCTAGAAAAAGATGGATAAGACGGTTTGCGAACCAGAGAGACTGAGAAAGGGGGTTGGTTACAACCTGGGAAGGTATTAGCACCCAGATTGTCCGCCGTACTCGACGGGATCCAAGCTTGAAAGATTTGCGTTTTAAAGGGGTAGTGTCAGTGCAATTTGTGTGTAAAGAGCTGGAAAAGAATGTACAGGTGTCAGTGTAAAGTGTATAAGTGATATGAAGTATGAGAGTGTCAGTGTAAGGAATAAGAATGAATTGCTCAAGATCATGAGGCTTAAAGAATGAAGCTGGAAAGAGGGGGAATGTACAGAGACTTTTGTTCGATAACTATTAAGTTATGCCTACGTATCCTCTCGTGCAATGAGGAAGTCAGAACACCGTAGTTCGACCCAAAGAGACTGAAAGATGAATTGACCTGTGAACTGCTTACTTGTCTATGCTCAAGTGTATGACCTGTCTGGCTCAGGTGCTTACTGTCTTGCATTAGACGGAAGAAGCAAGTTCTCGGTTATGAGTGAATGAGATGAGAAAAGAATCCCGAAGGAGACGATTATTGTTTGTTTTTGAGTTTTCAGTCTTTTATTGCTTTTTGAAGTTTGTCATAAGTTAATGAGCTTAAGCCTAAACCAATGGGTTAGTAAACTCATCACATCTTCCCTCTGATTAGGGGTAATGAGAATACCTTAAGTGTGAAGTCAGATTCTCACACTTAATCACCTTTGATGTAGGATTAAGATCATTAACCTACTTGTGATTATTTAGATGTTTTTCTGGTGTTTTTGTTTAGTGTTAAGTAATGAGGTTAAGCCATAATCAAGGATTAAACAGGCTCATTACACCATCCTAATAGAAGGATAATAGATGAGAATGTTTAAGCTGAGGAAAGCTCCTCAACTTAATCCATGATTAGGGATTAAACTCATGACAAAACAAGCCTTTATTAGATGGATTTTATTTGATGATATGATGATGAAGTGTTTTTTAGGGTTTGTAAGACAACTTGAGGGGGACTTGTCCATTAACACTAGGGTTAGTCCTTCTTAACCAATTAAGGAAGAATTAGAACCCTAATGCAAGGCCCAAGTTACAAGTGTGATGTCTTGATGATTATTATGTGAATTGATTAAGAGATTTAAACACATTAAGGTTTTAACACTTAGGATTAAAGTTATACACTCCATCCTAATAGAAGGATGCAGGCATAAGCTTAATCACAAAGCCTTAAAGCCTTTAGGGTTTAGTCCCTGATTATGAGGTGAGAAAGAGAAGACTCAAAAGAGACACAAAGGTAAAACTATGAGGGGAGACTAATCAAAACCCTAATTCATTGTCATGCTTGGTTGTTCCTAAGGTTTGTGTGGTCTGCAAGAACAATCTTCAATGGAACCACCAGGAAGCAGATGAAAGGATCAAGAGAAGCAAAGTGACTTGCTTCATTCAAGAAGTCAAGTCACTTGAAGAAAGAAAGTGGGAAGAAGAAGAATGAGCAAGCTCAAGCTCAAACACATACAAGAATGCAGCAATGGATGCAAGAGAGATGAAAAGAAAAGTTATGAGAAGTGAAGGCAAATCCACTTCTCAAGTTTACATACCACCTGAAATGTTAGAAAGAAATGCAATGCAATGCCAAATGAAATGAAATGGTATGATGCTAAACAAAACCAGAAGCATGTTGATGATGAAAATGATGTT
Organism: Lathyrus aphaca; assembly: GCA_963966055.1. Classification (NCBI taxonomy): domain Eukaryota; kingdom Viridiplantae; phylum Streptophyta; class Magnoliopsida; order Fabales; family Fabaceae; genus Lathyrus; species Lathyrus aphaca. The sequence goes on from OZ014521.1 coordinate 498,613,665, forward strand.
ATGAGATGCTGCAAACATGAAGCAAGGCATGGAGATGATCATACAAGATCATGGATGCAAATGATGCAAGCTAAGGAGCATGAATGAGCATGGAAAGTTATGAAACATACAAGGCAAATGACATGGCAAATATGAGATGCAATGATCAAAGATGCTTCCTACATGTCTTAAGATGTCAAATGAAACACAAGAATGCATAAAATGCAAAGACAAATCATGTTATGCAAGAGAATGCAAGGGGGATGCAAAAGGAAGCCCAAATTAGGGTTCATGAATCAAACATCAAACAAAACCCAAAAACAGAAGCAAACCCTAAGATAAAAAATGGAAAATGCCACTCAAAGAAACCCTAACCCTACACTAAACCAATGTCCAAAGGGGAAGTCTCAACTCTTAACCAATCTCAAGATATGATTTTCCTAAGTTATTAGGGTTTTTCAGGGTTCTTAACAAAAGAAATGCCAAACAATTGGAAAATGCAAGATCAAATCATGGCCATTTTATCCTAGAAACTACATGCTAAACATAAAACAAAGCAAGAAGAATCAATGTCCAACTCTTCTCCAATAGGCAGAAATGATTTTTTGAACTTATGATCAAAATAATGCACAAAATATGATTTAATTCCATGAAAAATTCTTAAAATGCATCAAGATCAAAAAAGAAATTTGGTTTGAAGGTTGGACAATGTTTCTAAATGTCTTAGAACATTTCATGAATTTTTTGGTGATTTTTAAATACCTAAAAGTATTTTTAATCAATTAATTTCCATTAATCAATTAAAAATAATCTTTTAAATATTTAAAAATACTTTTTTAATGATAAAAAATAAAATAAAAATATTTTTGGGTCTTAAAAATTAATAAAACTTTTAAGAAAAAGTTTCATAATTTTCAGGAATTTTTAACTATTTTAAATAAATTAAATAAAACAAGTGAAAAGAAAATGAATTAAAAATGAATTAAACTGAAGTATGCACAATGTAGGGTTGAGATTCAATCTGGAAAGGAGACCATTGACCACGCGCCAGATCCAGTGGTCATAATTCAAACCTGACTAATTAATTTATTAAACCTAATTAAAATTAATTAATCCTGATTAATTGAAAATGACATGATCTCAGCCGCACACTCACACGCGGGAAACAAGATCCAGTGGCTCACATTTAAAACTTGCCCTAACCCTAATTAAATGACTAACCACTTTCAGGTCACCGGAGACGAGCTCCGGTCGTCTTCTCCGGTGACCTTCTCCCCTGAAAACTTCCAAATCCTTCCCTAGGTCACTAAAATGAAATCTAAAATTATGGAAATGCTTCCCACAACCTACTGAAACAAAACCCCATGCCCAAATTCATTTATTTTTCCCCAGAAGCAAGAATCGAGCAAAACAAGTTTTAGGTCACAAAATTTCAGGGACATCATACATGCTCAAAACTCAATGATTTTCGAAACCAAACACATCATTATGACCAGTGGAACGTAGAGAAACAATTAAGAACTTAAAAACAAGCTCCTGGGAAAAAAGTTCATGAAGCTCACCTGAACTGGAGCTCTGACTTCTGGCACTTTCTGGCTACTTTCTTCAGTGCAATCCACTCCACTTGATCCCCAGATGATGTTTGAATGCTCAAGAAGAGTTTATGTTGGCTGGATAATGAGTTTCGAAAGCTCCTGCTTCAACTCAGTTGAAAATGGCTATGGTGAAATAGGCAGCTTCAGGCCATTGTGAGGGGTTGTTTGTGATCCTGAGGGTGAATGGAGAAGGTCTGTGGTGTTTGATGGTATGTTTGTGAGCTGTGGTGAGAGTTTCGAAGGAAACTGCAAAATGAGGTGAAGAATGGCAGTGGGATGTTCTTGCTTGTTTCAGGCCAGGCTCTTGGTGGTTTGAGGTCTATGAAGTGTGATGAGTTGAATGATGAAGATGGTTTTGATGTTTGATGGCTGGGCAGAGAGATTCGAAGGCTTATACAGCTTGGTGTGTTTTTGTGTATGTGTTGGTATGAAGTGTTTCAGCCTTGCCTTGTACATGAAATGGCTTGCAATTTGTCCACAAAAACCTCTCTCATTGGTCAGATGATTGGACATGTGCTTTATTGATTGGTAAGTCACCTTTTGCAAAAAAGTCAAATTTTGTAAGAGAGGGCATGGGCTAAGCTCTAGCTAAGTACAAGATATGGTTCTGGTGCAGCATGGTGTGGCTTGAGGCTAGCAAAGTGCAGTAACCAATGCAGCAAGTTGGTGAGATTTGATCATGAGGATTTTGCAACTTGTTACACCTTTGGTTCACATGTGATTTCTTTGGCCAACCAAACATAAACCATGGGCATTCTTGATCCAATTCTGACTTTTAAGGCCTAAGGAATGTTTGAATACTGGTTTGAAGTGGGTTAGAGGTCACAAAAGGCTTTGGTTCATGATTTTGCAAAATTTCCATTTGAGGCATGCCTTGAAAATTAATGATTTTGGCCAACTTTGCCACACCATAACTTTTGATCCAAGAAGAGTTTGATCATGTTCTTGTACTTTTTGAAAAGGGAAAGATGAGATCTACAACTTTCATGACCAAAGTTTTTCCATTTGAAGCATTTTTGGATCAAGAATCAAGGCTTGAAAAATGACCTAAAATGATGCATTCTTGAAAAGTCAACTATGCCCAAAAAGTCAACATTTGCAAAAACCCTAAATTCTTGATTTCTATGAACTTCAACCTTCTTCCATGATCAAATAAAGATCATATACACTCAAAATGATGAAGATCAACCATTGGTTGGGTCATTGGGGGCCTCAGATGCCCTGATTTTGCACTGACTTGTCCAGAAAGTCAACCCTTGATCAGATGACTTCCCCATGGAATTTCTTCATGAAAATTGATATGCATACTCCCTATACCATATAGAGACCAATGGAAACAAGAATGACCAAAAATTTGGGGTTATGGCCTCTGAAACCAAAACCCTAATTTTAGGTCAACTGTGCAGTCAATCCTGGCTCTGCATCCACTCAAACCCTAGTTCTTGTGATTCCTTTGAATTCTTGACTTTGAGAGGATGTACTAATGCTTGGACACATGTAGACCCCTTTTAATTGATTGGTTGCCTTTGGAGTGGCTCAAGAAGCCCTGAGATTGCTCAGATCACAAACCCTAGGTGCAGATGACTTATAAACTATGCAGTGAATCAAAAATGAGATGTGAGATGATATGATTGAACTTATGCATATGAGAATGATCACAAGCCATGGTGAAATGGGTGAGGGCAAATTTGGGGTGTTTACACTCCTTAAAACCTTTTTTAGATCCTTAAGAAAAGTTCTGCAACTGGGTGCGGTTTGGAGCCATATCAATATTATATTGATGTTGTTTAAGAAAAGCTTCAGCTAAGTCTTTCCAGCTTCGGATAGAGACCCTGCTTAGCTTCATGTACCAGCTCAATGAAGCTCCAGATAAACTATCTTGGAAGAAATGCATCCAGAGTTTCTCGTAATCAGTGTGAGCCGAGATTCTTCCAAAATATGCATGAATGTGAGTTCTAGGGAACGTACTACCGTTGTACTTGTCTAATGATGGGACCTTGAACTTAGGATGGATTCTGACTCCCAGTACTAACCCCAGATTGGTTACAGCGATGCCCAGGGAATTCTAACATTCTATGGCCTTAATCTTCTCTTCCAACTCTTCGTACCCTCGATCATTGATCTCGTTCATATTACCAATATCAGCATCTTGTAGAGTGAACTAGTCCTCTTGTGTGTCTTCTAAAACCATATTACAAGCCTCAATCCCATTTGGATTTGGCTCTTCGTCACGGGAAGCGTTTGGATCCACATTCTTAGCAGGTGTCCTATTATTAGCATTTACTTGGGGTTGCTCAACCATCAATTTGAGACGCTCCTGGTTCTGGGCCATGCCAGTCATCATTTCCATGAACTGATCCATCCTCTTTCGGAGCTCAGTGAGATCATTCTGCATTTTATCAACCATTCTTACTCGGTTTCTACGAGTTGGATATCGGTGAATGCGTTGACCAACTATACTATTTGCGGTCGAATAAGTTAAGAAATTCGGATAACCTGTTAAAATGTAAATATGAAATAAATGAAATGAATGAATATGAGATGTCCAATACATTTTTAGGAAATATGGATATGACATACAACCCTGCAAACGAGTAAACATGTGTTAGGAATGAAAGCATGCAAATGATGTCATGCAATGCACTGGCATGCGATCAACGATCTGATGTTGTTGCTGAGAAGTGAGCCCAGTGTCTGTGAAGAGTCATAACAACGGTATCTCTGTGCAAAACCTCACAATTAAGAACCAAAGAACCACATAGAACTGGATTATCACAAAGTAACACTGGAGAAGAGGGTATGTTGAAAGTTTAAGGTTCTTGCAAACCTGTAAACAACCCTCCCTGTCTTACGAGTGTGCTACCTCGGGTCAACATCACAGACTCTCAAAGTCGAGCAGCAATAATACGTTCACCATTTTCGAGAAATGGCTCATGAACAAATCAGGGAATCGCTTAGGCATTATGTACTACTCTGGGAGGTCTCAGCTGGGTCCAAGAAAAACAAGCATCCCTCATAAGTTCCCAGCTTCAAGCACTGAATCGAGAAACAATAGTATGTTTAGCCCTTGGGATACAGTACTATCGTCATATGAACAGTTTTCTTTGACTGAGTTCCTATGAGACAACTAGGCCATCCTACGTGAGTTCCTAGTGGGCCCTCGGATGCAAGTGGATTCGCTAACAAATGTGGTTTTCCACTGTCATCACTGGAGAGCGTTGTTTCCACTAAGGTCCTCAATGATCGGTCCCCGGATGCACATAACTATCGAGGTCATGTAATGATCCAAGAAAGATTCATGTATCAATACATTTCCAAGACGACCGCAGTCTGGGTGTGGAACTCACTACTACCTATCGCTCCCCGGATTTTCGTCCCGATGCAAACACGAACGGTCGAAGATGTTGGAGGTTGAGGTTGAATAGAATCTCCAGCTAGACATTTTTATCCCGAAGGAAATGTAATGCTGCATAAACCTGGAAGGGTATGGATAAGACGATTGCGAACCAGAGAAACTGAGAAAGGGGGTTGGTTACGACCTGGGAAGGTATTAGCACCTAGATCATCCGTCATACTCGACGGGGTCCATGCTTACTTGATTGTGTTTAAAAGGGGATAGTATTTGTGCTAAACTGTGCATAAGGAGCTAGGGAGAAAAGAATTTACAGAGTGTCAGTGCAAAAGGAAAGTGAATACACATAACTGAGGCTAAGGAAAGAGAAACTGGGAGGAGGAGAGGGGGAAGACAAAGAGACTTTTGTTTGATAACTGTTAAGTTATGCCTATGTATCCTCTCGTACAATGAGGAAGTCAAAACACCGTAGTTCGACTCAAAGAGACTTAGATCATTTGTTGTGAACTGCTTACTTGTCTATGCTCAAGTGTGTGACTCGTCTGGCTCGAGTGCTAACTGTCTTGCATTAGACGGAAGAAGCGAGTTCTCGTTTTCAGAGTGAGTGTGATAAGAAAAGAATCCCGGAGGAGACGTTTATTGTTTGTTTTTGTGTTTTCAGTTTTTTTATAGTTTTTTTTGGTGTTTTGCGTAAGATAAGGAGCTTAAGCCTAAATCAAGGGTTGTAAACTCATTATATCCTTCCTGATTAGGGATAATGAGCCTACTTAAGCATGAGATGAAGAACTCAACTTAATTACCATGATGATATATGATTAAGATCATTAACCTACTTTGGTAATTATTAAGTGTTTTTGGGTTTAGTGTTAAGTAATGAGTTTAATCTCCAATCAAATATTAGTGACCTCATTACACCATCCTAAGAGAAGGATGATAGATGAGAACACTTAAGCTGAGGAAGACTCCTCAAATGAATCCATGGTTAGGGACTAAATTCATTAGATAACAAGCCTTTATTAAAGTGGATTTTAATTAAAGGTGAGATTAAGAAGGGGATTTTATGTTTGTAAGACTAACTCGAGGGAGGCTTGTCCATTAAACAGTAGGGTTTATCCCTCTTAACCGAAAGGAAGAGATGTAACCCTAATATAAGGCCCAAGTTACAAGCTTAAGTCTTAATCATTATTAGGTGTTTTAATTAGAAGGTGTAAACAAATTAAAGGTTTAACACTAAGGATTAAAGTTATACACTCCATCCTAAGATAAGGATACAGGCATAACCCTAATTCAAAGTCCTAATTCCTTAAGTGTTTAGCCTTGTTTATTGAGATGAGAAGAGAGACTCAAGGAAACTCAAAAGGTAAAAAACTAGGGGAGACTATATACAACCCTAAAGTTATCATGCTTGGATATCCCTATGGTTAGTGAGGCTTAAAGGGAAGTCTTCAGGAAGGCCATCAAAGGAAAAGAAGCAGATGAAAAGAGAAGAGAAAGGAGAATAGGTTACTTACTTCCTGAAGAAGATAAGTAACCTAAAAGGAAGAGATAAGAGAAAGGGAGCACAAGTGAAACAATTTCACTTCAAATACATATAAAAGATGCAAATGAAAAGATGAGAAGTGGTGGGATGTGAAGGCAAATCCACATCCCAAACAACTTACCATAAGCCCCTGAAATGTTAGTGTGAATGTATAAGATGCAAAGAAAAAGGGAATATAGCAAATGAAATTGCAAATACCAAGAAAAGAAGTGAATATTCTATGCAAATGTGTTATGTAAGGATGCAAAGACATGTGATATGCTTATGAATGTTCATACAAGGGATGAGATGCAAAACAAGGCATGTTAGAAGCTCAGAAACACATGGATACACATGAAAAGCAATGAATGCAAAGCATACCAAATGAATGAATAAATGATCAAGCAATGTTAAAACATGTTCTAAGATGTATAATAAGACATACAAATGCATGAAATTTCATGGCAAGATCACATGATGGAGATATGCAAAGATGAATGCAAATGAACATGAGAAATTAGGGTTTTAAGAATGTATGAGGTGCATATGTCCACAACAGAAGCATACATCATGATAAAAAATTGAAAATGAACTCAAACAAACCCTAAACACACCCAAGATCACTCCCCAAAGATGGGGGTCAGAAGCTAAACCTAAAGGAAGTTATGAATTTTCTAAGTTAACTAGGGTTTTTGGGTGGTTCTTCATGGTTGATCAAAAATGGATTTTCAAAATTAGGGTTAGAAAATAGGCAATTTTAGAAACCCTAATTCAAAGTAAATTGTGAAAACATGATCAAACCTAAAAAGTAATTTGTGTTATGAGTTTGTAAATGTATAAGAATGCATCATGAATTTTTTTTAGATACCTAAATGTATTTTTTAATTAATTAAATAAAACATTTAAATGATTTAAAAATACAATTTTAATGCAAAAATTAAAAGTAAAAATGTTTTTGAGTTTAGAAAAATATTTGAAAAGAAAATGCAGAAAATGATGATTTTAAAAACATTTTTGCTATTTTTAATAATTGTATGAAAATAAATATGAAATAAATAAAAGAAAAAAAAAGTAATGCAAAGGGATGGTCCAGATTGCAAGTTGAGGGATCCTAGGGCTGAGATGGAAAGTCACCATGACTTAAAGTAGGACAGATCAAAGGCCTAGGTTTAAACTTCTATCTGGCGCGTGATCAAACGGTTGTGAATGATTCTAATTAATTAATTTAACTTAATGTAATTAATTACAATTAGGGTTTTGATGATCAATCATGACCACTCATCGCGCGCGGTAAACATAGATCCTAGGGTCCACATTCAAACCTGACTAATTAAATGAGATTAGCCCTAATGACCTTCAGGCGACCAGAGATAAGCTCCAGTCGTCTTTTCCGGCGACGCTCTCACCAGACCTCACTCAAAACACCACCCCAAGCCCTCTAAAGCTCCAGAATCAATCATTGAACATCACTGAACACGAATCCAGCCACCAAAATCATTTATATTGCATCAAACTCAAGAATCGAACAAGAACAAGTTTAGGTCAAAAATTTCAGAGCAAGCATACACACTCATTTCTCAATCATTTTGAAAACTAAACACATCAGAATGATCAGGGGAGCATTTGGATTCATTCTATAACTTAAAATAAAGGTTCTGGAAAAATGATTTGAGATGACTACATGAGATGAAGCTTTCCAAACTTGAGCTTTCTGACCTCTTCCTTTGTGCAAATCCACTCCACTTGATCCCCCGAGGCTTATGAAGTGCTTAGATGGAGCTTAAATGGCTTCCTTTGAGATTTCCAGTTCTGTCAAAACAGAAATCAAGCTTTGGTTTGAGTGGCTTTTAGGTCATGGCAATGGGTGGGAAATGACCTTTGAGTGTTTCCGTGTTGATTGGTGGAAGAAGTTTGAAGTTTTGATGGTTGTGTGATGTAATTCGAAGACTTGAAGGTTTTAAGGATTTTTGGCAATCTTAGCTTATGGCTTCATTTAGGCTTGTGTATGTTATGAAATGAGGTCCTTGATGTTTACATAATGTATTGGGATTGGTCATAAAGTTGGTGATGGCATAGTGTGATTGGTATGTGTGGTTTTGCCAAAAAGTCAAAGACTGTGTACTTGAGGCATGGGCCATGTTCAGAAGTAATCTATGAATGGATTTGCTTCAGCTTCATTCAAGGATGGCCTTTGGATCAGATTTCACGAGCTGTATGGCTTGATTCTTGAGTTTACATAGTTTTTGCATTTTGGCCACTTTGTCAATTTTGGTGAATTTGTTCATGGAAACTTGTGAAGCAAGGCACAAATTTGATACAAATATGTTGCATGATCATATTATGGTATGTAGAAATCAATTAGAAGTCACAAAAAGGCTTGAAACTTGATTTTGCAAAATTTCCTCTTTGGCACATACTTGAAAATTATGTGATTTTTCCTAACTTTGAATCATCATAACTTGAGTTCTAAGATAAATCAAGAGGATTTATTGTACTTTTTGAAAATGGGAAGATACAATCTACAACTTTCATGTTCAACAATTTTTTATTTGAAGCCTTTTTGATCAAGAAAGAGGAGGTTGAAAATCATTCCAAAAATGGAAAGTTTTCATTACAAGTCATGTCCAAAAATGGAAAGTTTGCAAATGGCTCAAAATTCCTCAATCCTGATTTTGACTTTTCTTGCACAACAAGTTATCCATTTATCAGATGCCGTCCACAGTGAATTTTCTCATAAAATTTTGTACACATGATCCTTATTACATATAATGACCATTAGAATCAAGAATGACCAAAAAATTTGAGGTTAAGGGCCTCAAACCCAAAACCCTAATTTTAGGTTATCTATGTAGAAACTGTTCAGTCAGCTTGAACACCTTTGCAATGCTTTGTGACATTTTGATTTTTAAGAACCCTGGGGAGCATATTATGATCATAGAACACACATGGAACTTCTTGACAAGCTTCAAGGCCTTTGAGATGACTCAGATCCCTTCTTTGGATTCTCCTGATCACAAACCCTAATTGTGCAACTTATGCAGTGAAACAAATTTGCAATGTGAGATGATATGCTTATGCAAATGCAATATTAAAGATCATAAGCCATGAAGCCAAAGTGATTGTCCATGCTAAGTCCTAGGGTGCACTCGAGCCCCGGTTACGAGCTCATCTCATAGTAACCCCTTCCCACACACAAAAAAAAACAAATCAACACAGACAATATATATGATGCATGTAAAATAAATACTGAAAGCGATAAATAAAGTTGTAAAGAAAATCTGTAAATAAAAGCAGTAAAGGTAAACTAAAGCACACAACAACAAACAACTAAACACCCAAAGAAATAAAAACAGACAAACGCTAGGATTGACTCTCAAAGGGGAAACCAAAGATTTTGGGTTCAATCCTCAGCAATGTCGCCAACTGTCACTCCCGGAATTTTCATCCTAGTACAAATGCGAAAGTAGCGCGGAAAAGGTAGAGTCGCCGGCCAGACATTTTTATCCCGAATGAATGGGAAAGGTAATGATGCACAAACATAAGGAAAGGGAAAGGACAAGGTATTGCGAACAAAAGAATTGGGTTCGAGAGTCGGTTACGAGCTAGGAAGGTATTAGCACCCCAGACCGTCCGCCGTACCGGACGGGATCCACGCTTGTTAGTCTATTTCAAAGGGTAAGGAATAAAACTACTACTGAATAAAAATTGCTACTGGAACTGGAATGAGAGAAGGGAACTGGAAAAAGAGAATGAAAATGTATGGGAAAAATGTAGGTAAAATAAAGAATGTTCTCAAACGGGCCCTACCCCGCTACCTACGTACCTCATCGGGAAAATGAGGATCAGAGTCGACGTAGTTCACCTAACTAAGGCGGGAACTGTTTGTGTGTTTTTATTAACTGAATTGCTTATGCCTATGCTCAAGTGTTGCGGGCTCATTTGGTAGGAGTGTGTTATCGTCTTGCAATGAGACAAGTCGTAGCAAGTTCTCGTTTAGAGTGAATTAGGTGAGAAGAGAACTCCCGCAGGAAAAGACGTTTGTTGTTTGTTACTGTCTTTTAAAGAAGTGTCTTTTTATTGTTTTTTGTTTGTGAAAATAGTCTCATGATCAGACTTGTACATCATGCTAGACAAGCTTATACTATCCCAAGATGGGATGAATACAAGCGCCCCATGGAATAAGTCTTTGCATCTAAGACTACTTCAATCTTTATTAAAGTGTTTTTTAGTTTTTTCTTTGAGATGAGAAAGAGGACGCAAGTTGAGAAAGGACAAAACTAGGGGAACTAAGACTCACCCTAAGTTGTTTATTACATGGGAGACCCTATGGTTTGTGTGGTCTTCTAATCCTAATGAGAAAAAAAACGTAGAAGAAACTAGAAAGCAACTTACTTATCTAAAGAATTTAAGTTGTTTCTAAAGAGGGAAAGAACCTATACAAGCAAAGCACAAAGTGCTAAGGTAAATACAATTAGAAAGTATAAGAAGATGAGGAAGAAGTTATATAAACATGGCTTACCTTAACCTTCCTGCAAAACAAATGTTAGTAACATAAGGCTAAAGTGATAAAAAGAAAGAGGTCATCAAGTACCAAACAATTCCTAATACAACTATGGCCTAACTAGAATCAATTCTAAGTCTAAGGACGCTAAAAAGCTAAGCGAAGCCTAAAGTCAACAGCTACTACAACTTCCTATTGCACAAACAGCTACTAAATGCAATTAACAATGCACACAACCTATTACAGCTACCAAACAACATGAAAATAGGTGTAAAAAGACCAAAACAGAATAATGCAGCATGTTTTTTACAGCTTCTATTTCCAAATGCAGCGATGAAAACATGGCAGATTTTCAATTGTTTTTCAATGCAAAAACATAATTTTAATGCAACCAATGAAATGCAATGATCATGCACCTATATGCAACGACATGAAATGGATATCGAAAATGGAATGCAACACATAAACACACAATCAATGGATGCAAATTATGTGATTTGTGTTGTTTTAAACAATGTGCAATTTTTCAATTACGTGCACCATTGACCTACTCATGAACGGATCACCAATATGATGCAAAACAGAAGTATAAACACTTATTATCATGCTATTAATGATGCTAAATCATGCAAACAATAATCACAACAAGCTATGAACATATATGTAACACTTATTCGAAAAATCGGAACCTAACGGAAAGCATGTTGAAAGTTAGCGAATATACGCACACTTGTTCCTAATCAGCACCTAAAAACTCCCAAAAATCATGTCCTAAAGATCTAAGATGATTGGAGGGGGAATGGATATCAAAAATGCAAGAAAATGCAATAATTTCTCATTCTGGTTTAGTGGTAACCACTTACTACCTATGCAGTAACCGGTTACCAGTTCAAAAAACTAGATTTTCTGCAAAATTAACACAGGTAACCGGTTACTACCTATGAGGTAACTGGTTACTCTACAACCATAATAATAAATTTATGCATTTTCATGCAAAAAACAGTAGCAACTTATTCTAATAAGCTCTATTTTAATGCCTATCAACCTAGCACGAAAATTATACCCAGATGCCACATTCTAACACCTATTAACACTATAATCACACTATAATTATAGATCATAATGAACAAACCAATTAAAGTATCAAAGATCAAGAAAAAGAGAAGAATGCGTGAGGCGAGATGAAGAGAAATAAGTTAAAACAAAAAGCGATTACGAATTCACCAATCTACAAAGCGGAGGTTTACTTTGGCAATTTTTGGATTGTTGAGCGATACGCGAATGAAGAGAATATCGGAGATCTATAGCTTCGATCCGCGAATGTGCAAAATAAATGTGATTGGTGAGAATTATTCGAAATGCTTCTGAATGGTAAAATAAACACCGCAACCATGGAAATTTCTTCGATTATGCGCTGAATTGATGAAGTTAATGAAGGTTTAGCTTCCGATTCTTCAAGTTTCCATGCAAAACTTGAAGAATCTTGATGATGAAGCTTTGGTGTGGGTTTGGAAAATGGATAGAATTGGGAGAATTGAGATTGTGAGAATGGTGAAGCTTGTGAAAAAATGGCTCTAACTTGTGTCTCTAACCTCTTTTTGGCTTGATGACCAAGGTTTATATAAGAGGTAGATTTGGAGTTAGTTCTAGGTTTGGCGCGAGGTTTGGACGTGAGGCTTGGGTCCTAAGCTAAGGGTTAGTCGGGAATATTCCTAGAATATTCCATGACATATTCTTGGAATATTCCTTGGCATATTCTGGGAATATTCCCTTAGAAGAATGTGTAATGTTCTAGAATTGGGTGGAAACACAAAGCAAAATGAAAAATGGAAAGTGGAGGGAAGCAACCAACTGAATTTTGAATTTTTGAAAATCAGGGTGAAGTAACCAGTTACTACCAATGAGGTAACCGGTTAATAGTGCAAAAACTGGGCTTTTTCTCCAAATTTCAATAGGTAATCGGTTACTACCTATGAGGTAACCGGTTACTTCAACCAAAATTTGATTTTTTCTCTTTTTTGGTAGGAAACCTTGGACATCCAGTCTTGGTCATATTTTCTGAGATTATTTTCTTTCCGAGACCCGATAATTTCCAAATAACCCTTGATCACATGCCTCACGCCTCAACCAATGATGTATGCTTTCTATGATTATTTTTATCATGCAATGTATGGATAGATATGCAGGATGACACGGAAATGAAGCATAAGTCGGAAACGGTGATAAATAAGAGGGAAAATTTTTGGGTGTTACAATCTGGTCAAGGTCCAGAGCACTTTGGACAATTTCGTTGTGGCCAAAGATAAAATTGAGAAGGTGGAGGCCGAGAATCATAAGCTAGAGAATGACCTATTTCAGGACAAAGGCCATTACGAGAGTAAGCTCGAGCTTATGAAAGAGGTCACCAAACTGCGGAACTCAATGGCGGAGCTCAAGGGAGAAAATGAGCGGTTGAAGAAGAAAGTTACGGAGGTGGAAGGAAAAGTCGCTGCCGGAGAGGATGAGACTGAGGAAGAGGCAACTTTGACGACCAGGGAAAATCTGATTGTTCGGATTCGATTGTAGGCCCATGATAACTTAAGTATGGCTTTGTTCAGATTCTTCAATGTCGTGGAGCAGCTCAAGGTTACTAATATATGGGTGGATTTGGTTGTTGAAGGAACCTCCCCCCTGCACCGCGTGGAGGACGGGAAGGTCTTTCTTCCTGATGAAGAATGATTTTCTGGCCTGCGCGCCATTTATATCTTGGCCTGCGTGCCATTTTTGTTAAGTTTTTGTTTGGGGCTTAGTCCCCTTTTTATTTATGTAATGACAATGTTGGCCTTCTGGCCGTAAATTTATGTAAAATTATTGTTGTGTTATGCTGCATTTTACTTTTTGTATGTATGCTTTCATTTATTTTTCAAGTATAGAGAACATGTGTATGCTTGACAAAGTATGTTAAACCCACCAGTGTATGGAACTGGTCGAGGAGCGAGATTTATGCTCGCTAAAAAGGGATTCGGAGACATGGTCATGTCTCATTTCCCTAAGGCTTAGACCTTTCCCATCGCGAGCTGAGGGTTTGCCACGCTGGTATGACAACGGTGGATCTTGTTTGAGGTGTCCCCGTTGGGCAACACTGTTGTCCGAAAAACGAACAAGTGGTTGCGCGTGTTGATGTTGAGGGTTGTATTTATACCATGATACATCCCTGTGGGCGGGCATCTGTCCCTACTGGCGGGTTTCTTAGCTGGAAGATATTTCGCGTTTTAGGTTGGTTTTTAGCTGTAATATTGTTTGAGCTTTTCAACATTCCATGGTCGAGCCAATGTTTCTCCACTTAATTCTTCTAGGTGATACACTCCCGTGCCCATTTTTTATTTAATGCAATACGGGCGCTCCCTGTTTGCTGCGAGCTTGCCTTCGCGTGAATCCTTCTGATTTCTGCGCATGACAAGGTTGCCCACCTGGAATTCTCTTTTGACGATTATGTCGTCATAACGTAATGAGATTTTTTGCTTTAGGGATTCCTCACTGAGGGCTGCCCCTTAGCGAACTTCCTCTACTAGGTAGAGCTATTCTCTTAAAGCTTCATCGTTTAGTTCCTCTTCCAGAGGAGCTTATGTGCGACGAGATGGCTCCCTAATTTCCACGGGAATAACGACTTTGGTTCCATAGGTCATTCAGAATGGGGTCTCCCCGTTTTCGAGTGCAAGGTAGTTCGATATGCCCATAGTACGCCATGGAGTTCCTCGACCCACCTGCTCTTTACTTCTCCCAATCTTCGTAAGAGACCTTGTAGGATGACTGTTGCTCCAGGGATTTTCATCCTAGTACAAACACGAAAGTGACACAGAAAAGGTAGATTCGCCATCCAGAAATTTTGATCCCGAATGAATAGGAAAGTTAATGTTGCACAAACCTAAGAAAAAGGAAAGAACAAGGTCTTGCGAACAAAAGAACTGGGTTTGGGAGTCGGTTACGAACTGGGAAGGTACTCGACGGGATCCACGCTTGCTTGAACTGTTTCAAAGGGTGAGAATAAAATGCTACTGAACGAAAACTGCTACTAGATCTAGAAAAGAGAGAAAAGGGGGAAAATGTAGGGAAAATAAAGAATATGCTTGAATGGGACCTACCCCACTGCCTACGTATCTCATGGGAAATGAGAATTAGAGTCGACATAGTTCGCCTAATTAGGGATGGAATTTTTTTGTGTTTTGTATGAACTGCTGATGCATATGCTCAAGTGTTGTAGGCTCGTCTGGTACGTGTGTGTTACCGTCTTGCAAAGAGACAAATCGTAGCGAATTCTTTCATTATGGGTTAAGGAGATGAGAAGAGAATTCTCGCAGGAAAGATGTTTGTTGTTTGTTTACTCTCTTTTAGAATAACTGTTTTGATTATGTGTTTGTCGTATGCACAACACTAAAGACTATGATATAGGAGTGAATACTTTACAAGGTCGCCCTCAATTGAACATTTGCAAAGCATTCTAGAAGAGTGGAGGAGACCTCCACTAATTTTTTCAAAGTAGCTTAAGGCTCGTGGCGTACTGTGCACACTTTTATTGTTTAAGTGTTTTTTTTCTTATTTTCTTTGAAGATGAGAAGAGAGACTCAAGTTGAAAAAGGGAAAACACTAAGGGAAACTAAGACACACCCTAGGTTATTATACAATGTAGATCCTAAAGGTTATTTAGGTTTGAAGAACTCTAAACCTAGGATAAGAGATAAGAATAACAAGTTCTAACTCACTTCAAAGGATGGAGATGAGATAAGAACTCAAAGGGATAAACTGAAATTAAGCAAGCAAAGCACAATGTGCTAAGGCAATCACAACTTGAAATCATTTAAAGAGATGAAGGAAGAAGTTGTATGTGGGGAGCCCATACACACACATGACTTACCATAACCCCCTGTAAACACCCCAAATTTTCCCTCTCACTTTTTTCTATACTTTGGCTTATGATCTAACATAGTACATAGCATATCACTACATCTTACATTGCATATTCACCATTATCATCTCATTGCACCCTGCACAGCTAGGGTTTATGATCAGATGAATCTTGAAAAGAGTATGAGGCATCTAGATGACCATGAAGCATGAAAAGAAGGTCTTTCAGTGTTCTAAGATCATATTATACCCCCAAGGGTTCTTGAAAGTCAAAATATCACAAGAGCTTGCAGAGCCACCCAGGCAGGCTCAGGGCTCTTACACAGATGACCAGAAATTAGGGTTTTGGGTTTGAGGCCCTTACACTCAAAACTTTTGGCCATTCTCTATTCTATTGGTATATATATGTTATAAGGAGCATGTGTATCAAATTTGAAGCAAAAATTCCTTGTGGAAGTCATCTGATCAAATGGTAACTTGTTGTGCAAGAAAAGTCAGAATCAGGGCATCTGAGGCCACCAACAAGGGCTCCAATGGGTAATCATCATCAATTTGAGGTCCTATGATATTTATTTGATCTTAGTAATTCTTGGAAGTTCACAAGATTGAATAATTTTGAGCCATTTGAAAACATTCTATTTTTGGACATGACTTGTAATGAAAACTTTCCATTTTGGGAAAGAATTTCAAACTCCTCTTTCTTGACCAAAAAGGCTTCAAATGAAATTTCTTTGAACATGAAAGTTGTAGATTGGATCTTCCCCTTTCTAAAAAGTACAAGAGCTCATCTTGATTCATCCTAGAACTCAAGATTTGATGGATCAAAGTTGGCAAATTTCACATAATTTTCAATTTCATGTCAAAAGGGGAATTTTGCAAGATGGACTTCTAAGCATCCTAGTGACCTATAATTCACTTCTACACTGCATAACATTGATGAGAAACATCTCAAGACCAAAAAATCATGCCTTGCTTCAAAATTTTCATGTCCAATTTTCACAAAATTCTCAAAGTTGGCAACTTGCAAAACATGTTTAAACTTCTGCCACAAGTGTTACAACTCACTACAAATGATCCAAGGGCCATCCATGAAGTTAGATGATGCAGAACTAGCCTTCAAAATATCTTTGTCCCAAGCCCATACCTCAAGTACAAAATCTTGACTTTTTTGCATTTTCACCCATGCCAATCCCACAGTGCACAACCACTCTTCTGATCAATCCCAATTGTTTATACAAACCCTATGCATCATAAAACATATCACAGCAAGCCTTGAACAAGGACACACAAGCTCAGACTCACAAAAATCCTCTTAAACTTTCTCTCTTCGAAACTCTCAATCCAGCCAACAAAAATCACATTTTCTTTCACTATTCAACTCCTTATCACTCAAGGAACAAAACCCACCCATCATCATGACCTGAAACAGCCTTAAACACAAACGTGATTTCCGTCATATCAGAACTGTATCTCACGAACTAGCCAAAATAAACTTCATCCAATCATCTCAATAGCTTCAGGAGGTATAAAGGAGTTGGTTTGCACAAAGAGAAGGCCTTGAAAGCTCAAGTTTGAAGAACTCCAACTCAGGTATCCCTCAAGAACAATTTTTCCAGAACCTTAATTTCTTGTTAAAATGTGAATCTACATGTTATGCTGGTCATGTTGATGTGTTTAAAACTGAAAATGAGTGAAAAATAAGCATGTTATGATGTTCTGAAAGTTTGACCTAAAAAATGTTTGGTTTCGATTCAACTTGTTCATGCAATATAAATGGTTTTTGTTTGTGAATTCGTGTTCTATGATGTTTGGGGTTTGATTCTGGATAGGTTTGATGCATTTTAGTGGCTTGTAGGTGAAGTTGGGGTTGAGAGCTCACCGGAGAAGACGACCGGAGCTTATCTCCGGTCGCTTGAGATTAATTAGGGTTAATCCTGTTTATGTTTCCAGTTTGAATTTGAGCCATTGGATTGTGATTAGGGCTTACGCATAAACTGACCAGATTGCAACATTAATCCTTAATTTTAATTATTTAATATAACCAGGTTTATTTAATTCAGAAGAGATGTGAGCCATTAGATCACGTGCGCTTTGTAACTTTAAACCTAGGCCCTTGATTGAGAGTACCCTGGATCTTGCTGACTCTCATCCTGGAGCACTGATCTTGCTCTCTTTGCATCTGGACCCTCTGTTGTGCATACTTTCTATTTTCTTTTATTTATTTTCTTTTCTTTTTATTTTATTTAAAATAGCAAATTAATTTCTAAAAATCTGATCTTTTACATTCTTGCTTTAAATAATTTTAAAAACCCAAAAACATTTTTATTTTTATTTTTTATATTAAAAAATCATTTTTAAATCATTTAATTGTATTTTTAATTAATTAATTCATTTTTAATTAATTAAAAATACTTTTAGGTATTTAAAAATCACCAAAAAAAATCAGAGAACCTCTTTTAACATTTAGAACAATTTACAAACTCATATCAAAAATTTATTTTAGGGTTTGATCATGTTTTGACAAATTTCTTTGAATTAGGGTTAATGAAAATCTCCTTTTTCATAACCCTAATTCAAAAATTCATATCTGCCTAACCAAAATGAGTTTGTACATGGTTCTTTTTGCAAACTTTCACACTTTATGTATATTGTCTAAGATATGTTTGTTGTATTTTTACTTTACATTTTCAATTTGTTTTGACTTTTGCTTTGTAAAGTATCCAACACCCTACTCTAACTTAGAAAAACCATAACTTGACTTTGGTATAGCTTCTGACCTCCATCTATGGGGAGTGATCTTATGTGTGTTTAGGGTTCATTTGGTTGCATTTTCAAATTTTTATCATGTGTTATCCTTCTGTTGTGGACATGTGCATCTCATACTTTTTTAAAACCCTAATTTTCCATGTTCATATGCATTCATCTTTGCATACCTTCATCATATGGACATGGCATGACATCTCATGCATTTTTATGTCATCTTAGATACCTTAGGACATGTATGAACATTGGTTGATCATTTGTGCATCCATTTGGTATGTTTTTCATTCATTACTTCTTATGTGTATTCATGTGATTTCAAGCTTCTAATATGCCTTCCTTTGCATCCCATCTCTTGTATAATCATGCATAAACATTGTACATTTATTTTCATTATTTCATAACACATTTGCATTGTGTTTGCACTTCTGGTATTGATCATTGCATCTTCATTTTCCTTATTTCCTTTTGTTTCACATCTTATGCATTCATACTAACCATTCTAGGGGCTTCAAGTAAGTTGTTTAGGATGTGGATTTGCCTCCACATCCAACCTCTTCTTATATCTTCATTTGCATATTTATTTTTCTTTGAAGTGATTTTGACTCACTTATGCTCTCTCTTGCTCTCTTTCTTTCTCTTAGGTTACTTAGCTTCTTCAGGAAGTAATTAACCTATTCTCCTTTCTCTTCTCTTTTCATCTGCTTCTTCTTCCTTGGTGGCCATCTGAAGACTTTCTGAAGATATTTCTTTAGGCCTCACAAACCATAGGAATATCCAAGCAGGATAACTTTAGGGATGTACATAGTCTCCCCTAGTTTTTACCTTTGAGTCTCCTTGAGTATTTGCTTCTCATCTCATAATCAAGACTAAACAGTTAAAGTTTTAAGACTCTGAATTAGGGTTATGCCTGTATCCTTATCTTAGGATGGAGTGTATAACTTTAATACTTAGTGTTAAACCTTTAAGTTGTTTACACCTCCTAATCAAAACACCTAATAATCATTAAGACTTAAGCTTGTAACTTGGGCCTTATATTAGGGTTACATCTCTGCCTGTTGGTTCAGAGGGACTAACCCTAGTGTTCAATGGACAAGTCCCCCTCAGGTTTAGTTTTACAAACATAAAATCCATTTCTTAATCCCACATTTAATTAAAATCCACTTTAATAAAGGCTTGTTATATAATGATGTTAATTCCTAACCATGGATTAAGTTGAGGAGTCTTCCTCATCTTAAGTGTTCTCATCTATTATCCTTCTCTTAGGATGGTGTAATGAGTTCACTAATCCCTGATTAGAGATTGTCACTCCCCGGATTTCCATCCTGGTACAAACGCGAAAGTGGCGTGGAAAAGAATAGAGTCGCCAGCCAGGCATTTTTATCCCGAAGGAACGGGAATGGTAATGTTGCACAAACCAGAAGAAAAGAAAAGGAAGGACACGGGTCCTGCAAACCAAAGAGACTGAGTTTGGGAGTCGGTTACGACCTGGGAAGGTATTATCACCTTGATCGTCCTCCGTACCCGACGGGATCCACGCTTGCAAAGAAACTCTTTCAAAGGATGAAGAAATGAAAGCTGCTGCAAAAAGAATGAATTGAACTGGATAAAAGAAAAGAAAGGGGAACTGAAAAATGAAATGAAAAGGAAAAATGTAGGGAAAATAAAAGAGTGTGCTCGAACGGGCCCTACCCCGCTGCCTACGTACCTCATCTGGACAATGAGGATCAGAGTCGCCGTAGTTCCCCTAACTAGGGTTGGAAAAGATTGCTTGTGTATTAAGGCTTGAACTGCCTATGTCAATGCTCAGGTGTTACAGGCTCGGACGACGAGTGCGTTACCGTCTTGCAAAATGACAAGTAGGAGCAAGTTCACGTACGGAGTGAAGGAGATGAGAAAAGAATTCCCGAAGGAAAGACGCTTATTGTTTGTTTGTGTTTTTCATAAGCTTTTAGGAGTGTATCATAAGGAAGTGAACTCAAGCTCTTTTCCATGGAATGTGCACTTGTCACTACATTCCAAGATGGAATAGTAGAACAAGCACACTTAAGTAAGGAGAAGATCCCCAAAACATGAGTCCAGAGATTAGAGCATAAGCTCACTAACTCATTAACTTATTAAGTGCTTTTGTATTTACAGTGAAGAAGTGTGTTTTATGATTTTCTTAGTGAAGATGATATCTTGATCAGACTTGGGCATCACAAGACAAGCTTGTACTATCCCAAGATGGGAAAACTACAAGTGTCTCATGGGATAAGGCTATTGCTCAAGGTATCACTTCAAACTTTATTAAGTGTCTTCTTTATAGTTTTGAGATGAGAAGAGAAAGAGAAACCAAAAGGATCACAAAGGTAAAAGTCTAATGGGGGACTAATGAATCCTAAGTGTTGTCATGCATGGAAATCCTAGGTTAGTGAGGCTTAATATCCTAAAGAAGAAAGAAATAAGAAGAGAAGAAGAAGAAAGAAGAATAGAAAAGGAGGGAAGTAAGGCCTAAGTCCAACAATTACAAGGTTAGAACAAGTAACGATAAGAAGAGAAGAGATAAGATTTGGAGATGTGGGGATCACATCCACACCTCTCACTTACCATAGCCCCTGAAAAGGTTAGCAACACAAGCATACAAGCAAAAAAAAATGAACAAAATGTCATACCATCACCATACAAACAGAAGTGAAGTCATACACACAAATGCTCAATGGAAATGCAAGTCACAAGAATGAGAAGAGAATCACACAAGTCAATATGAGGCAACATGAATCACATAGTAAAGCAAAGCAAAGCAAACTTAATAAGATACAAAGCAAAATAAACAAAACACAACCTCAAGGCATAAGACCAGAACCCTAATCAAGTTAAAAAATTGCTTAAGAAGTAAGAAAGATGAAGAAGAGAGTAGCATATGGTCAAGCAATCACATTATGGGAAGAAAGATGCAAAGAAGTGAGGTGGATGTACATTAGAATGGAAGAACTTCAAAGATAAACAAAATACAAGATTTCCAAAACATAAACCCCAACCCAAGATCAGAGTGGTACCAATGCCCTAAAGAGACCCCAAATAAGATGAAGAAGTTGGCACAAGTGCCCTTCTAAGCTAAAGAGAGGATTTATGATCAAAAAGAAGCAAAATGGGACAAGTTAAGAACCAAAATTCAAATCAAATCAAATATGCACCCAAAAAATCCACAACTTTGGACAAGAGACCTTCAATCATGATAAAACAACATGCCAAAAGGATAGGAAGAAATTCAGAAGCTATACAAGTCAAATGAGGGCTCAAACATCAACTAGGGTTAAGAAACTTCATTCACAAGTCAATGGCCAAAACCAAATGAACAAGCTTCTAAAAATCAGAACAAAAATCACACATGAAGTACACTCTATTATGGATCTAGAGCAAAAAGAACCAATAAAAAATTCAAAATATAGATCAATATGGAAAATGGACAAGACAACATGCTTAAAAATGGAATAAAATGAATTAATTAAATGGGAGAATTAATTTACACGTGTCAAAGTGAAATAAATGGAAAATAAAAAAATTAAAAATTAAAGAAAACTCAATTGATCTTCCATGAATATTTTCATAATTTTTTGAAACTTAGAACTATTTTTAAAAATAAAAAAGCAAAACTGAAATAAAATGAAAATAAAAAAAGAATTAAAATGAAATATGAAGCTGGGAGGTGTGAAGAGCAAGGAAACTCAGTTCAAATGGTTTTGGCCTCACGCAAAGGGGGGTGGGGATAGTGATTCAGGCCCACTGGGTCCTGCGCAGCACACAATTGCAAGGGTGGATATTCCGAAAATACTGGAAAAAATAATGGCCTTGAGATCAAATGGACGCATCCTAA
Source organism: Lathyrus aphaca (assembly GCA_963966055.1). Taxonomy (NCBI): domain Eukaryota; kingdom Viridiplantae; phylum Streptophyta; class Magnoliopsida; order Fabales; family Fabaceae; genus Lathyrus; species Lathyrus aphaca. Next base: position 498,636,108 of record OZ014521.1, read on the forward strand.
TAGTCAACTCATTAATCCTAGTCAGCAAAACAATTGGTCTGGAGAGAGTGTACACAATAAGTATCATGGGGTGCGTGACATTTGGAATAATCTGAATGAAAATATAAAAAAAAACACTTGAGGGGGAGCATCCTCATTAAATGAGGTGGCAACATAACAAGCGTTGAGATGGAAAGATCCAAGGGTGCAGGAGTTGTCTTCCTCCTCTGAAACCCTAAACGCACAGGCCCAGAATCCGGTGACCGGAGCTAGGGCTCCGGCACCGGAAAATGCATATAATGAACAAACATCAATAAAAATACACAAAATGCTCCAGATCAGATCATTAAGTCACCCTGAACTCAAATATGGCCATGAAAATCTCAATAGATCAAAGAACAGACTGGATCGAAAGGAAACAGGTTCTACCATGAAAATTGAAATCAACATATAAAGCTCAATAATGCATCATTTTCTAATCTAAAACAAGCAGAATCATCAGCACAAACAGAAGATCACAATGCACACATCTATTTTCACTTTTAGATATGAGAATTTTGAGCTTACCAGAGACTTGCAGATCTGGAAATAGCTTGTTAGAAGCCAAGAAATAGCAGCCAATCCACTCCAAATACACTCTAGTTGCAAAATAAATGCAACTAGAGCCTTGAAAATTGCTGGATCTAAGAGCTTGAAGCTTGCTGCTCTGAAATGGCAAGGTGTTGAATCTTGAGAATCAACTTGAACAATGTATGGATTTGTGATCCTGAGCTCTCAAGGATGAAGAATATGTGGTTGGTTTGTGAAGAGAGCAAGTGTAGAGAATGATTCGAAGGAAAATGCAAAATGAGCAAAAACTTGAGAGCTGTGAAATGTGATGGATCTGAACCTTTCTAAAACCCTAATTCTCTTATATATGAACTCATGAAGCAATGTTGAAAGGATGAAGGCCTTTGCACGTGGGAAGAGAGTGTGGGAGAGAATTTGCACAATTTGCAAATTTGTTGTGATATCATGAAACACTCATGCACTGCCCTCTTTCTTTCCCATGTGCATTCCACATCTCACCCTTGATTTAAATCAAAAATATTCTGGCCTTTGGATGTAAGTATCACACAATTCTCATGATCATGCAAATTTTGCACTTATGAAATAAATTTCACTCCATGCACGAATTTGATGTCATTCTTGGAGAAAAATGACTTATTTGCATTGCATTGTAACTTTCTAACCTTATCTGGTTCATACCAATATTCAAAAATAAATTTCAAGACCTTTTGCATTTGTGGAACATTGAAAAATCAAGCTTTGCCCTAGTTTTCAAGAAATTTTCGAGGGCTCTATCTTGTAAACCATAAGGGCTGTGAAAAAGTACTTGTACTTCTTGAAAATGGGAGGCTTTAATCTCCAACTTTCATGTTTGGCTTTGGTCCATTTGAAGAATTTTTCACCAAGTTATGCTTACTTGAAAATTAGGGCAAAAACTTGCTAAAATGGCATTTTCCATGACCAACCTTACACCAATTTTGCAAAACACCTCAAAACCTCATGATTCTTGATCTTTGATCTTGCCAAACCTATTTTAATATTATAAGAACATCCCTTGGCTAGAAAAATGGGGTTGGACCCCTTGAAATCTCACAGTTGACTTTTCTAAGGCACAGTTGACCAGTTTCTTCATTTACAAACAACTGAAGAAATACTTGACTTCCACAAGGAAGTTTCTTACCAAATTTTATCCCTAGGATCCTCTTAACATGTGAAAGACTTTGCCCAAATGAAATGGCCAAAGTCTTAGGGTTTTCATGCTTGAAACTCAAACCCTAATTTGGGATCACTGTGTAGGAGCCTTGCCCTAGCCTGGATTCCCTGATGATCTTCCAATCTTATGAGCTTTTGTAAATGAACTTGAGCTTGTGAATGCAACATAGACCCCTCCTGGGACTTGAATAAATCCATTGTTCCCCTTGTCATAGCTTGTGATGCTTCAAAACCCTCCACAAATGATCATATGCCTAATGCTAGGTCATGCAAATGTTATGCCTCATCTTTCCATGCTAGGATTCCAAGAATATGATATGTTCATGATGAATATGATATGATATGATGCTTAAAAAGAAGAGGGAAAATTTGGGGTGTTACAAATGCCCCTATTAAAACAATTGTTAATTTGAAAAGGACGGTAGCACGGGCTATCGACCGTTCAAGATAAACTGTGGTTGAATACCAAGAAGACCTGAAATTTGCACTCTGACGAAGAATGCAAGAAACTGGGAAATAAACCCAACCAAATGACGCTTTGGTGACTGAGATGAAGAGAAAGCAGACGAGCTCCTTCTAAGTTGAAACTGTTATCTGGAATCAGAATACTTTGACAGACGAGTCTCCTTTGAACAATCCTGTTACGCCAGGAACTGGACATACGAGCCCTCACATACTCTACAAGACCTATAACTTAAGACAGACGAATCTCCTTCGGATATACCTGTTACGCCAGGACCGGTGATGCACTTAAGTCTGTGGGATAGACATGCATAATCAAGGTAGACGAACCCTCTTCATATATTATCCGTGGATATATGGTATAAGACAGACGAGCCTTCTTCGAGAAAACCTGTTACGCCAAGTGCAACATTAATAAGTGGTGCTTGAGACAGAGGAGCCTCCTTCGGATAATCATGTTACGCCAGGACCGGTAACCATTTTGACTTTTATTCCCACAGTCAGGATTTTAAACCTCTTTAATACAGACGAGTATTGGATGATCATCAAGAGAACACAGATGAGTGCCAAAAGTCAATGATACAAACGAGTATCAGACGATGATCTAAGAAACACATACGAGCACTTCAGGCGATGATACAGACGAATATCAGCCACTGGTACAGACAAATACCTGGAATTCACATACAGATGAGCATTTGGAGTAGCAATACAGACGAGTACCAAGGAAATTGTCAAATCAACACATATGGATATAAGCCAACACAGACGAGTGCGAGGGATGATACAGACGAGTATCCAAACAATGCAGACGAGCTTCAAACAGATAATAAACACAGACGAGTGTTGAAGAATGCAGCCGAGCAATCACAAAAATTACATATCAAACACAGACGAGTGTTGGAAAATGCAGACGAGCAACCACAAAGATTACATATCAAACACAGACGAGTGTTGGAAGGTGCAGAGGAGCAACAACAATTATCAAACCATGGGTAACTGCTGGGGAAAGCAAATGAGCAATACCAAAGGGATAACACAGACGAGTGTTGAGAAATGCCAACGAGCGGCAATAAAGTATGAACACAGACGAGTGTTGGAGAATGCTTCCTCAAATATCTTTGTTAGTGAAAAGAGCTCTGACAGATGAACTCTGTGGGGAATGGGCCTCCCACAGCTTGCTGAGTATACTCCACTGGGGAAATAAATTGCTTGGGAATCCCTCCTGCCACGACCTAGCTGGGGAAAATTTCTGCTTGGGAGAATGTGATGCCATCCTGCAACCTGCAACAATAGAAAACACAAGTGTGCCCCGGGGACTTGCATGGTATGATATGTTCATCCATCGTCACCCGACACTCAAAGAAGATCTCACATGTTTCCCTACAATGTCATTTTTCTTTCGAATTATCACTATGTTTTAAATGCAATGTTATCTTTGCCAAAAATTCGGGACATTTTGCAAACAAAAATAAACAAAACACAGCTTTTTGACTGAATATTCTTTTTATTGAAAGGCCTCTGAATAGGTAAAGATTTACATCAGGAAGCAACCACCTGGAAAGAGGTAGCCACCATAAAATTGAGAAAACAAACTATCCTTATGGCAATGGGCACGACATCCCAATGAATTCCCTTCTTGCTATGACTAACATGTCTTCAAAACACTCCATTCTTGCTTTTGCTTTCTGAGAAGATGAGGGGACTGATTCCTATCCTTTTGATATTATCAGGTTGTAAGAAACGATGATTTGGTTCAGATTACTTTGATCGCAGTTGTTCGCTTATTCCTTTATTTTGCGCGGATCGCCCTTTCGGGTTTTCAATCCACCGGGATACGCTTTTTTGCCTGAGCTGTCCGATGTGGCTTTTCAACTCAGCGGGTGTACATTTTATTTATTTATTTGCTTTCCCTAACTTTTGCCTGAGCTTTTTATTCTGTTTTTAGCTCGTCGGGATGCCCTTTTCTTGCCTGGACTTTAATTCTGTTTTTGTGTCCAGGGGGTCTTTTTATGCGAGGTATTTTTTAACGGCGTCCGAGTTAACAGGGGATTGGAAATCTTCTCCATCCATAGTGGTGAGCATCAGTGCTCCTCTTGAGAAAACTTTCTTCACTATGAATGGTCCTTCGTAGTTTGGGGTCCACTTGCCCCTGTGATCTGAACTTGGAGGAACAATCCTCTTGAGCACAAGCTTTCCCACTTGATACTCCCGAGTACGTACTCGTTGGTCGAATGCTCGCTTCATTCTACTCTGATAAAGCTGACCATGACAGATAGCCGCTAATCTCTTTTCCTCAATTAGACATAGCTGATTGTAACGAGCACGCACCCATTCAGCCTCATCAAGCTTCACATCCATCATCACACGCAATGAGGGAATCTCCACTTCAACAGGCAAGACTGCCTCCATACCATATACCAATGAGAAGGGAGTTGCCCTAGTTGAAGTCCATGCAGCGCAAATGGTAACATATCATGCCAATCTTTGTAAGTGACAACCATCTTTTGCACAATCTTCTTGATATTCTTTTTTGCCGCCTCTACCGCACCATTCATCTTTGGTCGGTAAGGAGAAGAATTGTGATGCTGGATCTTGAAGTCCCGACACAATTCTGCCATCATCTTGTTGTTGAGATTAGAACCATTATCAGTAATGATTCTGTCGGGCACTTTGTATCTGCAAATGATGTCTCTTTTCAAAAATCTGGCTACCACTTGATGAGTGACATTGGCATAAGATGCTGCTTCCACCCACTTAGTGAAGTAATCAATCACAACCAAGATGAAGTGATGACCATTTGAAGCAGTAGGCTCTATTTTCCCGATCATGTCAATGCCCCACATAGAAAAGGGCCAAGGAGATGACATGATGTTGAGCGGGCTAGGAGGAATATGCACTTTGTCTGCATAAATCTGGCACTTGTGGCACTTACGAGCGAATGCACAACAGTCTGCATCCATTGTCATCCAGTAATACCCTGATCTCAGCAATTTCTTATCCATAGCGTGCCCTCCTGCATGAGTACCGAAAGATCCCTCGTGGACTTCCTGCATTAACAGGCTTGCTTCGTGTCTATCCACGCATCTGTGCAAGACCATGTCAAATTTTCTCTTGTACAAAACCCCGTATGTATTCAAAAAGAAGCTAGCAGCAAGTCGCCTTAAGGTCTTCTTGTCATTGGATGATGCCCCGACTGGGTATTCTTGCTTTTCCAGGAATAACTTGATATCAAAATACCAAAGTTTCTCGTCAGACACTGCGTCTACAGAGAAAGCATGAGCTGCAGCGTCAAGCCTGGAAATGTCAATTCTGGGCACATAATTCCAACACAAGACTTTGATAGACGAAAAAAGAGTGGCCAATGCATCGACAAATTGATTCTTATCACGTGGTATGTACTGAAGTTTAACTGTCGTGAAGAACGTCAATAGTTTTCTGGCATAATCCCAGTAAGGAATTAGATGTTCTTGATGCGTATACCACTTGCCGGTAACTTGATTGATAACGAGGGCTGAATCTTCGAATATATCGAGGGTCTTAATCCAAAGATTAATAGCCTCCTATATTCCCATTATGCATGCCTCGTATTCCGCTTCATTGATGGTACAGCCAAAAGTAATTCTGGCGGCGAAGGGAAAGTGAACATCTTCGGGAGTGATAAGAACGTCACCAACTCCACATCCATTGATATTGACTGCCCCATGTCGCTCCCGATAAATGGGACATGGCCCAAATAAAAGGTACAGACACGAACGGTCGGCGAAAGGGACAATGAGGACACACAGCAGTGAACTCACTGGAGAAGAAAAGAGTCGCCGGCTAGGCATTTTTATCCCGGAGGAAAGGTAATGCTGCATAGACCTGGAAAGACATGGATAAGACGGTTGCGAACCAGAGAGACTGAGAAAGGGGGTTGGTTACAACCTGGGAAGGTATTAGCACCCAGATTGTCCGCCGTACTCGACGGGATCCACGCTTAAAAGATTTGTGTTTTAAAGGGGTAATGTCAGTGCAATTTGTGTATAAAAGAGCTGGAAAAGGTGTACAGGTGTCAGTGTAAGAGAAATGAAGTGTGTAAATGTACAGTGTCAGTGTAAGGACAAGAGTGAAATGCTCATGATCATGAGGCTAAGAATAATGCTGGAAGGAGGGGGAATATACAGAGACTTTTGTTCGATAACTGTAAAGTTATGCCTACGTATCCTCTCGTGCAATGAGGAAGTCAGAACACCGTAGTTCGACCCAAAGAGACTGAAAGATGAATTGACTTGTGAACTGCTTACTTGTCTATGCTCAAGTGTATGACCTGTCTGGATCAGGTGCAAACTGTCTTGCATTAGACGGAAGAAGCCAGTTCTCGTTTATGAGTGAATGAGATGAGAAAAGAATCCCGGAGGAGACGATTATTGTTTGTTTTTGAGTTTTCAGTCTTTTATTGCTTTTGAAAGTTTGTCATAAGTTAATGAGCTTAAGCCTAAACCAATAGATTTAGTAAACTCATCACATCTTCCCTCTGATTAGGGGTAATGAGAGTACCTTAAGTGTGAAGTCAGATTCTCACACTTAATCACCTTTTGTCGCTCCCACCAAATGAAGCCGGGTCAAATGGGGTACAGACGCGAACGGTCGGCGAAAGGGGAATGCGAGGACACGCAGGAGTGAACTCACAGGGAATGATTAGAGTCGCCAGCTAGGCAGTTTTATCCCGGAAGAAAGGCAATGCTGCATAGACCTAGAAAGACATGGATAAGACGGTTGCGAACCAGAGAGACTAAGAAAGGGGGTTGGTTACAACCTGGGAAGGTATTAGCACCCAGATTGTCCGCCGTACTCGACGGGATCCACGCTTGAAAGAGTTGTGTTTTAAAGGGGTAGTGTCAGTGCAATTTGTGTGTAAAAGAGCTGGAAAACAAAATGTACAGGTGTCAGTGTAAGAGAAAAGTGAAGTATATAAGTGAAGTGTCAGTGTAAGAACATGAGTGAAATGCTCAAGATCATGAGGCTAAAAGAATGAGGCTAGAAAGAGGGGGAATATACAGAGACTTTTGTTCGATAACTGTTAAGTTATGCCTACGTATCCTCTCGTGCAATGAGGAAGTCAGAACACCGTAGTTCGACCCAAAGAGACTGAAAGGTGAATTGACTTGTGAACTGCTTACTTGCCTATGCTCAAGTGTATGATCTGTCTGGCACAGATGCAAACTGTCTTGCATTAGACGGAAGAAGCAAGTTCTCGTTTATAAGTGAAGATGATGAGAAAAGAATCCCGGAGGAGACGATTATTGTTTGTTTTTGAGTTTTCAGTCTTTTATTGCTTTTGAAAGTTTGTCATAAGTTAATGAGCTTAAGCCTAAACCAATGGGTTAGTAAACTCATCACATCTCCCCTCTGATTAGGGGTAATGAGAATACCTTAAGTGTGAAGTCAGCTTCTCACACTTAATCACCTTTGATGTAGGATTAAGATCATTAACCTACTTGTTATTATTTAGATGTTTTTGGTGTTTTTGTTTAGTGTTGAGTAATGAGATTAAGCCATAATCAGGGATTAAACAGACTCATTACACCATCCTAATAGAAGGATAATAGATGAGAATGTTTAAGTTGAGAAAAGCTCCCCAACTTAATCCATGATTAGGGATTAAACTCATGACAAAACAAGCCTTTGATTAAGTGGATTTTATTTGATGGTGTGATGATGAAGTGATTTTTAGGGTTTGTAAGACAACTTGAGGGGGACTTGTCCATTAACACTAGGGTTAGTCCTTCTTAACCAATTAAGGAAGAATTAGAACCCTAATGCAAGGCCCAAGTTACAAGTGTGATGTCTTGATGATTATTAAGTGGATTGATTAAGGGATTTAAACACATTAAGGGTTTAACACTTAGGATTAAAGTTATACACTCCATCCTAAGATAAGGATGCAGGCATAAGCTTAATCACAAAGCCTTAAAGCCTTTAGGGTTTAGTCCCTGATTATGAGGTGAGAAGAGATGACTCAAAAGAGACACAAAGGTAAAAACTAAGAGGGGAGACTAATCAAAACCCTAATCATTTTCATGCTTGGTTGTTCCTAGGGTTTGTGAGGTTTTCAAAAGAAGTCTTCAATGGAACCACCAGGAAGCAGATGAAAGGATCAAGAGAAGCAAAGCAACTTGCTTCATTCAAGAAGTCGAGTCACTTGAAGAAAGAAAGTGGGAAGAAGAAGAATGAGCAAGCTCAATCTCAAACACAAACAAAAATGCAGCAATGGATGCAAGAGAGAGATGAGAAGAAAGTATGAGAAGTGAAGGCAAATTCACTTCTCAAAATCACTTACCACCTGAAAGGTTAGAAAAGGAATGCAATGCAATGTAAAATGGGATGGCATGACATGATGCAAACCAAAACCAGAAGCATATATGTAATGTTAATGATGCTATGAGATGCTACAAACCAGAAACAAAACATGTGGATGATCATACAAGCTTATGGATGCAGATGAAGCATGTTAAGAACCAAGAACATACATGAAAAGTTATGAGATGCATATGGCATACAACATGACAAATGCAAGGTTCAATGATCAAACATGTTTTCAATATGTCTTATGATGTTCAATGAATCAAATGGAAGTATGGAATGTCATGGCAAGTCATGTTATGCAAGAAGATACAAGATGGATGCATATGGAAGCCCAAATTAGGGTTTATGAACAATGCAACAAGCAAAAAAACAAAACCAGAAGCAAACAACATTATAAAAAATTGAAAATACACTCAAAGGATCCCTAATCCTATACTAGCTCACTGCCCAAAGGAGAGATCTCAACTCCTAACCAAACTCAAGATATGATTTTTACAAGTTTTCTAGGGTTTTAGGGTTCCTAAACAAGAAAATTACCAAACAAATTGAAAATGAAAGTTAAAATCTGACCATTTAATCTCACAAACTACATGCTAGACACAATGCAATGCAAAAAGAATCAATGTCCAACTCTTCATGGTTAGGCAGAAATGTTTTTTTGAAGTTTGGATCAAAATAATGCATAAAAATGATTTTAATTCAATGAAAAATTCTCAAAATGCATCAAGATCAAAAACGAAATTTGGTTTGAAGGTTGGACAATGTTTCTAAATGTATTAGAACATTTCATGAATTTTTTGGTGATTTTTAAATACCTAAAAGTATTTTTAATAAATTAATTTTCATTAATCAATTAAAAATAAACTTTTAAATATTTAAAAATACTTTTTAAATGCTAAAAATTAAAATAAAAATATTTTTGTGTTTTAAAAATTAATAAAACTCTTGACAAAAAGTTTCATAATTTTTAAAACAATTTTGCTATTTTAAATAAATTGTACAAATAAAATGAGAAAATATGAAATTAAAATCAAAATAAATAAAAGTATGCAGGGTGGATGGCTGAGATTGAATCTGGGAATGAGACCATTGACTGCGCGCCAGATCTAGTGGTCTATATTCAAACTTGGTTAATCCTGATTTATGAATTAATTAAATGAGGTTAGGGCTTAATGATGAATCTCAGCCACACACACGCGCGACAAGTCAACCTTTTCAACGCATCCAACGCTCCAGATTCAAATACCCATTAATGATCTGATTAAACCCTAATGATTTTCAGGTGGCCGGAGAAGACCTCCGGTCGTCTTCTCCGGTGGGAACCCCACCTGAAAAATCCTAAAATCCTCAAAACACAACTAAAACGAAATCTAAGAACACAGAAATGATTCCCACACTCCCCTGGATCAAAACCCCAAGCTAGAACTCATTTATATTTCCTCAAACTCATGAATCGAACAAAATATTTTTTAGGTCAGGGAGTTTCAGAACACGATTACATCCTTATTTTTCCACCATTTTCAAAACTAAAGACATCAGAGCAATCAGTGAATCATGAAGAACAACTTTAGAACTTTAAAAATGATTTCTGGAAAAAATGTTCTTGAGCTACCTGAGTTTCGAAGCTTTCAATCTTGCAACTTTCTGACCCCTTCCTTTGATGCAAACCACTCCTTATGACCCCTTGATGATGTTTGGATGCTTAGAAGAAGTTTATGCTGGCTGGTTAAGGAGTTTGAACAACTTCTGCTCAAGCTCAGGTGAAAATGGTGTTTGTGATTCAGGCTGTTTCAGGCAAAGGTGAATGGTTCTTTATGATCAGGGTGATGAATGGAGAAGGTTTGTGAAGTTTGTTCAAGTGTTTGTGAGCTTTGGAATGAGATTCGAAAGTTCTGGCTTTGAGAGTGAAAAATGGGGAAGCTCAGTTCTTGCTTGGTTCAGGCTTATGTCTTGCTGGTTTTTGCTCAGTGAAGCAAGGTGAGTTGATTAGTGGAGTTGGTTTTTGTGTTTGTGAGTTATGTAGAGAGATTCGAAGAGAAATGCAAGTTGGAGTGAGTTTGTGTATATGATGTTCTTGTGTGTTTCAGCCTGGCTTGTTATGTGAAATGGCTAGCATTTTGTTTGCATAAATTAATCCCATTGGTCAGATGATGTGACTTGGCCTTTATTGATTGGGATGGCCCCTTTTGCAAAATGTCAACTTTGGTGTAAGGAAGGCATGGGCTACATTGCTAGCTTGGTACAAAAGGCTTGACTTGCGCAACATGGTGAGGGGAGAGGGCTAGGGTGGTTCAGCAGCCAAGGCAACAAGTGGGTGAAGTGTGATGATGGTTTTTGCAAGTTGATCATCTTTGGTTCATATGGAAATGCCTTGCTTCACAAACCATGAAAAATAAGAAATGCTTAGTCCATTCTGAACTTTAGGTCACATGTGATGTTTGTGAAATGGTTTGACATGAATTAGAAGTTACAAATGCCTTGCTACAAAGTTCTTGCAAGTTTCTCATTTAGTGCACATCTTGAAAATTAGTGATTTTTGCCAACTTTGACACACCATAACTTTTGATCCAAAATGAATTAGGTCATGTTCTTGTACTTTTTTGAAAAGGGAAAGATCTAATCTACAACTTTCATGACCAAAGTTTTTCCATTTGAAGCATTTTTGGATCAAAAAGCAAGGGTTGAAAAAGTTGCATAAAATGACATTTCATGAAAAGTCAAACATGCCCTAAAAAGTCAACTTTGCAAAAAACTTGTAATTCTTGAATTTTGTGAACTTCAACCTTCTTCCATGATCAAATAAAGATCATATACACTCAAAATGATGAAGATCACCCCTTGGTTGGGTCATTGGGGGCCTCAGATGCCCTGATTTTGCACTGACTTGTCTGAAAAGTCAACCCTTGATCAAATGACTTCCCCATGGAATTTCTTCATGAAAATTGATATGCATACTCCCTATACCATATAGAGACCAATGGAAACAAGAATGACCAAAAAAAATTGGGGTTATGGCCTCTGAAACCAAAACCCTAATTTTAGGTCAACTGTGCAGTCAAACCTGGCTCTGCCTCCATACTATTTCCAGTTCTTGTGATTCTTTGGCATTCTTGACTTTGAGAGGATATAATATGATGCTTGAACATACATAGACCCCTTTGAAGTGATTGATGACCCTTGGAGTGGCTCAAGAAGCTCTTGGATTGCTCAGATCACAAACCCTAGATGCAGATGACTTAGAAACAATGCAGTGACTCAAAATTGAGATATGAGATGATATGATTGTGTTTATGCATATGAAATGATCACAAGACATGGTGTGAATGGGTGAGGGCAAATTTGGGGTGTTTACAGCTGCCCCTATTCAAACATGAGTTAGCTGTGCAGGATGTAAGCAACGGCTTAACAGGCAAACAAGATAACTTGTGGTTGAATACCAAAGACAGTCCAAAATTTGCACTCACAGAATGAAGAAGAAAAGGGATATAGATTGTAAAAGAAAATAAAGTATATTGTAAAGTGTGGGCGACGGAGGACGACCGTCGAGCAGAGGACGACTGCTGGGTAAAAAGCAATGACGGGGACGGCCGACATGCTGGGGATAAAAGAATTATGATAGGGACGGCCATCAAGATAAAGCTGTAAAATTCTCTTGGGATTAATGAAACATGACGGGGACGGCCATCAAGTTCACAAAGTAAAGCTACCAACGATGGGGACGGCCATCGGGCTAAAAAGGAAAAGGGACCACGACGGGGACGACCATCGGGTTAAAGAATAAATGAAATAAACAAATGATGGGGTACGGCCATCAAAGGTGAAGGACGATCACCTAGCAGGGGACGGCTGCTCTGTCGGGTAAGATGGGGGACGACCATCTAAGGTGGAGGATGACCACCTAGCAGGGTACGGCTGCCAAAAACATCGCGACATAGGACGAATGCCGGATAAAAGGTCAACGATGGGGACGGCCATCGGACGAGCATGATGGAGGACGACCATCAAGAGGTGGAGGACGACCACCTAGCAGGGGACGGCTGCTCTCAAGGTTTGTCATGACATAGGACGAATGTCAGATAACCAAAATCAACAATGGGGACGGCCATTGGATAAAATGATGAAGGACGATCATCAAAAGGTGGAGGACGACCACCTAGCAGGGGACGGCTGCTAAAATATCAACGATGGGGACGGCCATCGGATGAGCATGACGGAGGACGACCATCAAGAGGTGGAGGACGACCACCTAGTAGGGTACGGCTGCTCTCAGGGTTTATCATAACACAGGACGAGTGTCAGATAAAAAGGAAAATTTGCTTTTGTTGGCGATCTACTGGGAAATGGTAAACACGGACGAGTGTTTACATCCAAGAAATAAAGGGTATAAGTGTTTAGATGTTGTGTATAGATTAAAGATGCGGACGAGCATCCTTAATACTACGATACGGACGAGTATCGGGTAGAAACAAATACTGACACGTGTTCAGAGAGGATGATACGGACGAGTATCAACTGGTTAACAGAGAACACGGACGAGTGTTGATTCTGAGGGGATTTGGGTGGTATATACAAGATACGGGCGAGCATCTGTATAAGTATGAGTGGTGTATAGATGAGTATTCAACTGCTGAGGAGAGCGACACGGACGAGTGTCAAAAGGAGAAAAGTGTAATATGAACAAATATCTGATATATAAAGTATAGGTGACTGTGCTGGGGATATGACACGGACGGGTGTCAAAAGGTTGTCATATGTAAGTATATGTGAGTGCAAAGAGGACGTCTTTGGCTTTCAGCTGGGGTTATGACACGGACGGGTGCCACATGGAGTATATACTGATGTTTGTGAATGTGAGGCAACTGATTTTGCTGGGGAATCTCCGTTGGGGAACTTTTGGGGGAAGTATTCTGTATATTGGTGGATTGTCATTATTCACAAGTGTCGATTCAAAACATGGCTCATGAATATGCTATGTGTTTGATTTTGCCGTAATGCTCCGTGCTAAAATGGAATGCTACGCTTTATGGGTGAATATGATGCGAATGCTATGATTATGCAAAAATACCAAACCGGGATCCGGGCCCCGCTGCTGCGAAGATCTTCGATCGATCTGTTGAAATGGACATCCCAGCTTGGGGTGAGATCATTGGTAGGTCTGATGAGATGATATTTTCTTGGGGATTCGGGTCACTGATAGACCTGTCCTTATAAATGAGAGACCCAGCTGGGGTTTGAAGAAGCTTTCGCCAATCTGTTGTGATCCTTCATGCGTTGCTCTTCTGGATAGAGGCTGAAACTCTGTGGGGGAGATGGCTCCTTGACTTTTGTGATCGGCTAAGGACGAAATGGCAACTTGGTTGGGGAGAAAACGCTTTGGGTGCTAAGACGGAGTGAGTGTTGATTTGCCAGCTTGCTGGGATGAAGCTTTCATGCCCCAAGTTGCATTCTGGATACCTGCAATCCTGCAAAGACAGGGAAACGCACAAGATAGTCCCGAGGTATCCCTTACTGGATTCCGTCATAGGAGTTTAGATACTTCTGAAAGTAAGTATATTTCCTGCAAGCATGTGACTTTTATTATATTTTCTGAAGATAAGCATCTGTATTTATGCAATCAGTTTTTTCTTTGAGACATCAGACATTTTTGCAAATAAAATGTACAAGACGAGACATGACTGAAAATCTGATTTTATTAATTCATATGCCCTGAATTGGCGAGATACAGTCAAAGAAACAAATCCCCTGAAATGAGGAGATTGTTACAAAAAACAAAATACTGGCAATGTTGATGACGCTTTAAGGAGCTTCCTCTACACTATGACTCGTATGACTTTTGACGTTCTTCTCATCTTGCTTTCTAAAGAAGGTTGATTCTGACTGAGGCTTGATCCTTTCGAAGCTTAACAAGTTGTAAGTGATACAGCCGAATTCAGAATGCAGTTGTTCGCTTATTCCCTTATTTTGCATGGATCGCCCTCTCGGGTTTTCAATCCATCGGGATACCCATTTTTGCCTGAGCTGTCCAATGCGGCTTTTCAACTCAGCGGGTGTACATTTTTATTTATTTTCCCTTACTTTTGCCCGAGTCTTTTATTCTGTTTTTGACTCGCCGGGATGCCCTATTTTTGCCTGGACTTACATTCTGTTTTTGTGTCCAGCGGGTCATTTTTTATGCGAAGTATTTTTTAACTGCATCTGAATTCACAGGGGACGGGAAATCTTCACCATCCATGGTGCCGAGCATCAGTGCTCCACCGGAGAAAACTTTCTTCACCACAAATGGTCCTTCATAATTTGGAGTCCACTTACCCCTGTGGTCTGTATGAGGAGGGAGGATTCTTTTCAGCACAAGATCTCCCACTTGGTACTCTCGGTGCCTGACTTTCTGATCGAAGGCTTTCTTCATTCTCTTCTGATATAGCTGCCCATGACATATTGCAGCCAATCTTTTCTCTTCAATCAGACTCAGTTGTTCGTATCGGGCCCGAACCCATTCTGTTTCGGTCAGTTTAACATCCATTAGTACCCGTAGAGAGGGTAATTCAACTTCAACAGGTAGGACTGCTTCCATACCATACACAAGTTGATACGGTGTTGCCCCAGTGGATGTCCTGATTGACGTGCGGTACCCATGCAAGGCAAATGGTAGCATTTCATGCCAGTCTTTGTAAGTGACTACCATCTTCTGCACAATCTTCTTGATATTCTTATTTGCTGCCTCAACAGCGCCATTCATCTTTGGCCTGTAAGGAGAAGAATTGTGATGTTGAATTTTGAAGTCCCGGTATAGCTCTGCCATCATTTTGTTGTTTAGATTGGAACCATTATCAGTAATGATTCGCTCGGGCACTCCATAACGACAGATGATATCTCTCTTCAGAAATCTGGCTACCACTTGTCTTGTAACATTTGCATAGGAGGCTGCTTCAACCCACTTGGTGAAATAGTCAATGGCGACCAGGATGAACCTGTGGCCATTCGAAGCAGTCGGTTCAATCTTACCAATCATGTCAATGCCCCACATAGCAAAGGGCCAGGGTGAAGACATTACATTCAAAGGATTGGGAGGCACATGCACCTTATCTGCGTAAATCTGGCATTTATGGCATTTCCTGGCATAGGCACAACAGTCGGCATCCATTGTGATCCAGTAATAACCTGATCTTAGCAACTTTTTAGCCATGGCATGCCCTCCCGCATGGGTACCAAAGGATCCCTCGTGCACTTCATGCATTAACAGATCTGCTTCTGTCCTGTCGACGCATCTGAGGAGTACCATATCAAAGTTTCTCTTGTACAGGGAACCATCAGTGTTCAGGAAGAAACTACCAGCAAGCCTTCTCAAAGTCTTCTTATCATTGGAAGATGCCCCAGGTGGGTATGTTTGGTCCTCCAAGAAGCACTTAATGTCATGGAACCAAGGCTTATTATCTTTGACAACGTCTACTGCGAACACATACGCTGGTCTGTCCAGTCTGGACACTGAAATCTGAGGCACAAAGTTGGCAGCCTGAACTTTGATCATGGATGAAATCGTGGCAAGAGCATCTGCAAACTGATTCTCGTCTCGAGGGATATATTCAAGCTTGACGGTTGTAAAGAAAGTCAATAACCTCCTTGTATAATCCCTATAAGGTATCAGATGATCTTGGTGGGTGTACCATTTGCCGTTGGTCTGATTGATTACCAGAGCTGAGTCTCCGAACACAGTCAATGTCTTGATCCTGAGGTCAATGGCTTCCTCAAGACCCATAATGCAAGCTTCGTATTCAGCTTCGTTGTTAGTGCAGTTGAAAGTGAGTTTTGCCGAGAAAGGCATGTGAACTCCTTTAGGTGTAATGAGTACTGCACCAACACCACGACCATTCATATTAACAGCCCCATCAAACATCATAGTCCATTCTTATTCCGGGTCGGGCCCTTCAGTGTGAATAGGCTCTTCATGATCTTTTGCTTTTATGAACATGATGTCTTCATCAGGGAAGTCAAACCTCATAGGCTGGTAATCATCAATAGGTTGCTCAGCAAGATATTCAGACAATACACTGCCCTTGATGGCTTTCTGAGAAGTGTACTGAATGTCATACTCGGTAAGGATCATTTGCCATCTTGCAACCCGTCCGGTAAGCGCTGGCTTCTCGAATATGTACTTAACTGGGTCCATTTTAGAGATCAACAAAGTAGTGTGGGTCAACATATACTGTCTCAGTCGGCGAGCAGCCCACGCTAAAGCCCAGCAAGTTTTCTCGAGCAGTGAATAACGTTGTTCACAGTCGGTAAACTTTTTGCTTAGGTAGTATATTGCATACTCTTTTCGACCAGACTCGTCATGCTGGCCCAGCACACACCCCATTGACTCTTCTAATACTGTCAAGTACATTATCAGAGGTCTTCCTTCAACTGGAGGCATAAGGATTGGAGGCTCTTGTAGGTATTCCTTGATCTTGTCAAATGCCTTCTGGCAGTCTTCATTCCACCTGACCGTTTGTTCTTTCCTCAACAATTTGAACAAAGGCTCACAGGTCGCTGTAAGGTGAGATATGAACCGTGAAATGTAGTTCAATCGACCTAAGAACCCTCGAACTTCCTTTTCTGTCTTCGGTGCAGGCATCTCTTGGATGGCTTTGACTTTATCTGGGTCAACTTCAATCCCTTTCTCTCTTACAATAAAACCCAGCAGCTTACCAGATCTCACCCCGAATGTGCATTTGTTGGGGTTCAACTTCAGTTGGTACTTCCTCAGACGCTTGAACAGTTTCAGCAGATTTACCAGATGATCTTCTTCAGTAAGGGACTTGGCAATCATGTCATCCACATAGCATTCTATCTCTTTATGAATCATATCGTGGAATAATGTTACCATAGCCCGTTGATATGTTGCACCGGCATTCTTGAGCCCAAATGGCATTACCTTGTAGCAGAACATGCCCCAGGGTGTGATGAAGGTTGTCTTCTCCATGTCTTCAGGTGACATTTTGATCTGATTGTATCCTGAAAATCCGTCCATGAAGGAGAATACCGAGAACTGAGCCGTATTATCTACCAATACATCAATGTGAGGTAAAGGGAAATCATCTTTCGGGCTAGCTCTATTCAGATCCCGGTAGTCAACACACATTCTAACCTTGCCGTCTTTCTTAGGCACAGGTACTATATTAGCAACCCACGGTGGGTAGCTAGTCACAGCAAGGAACCCGGCGTCCCATTGCTTTTGTACCTCTTCCTTGATCTTCATTGCCATGTCTGGGCGAGTACGGCGCAGTTTCTGTTTAACCGGCGGGCATTCATCTCTCAAAGGTAGCTTGTGCACAACAATGTCGGTGTCCAACCCTGGCATATCTTGATAAGACCAAGCAAACACGTTGACATACTCTTGAAGCAGGTCAATCAGTTGTCTCTTCACTGAGTCTTGTAAGCAGGCCCCGATTTTGACTTCTTTCACGTCTTCATTTGTACCAAGATTGATCGTTTCAACTTCCTCCTGGTGAGGAGTAATAACCTTTTCCTCTTGTCTTAACAACCTGGCTAGCTCTTCAGGAAGCTCATATTCTTCTTCAACCCCTTCATCAGCTTGATTGATCGGATTGTCAAAGTCATACGAAGTCATAGCCGTGCTGTTGTCGGTGCTGTCTGGGAGGCACACTCTGCAAGGGTTCAGTTTGTTCATTTTAGTGATTTGATTTTAATCTTGTTTAGAAAAGTGAAATAAAGTTGTCATTTTGAAAACACTGCCATTTATTTTTTGTACAAAAAGAAAAATGGAAAAACAGTGAGCGGAAAAGAAAAAGACTCGTTTGCGAAAAGATGTCTGATATTTCATTGATTAATCTTGTTGCACAAAAAGTACAAATGGCCCGATTACAAAATGAGTCTTGTCATCTTGGGCAAGATGCAAGACTTTGATGCATGCTATAAAAATACAGGAAATAATAATTACTCTGCATGAGTAACTCTTAT
The DNA here is from genome assembly GCA_963966055.1 of Lathyrus aphaca. Lineage (NCBI taxonomy): Eukaryota > Viridiplantae > Streptophyta > Magnoliopsida > Fabales > Fabaceae > Lathyrus > Lathyrus aphaca. The sequence continues at coordinate 498,654,615 of OZ014521.1, forward strand.
AATTTCCTGGGAAGACCAGTTCGAGATACTGCTCCCCGGGATCTTTGGACGAATCCAGCTTTCCAGGTTGCATTCTTCTTCCAGCTCGTCTTCCACATTGTTGACAGCATCAGGGGTGAGCATCCCCCCACTCACAAAGTTGGGCTCTTTTGCAGCCTCTGCTTGATCTTGTTGAGTTGGTTTGTAACCCAACCCAAATCTATCCTCTTTCTTCTCCACCGGTAGTAGTTTGCCCCAGCCCTGGGCATTTCCTTCTTCAACAACCTTCCGGGCTTGTTGGTATGATGTCATTGAAGTTCCAGGTACAGCAGAAGTTTCATTCACATTCAAGGCTTCGAAACCTTGGCTCATTGTTTCATGGATCTCCCCATCCATCTCAATGTATTTATAAGTAGCCAGGTGGCTGACAAAAATATCCTCCTCTCCACAGATTGTAACGATTTGACCCTCCCACTCGAATTTTAACTTCTGGTGAAGGGTAGAGGTCACGGCGCCAGCGACGTGAATCCATGGCCTACCCAATAGACAGCTGTAGGCAGGCTGTATATCCATCACGTAGAAGGTCGTTTTGAAAGTTTGCGGGCCAATCGTTATGGGCAACTCAATCTCTCCCAGAACCGATCTCTTAGAACCATCAAAGGCTCTCACCACCAGGTTGCTGGGACGCAACGCCAATCCATCATATTCTAGCTTCACCAGGGCTTTTTTAGGTAAGACATTGAGGGATGACCCTGTGTCTACCAGCACATGGGAAAGAACTGCACCTTTACATTCCATGGTTATGTGCAAAGCCTTGTTGTGGTTGCGGCCTTCCGTAGTCAAGTCAGTGTTGGTGAACCCTAGTCCATGACTAGCATTAACGTTTCCAACCACCGCTTCTAACTGATTGACGGTGATCTCTTCAGGCACATAAGCTACGTGCAAGACTTTGAGTAGTGCATTCCGATGGGCTTCGGAGCACATAAGCAGTGATAGGATTGAGATCTTGGAAGGCGTCTGATGAAGCTGATCCACTATTTTATAATCACTCGTCTTGATGATTCGCATGAACTCATCAACCTCTTGATCAAAGGGTGTTTTCAAAGCTTCTTTAAAAGTCTGCTCTTCCTGCACCAAGCTTTTTCCTTTTGCCTTGGCAGCAGCTTCTACTTCGGCAGTGGGTCTTTGAGTTTGTGGAGCGAAGAGACGTCCGCTTCGAGTGAAGCCTCCGCCTCCTCCCACATTGCCTACTTGTGGTGCAGGGGTTGATGATTCAAAAGTGATTCTTTGTCCTTCGCAGTACAGGTCAGAGCCGTAATGCCAGGGGATGGCGTTACTGCTTTCATAAGGTACTGGTCCAGGCACCGTGATAGTGACTGGACTAATTGCAGCTGCGGAAGGAATTGTGATAGTCTGTGGATCGTAATATATCGTGACTGGTGCTCTGATGGGAGCAGCACTTTGCGAGTTGTAAGCAGAGTTATTTTCTGGATCGTAATAGATTGTAACTGTTGAGACATCTTCAGAGTTTGTTGCTGATGTTGTAGGAGACATTGTTGGAAGGATGGGTGTTGTTGTTGTAGGAGTTTCAAAATGAAGTGGTGCTGGAGTTGTAGAAGGAACATTTGTTGATATCTGGTCAGTTGAAATGACAGATGAAGTACTTGTTGATGAAGCCGAAGAATTGTCGGGAACAATGGTTGTTGCAGTTGTAGGAGATGCTGGAACTGTTGCTGATGAGATTGCTGGATTTGTTGGAAGTGATGTGGTGATTTGAAGTTGGCCACTCTGAATGAGACCATCTATGCCATTCCTCAAGTTATCGCACCCATTTACTGAAATATTGCAGTAAGCACACCCTAACTCACACCCCGGGAACATTTGACATTCGAGGAGCTGAGCCTTAATCTCTACCAACGGTGTCCGGATCTGACCCACACTGGTTATTAAATAAGACGACTTGTCTTCTTCAATAGCGTTGATTCTTGGACCTCCGTGGTGCGGCATAGGGTTTTTGTTGACATTGGGTGGTGGTGGTGCGAAATTCAGGGCCTTAGAGTCTACCAGGTCTTGTACCTTCATGTGCAAGGCTCTGCACTTTTCTGTACTGTGGCCAGGTGCATTTGAATGAAAAGCACATCTGGCGTTGGAGTCATAATTCCTGGGTAGACTATTAGGATCCGGAGGTGCCAACGTCCTTAGCTCAACTAGGTTGAGTTTCAGGAGTTGTGGCAGCAGTGTAGCATATGGCATAGGGATCGGATCGATCACCCTATGGGCTTGAGAAGGCCTCTGTTGGAATGGCCTTTGCTGATTGTTGTTGTTGGCGTTGTTGTAGTTTCTCGGAGGATACTGAGCTTGTTGATGGTACTGAGGTTGTTGCTGATAGTTTTGCTGCGGAGGTTGATAAGCTGGTTGTGGATGAGCTGGAGCGGGAATGGTGACTGCTGCTACAGACCTGTGAACATATTGGGGCCTGCCCCTGCTGGTGTGGATGGCATTGGTCTCGCCAGTTCTTCTTGGGCCTGCAAAAGGCTTCCTTGTATTGCTGGACGAGCTGGCACCATTGTCAGAAATCTTGCCCATTTTTAACAGGCTCTCAATTCTCTCCCCAGCTATGACAACATCTGCAAAGCTAGTGGAAGAGAAAGCAGCCAGCCTGTCAATATATGTTCCCTGGAGGGTGTTCATAAACATATCTGCCATTTCCCTCTCAGACATAGGTGGCTGAACAGCAGCAGCCAATTGCCTCCATCTCTGGGCATATTCTCGGAAACTCTCCCTTGACGACTGTGACATTCCCATTAGGAGGGTCCTGTTGGGTGCCATATCTAAGTTGTACTGATACTGTCTGATAAAGGCCTCTGCCAGGTCCTTCCAACACCCGATAGTTGCTCTTGTCAGATGAGAGTACCATTCTCTTGAGGCTCCCGTCAAGCTATCCTCAAAATAGAACATCCAGAGCTTCTCGTCCATGGTGTAGGCCTTCAGCCTCCCTAGAAATGATTGCAAATGAGTCCGGGGGCACGAAGTACCGTTGTATTTTTCAAAACAAGGAGGCTTAAACTTATGGGGAATCCTGACCCCGTCTACCAAGCCCATGTCCATAACGTCGAAATCCAAAGAGTTTTGAGACTCTAAGGATCTTAACTTCTCAGCTATCTCATCCAGCCTTCTATCATAAGCTTCCTCCCCAGCACCCATTACTGTAAATTGATCCTTATGGGGGTCTTCTTGCAGTACCCTGCCTGCAGTGGCAGTCCCTTGAACATTTGCGGGAATATTGACCTCTGGGTGGAGGTGGGGGCCAAATGCAGGGGGGTTGACATGAGGTTGGACCCTCTCATTGTTACTGGTGCCATCAGTCCCTACATGTGGATCCTCTTGATTTTGCCTTTCCACCATGGTACTCAATCTTTCCTGGCTCTGAGCCATGTTGTTCATCACTTCCATAAACTGCGTCATCTGTGTTCTCATTTCCAATCTTTAGTTTGCCATTTGATTTCTAACCTCTGCAAGGTCCTGCTGTACCTGATCCATTTGTATGCCCGGAAGGTTGCTACGGGTTGGATAACGGTGCAGACGGTTGAGGGGAAATACTCGGCGTCGAGCAATAGTTCCTGAACATCACAACAGAGTTAGCAACAATAAAACAAAAACCTACAAAACAAACAAAGGGTTAGCATGCAATGCAGTATGCTTATTTGTTTTCAAGGTATCCGGTTTGGCATTCAGTTTTGACCCTTCCAGACCCTTGAAGATGCTGTTGATGTTGCTTTTGAAGTAAACTCGGATGGAACAAACTAATACATATATTACAAAAGCAAATGGTACATAGTTTGTTTACAAATACAAGCCCCCTGAGGGGTCAAAATACATTAAAAGAAAATAAAAGTACATGGAATGAAAGCAACAACAAGCAAATAGTCAAACACCCAGACCAAACTCATCCTCCCGAACTTCCTTGAGAAGTGCTTCAGTCACAGGATCAGCTGGACGCTCCGTGAGATTCCTGATAAGGAGGTTCCGGGTAGTAACAGCTACAGTTAGCTTCTTGTGTTGACTTTGGTCCTTTGACCTCTTCACTCCAGCTTTGATCTTCAGCTCTGATATCTCCCTCTGGGCTGCTGCCAGGGCTTCCTGCTGCTCTTTTGCACTAGCTTCCAGTTGCTCTATCTTGTCTTGGACTCTCTTATCCTCCAGAGTACGAGCCTCGGTGATCCTGACCCACCTAGCCTGACTCTCCTTCAGATACAAGTCTGTCCTGGCCTTCTGGAACTGGGCTTCCTTGCAAGCATTCTTCAGAATTTGTTCTCCAGCCATAGACTTCTTGATATAATCCCCATACTTCACAATCTTAGCCAGATGCTCCACTCTCAACCTCTCTAACCTCTCAATATCCAACCTACCATCACTCCTCTCCCGGAGGGTCTTCTGCAAAGCCTGAGTCAACTTCTCATTTCTCTCCTTCAAGCTCTCAAACTCCTCCAAACTGACAGTGGCAGGGGGTGGTGCTGAGGATGATTCAGGCATATCCTCCATGGTAAAGGGCATTCCAGAGAATTGAGCCCTGGCATGGGACCACTCATAATATTGTGCTGATGCCACATTGTTGCACTTCCCCAGAATGGTTACTCCCTTGGTTCGGACATTATCCCAGGCCCAGGCTGCCTGCCTAACAACAGCCAAATTAGGCTTGTTCTCACAATAAAGGGTCTCCACCAAGTCTTGTGTCTTAGGAGTGTGGACCAGTGCATAGCCCAGTTGTCTTTTGAACAGCAGAGGGTTGTAATTAATACTACCCTTAACTCCTATTAGGGGCACATTGGGAAAATGCCCACAGCTGGTGATGATATCCCTGCCTTTGGTGGTTTGAGTGCACCACCTGATATCAGCTGAAGTTAGAGCAGTAAGTCTTCTAGCCCAATTTCTTTGCTGATGAGGATTCAAAAATGCATCTGTCTTGGGTAAATGCTTGAGAAGCCAAGTATGGAACAAGGGAGCACAACACCTCACTAGTCTTCCCCTCTGCTTTTCATTCCTCTGATGCACTGAGTAGTAGAGATCCCCCAATAAAGTGGGCACTGGATTCTTCAGGATGAAAAGGTGGATTGCATTCTTGCTAATGAATCGAGGCTCATCCGCAAATAATATGATCCCATATATGCTCAGGGCCAGCAAAGCACAGACTGCTTTCCACTCTCCCAGAGAAGCTTTCAGGGTAGCTTGAGAGATCAAGAAATCCAGATGCAAACCAGGGATCCCAGCCTTAGAAGTCATATGCTGTCCAATCAGAACTAATTCCAGATGCAAGGCCTTTGCTACCTCTTCATTACCAGGAAAGACCATCTCAGGGTTGAAAGGGATTCCACCTCTGATAGGTATACCAACTAATGATGAGTATTCTTCCAATAAAGGGCCCAGCTGAAAGTCCTGAAAAGTGAAGCACCTCAGTGGGGGATCATAAAACTGAAGGCAAGTGTGGATCAGGCTTCTCTGTGAAGGGTCCAGATCCATAACCACATCAAGTATATCTCCGTAGTGTTCCCTGAACAGTGGTATATGGTCTGGAGTGATCAGGGTCTGAATCCTCCTGATGTCAGATAGCTCTGGCTGGAAGAAGTGGTAGGTGATGTTGCTCTTTTTAGGTGCCATGATGTTGAGACTGAGTAGAGACAGGTGCTGATGATAACACTGAAGAATGGGCCACTGATTGGCTGGTGCAGGTGACTGAAAATGATAGCTGATAGCCGAAGCAGATGCTGATGAAGATAGGTCTATACTGAAGATAGGGTCAAAACCAGGCCAAATGAAAATGGATACCCTGAAACAAATAAACAAATGTCAAAATGATGCAATGATTATGTATGCAAATGATATGCAAGGGTTTGTGACTGAGCTGGATCTGATCAAATGCTCTGATATAAGTCCAAGTATGTTCAAGAATTCCAGATGGAGGTCTATAAATCCAGTAACCAAGGTGGGGGACTCAAATAAAGAGCCACAAGTCCAAGGTTTAGAATCACAAGAACTGTTCCAACATGGAGTATTCTTAATCAAATCAAAGTAACAGGGTATGCTGAGGCCAAGGGTACTTGCAAACCTGTAAACAGCCCAACCCCCTCACAGGTGGTGTTCTAGAACAAGGATCCTCAGACTCGGATCAGTTATGAAAAGTGTAAACACTTCTAACCCAGAGGTACAGTGTTTACAATAACCATAAAAGTTCCTCCTCTAATTCACCTCAGTTTCTGAAGGTCAAAACTAAAGGTCATCCAGACTTAGCAGGCTTCCCAGATAGCCCTAGCATTGCAGGAAATCTGCAACACAGAGTTCTCAAAAAGAAACCCATATCTGAACCGTGTTTCATATCCCCGCACCAGACCGAGATGGAATGGGAAAGAATATGATTCACTCTAGCCTAGGTGTCACTCAGGTCCCAGGTATAGGACCTTAACTCTCAATGGAACACCCACCCACCAAAGCAAACAAACCAGATCCAGCCAGACAGCATGACAGTATGATATATGTAAAGCAATAAAGAAAGCAGTAAAACAATTGTACATAAAGCAAAAATAAATACAAATATACAAACACAAATAAACACATAACACCCCAGTAAACACAAATCAATCAATCGCTAGGAGGAACCCACAAAAAGAACCAGAAGCCCTGGTTGCAATATAAGGGTCCCCAGCAGAGTCGCCAAGCTGTCGCTCCCACCAAATGAAGCCGGGTCAAATGGGGTACAGACGCGAACGGTCGGCGAAAGGGGAATGCGAGGACACGCAGGAGTGAACTCACAGGGAATGAATAGAGTCGCCAGCTAGGCATTTTTATCCCGGAGGAAAGGCAATGCTGCATAGACCTAGAAAGACATGGATAAGACGGTTGCGAACCAGAGAGACTGAGAAAGGGGGTTGGTTACAACCTGGGAAGGTATTAGCACCCAGATTGTCCGCCGTACTCGACGGGATCCACGCTTGAAAGAGTTGTGTTTTAAAGGGGTAGTGTCAGTGCAATTTATGTGTAAAAGAGCTGGAAAACAAAATGTACAGGTGTCAGTGTAAGAGAAAAGTGAAGTATATAAGTGAAGTGTCAGTGTAAGAACAGGAGTGAAATGCTCAAGATCATGAGGCTAAAAGAATGAGGCTAGAAAGAGGGGGAATATACAGAGACTTTTGTTCGATAACTGTTAAGTTATGCCTACGTATCCTCTCGTGCAATGAGGAAGTCAGAACACCGTAGTTCGACCCAAAGAGACTGAAAGGTGAATTGACTTGTGAACTGCTTACTTGCCTATGCTCAAGTGTATGATCTGTCTGGCACAGATGCAAACTGTCTTGCATTAGACGGAAGAAGCAAGTTCTCGTTTATGAGTGAAGATGATGAGAAAAGAATCCCGGAGGAGACGATTATTGTTTGTTTTTGAGTTTTCAGTCTTTTATTGCTTTTGAAAGTTTGTCATAAGTTAATGAGCTTAAGCCTAAACCAATGGGTTAGTAAACTCATCACATCTCCCCTCTGATTAGGGGTAATGAGAATACCTTAAGTGTGAAGTCAGCTTCTCACACTTAATCACCTTTGATGTAGGATTAAGATCATTAACCTACTTGTTATTATTTAGATGTTTTTGGTGTTTTTGTTTAGTGTTGAGTAATGAGATTAAGCCATAATCAGGGATTAAACAGACTCATTACACCATCCTAATAGAAGGATAATAGATGAGAATGTTTAAGCTGAGAAAAGCTCCCCAACTTAATCCATGATTAGGGATTAAACTCATGACAAAACAAGCCTTTGATTAAGTGGATTTTATTTGATGGTGTGATGATGAAGTGATTTTTAGGGTTTGTAAGACAACTTGAGGGGGACTTGTCCATTAACACTAGGGTTAGTCCTTCTTAACCAATTAAGGAAGAATTAGAACCCTAATGCAAGGCCCAAGTTACAAGTGTGATGTCTTGATGATTATTAAGTGGATTGATTAAGGGATTTAAACACATTAAGGGTTTAACACTTAGGATTAAAGTTATACACTCCATCCTAAGATAAGGATGCAGGCATAAGCTTAATCACAAAGCCTTAAAGCCTTTAGGGTTTAGTCCCTGATTATGAGGTGAGAAGAGATGACTCAAAAGAGACACAAAGGTAAAAACTAAGAGGGGAGACTAATCAAAACCCTAATCATTTTCATGCTTGGTTGTTCCTAAGGTTTGTGAGGTTTTCGAAAGAAGTCTTCAATGGAACCACCAGGAAGCAGATGAAAGGATCAAGAGAAGCAAAGCAACTTGCTTCATTCAAGAAGTCGAGTCACTTGAAGAAAGAAAGTGGGAAGAAGAAGAATGAGCAAGCTCAATCTCAAACACAAACAAAAATGCAGCAATGGATGCAAGAGAGAGATGAGAAGAAAGTATGAGAAGTGAAGGCAAATTCACTTCTCAAAATCACTTACCACCTGAAAGGTTAGAAAAGGAATGCAATGCAATGTAAAATGGGATGGAATGACATGATGCAAACCAAAACCATAAGCATATATGTAATGTTAATGATGCTATGAGATGCTACAAACCAGAAACAAAACATGTGGATGATCATACAAGCTTATGGATGCAGATGAAGCATGTTAAGAACCAAGAACATACATGAAAAGTTATGAGATGCATATGGCATACAACATGACAAATGCAAGGTGCAATGATCAAACATGTTTTCAATATGTCTTATGATGTTCAATGAATCAAATGGAAGTATGGAATGTCATGGCAAGTCATGTTATGCAAGAAGATACAAGATGGATGCATATGGAAGCCCAAATTAGGGTTTATGAACAATGCAACAAGCAAAAAAACAAAACCAGAAGCAAACAACATTATAAAAATTTGAAAATACACTCAAAGGATCCCTAATCCTATACTAGCTCACTGCCCAAAGGAGAGATCTCAACTCCTAACCAAACTCAAGATATGATTTTTACAAGTTTTCTAGGGTTTTAGGGTTCCTAAACAAGAAAATTACCAAACAAATTGAAAATGAAAGATCAAATCATGACCATTTAATCTCACAAACTACATGCTAGACACAATGCAATGCAAAAAGAATCAATGTCCAACTCTTCATGGTTAGGCAGAAATGATTTTTTGATGTTTGGATCAAAATAATGCATAAAAATGATTTTAATTCAATGAAAAATTCTCAAAATGCATCAAGATCAAAAAAGAAATTTGGTTTGAAGGTTGGACAATGTTTCTAAATGTATTAGAACATTTCATGAATTTTTTGGATATTTTTAAATACCTAAAAGTATTTTTAATAAATTAATTTTCATTAATCAATTAAAAATAAACTTTTAAATATTTAAAAATACTTTTTAAATGCTAAAAATGAAAATAAAAAATATTTTTGTGTTTTAAAAATTAATGAAACTCTTGACAAAAAGTTTCATAATTTTTAAAACAATTTTGCTATTTTAAATAAATTGTACAAATAAAATGAGAAAATATGAAATTAAAATCAAAATAAATAAAAGTATGCAGGGTGGATGGCTGCGATTGAATCTGGGAATGAGACCATTGACTGCGTGCCAGATCTAGTGGTCTATATTCAAACTTGGTTAATCCTGATTTATGAATTAATTAAATGAGGTTAGGGCTTAATGATGAATCTCAGCCACACACACGCGCGACAAGTCAATCTTTTCAACGCATCCAACGCTCCAGATTCAAATACCCATTAATGATATGATTAAACCCTAATGATTTTCAGGTGGCCGGAGAAGACCTCCGGTCGTCTTCTCCGGTGGGAACCCCACCTGAAAAATCCTAAAATCCTCAAAACACAACTAAAACGAAATCTAAGAACACAAAAATGATTCCCACACTCCCCTGGATCAAAACCCCAAGCTAGAACTCATTTATATTTCCTCAAACTCATGAATCGAACAAAATATTTTTTAGGTCAGGGAGTTTCAGAACACGATTACATCCTTATTTTTCCACCATTTTCAAAACTAAAGACATCAGAGCAATCAGTGAATCATGAAGAACAACTTTAGAACTTTAAAAATGATTTCTGGAAAAAATGTTCTTGAGCTACCTGAGTTTCGAAGCTTTCAATCTTGCAACTTTCTGACCCCTTCCTTTGATGCAAACCACTCCTTATGACCCCTTGATGATGTTTGGATGCTTAGAAGAAGTTTATGCTGGCTGGTTAAGGAGTTTGAACAGCTTCTGCTCAAGCTCAGGTGAAAATGGTGTTTGTGATTCAGGCTGTTTCAGGCAAAGGTGAATGGTTCTTTATGATCAGGGTGATGAATATAGAAGGTTTGTGAAGTTTGTTCAAGTGTTTGTGAGCTGTGGAATGAGATTCGAAAGTTCTGGCTTTGAGAGTGAAAAATGGGGAAGCTCAGTTCTTGCTTGGTTCAGGCTTATGTCTTGCTGGTTTTTGCTCAGTGAAGCAAGGTGAGTTGATTAATGGAGTTGGTTTTTGTGTTTGTGAGTTGTGTAGAGAGATTCGAAGAGAAATGCAAGTTGGAGTGAGTTTGTGTATATGATGTTCTTGTGTGTTTCAGCCTGGCTTGTTATGTGAAATGGCTAGCATTTTGTTTGCATAAATTAATCCCATTGGTCAGATGATGTGACTTGGCCTTTATTGATTGGGATGGCCCCTTTTGTAAAATGTCAACTTTGGTGTAAGGAAGGCATGGGCTACATTGCTAGCTTGGTACAAAAGGCTTGACTTGCGCAGCATGGTGAGGGGAGAGGGCTAGGGTGGTTCAGCAGCCAAGGCAACAAGTGGGTGAAGTGTGATGATGGTTTTTGCAAGTTGATCATCTTTGGTTCATATGGAAATGCCTTGCTTCACAAACCATGAAAAATAAGAAATGCTTAGTCCATTCTGAACTTTAGGTCACATGTGATGTTTGTGAAATGGTTTGACATGAATTATAAGTTACAAATGCCTTGGTACAAAGTTCTTGCAAGTTTCTCATTTAGTGCACATCTTGAAAATTAGTGATTTTTTCCAACTTTGACACACCATAACTTTTGATCCAAAATGAATTAGGTCATGTTCTTGTACTTTTTGAAAAGGGAAAGATCTAATCTACAACTTTCATGACCAAAGTTTTTCCATTTGAAGCATTTTTGGATCAAAAAGCAAGGGTTGAAAAAGTTGCATAAAATGACATTTCATGAAAAGTCAAACATGCCCTAAAAAGTCAACTTTGCAAAAAACTTGTAATTCTTGAATTTTGTGAAATTCAACCTTCTTCCATGATCAAATAAAGATCATATACACTCAAAATGATGAAGATCACCCCTTGGTTGGGTCATTGGGGGCCTCAGATGCCCTGATTTTGCACTGACTTGTCTGAAAAGTCAACCCTTGATCAGATGACTTCCCCATGGAATTTCTTCATGAAAATTGATATGAATACTCCCTATACCATATAGAGACCAATGGAAACAAGAATGACCAAAAAAAATTGGGGTTATGGCCTCTGAAACCAAAACCCTAATTTTAGGTCAACTGTGCAGTCAAACCTGGCTCTGCCTCCATACTATTTCCAGTTCTTGTGATTCTTTGGAATTCTTGACTTTGAGAGGATATAATATGATCTTTGAACATACATAGACCCCTTTGAAGTGATTTATGACCCTTGGAGTGGCTCAAGAAGCTCTTGGATTGCTCAGATCACAAACCCTAGATGCAGATGACTTAGAAACAATGCAGTGACTCAAAATTGAGATATGAGATGATATGATTGTGTTTATGCATATGAAATGATCACAAGCCATGGTGTGAATGGGTGAGGGAAAATTTGGGGTGTTTACACCTTTGATGTAGGATTAAGATCATTAACCTACTTGTGATTATTTAGATGTTTTTGTTGTTTTGTTTAGTGTTAAGTAATGAGATTAAGCCATAATCAGGGATTAAACAGACTCATTACACCATCCTAATAGAAGGATAATAGATGAGAATGTTTAAGCTGAGGAAAGCTCCTCAACTTAATTCATGATTAGGGATTAAACCCATGACAAAACAAAGCCTTTGGTTAAGTGGATTTTATTTAATGATATGATGAAGAAGTGAGTTTTATGATTTGTAAGACAACTTGAGGGGGACTTGTCCATTAACACTAGGGTTAGTCCTTCTTAACCAATTAAGGAAGAATTAGAACCCTAATGCAAGGCCCAAGTTACAAGTGTGAAGTCTTGATGATTACTAGGTGAATTGATTAAGAGATTTAAACACATTAAGGGTTTAACACTTAGGATTAAAGTTATACACTCCATCCTAATAGAAGGATGCAGGCATAAGCTTAATCACAAAGCCTTAAAGCCTTTAGGGTTTAGTCCCTGATTATGAGGTGAGAAGAGAAGACTCAATGAGACACAAAGGTAAAAACTAAGTGGGGGACTAATCAAAACCCTAATCATTGTCATGCTTGGTTGTTCCTATGGTTTGTGAGGTTTACAAGAGAAATCTTCAAAGGAACCACCAGGAAGCAGATGAAAGGAGCAAAGAGAGGCAAAGTAACTTGCTTCATTTAAGAAGTCAAGTCACTTGAGGAAAGAAAGTGAGAATAAGAATAATGAGCAAGCTCAATCTCAAACACAAACAAAAAGGCAGCAAGGATGCATAAAAGAGATGAAGAGAAGTTATGAGAAGTGAAGGAAAATTCACTTCTCAAAGCCACTTACCACCTGAAAGGTTAGAAAGGAAATGCAATGCAATGCAAAATGGGATGGAATGGCATGATGCAATTCAAAACCAGAAGCATACATGAGATGATAAAGATGCTATGAGATGATGCAAACATGAAACAAGGCATGAGGATGATCATACAAGCTTATGGATGCAAAATGAAACAAGTTAAGGAGCATGAACATACATGAAAAGTTATGAAATGCAAATGGCATACAACATGGGAAATGCAAGATGAAATGATCAAACATGCTTTCAATATGTCTTATGATGTCAAATGGATCACAAGAATGCATAAAATGCTATGGCAAGTCAAGGTATGAATGCAAATGCAAGATGGATGCATATGGAAGCCCAAATTAGGGTTTATGATCAAAGCATCAAACACAAACCAAAATCAGAAGCAAACATCAATACAAAAAATTGAAAATGCACTCAAAGGATCCCTAAACCTATACTAACCCAATGCCCAAAGGAGAAGTCCCAAATCTTGACCTAGTTCAAGTTATGATTTTTTCTAAGTTTTCTAGGGTTTTAGGGTTCCTTAACAAGAAAAATGCCAAACAAATGGAAAATGAAAGATCAAATCATGGCCATTTAATCTTACAAACTAAATGATATGCTAAACATAATACAAAAAGAATCAAAGTCCAACTCTTTATGGTTAGGCAGAAATGATTTTTGGAAGTTTGGATCAAAATAATGCATCAAAATGATTTTAATTCCATGGAAAATTCTCAAAATGCATCAAGATCAAAAAATAAATTTGGTTTGAGGGTTGGACAATGTTTCTAAATGTTTTTAAATATTTCATGAATTTTTTGGTGATTTTTAAATACTTAAAAGTATTTTTAATTAATTAATTCTCATTAATTAATTAAAAATAAACTTCTAAATATTTAAAAATACTCTTTAAATGCAAAAAATGAAAATAAAAATATTTTTGTGTTCTGAAATTAAATAATAACTTGTATAAAAAATTTCAGAATTTTTAAATTAGTTTTACTATTTTAAAATAAATGTACAAATTAAATGGGAAAAAATGAAAATAAAAATAAATAAATGAAGAAGTAAGCAGATCTGAGGGCTGGTATTCAAACTGGGGTGAAACTGGTTGACTGGCGCGTCATCCAAGGGCTGAGGCTTATCCTGATTAAATTAACCTAATTATAATTAATTAAACTAATAAATGAGGATTAGGGCAAAATGGACACATCTGGACCACACAATCACGCGCCAAGTTAACAAAGTCAAGGGATCCAACGCTCAGCATTCAAACTACACTAATTACAGGGATTAAACCCTAATTATTTTCAGGTGGCCGGAGAAGACCTCCGGTCGTCTTCTCCGGTGGCAACCCCACCTGAAAATTCCTAGAATCTTCAAAACGTAACTAAAACGAAATCTAAAAGAATGGAAATCATCCCCACACCTCACTGAATCAAAACCCTAACATAAACATCATTTATATTTCATCAATCACATGAATCGAAACAAAACAAATTTTAGGGCAAAACTTTCAGAACACGATTAAACTCTCATCTCTTCACCATTTTCAAAACCAACAACATCAGAGTGATCAGTGAGCTACAAAGAACAACTTAGGAACTTTAAAAATCATTTCTGGAAAAAAAGTTCTTGAGCTACCTGAGTTTTGAAGCTTTCAGTTTGCAGCTTTCTGGCCTCTCTCCTTTGTGCTATCCACTCCTTTTAAGCCCCTGATGACATATTGATGCTTGGAAAGAGTTTGTGTTGGCTGGTTTGGGAGTTTGAACAAGTTCTGTTCAGGATGGTGTGAGAATCGTATTCTTGATTCCTTGAGTTTCAGGTTGATTTTAGGTGTGCTTTGTGATCAGGGTGATGTGTTGAGAAGGTCTGTGTAGTTTGTTTGAGTGTTTGTGAGTTGTATGAAGAGTTTCGAAAGCTTTTGCTTCAAGGGTGGAAAATGAGAATGTTCTGCTCTTGTGTGTTTCAGGCTGGCTTCTTGTGATGTTTAACTTGCATTTGATTTGTATAAACTAATCCTATTGGTCAGAAGATGTGACATGTCCTTTTGTGATAGGTATGGTTGCTTTTGCCAAAATGTCAACTTTTGTGTAAGAAGGGCATGGGCAACTTCTAGCCAAGTACATGGAGAGTGGGCTGCGCATCAAGGTGAGGGAGAAAGGCTAGGATTGATCAGCAGGCTAGGCAACAAGTGGGTGAGATGTTATGATGGATTTTGCAACTTGGTTCATTTTGGTTCTCATGAAAAGATCTTGTTCCAAAAGCCATACAAATGTGTAATCCCTTGGTCCATTCTGAACTTTTGATGTTACATGATCATTTTATGTGAATTATAAGTCCATTTGATAGCCTTAGAACACTTGATCAAGTCATTTTGCAAAATACCTCTTTGGTAGAAACTTTGAAATTTTGAGATTTTTGCCAACTTTTACAAGCCATAACCTTTGATCCAAAATGAATTAGGTCATGTTCTTGTACTTTTTGAAAAGGGAAAGATCTAATCTACAACTTTCATGACCAAAGTTTTTCCATTTGAAGCTTTTTTGGATCAAAAAGTAAGGGTTGAAAAAGTTGCATAAAATGACATTTTCATTAAAAGTCAAACTTGCCCAAAAAGTCAACTTTGCAAAAGACTTGAAATTCTTGAATTTTGTGAACTTCCAACTTCTTCCATGATCAAATAAAGATCATATACACTCAAAATGATGAAGATCACCCCTTGGTTGGGTCATTGAGGGGCTCAGATGCCCTAATTTTGCACTGACTTGTCTAGAAAGTCAACCTTTGATCAGATGACTTCCCCATGGAATTTCTTCATGAAAATTGGTATGCATACTCCCTATACCAAATAGAGACCAATAGAAACAAGAATGACCAAAAAAAATTGGAGTTATGGCCTCTGAAACCAAAACCCTAATTTTAGGTCATCTGTGCAGTCAAGCCTGGCTCTGCTTCCACAACAATCCCAGTTCTTGTGATTCTTTGTCATTCTTGACTTTGAGAGGATATAATATGATACTTGAACACACATGGACCCCTTTTAAGTGATTGATGACCTTTGGAGTGGCTCAATAAGCTCTTAGATTGCTCAGATCACAAACCCTAGATGCAGATGACTTAGAACCAATGCAGGGGATCAAAAATGAGATATGAGATGGCATGTTTGTGTTTATGCATATGAAATTATCACAAGCCATGGTGTGAATGGGTGAGGGTAAATTTGGGGTGTTTACACCCCATCAAACATCAACTTCCATTTGGATTCAGGGTCTGGCCCCTCCTCCGGAAGTGGTTCCTCGCAATCGTTTGCTTTGAGGTACATGATGTCCTCATCAGGGAAATCAAACTTCTTTGGCTGATAATCATCTTCAAGAGGTTGCTGTGCAAGGTAATCTGACAATACACTCCCCTTGATGGATTTCTGAGAAGTATACTGTATGTCATACTCTGTTAAAATCATTTGCCACCTAGCAACCCTTCCGGTTAATGCTGGTTTCTAAAAGATGTACTTGACAAGATCCATTTTGGAAATTAGCAGTGTGGTATGGGTCAACATATACTGTCTCAGTCGGCGAGCAACCCATACCAAAGCGCAGCAAGTTTTCTCGAGCAGTGAGTAACGGGATTCACAGTCGGTAAACATTTTGATAAGGTAATAAATAACGTACTCTTTTCGACCAGACTCGTCATGTTGGCCTAGAACACACCCCATTGACCCTTCTAGCACAGTCAAGTACATGATAAGCGACCGTCCTGAAACTGGAGGCATAAGAATTGGAGGCTCCTGCAAATATTCTTTTATCTTTTCAAAAGCTCTTTGGCAGTCCTCATTCCACCTGACCGTTTGCTCCTTTCTTAGCAATTTGAATATTGGCTCGCACGTGGCAGTTAGATGAGATATGAACCGTGAAATGTAGTTCAACCTCCCTAAAAAACCGCGCACTTCTTTTTCTGTCTTCGGTGCAGGCATGTCTTGTATTTCTTTTACTTTTGCAGGATCTACCTCAATTCCTTTCTGACTAACAATGAAACCCAGCAATTTCCCGGAACGCACTCCGAAAGTGCACTTGTTTGGATTCAACCTCGGCTTATACTTTATCAGTCTATCAAACAGCTTCTTGAGGTTGACCAGATGCTCTTCTTTGTCTCGGGACTTAGCAATCATATCGTCCACATAACACTCTATCTCCTTATGTATCATGTCGTGGAACAATGTGACCATAGCCCATTGATACGTTTCCCCGGCGTTCTTCAAACCAAAGGGCATGACCTTATAGCAGAATGTACCCCACGGGGTAATGAACGTTGTTTTCTCCATGTCTTCCGGTGCCATCTTAATCTGATTATACCCGGAGAAGCCATCCATGAAGGAAAATATCGAGAATTGAGCAGTGTTATCTACCAACACATCAATGTGAGGTAACAGAAAGTCATCTTTTGGGCTTGCTCTATTTAAATCCCGGTAGTCAACGCACATCCGGACCTTGCCGTCCTTCTTTGATACAGGTACAATGTTAGCTACCCAAGGTGGGTAACTAGTTACGACAAGAAATCCGGCATCCCATTGCTTCTGAACTTCCTCCTTGATCTTCATTGCCATGTCAGGACACGTTCTTCTCAACTTCTGTTTCACATGAGGACAGTCTTCTTTCAATGGTAGCTTATGCACAACGATGTCGGTATCCAACCCTGGCATATCTTGATACGACCAGGCAAAGATATCCACATACTCACGCAGCATACCAATTAGCTCTTTCTTTACTTTGGCCTACAGACTGGCCCCAATCTTGATCTCTTTCTTCACATCTTCAGTGCCGATGTTGATGATCTCAATTTCTTCCTGATGAGGCTGAATAACCCGTTCCTCTTGTTTCAATAATCTTACAATTTCTTCAGGGAGATCACAGTCTTCCTCAACCCCTTCATCAACTTGGTAGATAGGATTGTCAAAGTCATGCATGGTCATAGCAGGAACGTTATCAATAGAATCCTGATGATCAACACTGCATAGATGAGGTGCTTATTTCAGAATCTGTTTTATTTTTCAAAAGAGATGCAAACAAAAACAAAAAGGAAAAAACACATTGCCATTTTTTATATTTTTGTGAAAATTTTAAAACAAAAGAAAAGGAACACAATTTGTCTGAAAATGTCCTTTATTCCATGGTAAAATAAATGCATAACAAACATGGTGGCCCATACAATGGATCCTAGCACCTTGGGTAGAGTGCAGGATTTGACAATGCAGCATGATAAGAAAAGGAAACAAATAAATTACTCTGAGTGCCAGGTAACTTGGACGATGTCTTCAGCGGACCAGTTCTTCAGCTCCTCTTCGGGCGCACACGGATGAATCCAGTTGTCCCAGTCACAATCACTGCCCTTTCTCTTCATTAGTTGCACATATATGGTTGTGGTCGAGCATCCCAGCGCTTGTAAAAGTAATGGCTTTACCACTTGGAGACCCATTAGATCCACTAGGCTGATAACCCAACCCAAACTTGTCGCCTTTCTTCTCTAATTCCAGCAATTTTCCCCAGCCCTGGGCGCTTCCCGACTGAACCACTTCCTTCGCCTGCTTGTAGGAATGAATGGAGGTACCTTCTTTCTCACTGTTCTTCTCTACTGGAGTCAAAATGCTGACATTAACTGCTTCGAAGGCCTGACACAGAGTCTCGTGGATCTCTCCGTCCATCTCTACATATTGGAAAGTTGATAAGTGGCTCACAAAGATATCTTCCTCTCTGCACATAGTGATTACTTGGCCATCAACCACATACTTGAGCTTTTGATGCAGAGTGGAAGTTATAGCTCCGACAACATGAATCCATGGACGTCCCAGTAGGCAACTGTACGCGGGCTGAATGTCCATGACGTAGAAGGTGCTTTTGAATACTCGAGACCCTATTTTCACAGGTAACTCAACTTCTCCAAACATTGACCTTCTGGACCCATCAAAAGCTTTGACAATCAAATCACTGGGTCTTAAGATGATACCATCAACATTGAGCTTCATTAATGCTTTCTTAGGAAGTACATTAAGAGAAGAGCCTGTGTCAACAAGGACATGCGAAAAAACAACACCCTTACACTCCATAGTAATATGCAGTGCTTTGTTATGGTTACGGCCCTCTGTCGTAAGGTCTATGTCTGTAAAGCCCAGCCCGTGACTTGCATTCACACTGTCCACTACAGCTTCCAGTTGATTAACAGTTATTTCTTGAGGAACATACGTCATCTGCAACACTTTCAGCAAGGCTTCTCTATGTGTCGGAGAACACATCAGCAATGACAGAATTGATATTTTGGAAGGTGTCTGGTTCAACTGTTCGACCACCTTATAATCACTCTTTTTTATTATGCGCATAAATTCCTCCACTTCTTTCTCAAAGGTACCCTGTCCAGCAGCAGGAATTATTGTTTCTTCAGTCGATGTTTTCTTTCCTTAAGCCTTTGCCGAAGCCTCAGCCTCAAGATCTCCTCTCAAAACTGGGGGAGCAAATAGACGACCACTTCTCGTAAAACCTCCAACCCCTCTGACGTTAACTATAGTCGGGTCAATAGCAACAGACTTACTCTCCACTTTCTGTCCTTCCACGTACACATCTGAGCCGTAATGCCATGGGATGGTTTTATCATATGTATAAGGAACAGGCCCAAGCACAGTGATAGTCACAGGACTGACTTCAAGAGCATAAATGGTCACAGCTTCTCTTCTAGCAGGAATCTCAGCTGGATCATAGAAAATGGTTATAGTGGACACATCATCAACTTCATTACCAACTTTGTCAAACTGCAAAGATCCTTCATCAATCAGATTCTGCAACCCCATATTCAGGTCTTCACAACCGTTCACTGAATTCAAACATTTCTCACAATCAGAACAACATCCCGGAAACACTTGTCCTTTTAACAGCCTCTCCTTTACTACCAACAACGGAGTCTTCACTTCTTCTGTACTCATTGTCGCTCCCGACAAATGAAAATGGATCAGATGAAGGTACAGACGCGAACGGTCGGCGAAGGGAACAGTGAGAACACACAGCCGTGAACTTACTGGAGAATGAATAGAGTCGCCAGCTAGGCATTTTTATCCCGGAGAAAAGGCAATGCTGCGTAGACCTAGAAAGATATGGATAAGACGGTTGCGAACCAGAGAGACTGAGAAAGGGGGTTGGTTACAACCTGGGAAGGTATTAGCACCCAGATTGTCCGTCGTACTCGACGGGATCCACGCTTGAAAGATTTGTGTTTTAAAGGGGTAGTGTCAGTGCAATTTGTGTGTAAAAGAGCTGGAAAACACAATGTACAGGTGTCAGTGTATAGTGTATAAGTGATATGAAGTATGAAAGTGTCAGTGTGAGGAAGGAGTGAAATGCTCAAGATCATGAGGCTAAAGAATAAAGCTAGGAGGAGGGGGAATATACAGAGACTTTTGTTCGATAACTGTTAAGTTATGCCTACGTATCCTCTCGTGCAATGAGGAAGTCAGAACACCGTAGTTCGACCCAAAGAGACTGAAAGATGAATTGACTTGTGAACTGCTTACTTGCCTATGCTCAAGTGTATGACCTGTCTGGCTCAGGTGCAAACTGTCTTGCATTAGACGGAAGAAGCAAGTTCTCGTTTATGAGTGAATGAGATGAGAAAAGAATCCCGGAGGAGACGATTATTGTTTGTTTTTTGAGTTTTCAGCCTTTTATTGCTTTTGGATTTTGTCATAAGCTAATGAGCTTAAGTCTAAACCAATGGGCTTAGTAAACTCATCACATCTTCCCTCTGATTAGGGGTAATGAGAGTACTTTAAGTGTGAAGTCAGATTCTCACACTTAATTACCTTTGGTGTAGGATTAAGATCATTAACCTACTTGTGATTAATTAGATGTTTTTGTTGTTTTTGTTTAGTGTTAAGTAATGAGGTTAAGCCATAGTCAGGGATTAAACAGACACATTACACCATCCTAATAGAAGGATAATAGATGAGAATGTTTAAGCTGAGAAAAACTCCTCAACTTAATCCATGATTAGGGATTAAACTCATGACAAAACAAGCCTTTGATTAAGTGGATTTTATTGAATGATATGATGGTGAAATGTGTTTTATGATTTGTAAGACAACTTGAGGGGGACCTGTCCATTAACACTAGGGTTAGTCCTTCTTAACTAGTTAAGGAAGAATTAGAACCCTAATGCAAGGCCCAAGTTACAAGTGTAATGTCTTGATACTTATTAAGTGAATTGATTAAGAGATTTAAACACATTAAGGGTTTAACACTTAGTATTAAAGTTATACACTCCATCCTAAGAGAAGGATGCAGGCATAAACTTAATCACAAAGCCTTAAAGCCTTTAGGGTTTAGTCCCTGATTATGAGATGAGAAGAGAAGACTCAAAGAGAGACACAAAGGTAAAACTATGAGGGGGGGACTAATCAAAACCCTAATCATTGTCATGCTTGGTTGTTCCTAAGGTTTGTGAGGTTTTCAAGAGCAATCTTCAAAGAGAACCACCAGGAAGCAGATGAATAGGATCAAGAGAAGCAAAGTGACTTGCTTCATTCAAGAAGTCAAGTCACTTGAAGAAAGAAAGGGAAGAAGAAGAATGAGCAAGCTCAATCTCAAACACATATAGAAAATGCAGCAATGGATGCAAGAGAGATGAAAAGAAAAGTTATGAGAAGTGAAGGCAAATTCACTTCTCAAGTCACTTACCACCTGAAATGTTAGAAAGAAATGCAATGCAATGCAAAATGGGATGAAATGGTATGATGCTAAACAAAACCAGAAGCATGTTGATGATGATAATGATGCTATGGAGTGCTATAAACATGAGGCAAGGCATGAAGATGTTCATACAAGATCATGGATGCAAATGAGGCAAGCTTAGAAGCATGGATACACATGAAAAGTTAGGAAGCATACAAAGCATACAACATGGCAAATATGTAATGCAATGATCAAACATACTTTCTACATGTCTTATGATGTTAAATGAATCACATGAATGCTTGAAATGTCATGACAAGTCATATTATGCAAGATAATGCAAGAGGTATGCAAATGAAAGCCCAAATTAGGGTTTATGAATCAAACATCAAACAAAACCCAAAAACAGAAGCAAACCCTAAGACAAAAAATGGAAAATGCCATTCAAAGAAACCCTAAACCTATACTAAACCAATGTCCAAAGGGGGGCTCTCAACTCTTAACCAATCTCAAGTTATGATTTTTCTAAGTTATTAGGGTTTTTAGGGTTCCTAAACAAAAGAAATGCCAAGCAAATTGAAAATGAAGGAACAAATCATGGCCTTTTAATCCTAGAAACTACATGCTAAACACAAAACAATGCAAGAAGAACCAATGTCCAACTCCTCTTAGATAGGCAGAAATGAATTTTTGAACTTATGATCAAAATAATGCACCAAAAATGATTTAATTCAATGGAAAATTCTCAAAATGCATCAAGATCAAAAAAGAAATTTGGTTTGAAGGTTGGACAATGTTTCTAAATGTCTTAGAACATTTCATGAATTTTTTGGTGATTTTTAAATACCTAAAAGTATTTTTAATTAATTAATTTCCATTAATCAATTAAAAATAATCTTTTAAATATTTAAAAAATCTTTTTTAATGATAAAAAATAAAATAAAAATATTTTTGGGTCTTAAAAATTAATAAAACTTTTAAGAAAAAGTTTCATAATTTTTAAGACATTTTTGCTATTTTTAATAAATTAGGCAAATAAAATGAAAAGAAAATGAATTAAAATTAAATAAAAGGGAAAGTAATCAGAATGGAGGGATGAGATTGAGTCTGGATTTGAATCTGTTGACCACGCGCGTCATCCAAGGGTCCAGGTTGTTTCTGACTTAATTAATTAAATTATGGATTAATTATATTAAACACGTGGATTAGGGCTAATCAGAGAGATCCAGGCCACACACACACGCGGGAGGTCAACTGGTCAAAGGGATCGTACGCTCCAGATTCAAACTTGAGTTAATGACATGATTAGGGCACAAATTACTTTCAGGTGGCCGGAGAAGACTTCCGGTCGTCTTCTCCGGCCAGCATCTCCCCTGAAAATCCCCAAAACCCCAAAAAGCTAACTAAAATGAAATCCAAGAATTGGGAAATGATCTCCAACCATTCACGAATCAAAACCCTCTCTCAAAACAAATTTATACTTCCTAACTAAGCTGAATCGAAGAAAATAAGAACTAGGGCACGCAAGTTTCAGAAGCTAATTAAATACTCATTTCAAAGCCATTTCAAAAACTAAAAGCATATTCATGATCAGGAAGGCACAAAGAGCAAGTTTAGAACAAGAGAAATGATTTCTGGAAAAATATTTTTCAAGCTACCTGAGATTCGAAGCTTTCACTCTGATGACTTTCTGGCCACTTCTCCTTATGCAATCCACTCCACTTGATCCCCAGATGATGTTTGAATGCTCAAAAGGAATTTATGTTGGTTGGATGAGGAGTTTGACAAGCTTCTGCTCAAGCTCAGTCAGAAATGGCAATGGAGTTTCAGGCAGTTTCAGGTCATTGTGAATGGTTCTTTGTGATCAGGACAATGAATGGAGAAGGTCTGTGGTGTTTGTTTGTATGTTTGTGTGCTGTGGAAAGAGTTTCGAATGAAACTGAAAGTTGAGGTGAGAAATGGCAGTGGGGTGTTCTTGCTTGTTTCAGGCCTGGCTCTTGGTGGTTTGGGGTCTATAAAGTGTGTTGAGTTGATCTATGGAAATGGTTTTTATGTTTGCAAGCTGAGAAAACAAATTCGAAAGAAGATGCAAGATGGAGTGTTTTGGTGTATGTGATCATATGAAGTGTTTCAGCTTGGCCTCTTGATACCTTTTGCTTGCCAAATGATATTGTATTTTAATCCTATAGGTCAGATGATGTGACCTGGCCTATAGTGATTGGTAAGTTTGCTTTTGCTCAAAAGTCAAATTTTGTGTAAGGAAAGTATGGCTCATGATCTAGGCAAGTACAAGCATGGGGCTGCGCAGCAAGGGTGAGGGGAAAGGCTAGCCAAAGTCAGCAGCCAATGTCACAAGTTGTAGGAAGTGAAATGAGTGGTTTTGCAACTTGTTACACCTTTGGTTCACATGTGATTTCTTTGGCCAACCAAACATAAACCATGGGCATTCTTGGTCCAATTCTGACTTTTAAGGCCTAAGGAATGTTTGTGTCATGGTTTGAAATGAATTAGAGGTTTCAATTGGCTTTAGTTCATGATCTTGTAAAATTCTCATTTGAAGCATGCCTTGAAAATCAATGATTTTAGCCAACTTTGCCACACCATAACTTTTGATCCAAGAAGAGTTTGATCATGTTCTTGTACTTTTTGAAAAGGGAAAGATGAGATCTACAACTTTCATGACCAAAGTTTTTCCATTTGAAGCATTTTTGGATCAAGAATCAAGGCTTGAAAAATGACCTAAAATGAAGCATTCTTGAAAAGTCAACTATGCCCAAAAAGTCAACATTTGCAAAACTTCCAAATTCTTGATTTCTATGAACTTCAACCTTCTTCCATGATCAAATAAAGATCATATACACTCAAAATGATGAAGATCACCCATTGGTTGGGTCATTGGGGGCCTCAGATGCCCTGATTTTACACTGACTTGTCTGAAAAGTCAACTCTTGATCAGATGACTTCCCCATGGAATTTCTTCATGAAAATTGATATGCATACTCCCTATACCCTATAGAGACCAATGGAAACAAGAATGACCAAAAAAATTGGAGTTATGGCCTCTGAAACCAAAACCCTAATTTTAGGCCAACTGTGCAGTCAAACTTGGCTCTGCATCCATCCAAACCCTAGTTCCTGTGATTCTTTTGAAATCTTGACTTTGAGAAGATGTAATATGATACTTGAACACATATGGATCCCTTTGAAGTGATTGGTGGCCTTTGGAGTGGCTCAAGATGCCCTTGGATTGCTCAGATCACAAACCCTAAGTGCAGATGACTTAGAAACTATCCAATGAATCAAAAATGAGATATGAGATGTTATGATTGTGCTTATGCATATGAGAATGATCACAAGCCATGGTGTGAATGGGTGAGGGAAAATTTGGGGTGTTTACAGCTGCCCCTATTCAAACATGAGTTAGCTGTGCAGGTTGTAAGCAACGGCTTAACAGGCAAACAAGATAACTTGTGGTTGAATACCAAAGACAATCCAAAATTTGCACTCACAGAATGAAGGAGAAAAGGGATATAGATTGTAAAGGAAAATAAAGTATATTGTAAGGTGGGAAACAACGCAATGACGGGGACGGCCGACATGCTGGGGATAAAAGGTAAAGCCAAGACGGGGACGGCCGACTAGCTGGGGAATGTCAAAATGTGATGGGGACGGCCATCAGGATAAAGCTGTAAAATTTTCTGGGAGCTAATGAAACATGACGGGGACGGCCATCAAGTTCACAAAGTAAAGTAACCAACGATGGGGACGGCCATCGGGCTAAAAAGGAAAAGGGACCACGACGGGGACGGCCATCGGGTTAAAGAATAAATGAAATAAACAGATGATGGGGTACGGCCATCAAAGGTGAAGGACGATCACCTAGCAGGGTACGGCTGCTCTGTTGGGAATAAAAGAAATATGATGGGGACGGCCATCAAAGGTGGAGGACGACCACCTGGCAGGGTACGGCTGCCGAAAATATCAACGATGGGGACGGCCATCGGATAAAAGGTCAACGATGGGGACGGCCATCGGACGAGCATGATGGAGGACGACCATCAAGAAGTGGAGGACGACCACTCAGCAGGGTACGGCTGCTCTCGAGGTTTCTCATGACATAGGACGAATGTCAGACAACCGAAATCGGCAATGGGGACGGCCATTGGATAGGGTGATGAAGGACGATCATCAAAAGGTGGAGAACGACCACCTAGCAGGGGACGGATGCTAAAAACAACGATGGGGACGGCCATCGGATGAGCATGATGGAGGACGACCATCAAGAAGTGGAGGACGACCACTCAGCAGGGGACGGCTGCTCTCAGGGTTTATCATAACACAGGACGAGTGTCAGATAAGAAGGAAAATTTGTTTTGTTATCTACTGGGGAATAGTAAACACGGACGAGTGTTCACATCCAAGAAACAAAGGGTATGAGTGTTTGGTATTGTGTATAGATTAAAGATGCAGACGAGCATCCTTAAGACTACGATACGGACGAGTATCGGGTAGAAACAAACTGACACATGTTCAGAGATGATGATACGGACGAGTATCAACTGGTTAACAAGGAACACGGACGAGTGTTGAATCTGATGGTTCTTCTGGAGGAATAGTAGACACGGACGAGCATCTATATTCAAGAAGACACAAGTGTTTGACACGGTGTATGGATTAAAGATGCGGACGAGCATCCTTAAGACTAAGATACGGACAAGTATCTTGTAGAAACAAACATTAGACGCAATGTTCTGAGATGATGGTACGGACGAGTACCAACTAGTTAACAAAGAACAAGGACTACTGTCGAATCTGTGGGGATATAGATGGTGTATATTAGATACGGACGAGTATCTGTGTAAGTGTACCATGAGTAGTGAGTATTGTATTGTATAGATGAGTGTTTTAAATTGCTGGGGAGAGTGACACGGACGAGTGTCAAGAGAAGGAGGTGTAATAATATCAACAAGTATATGAATTGTAGAAGTGTAAGCGACTGCGCTGGGGATATGACACGGACGGGTGTCAAAAAAAAGTGTGTAAGTATATGTGAGTGCAAAGAGGATGTCCTTGGCTTTCTGCTGGTAGTTTGACACGGACGGGCGTCAGGAAGTATCTGTAATACGGGTAATTTTGTTGTAAAGAGTGTCCAGGCGACTTTACTGGGGAAAGATGGTACGGACAGGTATCAAAAGAAGATATATATTGGTGTTTGATGATTTGTGAGGCAACTGCTCTTGCTGGTAACTCTGGTGGGGATTTTTCTTCTGTATGTTGATGAACTGTTATTATCCACAAGTGTTAATTCAGAACATGGCTTATGATTATGCTATGCGTTTGACTTTTGTCGTAATGCTCCGTATTAGACGGAATGCTACGCTCTGAGGGGATAATATGATGCAAATGCCATGATTATGCAAATGTATCAAACCGGGATTCGGATCCCGTTGTTGCGAAGATCTCTGGCTGATCTGTTTGAAATGGACCTCCCAGCTGGGGATGAGATCATTGGTAGATCTAATAAGATGATATTTGCTTGGGGAATACAAGTCACTGATTGACATATCCTTGTAATATGGGACCCAGCTGAGGTTTGTAGAGGCTTTCTTCAC
Source organism: Lathyrus aphaca (assembly GCA_963966055.1). Taxonomy (NCBI): domain Eukaryota; kingdom Viridiplantae; phylum Streptophyta; class Magnoliopsida; order Fabales; family Fabaceae; genus Lathyrus; species Lathyrus aphaca. The sequence goes on from OZ014521.1 coordinate 498,681,628, forward strand.
TCTGTTGTGATCTTCTATGCGCTGCTCTTCTGGATAGAGGCTGGAACTCTGTGGGGAGATGATTCCCTAACTCCTGTATCTTACTGAAAGAAGAATGATTGGTACTATGGCTGGGGAATTATGAGAGGCAACTCAGCTGGGGAGAGCAACAAGAGGCAACATCAGCTGGGGATAGAGCATTTCAGATGCTGAGATCTTTTGTTGATTTGCCAGCTTGCTGGGATGAAGCTTACATGCCCCAAGTTGCGTCCTGTATACCTGCGATCCTGCAAAGATAAGGAGACGCACAAAAGGTCCCGAGGTATCCCTTACTGGATTCCGTCATAGGAGTTAAGTACTTTCGAAAGTAAGTATATTACCTGTAAGCATGTGTTTTATTATTATTATTTTTGGGAGAAAAGCATCTGTACTTATGCAATTGATTTTTTAGAGACACCAGACATCCTTTGCAAATAAAAATATACAAAACGAAACATGACTGAAAAATCTGATTTTATTAATTCATGTGCCCTGAATTGGCAAGACACAGTCAAAGAAACATATCTCCTGAAATGAGGAGATTGTTACAAATTGAGAAACAAAGTGCTGGCAGTGTTGATGACGCTTTAAGGAGCTTCCTCTTCTGCTATGACTCGTATGACAATGACGTTCTTCTCGTCTCGCTTTCTGAAAAGGCTGATTCTGACTGAAGCTTGACTCTGTTGAAGCCTTCCAAGTTGTAAGTGATACAGACGAATTCAGAATGCAGTTGTTCGCTTATTCCCTTATTTTGCATGGATCGCCCTTTCGGGTTTTCAATCCATCGGGATACCCATTTTTGCCTGAGCTGTCCAATGCGGCTTTTCAACTCAGCGGGTGTGCATTTTTCATTTATTTCCCTTATTTTTGCCCGAGTCTCTTATTCTGTTTTTGACTCGCCGGGATGCCCTATTTTTGCCTGGACTTTCATTCTGTTTTTATGTCCAGCGGGTCATTTTTATGCGAAGTATTTTTTAACTGCATCTGAATTCACAGGGGACGGAAAATCTTCACCATCCATGGTGCTGAGCATCAGCGCTCCACCAGAGAAGACTTTCTTTACCACGAATGGTCCTTCATAATTCGGAGTCCATTTGCCCCTGTGGTCTGTATGAGGAGGGAGGATTCTCTTCAGCACAAGATCTCCCACTTGGTACTCTCGGTGCCTGACTTTCTGATCGAAGGCTTTCTTCATTCTCTTCTGATACAACTGCCCATGACAGATTGCAGCCAATCTTTTCTCTTCGATCAGACTCAGTTGTTCGTATCGGGACCTAACCCATTCTGCTTCTCTCAGCTTAACATCCATCAATACCCGTAGGGAGGGTAATTCAACTTCAACTGGTAGGACTGCTTCCATACCATACACAAGCTGATACGGTGTTGCCCCAGTGGATGTTCTGATTGACGTGCGGTACCCATGCAAGGCAAACGGTAGCATTTCATGCCAGTCTTTGTAAGTGACTACCATCTTCTGCACAATCTTCTTGATATTTTTATTTGCCGCCTCAACAGCGCCATTCATCTTTGGCCTGTAAGGAGAAGAATTGTGGTGTTGGATCTTGAAGTCCCGGCACAGTTCTGCCATCATTTTATTGTTTAGATTGGAACCATTATCAGTAATGATTCGCTCGGGCACTCCATATCGACAGATGATATCTCTCTTCAGAAATCTGGCTACCACTTGTCTTGTGACGTTTGCATATGAGGCTGCTTCAACCCACTTGGTGAAATAGTCAATGGCGACCAAGATGAATCTGTGGCCATTTGAAGCAGTCGGCTCAATCTTGCCAATCATATCGATGCCCCACATAGCAAAGGGCCAGGGTGAAGACATGATGTTCAGAGGATTGGGAGGCACATGCACCTTATCTGCATAGATCTGGCATTTGTGGCATTTTCTGGCGTAAGCACAACAGTCTGCATCCATTGTGATCCAGTAATAGCCTGATCTTAACAACTTCTTAGCCATGGCATGCCCTCCGGCATGGGTACCAAACGATCCTTCGTGCACTTCATGCATCAACAACCCTGCTTCCGTCTTGTCAACACATCTGAGGAGTACCATATCAAAGTTCCTTTTGTATAAAGATCCATCAGTGTTCAGAAAGAAACTACCAGCAAGCCTTCTCAAAGTCTTCTTATCATTGGAAGATGCCCCAGGTGGGTATGTCCGATCCTCCAAGAAGCATTTAATGTCATGGAACCAAGGCCTATCATCTTTGACAACTTCTGCTGCGAACACATATGCTGGTTTATCGAGTCTGGACACTGAAATCTGAGGTACAAAGTTAGCAGCTTGAACTTTGATCATGGACGAAATGGTAGCCAAGGCATCTGCAAACTGATTCTCGTCCCGAGGGATATACTCAAGCTTGACTGTTGTGAAAAAAGTCAATAACCTTCTTGTATAATCCCTGTAAGGTATCAGATGATCCTGGTGGGTGTACCATTTTCCGTTGGTGTGATTGACTACCAAAGCTGAATCTCCGAATACGGTCAACGTCTTGATCCTGAGGTCGATGGCTTCCTCAAGACCCATAATGCAAGCTTCGTATTCAGCTTCGTTGTTAGTGCAGTTGAAAGTGAGTTTTGCCGAGAATGGCATGTGAACTCCTTTAGGCGTAATGAGTACTGCACCAATACCACGACCATTCAGGTTAACAGCCCCATCAAACATCATAGTCCATTCTTCTCCTGGGTCAGGCCCTTCAGTGTGAACGGGCTCCTCATGATCTTTTGATTTAATGAACATGATGTCTTCATCAAGGAAGTCAAATCTCATAGGCTGGTAGTCATCAATGGGTTGCTCAGCAAGATATTCAGACAATACACTGCCCTTGATGGCTTTCTGAGAAGTGTACTGGATGTCATATTCTTTAAGAATCATTTGCCATCTTGCAACCCGTCCGGTAAGAGCTGGCTTCTCAAATATGTACTTGACCGGGTCCATCTTCGAGATCAACAAGGTAGTGTGGGTCAACATATACTGTCTCAGTCGGCGAGCAGCCCACGCTAAAGCACAGCAAGTTTTCTCGAGCAGTGAATAACGTTGTTCACAGTCGGTAAACTTTTTGCTTAGTTAGTATATTGCATACTCTTTTCGACCAGACTCGTCATGCTGGCCCAGCACACACCCCATTGACTCTTCTAATACTGTCAAGTACATTATCAGAGGTCTTCCTTCAACTTTTGGCATGAGGATTGGAGGTTCTTGAAGATACTCCTTGATCTTGTCAAAAGCCTTCTGGCAATCTTCGTTCCACCTGACCGTTTGTTCTTTTCTTAACAGCTTGAACAAGGGTTCATAGGTTGCTGTGAGGTGAGATATGAACCTTGAAATGTAGTTCAATCGACCTAAGAACCCTCGAACTTCTTTCTCAGTCCTCGGTGCAGGCATCTCTTGAATAGCTTTGACTTTATCAGGGTCAACTTCAATCCCTTTCTTGCTTACAATAAAGCCCAGCAGCTTACCGGATCGCACCCCGAATGTGCATTTGTTAGGGTTCAACTTCAGTTGGTACTTCCTCAGACGCTTGAATAACTTGAGCAGATTCACCAGGTGGTCTTCCTCTATAAGGGACTTGGCGATCATATCATCCACATAACATTCTATTTCTTTATGGATCATATCGTGGAATAGTGTCACCATAGCCCGCTGATATGTTGCACCAGCATTCTTCAATCCGAATGGCATCACTTTGTAGCAGAACGTGCCCCAGGGTGTGATGAAGGTTGTCTTCTCCATGTCTTCAGGTGACATCTTGATCTGGTTGTATCCTGAAAATCCATCCATGAAGGAGAATACCGAGAACTGAGCTGTGTTATCCACCAATACATCAATGTGAGGTAATGGGAAGTCGTCTTTCGGGCTGGCTCTGTTCAGATCCCGGTAGTCAACACACATCCTTACTTTGCCGTCTTTCTTAGGCACAGGTACTATGTTAGCAACCCACGGCGGATAGCTAGTCACAGCAAGGAACCCGGCGTCCCATTGCTTTTGTACCTCCTCTTTGATTTTCATAGCCATGTCTGGACGAGTACGGCGCAGTTTCTGTTTAACCGGTGGGCACTCTTCTCTCAAAGGCAGCTTGTGCACGACAATATCGGTATCCAACCCTGGCATATCTTGGTAAGACCAAGCAAACACGTCCACATACTCTTGAAGCAGGTCAATCAGTTGTCTCTTTACCGAGTCTTGTAGGCAGGCCCCGATTCTAACTTCTTTCACGTTTTCCTCTGTACCAAGATTAATCTCTTCAACCTCCTCCTGGTGAGGGGTAATAACCTTTTCCTCCTGTCTCAACAACCTGGCTAGCTCTTCAGGAAGCTCATATTCTTCTTCAACCCCTTCATCAGCTTGATTGATTGGATTGTCAAAGTCATACGATGTCATAGCCGTGCTGTTGTCGGTGCTGTCTGGAAGGCACTCTCTGCAAGGGTTAAGTTTGTTCATTTTAGTGATCTGATTTTAGTCTTATTTAGAAAGGTGAAATGAAGTTGTCATTTTGAAAACACCGCCATTTATTTTTTGTACAAAAAGAAAAATGGAAAAAACAGTGAGCAGAAAAGAAAAAAGACTCGTTTGCAAAAAGATGTATGATATTTCATTAATTGATCTTGTTTGCACAAAAAGTACAGATGGCCCGATTACAAAATGAGTCTTGTCATATTAGGCAAGATGCAAGACTTTGATGCATGCTTATAAAAATACAGGAAATAATAATTACTCTGATCGAGTAACTCTTATAATTTCCTGGGAAGACCAGTTCGAGATACTGCTCCCCGGGATCTTTGGACGAATCCAGCTTTCCAGGTTGCGCTCCTCTTCCAGCTCGTCTTCCAAACAGTTGATAGCATCAGGGGTAAGCATCCCCCCACTCACAAAGTTGGGCTCTTTCGCAGCCGCTGTTTGATCTTGTTGAGTTGGTTTGTAACCCAGCCCAAATATGTCTTCTTTCTTCTCCACCGATAACAATTTGCCCCAGCCTTGGGCAGTTCCTTCCTCAACAACCTTCCGGGCTTGTTGGTATGATGACATTGGAGTACCAGATACAGCAGATGCCTCATTTACATTCAAAGCTTCAAACCCCTGGCTCATTGTTTCATGGATCTCCCCATCCATTTCAATGTACTTATAGGTTGCCAGGTGGCTGACAAAAATGTCCTCCTCTCCACAGATTGTGACAACTTGGCCTTCCCACTCAAATTTTAACTTTTGGTGAAGGGTAGACGTTATTGCGCCAGCGGCGTGAATCCAGGGTCTACCCAACAAACAGCTGTAGGCGGGCTGAATGTCCATCACATAAAAGATAGTTTTAAAGGTCTGTGGGCCAATTGTCACAGGTAGCTCAATCTCTCCCAGAACCGATCTCTTAGAGCCATCAAAAGCTCTTACCACCAGGTTGCTGGGTCTCAACGCCAATCCATCATATTCTAACTTCACCAGAGCCTTCTTTGGTAAGACGTTAAGGGACGACCCCGTGTCTACCAGTACATGAGAAAGGACTGCTCCTTTGCATTCCATGGTGATGTGCAAGGCTTTGTTGTGGTTGCGGCCATCCGCTGTCAAGTCAGTATTGGTGAACCCTAGCCCATTGCTAGCAGTAACATTTCCAACCACGGTCTCCAACTGGTTGACAGTGATCTCTTCAGGCACGTAAGCTGCGTGCAAGACCTTGAGTAGTGCATTCCGATGGGCTTCGGAACACATCAGCAGTGAGAGGATGGAGATCTTGGATGGCGTTTGGTGAAGTTGATCCACAATTTTGTAATCACTCTTTTTGATGATTCTCATAAACTCATCAACTTCTTGATCGAACGGCGTCTTCAAGGCTTCTTTAACAGCTTGATCTTCCTGCACCGGGCTCTTTCCTTTTGCCTTGGCAGCAGCTTCTGCTTCGGCAGTAGGTCTTTGAATTGGTGGAGCAAAGAGACGTCCGCTTCAAGTGAAGCCTCCGCCTCCACCCACATTGTCAATTTGTGGTGCAGGGGTTGATGATTCAAGAGTGATTCTTTTTCCTTCGCAGTACACGTCAGAGCCATAGTGCCAAGGGATGGCCCTATTGCTTTCATATGGTACTGGTCCAGGCACCGTGACAGTGACTGGACTGATTGCTGCTGCTGAAGGGACTGTAATTGTTTGTGGATCATAAAAGATTGTAACTGGTGCTCTGGTGGGAGCAACACCTTCTGAATGGTAGGCAGAGTTGTTCTCAGGATCATAAAATATTGTGACAGTAGAGACATCTTCATGATTTGTTGCTGGAGTTGTAGGAGACAATGGTGGAAGAATGGATGTTGTCGTTGTAGGAGCTTCATAACGGAGTGATGCTGAAGTTGTAGCAGGAAGATTTGTTGAAAACTGACCAGTTGAGATAATAGATGAAGTACTTGTTGATGAAACCGAAGAATTGTCAGGAACAATGGTTGTTGCAGTTGTAGGAGGTTCTGAAACTGCTGCTGATGATATTGCTGGATTTGTTGGAAATGATGTGGTGATCTGAAGCTGGCCACTCTGAATAAGGCCGTCTATGCCATTCCTCAAATTATCGCACCCATTTACAAAGATATTGCAGTAAGCACAACCCAACTCACACCCCGGGAACATCTGACATTCCAAGAGCTGAGCTTTGATTTCCACCAACGGTGTCCTGATCTGTCCCACACTGGTTATTAAATAAGACGGATGTCTTCTTCAATGGCGTTAATTCTAGGACCACCGTGGTTTGGCATAGGATTTTTGTTGACATTGGGTGGTGGTGCGAAATTCAGAGCCTTGGAGTCCACCAGGTCTTGTACCTTCATATGCAGAGCCCTGCACTTTTCTGTACTGTGGCCAGGTGCGTTTGAATGAAAAGCACACCTAGCATTGGAGTCATAGTTCCTGGGTAGGCTGTTGGGATCTGGAGGTGCCAGCGTCCTTAGCTCAACTAGGTTGAGTTTCAGGAGTTGTGGCAGCAGGGTAGCATATGGCATAGGGATCGGATCGATCACTCTGTTAGCTTGAGAAGGCCTCTGCTGAAATGGCCTTTGTTGACTGTTGTTGTTGGTGTTGCTGTTGTTGTAATTCCTTGGAGGATACTGACTTTGCTGGTGGTACTGAGGTTGCGGCTGATAGTTTTGCTGTGGGGGTTGATAGACGGGTTGAGGATGAGCTGGAGCAGGAATGGTGACTGCTGCTATTGACCTGTGAACATATTGGGGCCTGCCCCTGTTGGTGTGGATGGCATTGGTCTCGCCAGTTCTTCTTGGGCCTGCAAAAGGCTTTCTTGTACTACTGGACGAGCTTGCACCATTGTCTGAGATCTTTCCCATTTTTAACAAGCTTTCAATTCTCTCCCCGGCTATGACAACATCTGCAAAGCTAGTGGAAGAGAAAGCAGCCAGCCTGTCAATATAAGTTCCCTGAAGGGTGTTCATGAACATATCTGCCATTTCCCGTTCAGACATAGGTGGTTGAACAGCTGCAGCCAGTTGCCTCCATCTCTGTGCATATTCTCGGAAACTTTCCCTTGACGACTGTGACATTCCCATTAGGAGGGTCCTGTTGGGTGCCATGTCTAAGTTATACTGATACTGTCTGATGAAGGCCTCTGCCAGGTCCTTCCAGCATCTAATAGTTGCCCTCGTCAAGTGAGAGTACCATTCTCTTGACGCTCCAGTTAAGCTGTCTTCGAAATAGAACATCCACAATTTCTCGTCCATGGTATAAGCTTTTAATCTCCCGAGAAAAGATTGTAGATGGGTTCGAGGACAAGAAGTCCCATTATACTTTTCAAAACATGGAGGCTTAAACTTGTGGGGAATCCTAACCCCGTCTACCAAGCCCATATCCATGACATCGAAGCCCAAAGAGTTTTGAGATTCTAAGGACCTCAACTTCTCAGCTATCTCATCCAATCTCCTATCATAAGCTTCTTCCCCAGCACCCATTACTGTGAACTGGTCTTCTTGAGGGTCTTCCTGTAATACCCTCCCTGCTGTGGCAGTCCCTTGTATATTGACAGGGATGTTGGCCTCTGGATGGAGATGGGGTCCAAAAACTGGGGGATTGACATGAGGTTGGACCCTCTCGTTGTTACTTGTGCCAGCAGTTCCCACATGGGGCTCTTCTTGATTCTGCCTTTCCACCATGGCTCTCAATCTTTCCTGGCTCTGAGCCATGTTGTTCATAACTTCCATAAACTGAGTCATTTGATTCCTCATTTCTAGCCTTTCATTTGCCATTTGATTTCTGACCTCAGTAAGGTCCTGCTGCATCTGATCCATCTGAATTCCCGGAAGGTTGTTTCGGGTTGGATAACGGTGCGGACGGTTGAGGGGAAATACCCGGCGCCTAGCAATAGTTCCTGATTTATCACAACAGAGGTTAGCAACAATAAAACAAAAACCTACAAAACAAACAAAGGGTTAGCATGCAATGCAGTTATGCTTATTTGTTCTCAAGGTATCCGGTTTGGCCTTCAGTTTTGACCCTTCCAGACCCTCGAAGATGCTGTCGTTGTTGCTTGATGAAAGCTCAGATGAAGCAAACTAACACAAATACATTACAGAAGGTGAAATAATACAACTTGTTCATTTTACAACACAAGCCCTCTAAGGGGTCAAAAATACAGTACAAGAAAATAAAAAAGTACATGGAAAGAAAGCAACAACAAACAAATGGTCAAACACCAAGACCAAACTCATCCTCACGAACTTCCTTGAGAAGTGCTTCGGTCACAGGATCAGCCGGACGCTCCGTGAGATTCCTGATGAGGAGATTCCGGGTTGCAATAGCTGCTGCCAGTTTCTTGTGCTGAGTTTGGTCCTTGGACCTCTTCACCCCTGCTTTGATCTTCAGCTCTGATATCTCCCTCTGGGCTGCTGCCAGGGCTTCTTGCTGTTCTTTTGCACTAGCTTCTAGTTGCTCCATCTTGTCTTGAACTCTCTTGTCTTCCAAGGTACGAGCCTCGGTGATCCTGACCCACCGGGCTTGGCTCTCCTTTAAATACAAGTCTGTCCTTGCTCTCCGGAACTGGGCTTCTTTACAAGCATTCTTCAGGATTTGCTCACCGGCCTTAGACTTTTTGATATAATCCCCAGACTTCTCAATCTTAGTCAAATGATCTATTCTCAATTTCTCCAATCTCTCAACCTCCCTCATACCTTCACTCCTCTCCCGGAGGGTCTTCTGCAAGGCCTGGGTTAGCTTCTCATTTCTTTCCTTCAAACTCTCATACTCCTCCAAACTGATAGTGGCAGGGGGTGGTGCTGAAGATGACTCAGGCATGTCTTCTATGGTAAAGGGCATCCCAGAGAATTGGGCCCTGGCACGGGACCACTCATAATATTGTGCTGATGCCACATTATTGCACTTCCCCAGAATGGTGACTCCCTTGGTTTGAATATTATCCCAGGCCCAGGCAGCCTGCCTAACAACAGCCAAACTAACCTTGTTCTCACAATAGAGAGTCTCAACCAAGTCCTGTGCCTTAGGAGTGTGGACCAGTGCATAGCCCAGTTGCCTTCTGAACAACAGAGGATTGTAATTGATACTGCCCTTAACTCCTACCAAAGGCACATTAGGAAAATGCCCACAGCTGGTGATGATATCCCTGCCCTTGGTGCCTTGAGTGCACCATCTGATATATGCTGAAGTTAGAACAGTGAGTCTCTTAGCCCAATTGCTCTGCTGATGAGGGTTTAGAAATGCATCTGTCCTGGGTAGATGCCTGAGAAGCCAAGTGTGAAACAATGGAGCACAACACCTCACTAACCTTCCCCTCTGTTTTTCATTCCTCTGATGCACTGAATAGTAAAGGTCCCCCAATAAAGTTGGCACTGGGTTCTTCAAGATGAACAGATGGATTGCATTCTTGCTAATGAATCGAGGCTCATCTGCAAACAATACAATTCCATATATACTCAAAGCCAACAAGGCACAGACAGCTTTCCACTCTCCTAAAGAAACTTTCAGGACAGCTTGAGAAATTAAGAAGTCCAAATGAAAACTAGGGATTCCAGCTTTAGAGGTCATATGTTGTTCAATCAAAACATGTTCCAGATGCAAGGCTTTTGCTACTTCTCCATTAGCAGGAAAGACCATCTCAGGGTTGAAAGGGATTCCACCCCTGATGGGCAAACCAACCAATGCTGAGTATTCTTCTAAAAGAGGGCCCAATTGAAAGTCTTGAAAAGTAAAACATCTTAGTGGAGGATCATAAAACTGAATGCAGGTGTGGATCAGGCTTCTTTGTGATGGGTCCAGATCCATAACCATATCAAGTATATCTCCATAGCTTTCCCTGAACAATGGTATGTGATATGGAGTGATCAGGGTTTGAATCCTCCTGATATCTGATAGCTCTGGCTGGAAGAAGTGATAGGTGATGTTGCTCTTTTTAGGGGCCATGATGCTGAAGACTGAGTAGAGACAGGTGCTGATGATAATACTGAAGAAGTGGGCCACTGACTGGCTGGTGCAGGTGATAGCTGAAGCAGATAGCTAAACTGAAGCAGGTACTGGTGAAGATGGGCCAATACTGAAGATGGGGTCAAAACTGGCCAAAAATAAAGATGGATACCCTGAAACACGAATAAGCAAATGTCAATATGATGCAATGAGTATGTATGCAAATGAAATGCAAGGGTCTGTGACTGAGCTGGATCTGATCAAAATGCCTTGATATAGGTCCAGGTGTGTTCAAGAATTCCAGATGGAGGTCTATAAATCCAGTAACCAAGGTAGGGGGACTCAAATAAAGAGCCACAAGTCCAGGGTTTAGAATCACAAGAAATGTCCAACATGGAGTACTCTTAACAAACAAAGTAACAGGGTATTCTGAGGTCAAGGTACCTGCAAACCTGTAAACAGCCCAACCCCCTCACAGGTGGTGTTCTAGAACAAGGATCCTCAGACTTGGATCAGTTATGAGAAGTGTAAACACTTCCAACCCGGAGGTACAGTGTTTACAATAACCATAACAATTCCTCCTCTAATTCACCTCAGTTTCTGAAGGTCAATACTAAAGGTCATCCAGACTTAGCAGGCTTCCCAGATAGCCCTAGCATTGCAGGAAATCTGCAACACAGAGTTCTCAAGAAGAAACCCATATCTGAACCGTGTTTCATATTCCCGCACCAGACCGAAATGGAATGGGAAAGAATATGATTCACTCTAGCCTAGGTGTCACTCAGGTCCCAGGTATAGGACCTTAACTCTCAATAGAACCCCACCCACCAAAGGAAAACCAGATCCAGCCAGCAGTACAGTACAACAGTATGATAATATGCAAAGCTATAAAGAAAGCAGTAAACAAACTATACATAAAGCAAAATAAATACAAGCACAAATAAGCACATAACACCCCAGTAAACACAAATCAATCAAGCGCTAGGAGGAACCCACAAAAAGAACCAGAAGCCCTGGTTGCAATATAAGGGTCCCCAGCAGAGTCGCCAAGCTGTCGCTCCCGACAAATGAAACCGATCAGATGAAGGTACAGACGCGAACGGTCGGCGAAGGGAACAGTGAGAACACACAGCCGTGAACTTACTGGAGAATGAATAGAGTCGCCAGCTAGGCATTTTTATCCCGGAGGAAAGGCAATGCTGCGTAGACCTAGAAAGATATGGATAAGACGGTTGCGAACCAGAGAGACTGAGAAAGGGGGTTGGTTACAACCTGGGAAGGTATTAGCACCCAGATTGTCCGTCGTACTCGACGGGATCCACGCTTGAAAGATTTGTGTTTTAAAGGGGTAATGTCAGTGCAATTTGTGTGTAAAAGAGCTGGAAAACACAATGTACAGGTGTCATTGTATAGTGTATAAGTGATATGAAGTATGAAAGTGTCTGTGTGAGGAAGGAGTGAAATGCTAAAGATCATGAGGCTAAAGAATAAAGCTAGGAGGAGGGGGAATATACAGAGACTTTTGTTCAATAACTGTTAAGTTATGCCTACGTATCCTCTCGTGCAATGAGGAAGTCAGAACACCGTAGTTCGACCCAAAGAGACTGAAAGATGAATTGACTTGTGAACTGCTTACTTGCCTATGCTCAAGTGTATGACCTGTCTGGCTCAGGTGCAAACTGTCTTGCATTAGACGGAAGAAGCAAGTTCTCGTTTATGAGTGAATGAGATGAGAAAAGAATCCCGGAGGAGACGATTATTGTTTGTTTTTTGAGTTTTCAGCCTTTTATTGCTTTTGGATTTTGTCATAAGCTAATGAGCTTAAGTCTAAACCAATGGGCTTAGTAAACTCATCACATCTTCCCTCTGATTAGGGGTACTGAGAGTACTTTAAGTGTGAAGTCAGATTCTCACACTTAATTACCTTTGGTGTAGGATTAAGATCATTAACCTACTTGTGATTAATTAGATGTTTTTGTTGTTTTTGTTTAGTGTTAAGTAATGAGGTTAAGCCATAGTCAGGGATTAAACAGACACATTACACCATCCTAATAGAAGGATAATAGATGAGAATGTTTAAGCTGAGAAAAACTCCTCAACTTAATCCATGATTAGGGATTAAACTCATGACAAAACAAGCCTTTGATTAAGTGGATTTTATTGAATGATATGATGGTGAAATGTGTTTTATGATTTGTAAGACAACTTGAGGGGGACCTGTCCATTAACACTAGGGTTAGTCCTTCTTAACCAGTTAAGGAAGAATTAGAACCCTAATGCAAGGCCCAAGTTACAAGTGTAATGTCTTGATACTTATTAAGTGAATTGATTAAGAGATTTAAACACATTAAGGGTTTAACACTTAGGATTAAAGTTATACACTCCATCCTAAGAGAAGGATGCAGGCATAAACTTAATCACAAAGCCTTAAAGCCTTTAGGGTTTAGTCCCTGATTATGAGATGAGAAGAGAAGACTCAAAGAGAGACACAAAGGTAAAACTATGAGGGGGGGACTAATCAAAACCCTAATCATTGTCATGCTTGGTTGTTCCTAAGGTTTGTGAGGTTTTCAAGAGCAATCTTCAAAGAGAACCACCAGGAAGCAGATGAACAGGATCAAGAGAAGCAAAGTGACTTGCTTCATTCAAGAAGTCAAGTCACTTGAAGAAAGAAAGGGAAGAAGAAGAATGAGCAAGCTCAATCTCAAACACATATAGAAAATGCAGCAATGGATGCAAGAGAGATGAAAAGAAAATTTATGAGAAGTGAAGGCAAATTCACTTCTCAAGTCACTTACCACCTGAAATGTTAGAAAGAAATGCAATGCAATGCAAAATGGGATGAAATGGTATGATGCTAAACAAAACCAGAAGCATGTTGATGATGATAATGATGCTATGGAGTGCTATAAACATGAGGCAAGGCATGAAGATGTTCATACAAGATCATGGATGCAAATGAGGCAAGCTTAGAAGCATGGATACACATGAAAAGTTAGGAAGCATACAAAGCATACAACATGGCAAATATGTAATGCAATGATCAAACATACTTTCTACATGTCTTATGATGTTAAATGAATCACATGAATGCTTGAAATGTCATGACAAGTCATATTATGCAAGATAATGCAAGAGGTATGCAAATGAAAGCCCAAATTAGGGTTTATGAATCAAACATCAAACAAAACCCAAAAACAGAAGCAAACCCTAAGACAAAAAATGGAAAATGCCATTCAAAGAAACCCTAAACCTATACTAAACCAATGTCCAAAGGGGGGCTCTCAACTCTTAACCAATCTCAAGTTATGATTTTTCTAAGTTATTAGGGTTTTTAGGGTTCCTAAACAAAAGAAATGCCAAGCAAATTGAAAATGAAGGAACAAATCATGGCCTTTTAATCCTAGAAACTACATGCTAAACACAAAACAATGCAAGAAGAACCAATGTCCAACTCCTCTTAGATAGGCAGAAATGAATTTTTGAACTTATGATCAAAATAATGCACCAAAAATGATTTAATTCAATGGAAAATTCTCAAAATGCATCAAGATCAAAAAAGAAATTTGGTTTGAAGGTTGGACAATGTTTCTAAATGTCTTAGAACATTTCATGAATTTTTTGGTGATTTTTAAATACCTAAAAGTATTTTTAATTAATTAATTTCCATTAATCAATTAAAAATAATCTTTTAAATATTTAAAAAATCTTTTTTAATGATAAAAAATAAAATAAAAATATTTTTGGGTCTTAAAAATTAATAAAACTTTTAAGAAAAAGTTTCATAATTTTTAAGACATTTTTGCTATTTTTAATAAATTAGGCAAATAAAATGAAAAGAAAATGAATTAAAATTAAATAAAAGGGAAAGTAATCAGAATGGAGGGATGAGATTGAGTCTGGATTTGAATCTGTTGACCACGCGCGTCATCCAAGGGTCCAGGTTGTTTCTGACTTAATTAATTAAATTATGGATTAATTATATTAAACACGTGGATTAGGGCTAATCAGAGAGATCCAGGCCACACACACACGCGGGAGGTCAACTGGTCAAAGGGATCGTACGCTCCAGATTCAAACTTGAGTTAATGACATGATTAGGGCACAAATTACTTTCAGGTGGCCGGAGAAGACTTCCGGTCGTCTTCTCCGGCCAGCATCTCCCCTGAAAATCCCCAAAACCCCAAAAAGCTAACTAAAATGAAATCCAAGAATTGGGAAATGATCTCCAACCATTCACGAATCAAAACCCTCTCTCAAAACAAATTTATACTTCCTAACTAAGCTGAATCGAAGAAAATAAGAACTAGGGCACGCAAGTTTCAGAAGCTAATTAAATACTCATTTCAAAGCCATTTCAAAAACTAAAAGCATATTCATGATCAGGAAGGCACAAAGAGCAAGTTTAGAACAAGAGAAATGATTTCTGGAAAAATATTTTTCAAGCTACCTGAGATTCGAAGCTTTCACTCTGATGACTTTCTGGCCACTTCTCCTTGTGCAATCCACTCCACTTGATCCCCAGATGATGTTTGAATGCTCAAAAGGAATTTATGTTGGTTGGATGAGGAGTTTGACAAGCTTCTGCTCAAGCTCAGTCAGAAATGGAAATGGAGTTTCAGGCAGTTTCAGGTCATTGTGAATGGTTCTTTGTGATCAGGACAATGAATGGAGAAGGTCTGTGGTGTTTGTTTGTATGTTTGTGTGCTGTGGAAAGAGTTTCGAATGAAACTGCAAGTTGAGGTGAGAAATCGCAGTGGGGTGTTCTTGCTTGTTTCAGGCCTGGCTCTTGGTGGTTTGGGGTCTATAAAGTGTGTTGAGTTGATCTATGGAAATGGTTTTTATGTTTGCAAGCTGAGAAAACAAATTCGAAAGAAGATGCAAGATGGAGTGTTTTGGTGTATGTGATCATATGAAGTGTTTCAGCTTGGCCTCTTGATACCTTTTTCTTGCCAAATGATATTGTATTTTAATCCTATAGGTCAGATGATGTGACCTGGCCTATAGTGATTGGTAAGTTTGCTTTTGCTCAAAAGTCAAATTTTGTGTAAGGAAAGTATGGCTCATGATCTAGGCAAGTACAAGCATGGGGCTGCGCAGCAAGGGTGAGGGGAAAGGCTAGCCAAAGTCAGCAGCCAATGTCACAAGTTGTAGGAAGTGAAATGAGTGGTTTTGCAACTTGTTACACCTTTGGTTCACATGTGATTTCTTTGGCCAACCAAACATAAACCATGGGCATTCTTGGTCCAATTCTGACTTTTAAGGCCTAAGGAATGTTTGTGTCATGGTTTGAAATGAATTAGAGGTTTCAATTGGCTTTAGTTCATGATCTTGTAAAATTCTCATTTGAAGCGTGCCTTGAAAATCAATGATTTTAGCCAACTTTGCCACACCATAACTTTTGATCCAAGAAGAGTTTGATCATGTTCTTGTACTTTTTGAAAAGGGAAAGATGAGATCTACAACTTTCATGACCAAAGTTTTTCCATTTGAAGCATTTTTGGATCAAGAATCAAGGCTTGAAAAATGACCTAAAATGAAGCATTCTTGAAAAGTCAACTATGCCCAAAAAGTCAACATTTGCAAAACTTCCAAATTCTTGATTTCTATGAACTTCAACCTTCTTCCATGATCAAATAAAGATCATATACACTCAAAATGATGAAGATCACCCATTGGTTGGGTCATTGGGGGCCTCAGATGCCCTGATTTTACACTGACTTGTCTGAAAAGTCAACTCTTGATCAGATGACTTCCCCATGGAATTTCTTCATGAAAATTGATATGCATACTCCCTATACCCTATAGAGACCAATGGAAACAAGAATGACCAAAAAAATTGGAGTTATGGCCTCTGAAACCAAAACCCTAATTTTAGGCCAACTGTGCAGTCAAACTTGGCTCTGCATCCATCCAAACCCTAGTTCCTGTGATTCTTTTGAAATCTTGACTTTGAGAAGATGTAATATGATACTTGAACACATATGGATCCCTTTGAAGTGATTGGTGGCCTTTGGAGTGGCTCAAGATGCCCTTGGATTGCTCAGATCACAAACCCTAAGTGCAGATGACTTAGAAACTATCCAGTGAATCAAAAATGAGATATGAGATGTTATGATTGTGCTTATGCATATGAGAATGATCACAAGCCATGGTGTGAATGGGTGAGGGCAAATTTGGGGTGTTTACACTCATAACCAAACTTAACTTCTCACCACCCTCGACAGCATTTATTCTAGCCCCTCCGTGGTTCGGAATAGGGTTTGAAGTAACATTCGGCGGTGGTGCGAAGTTAATCGCCTTGGAGTCGATAAAATCTTAAACTTTGTGTTGTAGCACCCTGCACTTCTCAGTTGAGTGCCCGGGTGCCCCTGAATGGAAAGCGCATCTAGCATTGACATCGTACCCCACTGGAAGCTCTCCAGGTGGTGGTGGTGCCAAAGTTCTCAATTGTATCAAATTTAGGTCCAGAAATCTCGGTAGCGATGCAGTGTAAGTCATGGGAATTGCCTCAAGCACCCTATTAGCCGGGAGAGTCTGCCTTGGCTGATAAGGTCTTTGTTGATAGTTATTACATTGTGGCTGCTGTTGTTGAGGTTGTACCTGCTGCACAGGATTGGCAGGGATAATGACTGCTGCTACTTGCTCATATGATCTTCTATATCCTCGGCCCCGTCCTCAGCCAAACACAGCATTGGTTTCACATTCCTTTCTTCTCGGGGGTCTGCTGAAAGCTTTTCTTACTCCACTAGAACTGCTTGCACTCGTATCCTGAATCTTTCCCATCTATAACAAAGTCTCGACCCTCTCTCCAGAAATTACTATATCATTGAACTTGGTAGCCGAACAAGACGCCAATCTTTTGATAAACACCCCTTGCAAAGTCCCCATGAACATATCAACCATCTCATTCTTCAGCAGTGGTGGTTGCACTTTGGCAGCAAGCTGACGCCACATTTGAGCATATTCTTTAAACCCTTCCTTAGCAGTTTGAGACATATTTTGCAGTTGCGTGCGATTTGGAGCCATGTCCAAATTGTACTGGTATTGCCTGATGAAAGCCTCTGCCAGGTCCTTCCATCTCTTAATGTTGAATCTACTTAGCTTCATATACCATTCCAAGGAGGCCCCAACCAGGCTGTCCTGGAAATAGTACATCCATAGCTTTTCATCATCAGTGTGGGCAGCAATCCTTCCTACAAAGGACTGAAGATGAGTCTTTGGACACGCTGTGCCGTTATACTTCTCAAAAGTCGGGACCTTGAACTTGTAAGGGATTCTAACCCCTGGAACCAAGCCCAAGTCAGTAATGTCGAACCCCAAAGAGTTCTGAGATTGAATAGCCCTGATCTGTTCTGCCATCTCCTCAAATTTCCTGTTCATTTCAGCCCCCTGGCCCTCAGTTTCGTCCAGCAACGTAAATTGTTCATTTTGACCGTCCATCTATACATTTTTCAGTCCATCATTGATAATGGTAACCCCTGGCTGTGTAGCAGGGATTTCAACCTGACGGGCGCCTGCACCGTTACGATTACCTCCATCAGCAGTACCGTTGTTCCTGGCTTGACTATTCTCAACCAACTCACGCAGACGTTCCTGATTCTGACCCATTCCTGCCATAAGGGTCATAAAATTTTCCATCCTCAACCTCAAGTTAGATAAATCAGCTTGGATTTGATCCATGACTCTTTCTCTGTTGACTCTTATGGGATATCTGTGTACGACTGGCTGTTCTCGAACTTTTCTGGGAGCTATAGTGCCTGAAACAACAAGAATGTTAGAAGCTGAAGCACTACCTGCAAAACAAACAAACACGTCATATGCATGCAATGCAACTGCTCATGTTTCCAAGTTTAAAGCATTTGCATGCCCCAATTCTGGTATTTACTCCAGACAACCACTTTGAGTATTAACTTTCAGACTTTCTCTTTGAAGAATGCTCAGATATTAGCAGTATCAGACAAACAAGCCTTGGATATTCAGAAATGATAATTTGCATATTAACACTGTATATCATGGACAACCCACTGCCGGCCAAAAGTTAGAGCACCAACACAAATATTCCCAGAAGGGTTACAAGTCATTACATGAATAAAAGACAAAAGAGATAAAGCCAGACTCCTACAACAAGTTTGTAGGTAGTCTGAATCAAAAATAAACTAAACTAGAGACCCAGGCTCCTCTGCAGCCACCTCTGCTCTGCTCTTCTTTACACCTGCTCTCAGCTTGAGCTCTTCAATCTCCTTTCGTGCTTCCTCTAAGGCTAACTGGCTTTGTGCTAGCTGCTGAGTCTTTTCCCTTCGAATGTTATGGACTTTCTCCACCTCTTCCTTCTTAAAGGCCATTTGCACCTCGAAGAACTCTTATTTTTCCTTAAACTTATTTTTCTCCTCCTCCCTTTGGCCTTGCAACCAAACAATGGACTGGCGAGCTTCCTTGAGAGTTTTCAAAGTCTTTTTGCGTTTCGCTTCTCTTTTTGCTTCCATCATACCCAACCTTTGAAAGTGAGCTTCCCTTCCAGCAAAGTATTTCTCTTTAGCTTCCAAAGAGGCTTGTATCTTCTGCAGCTTTTCCTCTGCTTCATTTTTGGCTCGGTTGGCAAGATGATATAGGCTAACCATTTCAGCATTCTCCACTCGAGTTTCATGCAGCTGAGCTTCCAATTTCTTGTACTCTTCAAGGGAGACAGTACTCTGGCTTGGCACTTCTTTGGGATAAAGTGGAGCTTCTACTGAGAAGGGCATGAGAACCTCTTCTACATGTTTTTGCAACCATGTAGTAAAAGGAGGATACGTCTTGGGATCTACTCTGCCAAAGTCTTTCTTACCCTTCCTCACTTTATGAGCCCAAGATTGAGATACTTGCAGAACTAACTCCTTGTTTTCTTCGACGGGAAAATACAAAGACTCATCAAACTCTTCCATCTATGGTGGATCTCTCAAAGGGTAACGGAATTGCTTCCTGGATAATGTTGGATGATAACTGATTACACCCTTCCTTCCTAGCAAAGGCACTCCAGTAAATCTTCCACAACTGACCAGCAACTCTTTTCCTAGCAGATATCTGTCATATCCCCATGCTATATCCTCAGCAGTTAGCCCCATCAACCTTCTAGACCATCTCCACTCATCCCTCATTTCCTTGAAAGCTCCTGATTTTGGCAGTTGTCTGACAAACCACTCAGCAAACAATGAGGCACAACAGCCCACTGGTCCACCCCTACCTTTCTCGTTCCGGTAATGAACGCTGTAATAGAAATCTCCCAATAGAGTTGGCACAGGATTGCCTTTAGCAAAGATAGAGATCACTTCCAAGCTTACAAATTCTTTCTCTCCCGGGAACAAGCTAGACCCATACACCATCAAATCCAGCAAAGCACCAAAGTCACCCCATTTACCCTCTTTAGCATATTTCTCAGCCTCTGGTATGAGCACACTCCAAGGGAGTCCTTTGCCTTCACTATCCTTCAGAGCTTTCTTGACTGTAGCAGTTGGCAAACGACAAAATTTGGCTATGTCCTCTTCCTTAAGCACCACCTCATACCCATAGAAAGGCAATGTATCTCTGACTGGAACATTACAAAATACTAGAAATCTCCTCCAAGGTAGGAGCCAAGATGTAGTCTGGAAACACAAAGCACCGCAGCAGGGGATCATAAAACTGAAGCAAGGTATGCAAACTGTCATTTTGGTCTGCAGTGGGTTTGTCCATATACTTCAATATCTGGCCATATCTCTTTCTAAAATTTCCCAAGACTTGGTCATTCATCAGACCTGCTAATTTCTGAACACTTCTAACTTCAGGTTGAAGAAGAGTATAGTGAACATTCTTTTTCCTTGGAATTTTTCTGACTTCTGCCATCTGGAGATAATATTTACCAGAATTGGGAGTTGACTATGAACAATGACCTGAAAAATGGAAACATAAACAGTTAATGCAGGAATGATGCAAATGCAAATGCAATGCAGGCATATGATGAATCTGGGACCATCTGGATACTGGACACTGAACATAAGGACCCTCTGATCAACTGCAAACCAAAAGACCCTGAGTCACAATTCTTTGATAGAAATTCTCAGAACCATAGTACCAAGATAACCTAAACACCAGAACCATAGGACCAAAATCATAACAAGGACCACTGATAATGAGGGTATGTAGAGGCCAAGGGTTCCCGCAAACCTGTAAACCCCTCCCATCCTCACTGGTATGCTCCGGGTCAAACATCATGGACTCTCAAAGCCGAATAGCAATAATACTTTTACCATTTCCGAGAAATGGCTCATGACCAGATCAGGGAATCGGTTTGGCATTATATACTACGCAGGGAGGCCTCAGCTGAGTCCGGGAAAATAAGGTCATCCTATGTGAGTTCCAGGTGGGCCCTCGGATGCGAATGGGTTTGCCACACAATGTGGTATGCCACTGTCATCATTAGAGAGGGATGTTTCCACAAGGTTCTCAATGATCGGTCCCCAGCTGCACATAACTGTCAAGGTTATGAAATGAGAGAGGAAGATCCCCAAATCAAGACATTTCCAAGACGGTCGCAAATCTGGGCGTGGAACTCACTACTACCCCCATGACAAGATCTCATGAGGCCAAAGTGGAACCACTCTAAGTCCTAATGTGCACTCGAGCCGTGGTAATGAGCTCATCTCTCAGAAACTGTATCACCCAAACCCACCAAACAGAAAATCCAGTCCAGATAGTCCAGTATATAATATGATTCAAAAAATAAATACTGAAAACTATAAATAAAGCTGTAAATGAAACTGTAAATGAACAACAGTAAAATACAACACACAACAGCAAGCAATCAACACCCAAAGAAATAGAAACAAACAAGCGCTAGGAGAGACTCATAGGGGAACCAGAGATTCTGGGTTCGTCCCCAGCAGAGTCGCCAGCTGTCGCTCCCCGGATTTCCATACTGGTACAAACGCGAAAGTGGCGCGGAAAAGAATAGAGTCGCCAGCCAGTCATTTTTATCCCGAAGGAACGGGAATGGTAATGTTTCACAAACCAGAAGAAAAGAAAAGGAAGGACACGGGTCCTGCGAACCAAAGAGACTGAGTTCGGGAGTCGGTTACGACCTGGGAAGGTATTAGCACCCAGATCGTCCGCCGTACTTGACGGGATCCACGCTTGCAAAGAAACTGTTTCAAAGGATGAAGAAATGAAAGTTGCTGCAAAAAGAATGAATTGAACTGGATAAAAGAAAAGAAAGGGGAACTGAAAAATAAATGAAAAGGAAAAATGTAGGGAAAATAAAAGAGTGTGCTCGAACGGGCCCTACCCCGCTGCCTACGTACCTCATCTGGACAATGAGGATTAGAGTCGCCGTAGTTCCCCTAACTAGGGGTGGAAAAGATTGCTTGTGTATTAAGGCTTGAACTGTCTATGTCAATGCTCAGGTGTTGCAGGCTCGGACGACGAGTGCGTTACCGTCTTACAAAATGACAAGTAGGAGCAAGTTCGCGTACGGAGCGAAGGAGATGAGAAAAGAATTCCCGAAGGAAAGACGCTTATTGTTTGTTTGTGTTTTTCAGAAGCTTTTAGGAGTGTATCATAAGGAAGTGAACTCAAGCTCTTTTCCATGGAATGCGCACTTGTCACTACATTCCAAGATGGAATAATAGAACAAGCAACCTCAAGTAAGGAGAAGATCCCCAAAACTTGAGTCCAGAGATTAGGGCATAAGCTCACTAACTCATTAACTTATTAAGTGCTTTTGTATTTACAGTGAAGAAGTGTGTTTTATTATTTTCTTGGTGAAGATGATATCTTGATCAGACTTGTGCATCACAAGACAAACTTGTACTATCCCAAGATGGGAAAACTACAAGTGTCTCATGGTATAAGGTTATTGCTCAAGGTATCACTTCAAACTTTATTAAGTGTCTTCCTTAGAGTTTTGAGATGAGAAGAGAAAGAGAGACCAAAAGGATCACAAAGGGAAAAGTCTAATGGGGGACTAATGAATCCTAAGTGTTGTCATGCATGGAAATCCTAGGTTAGCAAGGCTTACTATCCTAAAGAATAAAGAAAGAAGAAGAGAAGAAGAAGAAATAAGAATAGAAGAGGAGGGAAGTAAGGCCTAATCCCAACAATTACAAGGTTAGAACAAGTAATGATAAGAAGAGAAGAGATAAGATTTGGAGTTGTGGGGATCACATCCACACCTCTCACTTACCATAGCCCCTGAAAAGGTTAGCAACACAAGCGTACAAGCAAAACAAAATAAACAAAATGTCATACCATCACCATACAAACAGAAGTGAAGTCATACACACAAATGCTCAATGCAAATGCAAGTCACAAGAATGAGAAGAGAATCACACAAGTCAATATGAGGCAACATGAATCACATAGCAAAGCAAAGCAAACTTAATAAGATACAAAGCAAAATAAACAAAACACAACCTCAAGGCATAAGACCAGAACCCTGGTCAAGTTAAATAATTGCTTAAGAAGCAAGAAAGATGAAGAAGAGAGAAGCATATGGTCAAGCAATCACATTCTGGGAAGAAAGAAGCAAAGAAGTGAGGTGGATGTGCATAAGAATGGAAGAACTTCAAAGATAAACAAAATACAAGATTTCAAAAACACAAACCCCAACCAAAGATCAGAGAGGTACAAATGCCCTAAAGAGACCTCAAATAAGATGAATAAGTTTGCACAAGTGCCCTTCTAAGCTAAAGAGAGGATTTATGATAAAAAAGAAGCAAAATGGGACAAGTTAAGAACCAAAATTCAAATCAAATCAAATATGCACCCAAAAAATCCATAACTTTGGACAAAAGACCTTCAATCATGATAAAACAACATGCCAAAAGGATAGGAAGAAATCAGAAGCTATACAAGTCAAATGAGGGCTCAAACATCAACTAGGGTTAAGAAACTTCATTCACAAGTCAATGGCCAAAACCAAATGAATAAGCTTCTAAAAATCAGAAAAAAAATCACACATGAAGTAAACTCTATTATGGATCCAAAGAAAAAAGAACCAATCAAAAATTTAAAATGAAGATCAATATGGAAAATGGACAAGACATCATGCTTAAAAATGGAATAAAATGAATTAATTAAATGGGAGAATTAATTTACACGTGTCAAAGTGAAATAAATGGAAAATAAAAATATTAAAAATTAAAGAAAACTCAAATGATCTTCCATGAATTTTTTCATAATTTTTTAAAACTAAGAAATATTTTTAAAAATAAAAAAGCAAAACTGAAATAAAATGAAAATAAAAAAAGAATTAAAATGAAATATGAAGCTGGGAGGTGTGAAGAGCAAGGAAACTCAGTTCAAATGGTTTGGGCCTCATGCAAAGGGGGGTGGGGATAGTGATTCAGGCCCACTGGGTGCTATGCAGCACACAATTGCAAGGGTGGATATTCAGAAAATACTGGAAAAAACAATGGCCTTGAGATCAAATGGACGCATCCTAATAGTCAACTCATTAATCCTAGTTAGCAAAACAATTGGTCTGGAGAGAGTGTACACAATAAGTATCATGGGGTGCGTGACATTTGGAATAATCTGAATGAAAATATAAAAAAAAAACACGTGAGGGGGAGTGTAACACCCCAAATTCGATTATGAGTAATTGATACTTATTTGAGGATATATGATAATTTTGGAAAATAAGTGGTTATGTGGCCCGATGCATTGTGGTGATATTATTTTAATAATATTAATAATAAGAATAATCATGTAGTATTATTCGAAATTATTGTTTATTATTAATAATAATAAAAGTGGGGGTATGGAGGTTATGTTGGTCAATTGGGAATATGAGGAGTACTTTTATATAATATGAATAATTAATGTATTATTATATTAGTATTATTTAATAAAAATATTGAGGAAAAGGGCAAGATGGTCTTTATGAATAAACATGTGTTAACCGGTTAACCATATGTGTTAACCGGTTAACCATATGTGTTAACCGATTAACCAGTGAAAAATATGCGTTTTGGGCAAAAAAATGAGGCGTTAACCGGTTAACGCTATAGGTTAACCGGTTAACACTGTAGCAGTGGAACTTTTATTTTTAAAAATTCATAACTTTTGATCCGTAACTCCGATTTAGGTCCCGTTTGAAGCGTCGGAAAGCTAATGAAACAAATTTTAATTTGATGAAATAAAATGAGTGAAATGATACATTTTTAAATGATGAATATTTAGAAAAAGTTGAGTTGGTTTTAGGATTATAAATAGGATTCTATTGTAAGTTGACGATTTGTTGTTATTGATGAATGAAGTCGCTTGCTTTGTTGTTAAAAATTGGTTTTATGATTATAAACATGATGTTATTGTGAATTGGCATTTTGTTGTTGGTGATGAAGGGATTTGTTTGGTTGTCTCGTTGATTCGAATAATTGTTTTGTGGTATGATTGATAAAATAAGTATGGTTGATGTGTTGTCGTGATGAAATACATGATTTTATGATGATTATCTGTTGAACATAAAAATGATGGGTTATGTCTTGATGAGTTGAGGTAGCTAATGAAATGAGGTTTTGACGTGTTATTACGATGGAAACATATGATTAATTGATGTTGAGTTGTTGATATGAAATGAATGATGCGCAATTGATTTCTCGATGAATTTTACGGTGTAACGCATCATTGCATTTCATGATATTCACGATGGGGCTTCAGCCTATTTATTTGCTTCAATCCCATTGTGTGGATTGAAGTGTCTCGATGATTACGGTGTGCTCCCTTGTGGAGGGTTGATGGTCATGTATCCATCTCACGATGAAATTGGTACCACATGCATAATTGCATATCATGATAGTTGGAATTGCATATGTCTGGATGAATTCACGATTGAGTTGTTGTTGCTGAATTTTTATAAGGTGTTCATGATTGAGTTGTTGTTGCTGAATTATATGGTTGAAGATGTTATGACATGCTTAGGCTAATTTATTTATATTCCATATTTTAATATATTTATGATAAATTATGATTACTCACCCTGCCTGCTTGGAAATGTTGCCTCCTTCGTGGGTAACTTGCAGATGTCGAAGAGTAGACTTGCAGTGAAATAGGAGTTTCACGAGTCTCGGAGCATCTTTAGTGTTCCTTATTAGTGGTTCTGGTTTATGTGTCCTGCTCTGTGTCATGTAACACTGGGATGGGTTTTCTTTTGCTAAAATGTTTTCAGTTATGTTATTATTTGGATAAATGTTTTCCCATTTTATGATGTTAAATTCAGGATGGTGAAAATTATGTTTATGAAGTAAACTAATGAAGTTTTGAATTTTGAAGTTTAAATTCCGCTGCGAAATGCTTTATGTTATTCTTGATGTTGTTTAACCCGTGTTACGGGACAGGACACTATTGTGTTGATTTTTTGAAGATATGTAATACCCTTTTTGATGATTTACTCTGATATTATTTAAAGATTATGTTTTGGGGTAGAAGGGTGTTACATTAGTGGTATCAGAGCAGGTCGGTCTGTCCGGCCAATGTCGTTAATGTCGTTTATTTCCCTAGTGCGCGATATGTGTGTGAAATACTGTCGGCACTTGTTTGTTGGATTCTAGTTGTTGTTTGTAGATATTAGTTTGGAATTAAGTGGGGGAGAAGCTTGCTTCCGAAATGTTATTGGTATGAAGAAGTTGGTTCGAGTTGGTTGTGAGAGTGGAAGGTTGTGAAGACGATGTTGTTGTGGACCGGCAGGAGTTTGGACTCCTGAATTCAGGCAACAAACCAAAATTCAAGATCAGAGAGGTATCCACATCCTAATAAGGCTCTAAACAAGATGAAGAAGTTGGCACAAGTGCCCTTCTAAGCTAAGGAATGAACTTATGATCAAAAAGAAGCAAAAAAGGGACAAGTAAAGAACCAAAATTCAAATTAATTCAAGTGATCATTCAAAAATTCCACAACCTTGCACAAAAGGTCTTCAATCATACCATAACAACATGCCAAAATGAGGGAAAGAAATTCAGAAGCTAAACAAGTCAAAAGAGAGGTCAAACATGGATTAGGGTTAGATGACTTCACTCATAAGTTAAGGACCAAAATCAATTAATCAAGGTTCTAAAAATCAGAACAAAAATCACCAATAAACTACATCCTATCATGAATCCAGAGCAAAAAGAATCATCCAAAATTTCAAAATAATGATCAAGATAGAAAATGGACAAGTCAGCATGCTTCAAAATGGAATAAAAAATGAATTAATAAAAGGGAACAATTAATTTCCACGTGTCAAATAAAAATAAATGGAAAATAAAAATATCAGAAATTAAAAAAAAACTCAAACAAACATTCATGAATTATTTTAGAATTTTTGGAAGCGTAAAACTATTTTTATTAATTGAAAATCAAAATGATATTAAAATGAAATAAAAAGAAATAAAAATAAAAATGAAACAGGTTGGGGTTGCGAAAAGAAAATAAATTCAGTTCATTTCTCACTGGGCTCAAAACAGGGGGTGGGGATAGCCATTGAGGCCCACTGGATCCTGCGCAGGTTTACAATATTTAACATGGAAATTCAATAATTCAGCAAAAAACAAGGACCAATGGATCAAACGTGCGCCTATGATTAGTCAACTCATTAAACTTAGTAATTAAAATGATTGGTTGGAGGTGAGAGACACAATAGTTATGGTGAGGTGCGTAACATATGGATTAATTCAGATTCAAATTAGAAAAAGAAAAACACGTGAGAGGGAGGTTGGCTCATTTATGAGGTGGCAGCAGGATGGATGTCCAGATGAAATGATCTGAGGGTTGTGGAGTTGTCTTCTTCATTGAAACCCTAATGAACACAATCCCAGAATCCGGTAACCGGAGCTAGGGCTCCGGCACCGGAAAATGAAAACCATGAACAAATCACAAAATAAATAGATCAAAACCTCCAGATTAAACAATTAGGGCACGTTGAATCCAAATATGGCACTCAAATTCACAATGGAGCAATGGATCAAACGGATCGAAACAAAACAGTTCTAACCATGAAATTTCAAATCATCAATACAACTTCAATTCTCAAGCATTTTCAAAATTAAAAAGTGCAGAATACTCAGCATACTTCACATATCATAATGCATACATCAAAAATCATTTCTAGATCCATGGATTTCAGAGCATACCTGAGATGTAGACACTTCAAAATAAACAAGATAAGGCTCTAGATGCTGCAGATCTACTCCTTAACTTCTCTGTTTGCAAATAAATGCTAACAGAGCTTTAGATCTCCTTGAATTGTGAGCTTCAACCTCTCCTGCTTCAGAATGGCATAGTATGAAATCCTTGCTTCCATGTTAAAACGATGGAGGATTTGTGATCCTTACACTCTAAGGATGATGGATATGCAAATAGTTTTGACAATGAGTGAGGGAGATGAGAGCTTCGAAGAGAAATGCAGCAATGCAAGAAAGTTGGATTTGAGAAAATGAGAGAGAGTCTTGCTGCATTTAGGGCATGCTTAGCTTATATATGAGGTATTTGTCTTGCTGATTAGGGTTTGCATTGAGTGGTGGCATGAGGAGTGTGAGAGGGGTCAATTTGCAAAATAGCATGAAAAGGAAAAATTGGTGATTTGCTCATGTACTTCATTCCACTTTGCACATGCTGATCTCATATGGTTCACTTATTCACCATTGCATTAAATCATGGCCCTTGGATGATTGTATCATGCTTTTCCCATGACTTTGCAAAAATTGCATTTTATGAAGGGTCATGCACTCATGCACGAAATTGCTTGCTTCCTTGGGCAAAAAGCCTTCTCATAAATTACCTTGAAACACTATGACATTATTTTGTTCATAACATCACTTGAAAGTAAGTTAAATGAGTTTTTGCATTTGTGAAGAACTTGAAAACCATGCCATGCCCTAGATTTCTTGAAATTTTCGAGGGGCCTATCTCTCTAACCATGAGGGCTATAAAAAAGCTCATGTACTTTTTGAAAATGGGAGACTTTAATCTTCAACTTTCATGTTTGGCTTTGGTCCATTTGAAGCTTTTTTCACCAAGTTATGCTTACTTGAAAATTAGGGCAAAAACTTACTAAAAATGGAAATTCTCATGACCAAACTTATGCCAATTTTGCAAAACACCTCAAATCCTCATGATTCTTGATCTTTGATCTTGCCAAACCTCTTCTAAGGTTATAAGAACATCCCTTGGCTAGAAAAATGGGGTTGGACCCTTTGAAATCTCATAGTTGACTTTTAGAATGCATAGTTGACCAATTTCTTCATTTATAAGCAACTGAAGAAATACTTGACTTCCACAAGGAATTTTCTCACCAAATTTCATCCATAGGATCCTCTTAACATGTGAAAGACTTTTCCCAAATTAAATAGGCAAAGTCACAACGTTTTCATGCTTGAAACTCAAACCCTAATTTGGGATCATTGTGTAGGAGCTTTGCCCAAGCTTGAATTCCCTGATGATCTTCCAACCTTCTAGGCTTTTGTGAATGATATTGAGCTTGTGAAAGCAATGTAGACTCCTCATAGGACTTGATCAAATCCATTGGGCCCCTTGTCATAGCTTGTGATGCTTCAAAAACCTCCACAGATGATCATATGCCTAATGCTAGGTCATGAGAATGTTATGCTTCATCTTTCCATACTAAGATGCCAAAAATATGATATGCTTATGATGAATATGATGTGATATGATGCTTAAAATGAAGAGGGCAAATTTGGGGTGTTACAGCTGCCCCTATTCAAGCAACTGTTAATCTGAAAATGACGGTAGCACGGGGTATCGACCGTTTAAGATAAACTGTGGTTGAATACCAATAAGACCTGAAATTTGCACTCTGATGAAGAATGCAAAAACTGGGAAATAAACCCAACCAAATGACGCTTTGGTGACTGAAGTGAAGAGAAAACAGACGAGCTCCTTCTAAGTTGAAATTGCTATTTGGAATCAAAATACTTTGACAGATGAGTCTTCTTTGAACAATCCTGTTACGCCAGGAACTGGACATACGAGTCCTCACATACTTTGCAAAACAAATGACTTGAGACAGACGAATCTCCTTTGGATAAACCTGTTACGCCAGGACCGGTGATGCACTTAAGTCTGTGGGATAAACATGCATAGACAAGGTAGACGAACCCTCCTCATATATTATTCGTGGATATATGAGTCATGTGATTTTGTTATGATGTTTAGAAGTCAATTAGAGGTCACTTAGAAGCTTGGTAAGTGAATTTGCAAAAATCCCCCTTTGGCATGAAACTTGAAATTATATGATTTTTGCCAACTTTGACAAGCCATATCTTGAGTTCCAAAATGAATTAGATCTTGTTCTTGTACTTTTTGAAAAGGGAATGATCCAATATACAACTTTCATGACCAACAAGTTTTCATTTGAAGCATTTTTGGTTGAGAAAGAGGAGGTTGAAAAACTTTCCCAAAATGGAAAGTTTACATTACAAGTCATTTCCATTTTTGGCAACTTTTGGTTTAGCTTACTTTTCTTCAAGTTTAAGAACTTATAAACACTTAAATGATCAAATAAAGACCATATAACTTCAATTTGATGAAAAATCCACTTTGGTTCCATGTTGGGGGACCTCAGATGCCCTGATTTTCCTCTGACTTGCTCAAGAAGTTACCAGTGATCAGATGGCTTCCACAATGAATTTCTTCATCAAACTTGGTATGCATGATCCTTATATCATATTGAGACCAAAAGAAACAAGAATGACCAAAAAATTTGGAGTTATGGCCTCTGAAACCAAAACCCTAATCTTAGGTCATCTGTGTAGTTAAACCCTAGCTCTGCTTCCATGCTTTGCCAGTTCTTGTGATTCTTTGACTTCCTTGATCTTTGGAGGATAAAATATGATGATTGAACATATATGGACCCTCTTGAAATGATTGAAGACCTTTGGAGTGGCTCAGATGGATCTTGGATTGCTCAGATTACAAACCCTAGATGCAGATGAACTTGAACCAATGCAGTGAAGCAAAAATGCAACATGATATGATATGATTAAATTTATGTAAATGAAAAGATCACAAGCCATGGTGTGAACTTAGTGAGGGAAAATTTGGGGTGTTTACAGAAAGCCTTGGTGAAGCTGGAGTATGATGATTTGGCTTTACGTCCAAGTAACTTGGTGGTGAGAGCATTTGATGGCTCTAAGAGATCGGTACTTGGAGAGATTGATCTACCTGTGTTGATTGGCCCAAAAACCTTTAAAACTACCTTCTTCGTGATGGACATACAGCCGGCCTACAGTTGTTTGTTGGGTAGACCCTGGATTCACGCCGCTGGCGCTGTTACATCTACCCTTCACCAGAAGTTAAAATTTGAGTGGGAATGCCAGATCATCACAATCTGCGGGGAGGAAGACATTTTTGTTAGCCATCTAGCTACTTACAAGTATATAGAGATGGATGGGGAGATCCAAGAGACTATGAGTCAGGGGTTTGAGGCCCTTAACATCAATGAAGCAACTTCTGTGTCTGGAACTTCCATCACTTCATATCAACAAGCTAGGAAGGTTGTTGAGAATGGTACCGCTCAAGGCTGGGGCAAGCTGCTGCCAGTAGAAAAGAAAGAAGACAGATTCGAGTTGGGTTACAGACCAACTCGACAAGATCAACCAGAGGCTGCAACGGAGCCCAAATTTGTCAACGGGGGAATGCTTACCCCAGATGTTGTGAACAGTCTGGAAGACGAGGAAGAAGACGAACGCAACCTGGAAAACTGGATACGTCCAAGGATCCCGAGGAACCAAGTCTCAAACTGGTCTTCCCAGGAAATTATAAGAGTTACTCCTGCAGAGTAATTATTATTTCCTGTCTTTAAGCATGCATCAAGTCCTGCATCTTGCCCAAGATGTCAGGACTCATTTTGTAATCGGGCCATCTTGTATTTTGTGCAAACGATCAATTAATGAATATCAGGACATCTTTTGCAAATGAGTCTCTTTTTCCCCCTCACTGTTTTTCATTTTTTCATTTTTTGTACAAAACAATAAAATGGCAATGTTTTCAAAATAACAACTTCATTTTTACTTTTTCTAAACAAGATAAAATTGATCACTAAAATGAACCAATCTAAACCCTTGTAGAGAGTGCCCTCCAGACTGCACCGACAATGACACTGCTATGACTTTGTATAACTTCAACAGTCTGATTAATCAAGCCGATGAAGGGGTTGAAGAAGATTATGAGCTACTTGAAGAGCTAGCCAGATTGTTAAGGCAAGAGGAGAAGGTTATCACTCCTCATCAAGAGGAAGTGGAGACAGTTAATCTTGGTACCGAAGAAGATTTGAAAGAAGTGAAGATCGGGGCCCGCCTGCAAGATCCAGTGAAGGAACAACTTATTGACATGCTTCGGGAGTATGTGGATGTTTTTGCTTGGTCTTATCAAGATATGCCAGATCTAAATGCCGACATTGTTATGCACAAGCTGTCTCTAAAGGAAGACTGTCCTCCAGTAAAACAGAAACTGAGCCGTACTCGTCCGGATATGGCCATGAAGATAAAAGAAGAGGTACAAAAACAGTGGGACGCCAGTTTCCTTGCTGTAACTAGTTACCCGCCGTGGGTTGCTAACATTGTACCTGTGCCTAAAAAGGATGGAAAAGTACGGATGTGTGTGGATTACCGGGATCTGAATAGAGCTAGCCCAAAAGATGACTTCCCATTACCTCACATTGATGTATTGGTTGACAATACGGCTCAGTTCTCGGTATTCTCCTTCATGGATGAATTTTCAGGATATAATCAGATCAAGATGTCACCTGAAGACATGGAGAAGACAACTTTCATCACACCCTGGGGCACATTCTGTTATAAGGTGATGCCATTTGAATTGAAGAATGCTGGTGCCACTTATCAACGGGCTATGGTAACATTATTCCACGACATGATCCACAAATAAATTGAATGTTATGTGGATGACATGATTGCCAAGTCCCTCACAGAAGAAGACCACTTGGTAAATCTGTTGACGTTGTTTAAGCGTCTGAGGAAATACCAGTTGAAGCTAAAACCCAACAAATGCACATTTGGGGTACGGTCCGATAAGCTGTTAGGATTTATTGTAAGTGAAAAGGGAATTGAAGTTGACCCTGACAAAGTCAAAGCCATTCAAGAGATGCCTGCACCAAAAACTGAAAAGGAAGTTCGGGGGTTCTTAGGTAGATTGAACTACATATCACGGTTCATATCTCACCTTACTGCAACCTGTGAGCCCTTGTTCAAATTGTTAAGAAAAGAACAAACGGTCAGGTGGAATGAAGTCTGCCAGAGGGCTTTTGACAAAATCAAGGAGTACATAAAAGAACCTCCAATACTTATGCCTCTAGTTGAAGGAAGACCTCTAATAATGTACTTGACAGTATTAGAAGAGTAAATGGGGTGTGTGATGGGCTAGCATGACGAGTCTGGTCGAATAGAGTATGCAATATACTACCTAAGCAAAAAATTTACCGACTGTGAACAACGTTATTCACTGCTCGAGAAAACTTGTTGTGCTTTAGCGTGGGCTACTCGCCGACTAAGGCAGTGTATGTTGACCCACACTACCTTGTTGATCTCAAAGATGGACCCGTCAAGTACATATTTTAGAAGCCAGCACTTACCGGAAGGGTTGCAAGATGGCTGATGATTCTCACGGAATATGACATTCAGTACACATCTCAAAAGGCCATCAAAGGCAGTGTACTGTCTGACTATCTAGCTGAGCAACCCATTGATGATTACCAGCCAATGAGATTTGACTTCCCTGATGAAGATATCATGTTCATAAACGCAAAAGATCATGAAGAGCCTGTTCACACTGAAGGGCATGACCCAGAAGAAGAATGGACAATGATGTTTGATGCGGCTGTCAATATGAATGGTCGTGGAGTTGGTGCAGTGCTCATTACACCTAAAGGAGTCCATATGCCTTTCTCGGGAAAACTCACCTTTGCTTGCACTAACAACGAAGCTAAATATGAAGCCTGTATCATGGGTCTTGAGGAAGCCATTGATCTCAGGATCAAAACTTTAACTGTGTTCGAAGATTCAGCTCTGGTAATCAAGCAAACCAACGGCAAATGGTACACTCACCAGGAGCATCTGATTCCATACCGGGATTATACGAGGAGATTACTGACTTTCTTCACAATAGTCAAACTTGAGTACATCCCTCGACATGAAAATCAGTTTGCAGATGCTCTGGCTACCATTTCCTCCATGATCAAAGTTCAAACTGCCAACTTTGTGCCTCGGATTTCAGTATCTAGACTTGACAGACCAGCATACGTGTTCTCCGTGGACATTGTTAAAGATGACAAGCCGTGGTTCCATGACATCAAGTGCTTCTTAGAGGATCAAGCGTACCCACCTGGGGCATCATCCAATGATAAGAAGACATTAAGAAGGCTAGCTGGTAGTTTCTTCCTGAATGCTGATGGTTCCTTGTACAAGAGAAACTTTGACATGGTGCTTCTCAGATGTGTTGATAAGAAAGAGGCAGACTTGCTGATGCACGAGGTGCATGAAGGATCTTTTGGTACCCATGCTGGAGGGCATGCAATGGCTAAGAAATTGCTAAGATCAGGTTACTACTGGATCACAATGGATGCAGACTGTTGTGCCCACGCCAAAAAGTGCCACAAATGCCAGATTTATGCAGATAAGGTGCATGTGCCTCCAAATCCTTTGAATGTGATGTCTTCGCCTTGGCCCTTTGCCATTTGGGGCATTGATATGATTGGAAAGATCGAACCGATTGCTTCAAATGGCCACAGATTCATCCTGGTAGCCATTGACTATTTTACCAAGTGGGTTGAAGCAACTTCGTATGCAAATGTCACCAGGAAAGTGGTAGCATGATTCCTGAAAAGAGACATTATCTGTCGGTATGGAGTACCCGAGCTAATCATTACTGATAATGGTTCCAACTTGAATAACAAAATGATGACAGAACTGTGTCGGGACTTCAAAATCCAACACCACAATTCTTCTCCTTACAGGCCAAAGATGAATGGCACTGTTGAGGCAGCTAACAAGAATATCAAGAAGATTGTGCAAAAGATGGTGGTGACATACAAAGAATTGCATGATATGCTACCATTTTCCTTGCATGGGTACCGTACCTCAATCAGAACATCCACTGGGGCAACACCGTATTAGCTTGTGTATGGTATGGAGGCAGTCCTACATGTTGAAGTTGAATTACCTTCCTTGCGGGTACTGATGGATGTCAAGTTGAATGAAGCAGAATGTGTCCGATCTCGGTACAATCAACTGAATCTAATCAAAGAAAAGAGATTAGCTACAATATGTCATGGGCAGCTATATCAGAAGAGAATGAATAAAGCCTTCGATCAGAAATTCAGGCTTCGGGAATATCAAGTAGGAGATCTTGTGCTGAAAAGACTCCTTCCTCCTCATACAGACCACAGGGGCAAGTGGACTCCGAATTACGATGGTCCATTCATAGTAAAGAAAGTCTTCTCTGGTGGAGCACTGATGCTCACTACTATGGATGGTGAGGATTTCGTATCCCCTGTGAATTCGGATGTAGTTAAAAAATACTTCGCATAAAATGACCCGCTGGACATAAAAACAGAATGTAAGTCCAGGCAAAAATAGGGCATCCCGGCGAGTCAAAAACAGAATAAAAGACTCCGGAAAAAATAAGGGAAAATAAAGAAAAATGTACACCCGCTGAGTTGAAAAGCCTCATTGGACAGCTCAGGCAAAAATGGGTATCCCGGTGGATTGAAAACCCGAAAGGGCGATTCACGCAAAAATAAGGCAATAAGCGAACAACTGCATTCTGAATTCGTCTGTATCACTTACGACTTGGCATGTTTCAAAAGGTTAAAGCATCGGTCAGAATCAGCCTTCTTCAGAAAGCAAGATGTGAAGAACGTTAAGGTCATACGAGTCATAGCAAGAGGAAGCTCGCTAAAGCATCGTCAACATTGCCAGCATTTTTATTTTTCTCAATTTTGTAACAATCTCCTCATTTCATGGGATTTGTTTCTTTGATTGTACTTGCCAATTCAGGGCACACAAATTAATAAAACCAGAATTTTCAGTCACATCTCTTCTTGTACATTTTTATCTCGTTTGCAAAAATGTCTGATATCCCTGATATAATGTTTGCATAAAAAACAGATGTGCCTTTCTAATCACATGCTTGCAGGAAATATATTTTCACTTCCAGGAATGTCTAACTCCTATGACGGAATCCGGTAAGGGATACCTCGGGATACTGGCGCGTTTCTTTGTTATGACAGGATTGCAGGTACTCAGAGTGCAACATGGGGCATGAAAGGTTTTCCCCAGCAAAGGTGCCAAATCATTATTTCCTTAGCATGTCCTCCAAACAGCACCGGAAGTGCTTTCTTCCCATCAGAGTTGTCAGGCGTCACTTCTCCAGCACATTTTCAGAAGGTGCCAATTTCCCCAGCTGAGTTGTCAGATATCATCATCCTCAACAGGATCCCCACAGAAGTCTCTAGGAGGATCGTTCAGTGGTCTTCCCTCCCAACAGAGTACTAGACAGGGAACCTTCTCCCCACAGAGCTCCAGCCTCCTTCCGGAGGAGCGATGTCTGAATTTCCCGCACAACAAAGTGATGAAAGCTTCCACACCCCCAGCTGGGCTCCTCGTTACTAAGATAGGTCTATCAGTGACTTATTTCCCCAAGCAGAGTCATACATCTTATCAGATCTACCAATGATCTCCTCCCCAGCTGGGATGTCCTTTCAGGAAGATCAGTCAGAGATCTTCACAGCAACGGGATCCGAATCCCGGATCGGCTCCTTTTGCATAATCATGGAATTCACATCATTTTTCCCCAGAGCGTAGCATTCCGTCTAATACGGAGCATTACGGAAAATATCAAACATATTGCATGATCATAAGTCAGGTTCGAACCAGTCACCTGTAAATGCCAACAGTACCTCCTCAGCAGTGTACAAAATACATCCCTTGCACATAAAAGACAAAGCGTCCCCTTTGTACTCTCAAATACAGATACATGGTCCTTTTGACACTTGTTTGTGTCATCATTACCCAGTAAAGTCACCAGAACACTTTCTACAAACAGATGCTTATACACAATATGTTTTTCCTGACACTCGTCTGTGTCATCTCATATTTCCCCACAGAAAGCCAAAGAGTGTCCCCTTTGCACTCACGAATACATGTTTATATATACTCATTCGACACTCGTCCGTGTCATATCATCCCCCTGTAGATTAAGCCACAAATATCCTTTTGAATATAGAAACTTCCATACTCTCTTCGACACCTGTCCGTGTCACCACCCCCCAGCATGGTTACCCAAACACTTATCATAATACACTCTCATTGACACCCGTCTGTGTCATCCTACCCACACGGGTTGTCAGAATACCTTTTACACTTATAAGTTCATAACTTATACATTTCCTCCTATGACACCCGTCCGTGTCATACTCTCCCCAGCAAGTTGATCACTTGTATGTATCTCACCAATGCTTATTTTTACTCATACAGATACTCGTCCGTATCTTGTATACACCACTTATCTCCCCTCAGATTCAACACTCATTCGTGTTCTTTGTTAACCAGTTGGTACTCGTCCATACCATCATCTCTGAACATGCGTCAGCGTTTGTTTCTACCAATACTCGTCCGTATCATAATCTTAAGGATGATCGTCTGCATCTTTAATCTATACACAGTGTCAAACACTTGTACCTTTATTTTCTTGGATATAAACACTCGTCCGTGTTTATTATTCCCTGGCGAAGTCCCCAGCAAAACTTATTTTCTATCTGACATTCGTCCTATGTCATGATACTTTCGGCAGCTGTACCCTGCCAGGTGATCGTCCTTCACCTTTGGATGACCGTCCCTCATCTTTCTCCCAGCGGAGTCACCATTATTGGAACCATTTTATATCTGACATTCGTCCTATGTCGTGATATTTAGCAGTCGTCCCCTGCTAGGTGATCGTCCTTCACCCTTTTGATGATTGTCCTTCATCATTTTATTTGATGGCCGTCCCCATCGTTAATCTTGTTATCAGACATTCATCCTATGTCATGACAAACCCCGAGAGCAGCCGTACCTTTCTAGGTGATCGTCTTTCACCACTTGATGATCGTCCTTCATCATGCTTATCCGATGGCCGTCTCCATCATCGACCTTTTCTATCCGACATTCGTCCTATGTCGTGGTAAAGATCAGCCATCCCCTGCTAGGTGATCTTCCTTCACCATTGATGACCGTCCCTCATCATTACTTATTTTATTCTCTGAACCTGATGGCAGTCTCCATAATTGGCTTTATTTTTATCCCCAGAGATTCTTGTTCCTTTACCTGATGGCCATCCCCGTCGTGGTCTCTTTATTTCCCCAGCTTGTCGGCCGTCCCCATCATTGCTTTACTTACCGCTTTATCCCCAGCGGCCGTCCTCTGCTCGATGGTCGTCCTCCATCGCCCGCATTTTATAATCATACTATACTTTCTTTTACAATTTATATCCCTTTTCTTCTTCTCCCCAGTGAGTGCAAATTTTGGACTGTCTTTGGTATTCAACCACAAGTTATCTTGTTTGCCTGTTAAGCCAGGCGCTTACATCCTGCACAGCTAACTCGTGTTTGAATAGGGGCAGCTGTAAACACCCCAAATTTTCCCTCACTAAGTTCACACCATGGCTTGTGATCTTTCATATTTGCATTAGTTCAATCATACCATTTCATATTGCATTTTTGCTTCATTTCATCAGTTCAAGTTCATCTACATCTAGGGTTGGTGACTTGAGCCATCCAAGATCCATATTAGCCATTCCAAAGATCATCAATCACCTCAAGAGAGTCCATGTATATTCAATCATCATATTTTATCCTCCAAAGATCAAGGAAGTCAAAGAATCACAAGAACTGGCAAAGCATGGAAGCAGAACTAGGGTTTAACTGCACAGATGACCTAAAATTAGGGTTTTGGTTTCAGAGGCCATAACTCCAAATTTTTTGGTCATTCTTGTTTCTAATGGTCTCAATATGTTATAACGATCATGTACACCAAGTTTGATGAAGAAATTCATTTTGGAAATCATCTGATCACTGGGTAACTTCTTGAGCAAGCCAGGGCAAAATCAGGGCATCTGAGGCCCCCCAACATGGAACTAAAGTGGATTTTTCATCAAATTGAGTTTATATGGTCTTTATTTGATCATTTAAGTGTTTATAAGTTCACAAATTTGAAGAAAAGTGAGCTAAACCAAAAGTTGCCAAAAATGGAAATTACTTGTAATGTAAACTTTCCATTTTGGGAAAGTTTTTCAGCCTCCTCTTTCTCAACCAAAAATGCTTCAAATGAAAATTTATTGGTTATGAAAGTTGTATATTGGATCATTCCCTTTTCAAAAAGTACAAGAACAAGTTCTAATTCATTATGGAACTCAAGTTTTGGCTTGTCAAAGTTGGCAAAAATCACATAATTTTCAAGAATGCACCAAAGAGGATTCTTTGCAAAACCACTTGCCAATTCATTTTGTGGCTTCAAACACACTTCTAATCATCATACCAACATAGCACATTGTCTAAAACTCAAAATTGCCAAAGGAATTTCAAGATTCCATGCCTTGCCCATGAAGAAATCTCAAAGTGGCCAAACTTTCTCCAAATTGTAAAACACCCCATAACTTATTTCTCACATGCTGAATTGCCTCAAAATGAATTCCATGGACCTCCTTGATCCTTGCTGAACCAGAAATGCCTTTGTACCACCTTTGAACCAGCCCATACCTCAAGGACAAAAACTTTTGACTTTTTTGCAAGAAGGCCATACCAATCACAATATGGCACAACCACTCCACAGACCTATCACAACTTGATATGTGGATCAAATGCTGGTGATAGCACACAAGAACACAAGCTGAGCCCTAAGAATCACCAAGTTCACAAAAAACTCTCCCTCTTGCAAAAGCTTTCGAATCTCCCGACTCAGGCATCCATTCTTCAAACAAACACCACCATTCATTTCTAAATCACCCACTGATCATAAACCACCCACCAAAACAACCAAGAACACACCACGAACAAAATACGATTTTCTGACCAGTGGAGTGCAAGCTCACAAACCAGCCACTCTCAAGGTCTTCCAAGCCTCAAAACATCTTCAGGGAGGTCATTGGAGTCATCTTGCACAGAAGAAGTAGTCAGAAAGCTCCAAACTAAGATGCTCCATCTCAGGTAGCCATTCGAATTAATTTTTCCAGAACTTCTATTTTATGTTCCATTAAGAAAAAGCATGATTCACTGATGATCTTGAACTTTGTATTTTTGAAAATGGTGGAGAGATGAGTATTTGCTAAGCTTCTGAAATTTTTGCCATTTTTGATGTTTCCTTCGAATCTTGAGTTTGAGTGAAAAGAAATGAGGTTTGAGGGTGGATTTAGGTTCAGGGAAGTGAGAGGAGTGAATCTGGAGCTTTAGAGCTCCAGAAAGTACCTAGGGAAGAAGTTAGCAATTTTCAGGTGAGGGTCTGGCCGGAGAATATGACCGGAAGTCTTCTCCGGTCACCTGAATGTCATTAGTGACTTAATCAGGGTTAGGGCAAACTTTGAATGTGGACCATTGGATCTCCCTTCCCGCGCGTGTTTGTGTGGTTAAGATCAGTTCATTAGTTATTAATTAGGGTTAATTAATTAAATAAATAGGATTAGTTAAGTTTGAATGTGGGCCTTTGGATCTGGCCCGCAGTAAACTCCCATAAACCCAGAATCAATCTCAGTCATTCCCTTTGCATACTTCAGTTTATTTTAATTTTTATTTCTCTTTTTCTCATTTATTTTACACATTTTATTTAAAATAGTTAGAAATTTCCAAAAATATTTTTATTTTGCATTCTGATTTCAAATAATTTTCTTAACCCAAAAATATTTTTATTTTTATTTTTCACATTAAAAAATCATTTTTAGACATTTAAATATTTATTTTAATTAATTAATGAAAATTAATTAATTAAAATATCATTTAGGTTTCTAAAAAATCCCAAAAAAATTCACACTGCATCTTTAAACATTTAGAGATATTGTCATACCATCCACACAAATTTATTTTTGGTTTTGAAACATTTTTGACAATTTTCTTGAATTTAGGGTTCATAAAATTCAAATTTTAGAACCCTAACTTCAAGAATTATTTTCTGTCTAACCAAGAATGGTATGAGAATGGTTCTTTTTGCATTGATCTTCATTTGAAATGTAGTTTCTAACATAATTTTGTCATGAATTTCTTCTGCCTTTTTGAATTGATTGGCATTTTTCCCCTTTAAGTACCTTAAAACCCTAGAAAACTTAGAAAAAATCATATCTTTCATTAGGTTAAGAGTTAGGTCTTCTCCTTTGGGGTATGATATCATATGGGGTTAGGGTTCTTTTGGTTGCAATTTCCATTTTTTATCTTGTCATTTGCTTCTGTTTTTTAGTTTTGCATCTCATGTTGCATGAAAACCCTAATTTCTCATTTTCCTTTGCATACATCTTGCATAAGCATTCATATAAGAACTTGCCATGACATTTTATGCATTCACATGACTTCTAAGACATCATAGGACACATTAGACTCATGCTTGATCATTTCCTCATCTATTTACCATGTTATGCATTCATTATATTCCATGTGCATTCATGAACTTTCATGCCTCCTCTCATGTTTCATTTGCATCTTCATTACTTGTATGATCATTCACATCTCCTGATATGTCTATGCATCATCTCATAGCATCATTAACATCATAAATATGCTTCTGATTTTGGTTTATATCTTTGCATTCATTTCATTTTCACTTCATTTCTTCTTTATGCTAACTTTTTAGGTGGTAAGTGCTTTGAGAAGTGAATTTGCCTTCACTTCTCACAATCTCTTCTCATCTCTCTTATGCTTTCATTGCTGAATTTTGCTTTTGTTTTAGAGTGAGCTTGCTCATTCATGTTCCTTCTTCACTTTCTTTCTTCAAGCAACTTATCTTCTTAAGTGAAGTAAGTTGACTTGCTTCTTCTGCTTCTCCTCCTTTCATCTGCTTCTTCCTTGGTGGCTCTTCTTGAAGATCTCTTGCAAGCCTCATAAACCCTAGGAATGCCCAAGCATGTTAACAATTAGGGTTTGATTAGTCCCCCCATTAGTTTTACCTTTGTGTCATCTTTTGTGTCTCTCTTCTCATCTCATAATCAAAGACTAAGCCTTTAAGGTTTTAAGGCTTTGTGATAAGATTATGCCTGCATCCTTCTCTTAGAATGGAGTGTATAAATTTAATCCTAAGTGTTAAATCCTTGATGTGTTTAAATCTCTTAATCAATCCATCTAATAATCACTAAGACAATAAGCTTGTAATTTGGGCCTTGCATTAGGGTTCTAATTCATCCTTAATTGGTTAAGAAGGACTAACCCCAGTGTTAATGGACAAGTCCTCTTCAATTTGTCTTACCAATCATAAAATTCACTTCTTAATCTTACGATTAACTAAAATTCACTTTGATAAAGGCTTGTTTTGTCATGAGGTTAATCCCTAATCATGGATTAAGTTGAGGTATCTTCCTCAGCTTAAATGTTCTCATCTATTATCCTTCTATTAGGATGGTGTAATGGGTCCATTAAATCCTTGATTTAGGCTTAAACTCATTACTTAACACTAAACAAAAACTCCAAAAAACATCTAAATAATTGCAAGTAGGTTAATGATCTTAATCCTACATCATGGTGATTAAATGTGAGGTGCTTACTTCATGCTTAAGGTATTCTCATTACCCCTAATCAGAGGGAGGATGTGATGAGTTTACTAACCCTTGGTTTAGGCTTAAGCTCATTTTCTTATGACAAACACCAAAAAGAAATAAAAGATTGAAAATACATAAAACATGTTAGACGCTGAGGCTAGTGATCTAGAGGGGGGGTGAATGGATCACCTCCTTGTTTACAAGGATTTAAAAGATTTTTCAAAGTTTTCAAAGATTAACGGAAACTACGGTCCCAAATATACTAGCGTCTATTCTGGACCAGCCACTAAAAGACCGGACATGTGATAACGTGCTGGATTTACGATTGAGATGAGAACGGTTTAAACACACAAGTTGTAAAAGTGTTGAATGCACCTATCACAAAAGTTATTTCCAATGAATCAAAAACGATTAAAAACGTAAATAGAGATGGAGAAGGAATACAATACGCAGAGATTTCGTAAGGCAGTTCCCCACGTTCGTCCTCGCGTGTGGGTACGTCTCCCCCTCAATTTCAAACCAAAATTGAGAACTTTTTGAAATTCTGTGATCAGGTATGAGATGTCCTAAGAGATGTCCCAACACTTAATAGGACATTTGACAGATTTAACCAAAACTTAAACAGCAAGAAAAGTAAACAACACAGAAGTTTGTTAACCCAGTTCAGTGTATAACCACACCTACATCTGGAGGCTACCAAGCCAGGAGGAAATCCACTATTAGTAATATTAATTCTAGACTTAAACCACCCTGTTTAATCTATCACTTAATACTTACCCAATGCAATTTCTACCTAAGACTCACTTAGATAAGAGTACCCTACTCACTCCCCCTCAATCACCCAGTGATCAAGTTTACAAGTTTACTGAAATTGAAGACATCCTTCAAACAAAACAGCTTGATCTTACTTAACAGTTTCAATCAAGTCACAAATGCACTTTTGCTTAAAAGCTCATAAAGTGGTACATAAAAACAACCTGCTATTTA
This sequence comes from Lathyrus aphaca, assembly GCA_963966055.1. Classification (NCBI taxonomy): domain Eukaryota; kingdom Viridiplantae; phylum Streptophyta; class Magnoliopsida; order Fabales; family Fabaceae; genus Lathyrus; species Lathyrus aphaca. The sequence goes on from OZ014521.1 coordinate 498,724,757, forward strand.
AAACACTAGACACCCTATTTGGTCTTCTGAAATTCGTACTCAATTCTATGAGTTTCTGTTGTTTAAATAGGTATCTGAATTTTGGGCTTTCTGTAGAATGATCCAGCCCTAATGTGCAGCAACTGTCACCTTGAATTTAGGGTTTGTTACCTCCTATATTCTAGGTGCATTAGGTCTTCTGTTTTAATCTGAATCTTCAATTTAAAACTCCCTACAGATGCGCCTTGTTCTGTTTTTATCCAGCATTAATTAATTCCAGATAGTTCTCCTTAAATATCTCTGATCTGTTAATCAATAATTAATTCTGGTAGCAGGTCTGAGATGTCTCAACATCTGTTCGGACATCCTGACAAAACTGAACTTAGTCATTTATACAATGTCCCAACATCTGGTAGGACATCCTGAAATAAGTTCACATACTCTGTTTGCTAATGTCCCAACATCTGATAGGACATTCTGAACTGAATTTAACATTTCTTGTTTGGTCAAAAATTCTGCCAATTCTTAAACATCTACAAACTCCCCCTTTGGCTAATTTTTGGCTAACATCTTTTCTGGTTTTCAGAGTGCAGCAGAAGTTCTTTTTATCAGAGTATAGCTTTCAGAGTGCAGCAGAAGTTCTTTTTATCAGAGTATAGCATTACTTTTCTGTTGATTCTTATTTGAGATTACTCCCCCTCAAACATATATGTGCCCAGTCTTGTTCCAACAGAATTATTCATTAAATCACAATGATTCAGTTCAGACAAAAACAAACAGATTTCATTCAAAATAACCAGCAGTACAAATTTGTTGTTGTTCTCCCCCTTGGTAGGCACAAAATTAGGGGCCAAAGAACTATTATCCAGAATTACAAATCATTGCTGTCATTACAAATGCCTCACATACACAGATCACTCAGATTCATCACTCTCAGTAGCTTCCTCCACTTCAGTGTCTTCATCTTTATCAGCTTCACTTTCAGCTTCACTGTCTTCATCAGATGCAGCTGTCTGATCTTCTTCACTTTCCAACCTCTTAATTATTTCCTCCAGCTTCTTCTTTCTAGCTTCAAGCTCTTTGCAGGTGCACTTTAGCTCAGCAATTAATTCTTTCTTGGAGATTGGATTCTTAGCAGAGGAGGGACCAGCAGATGTCCCAGAAGGAGCTTCAACATCTGCAGCATGATGACTGAGGAATAATTTGTAGTGAAAAGCCAGGGGGCTCCCTCTCTTGCAGGCAGTATCCTTGTCAGTTAAAATCCCAGGATATTGATTGAGTACAATACCACACAGCAATGATGGAAAGGCTATTGGTAGCTTGGTTGCAGAGGAGCTGGCATGCTTCATGGTTTGATCAAAGATAAAAGCTCCAAAGTCCAGCTTGGTTTGAGTCCCCACAGCATAGATGAATCTGGCCAGACCAGTTGAGATAGATGAAGTGTGGTTGGTAGGCACCCAATTAGATGTACCAATCCTGTTCAGCATGGCATACTTTCTGGTAAGCATGCTTACAGATAGCTTTCCCTTCACAGGCCATGCCTTGACCTGGTCAGCAGTTATCACCTTACAGACTTGATTATCTGTCTTGCCTAGCTCATTTGGTCCATCTGTTTCTCTTCCTAGATACTGATTTATGATTTGGGGAGAAAACTCCACACATCTACCTCTAACATAAACTTTTCTAAACTCAGAGGACTTACCATTTGAACAATCCTCCTGAAGATTCACAATGAACTCTTTGACAAGAAGTTCATAACAGGGAGAGAACTCTGAGACTGTCTTGAATAGTCCTGCAGCAGAGATTAGGTCAATGAGTTCTGTGCACTCAAGTGCATTGCTGCTTAGTTCTCTTTCCAAAGCAACCCTTCTTTGGTACACATATTTCCATCTGTTGACATTGGAGACATGATGGAAGGATATATTGTCCAAGGGAGCTTCTGGAACAACAGTTGAAGCTCTAGCTGGTGCTGGTTTCTTCTTGGGAGGAGATGTTGGGACATCTGATCCAACATCTGAATCTGATGGTGTTGCAGCTTTTCTCTTCTGGGTTTGAACCTTGCTCCATGGTTTTGCTGGACCAAAAGTGGCTTTAGCCTTGCCTTTCTTTGGACTAGCCTTCTTCTTCTCAGGAATGACAGGTTCATCTTGCATCTTTCCTTTCCTGGACCTTAGCCTTTTGGCTATGCTGGGTTTGACAAATGCTATGATTTCTGCATCAGAGTCCTGCTCCAGATTGACTACTGGAGGGGATTGAGCAGACTCCTCATCAGCTTGTTGATCAGCAGAAATTTGATCTTCATTTGATTCTTTAGCCTGTTCCACAGAAACTTCTTTATCACTTTCACTTGAGGTTTTATCCTCAGTTTGTTCAACATCAGATGAGTTCTTTTTCTTGTCTTCAGATGTTCCAACATCTGTTGGGACATCTTGTTCTGCAGCAGTGTCCTTTGTAGCTTGAGCTGGTTCTTCTTGAGGTGCAGGAATGGTGTTCAAAGGAACAGAGATCCCTTTCACCACTCTTTGTTCAGAAAAGACTTGGTTAACAATCTCCTTGATGGAATCATCAACATATTTGGAGTATCTTGTAGACATGTTAGCAGGAGAGGGAATGCCTTTAGCTTTGCTTCTGATTTGATCTTTACATCTCTTTGGTGTTCTTGCCTTTTTAGTGTGAGAGGCGCTTCCCCTGAGCTCGTCCAATGGTGTTGATGGCATTGGCACAACAGAGATTGGAGTGGCATGAACCACGTCTTCCTTGTTGAGAATTTCCTCAGCTGTTTTAGGGTTTTGAGACATTGTAGAGGAAGAAGGATGAACAGCTTTAGGGTTTATGATTTCTGAAGGATTACTAGTTAATGTGATTCGCTTGTGATGGTGTGATGAGACTCTTGATAGCTGCTTATAAGTAATTACTAAGTAAGTAGCCGTTACAGTCCAAATGATTTGGAACGAAATTCCCAAGGATCTAGTCCAGACTAGCTTTGCCATCTGGAACTTATGCCATGCAATGTCATATGACATGTTGGCACATCTCATTAACTGCTAGATATCACATAAACAGATTCCAAGTTTGCCCCTTAAGTTCTCAAATTGTGTAGCATCCAATGCCTTGGTAAAGATATCAGCTAACTGCAGATCTGTAGCTACATGCTCCAATGAAATCACCTTTTCTTCTACAAGATCTCTGATGAAATGATGTCTGATATCAATATGCTTTGTCCTGCTGTGTTGGATAGGATTTTTAGATATGTTGATTGCACTTAAGTTGTCACAGTACAATGTCATGACATCCTGTGGGACATTGTACTCAGTGAGCATCTGCTTCATCCAAACCAACTGAGAACAACTGCTACCTGCTGCTATGTACTCAGCTTCAGCTGTAGATAAAGATACACAATTCTGCTTCTTACTGAACCAAGAAATCAGATTGTTTCCTAGAAAGAAGCATCCTCCTGAAGTGCTTTTTCTGTCATCAGCACTTCCTGCCCAATCAGCATCACAGAAGCCAGAGAGAATTGGTTTGCAACCATGAAAGTACATTATGCCATAGTCACAAGTACCATTAACATATTTAAGGATTCTCTTGACTTGATTAAGATGACTGACTTTTGGATCAGCTTGATATCTTGCACAAACTCCTACTGCAAAAGCAATGTCTGGTCTGCTAGCAGTCAAGTATAACAAGCTTCCAATCATGCTTCTATATAAACTTTGATCTACATTCTCACCCTTTTCATCTTTAGTCAGCTTTAAATGTGTGGGAGCAGGAGTTCTTTTATGAGAAGCATTTTCCATTCCAAATTTCTTCACTATGTTCTTGGAGTACTTACTTTGGGAAATAAACATTGAGTCTTCCATTTGCTTTACTTGCAGACCAAGAAAGTAGGTTAATTCACCTACTAGACTCATTTCAAATTCAGATTCCATCTGCTTGACAAAATGTTTGACCATCTTATCAGACATCCCACCAAACACAATGTCATCAACATATATTTGTGCAATCATGACATTTCCTTCTTCATCTTTAACAAACAGGGTTTTATCAATCCCACCTTTTCTGTATCCTTGCTTGATAAGAAATGTGGTAAGTCTTTCATACCATGCCCTTGGAGCTTGCTTCAGACCATAAAGTGCTTTCTTGAGTTTGTATACATGATTTGGACAGCTTGGATCAACAAATCCTTTAGGCTGTTCTACATATACCTCTTCATTAAGATAACCATTAAGAAAGGCACTTTTCACATCCATTTGAAATAGCTTGAACTTCAAGATGCAAGCAATCCCCAACAGTAGTCTTATTGATTCAAGCCTTGCTACTGGTGCAAAGGTTTCATCAAAGTCTACTCCTTCAATTTGAGTGTATCCTTGAGCCACAAGTCTAGCTTTGTTCTTTGTAACAATTCCCTGTTCATTTGACTTGTTCTTATACACCCATTTTGTACCAATCACATTTATGTCATCAGGTCTAGGTACAAGATTCCACACTTCATTCCTTGTGAATTGACCTAATTCCTCTTGCATAGCACAAATCCAGTATTCATCAGTGAGAGCTTCCTTGACATTTTTAGGTTCTATTTTGGAAACAAAACAAGAACCTGAAATCACTTCTCTTGATCTAGTGCTCACACCTCTGTTGGGATTACCAATTATTAAATCTTTGGGATGATCCTTCTGTATTCTGATGGAGGGAGGTTTGCTTGAATCTTCTGACCTTGCATCATTTTGAGTGAAGTTATATTGATCATTCTTTTCTTCAGCTTCAATCTTAATATCAGCAGATGTTCCAACATCTTCTGGGACATCTGTAGGAGCATCATCAATTATCACATTTATGGACTCCATGATAACATTTGTTCTGTAGTTAAATACTCTATATGCTCTGCTGTTTATAGAGTATCCAAGGAAAATTCCTTCATCACTTTTAGGATCCATTTTTCTCCTTTGCTCCCTATCTGCCAGAATATAGCATTTACTTCCAAATACATGAAAATACTTCACTGTGGGTTTTCTGCCCTTCCATACTTCATATATTGTGGACAAAGTTCCTTTCCTCAAAGTAACTCTGTTATGGATGTAGCAGGCAGTGTTCATAGCTTCAGCCCAGAAATACAGAGGTAATTTTTTAGCATGGATCATAGCTCTTGCTGATTCTTGAATGGTTCTATTCTTCCTTTCAACAATCCCATTCTGTTGAGGAGTGATAGGAGAAGAATACTCATGGTTGATTCCTTCTGAAGAACAGAAATCTAAGAACTTTTGATTCTCAAATTCTTTTCCATGATCACTTCTTATTCTGATCACACAGCTGGATTTTTCCCTTTGCAATTTTTGACATAATTCTTTGAATACATCAAATACATCTGACTTTTCTTTGATGAAGTTTATCCATGTATATCTTGAAAAATCATCAACTACAACATAGGCATACCTTTTACCACCACGACTTTCAACTTGCATAGGTCCCATAAGATCCATATGTAGAAGTTCCAAAACTTTGGAAGTTGTCAGATGTTGGAGCTTTGGATGGGACATCTTGGTTTGTTTGCCTATTTGACATTCACCACATATCTTGCCATCATCAATCTTCAGTTTAGGAATACCTCTTACAGCATCCATAGATATGATCTTCTTTATGCCTCTGAAATGAAGATGACCTAGTCTTTGATGCCACAGTTTCACTTCTTCTTCCTTAGCTAGAGAGCAGGTTGAAGTGAGACTGAAATTTTGGGATTCCCACATGTAACAGTTGTCTTTAGATCTGGCTCCTTTCATGACAACCTCTTGTTCTTTGTTAGTCACTATACATTCAGATTTGGTAAAGTTTACACTGTATCCTTGATCACATAGTTGACTTATGCTGATCAGGTTAGCAGTTAAACCTTTAACTAGCAGCACATCATCTAGTCTTGGAACATCTTGACAATCCAAGGTTCCAACTCCCTTGATTTCTCCTTTAGCTCCATCTCCAAAAGTTACATACCTGGATGAATGTGATTTTAAGTTTACTAACAAATTCTTCAATCCAGTCATGTGTCTTGAACATCCACTGTCAAAGTACCAGTCTTCTTTAGCTGATACTCTCAGAGATGTATGTGCTATGTATGCAGTATTTTTCTTTGACCCAATGAGTTGAGATTTCTTTTGATGCCTCTGCCCTGTGTGTTGTTCAGCTGATCTCCAAGCTTGATTGATGATCTGGTTCTTGAGTATGTGGCTTTGATCAGTCTGAATGTCAGCTTTTGGTCTCCAAACCTTCTTGATGACCTCTGTCTTCTGCTTAGGAGGTTGCTGATTTCTTTGATGTCTATGCAGCACCTTTTTGATACCTTCTACTTTCTGTTTGGAAGGTTGCCGATACATCTGATTTGGATATCCATGTAGCTTATAACAGTGAGGTTTGATATGCCCAAATCTTCCACAGTGATGGCATCTCCATCTTTGATACTTCTTCTTCATCTTGTTCTTTCCAGAATGTTGAGACATCTGTTGGAACATTATGTTTGACTTTGTGTTCTGATGTTGAAGCATTTGTTGGGACATCTTGTTTGACTGTGTAATTTTTGAAGTAGCTTTGCTAGAGCTGGCTTCATCTCTGTTATATCCCAGTCCACTTTTGTCCCCTGAATGTTTATTATTGCAGAGAATAACATCCAGTGTATTTGAGCTGCTGTTCATCATTCTAACAGATTTGGACATATGTTCCAGCTTAGAATTGAGAAGAGTTACTTCACTTTTCAAGGTATCAATGATTACTTGATCACTTGCTTTTTCATCTTCTAATACCTCATTCTGCTTCTTTAGCTTTATAACCTCACTGCATATTTCAGAGCTTCTTTTGTATAGATCTTTGAATGCTTGCTCAAGTTCTTCATAAGTAAGCTCTCCACAACTGGAATCACTATCATATTCACACAGTCCAGCTAGAGCAGTAAAATGCTTAGCTGATTCTTCTTCTGACTCTCCTGAGTCTTCATCAGACCAGGTCACAGAGAGTCCTTTCTTTTGCCTCTTTAAGTAGGTAGGACATTCAAACTTGATATGTCCATATCCTTCACATTCATGGCATTTGACTCCTTTATCTTGACTGGTCTTTTCAGCATACTTTAATCTTTTGTTAGCATCATAAGGTCTTCTGTTCTCAGAGCTTGTGTTTCTTCCACTAGGTTTGGATTTGCTTTCCATTCCTCTGAGAATCTGTTTGAACTGTCTTGTAATCAATGCAAGATTTTCTGCTAAGCTTTTATCATTTGCTAGTTCATCATCTTCTTCTTCATCTGCATTTGAAACCAAGGCAATGCTTTTGTTCTTTTTAGCATGTGTGTCATTCATTCCCATCTCAAAAGTTTGAAGGGAACCAATTAGTTCTTCAGCTTTCATGGAGCATATGTCTTGTGCTTCTTCTATTGCTGTGACTTTCATGTCAAATCTTTTTGGCAAAGATCTGAGAATCTTCCTTACAAGCTTTTCATCAGTCATCTTTTCTCCCAAGGCTCCAGAAGTATTGGCTATATCCAAGATGTTCAAGTAGAACTCATGAATTGATTCATCTTCCTTCATTCTCAAGTTCTCAAACTTGGTGGTGAGAAGTTGAAGTCTTGACATTTTTACTTTTGATGTTCCTTCATGAGTTGTCTTGAGGGTATCCCACACATCTTTGGCCAGCTCACAATGATGCACTAGTCTGAAAATATTTCTATCAATGCCATTGAATAAAGCATTTAGGGCTTTTGAGTTGCCTAGTTATGAATCTTCTTCCTCTTTACTCCATTCTTCTTCAGGTTTCAGAACTATTGATCCATCTTTGGTGTCTTGAACAGGATGTTTCCATCCAACATTTACTGCTCTCCATGCCCTGTTGTCAAGTGACTTTAAGAATGCAATCATTCTTGGCTTCCAGTAGTCATAATTAGAACCATCCAGTATAGGTGGTCTATTTACTGACCCTATATCTCTGTCCATGTTACAGAATTTGTTTTCCCTAGATCTCACCCAGTATAAACAGGCAGGGTGCCTGCTCTGATGCCAATTGAAATTCTGTGATCAGGTATGAGATGTCCTAAGAGATGTCCCAACACTTAATAGGACATTTGACAGATTTAACCAAAACTTAAACAGCAAGAAAAGTAAACAACACAGAAGTTTGTTAACCCAGTTCAGTGTATAACCACACCTACATCTGGAGGCTACCAAGCCAGGAGGAAATCCACTATTAGTAATATTAATTCTAGACTTAAACCACCCTGTTTAATCTATCACTTAATACTTACCCAATGCAATTTCTACCTAAGACTCACTTAGATAAGAGTACCCTACTCACTCCCCCTCAATCACCCAGTGATCAAGTTTACAAGTTTACTGAAATTGAAGACATCCTTCAAACAAAACAGCTTGATCTTACTTAACAGTTTCAATCAAGTCACAAATGCACTTTTGCTTAAAAGCTCATAAAGTGGTACATAAAAACAACCTGCTATTTAAAACACTAGACACCCTATTTGGTCTTCTGAAATTCGTACTCAATTCTATGAGTTTCTGTTGTTTAAATAGGTATCTGAATTTTGGGCTTTCTGTAGAATGATCCAGCCCTAATGTGCAGCAACTGTCACCTTGAATTTAGGGTTTGTTACCTCCTATATTCTAGGTGCATTAGGTCTTCTGTTTTAATCTGAATCTTCAATTTAAAACTCCCTACAGATGCGCCTTGTTCTGTTTTTATCCAGCATTAATTAATTCCAGATAGTTCTCCTTAAATATCTCTGATCTGTTAATCAATAATTAATTCTGGTAGCAGGTCTGAGATGTCTCAACATCTGTTGGGACATCCTGACAAAACTGAACTTAGTCATTTATACAATGTCCCAACATCTGGTAGGACATCCTGAAATAAGTTCACATACTCTTTTTGCTAATGTCCCAACATCTGATAGGACATTCTGAACTGAATTTAACATTTCTTGTTTGGTCAAAAATTCTGCCAATTCTTAAACATCTACACTTTTATATCAATATTGCTGAAATCGTCGTTTACAAGGTTGCTATACAAACACCAGAAATCTATACACCTAGATCTTCCTATTGTATCAACCTTCACTTGATCTGATCCAAATCAAGATTCCCTGCAAGTAATACAAACAATTCACCGGTTCCACGATCTATTTGCGAAATCTCCCAATTTCCAAATCTTACGCTGCGGCTGAATCTGTCTTGTAAACGTGACTAATAAACCCTCAAGAACATGCCCGTTCTTGAAGGAAAACCCAACTAGTTTTTCCATGAAACCTTCTTTCACTCTTCAACTCAGGTGGATCTCCGATCGTACCACTGAACGTTATCTCGTAACCCTTTAATTCACAGAACATCACTAATTCCTTGTTAATGTTCTTGAATCAAGGTATTTGAGAAGATGATGAAGATGAATATGAATCTAGGTTTCAATCCTGCTCAACATTGAATTGTCCACTCTCAAAATTCCTTTTCTTGATGTGTTCTTAAATGATCCTTGACTTTGAAATTCGTATGCAATTTCTGTGTTTTTTTTGCACTAACAGAAACACCAAACATATACTATGCAGATTCTGTTAGAAGTAAAAACAGAAAAATGAATCGATTCAAGACACGAATGAATCGATACATAATGGTATTTATATTGTTATGTATCAATGTATAATATCATGAATCGATACATACTGAACATATAAACAAAAGCAGAGAAATGAACATACAATGAATCGATGCATGTTTGTATGTGTCGATTCATAGAAGAAATTCTAGAACCATTCTTATAGCATGAATCGATGCATGATGGAATGAATCGATTTATTTTGAGAATTTCCAGAATTATTTCTACAGCATGAATCGATGCATGATGGAATGAATCGATTCATTTTGCGAATTTCCATAATTATTTCTACAGCATGAATCGATGCATGATGGAATGAATCGATTCATTTTGCGTATTTTCAGAAATACAAAGACATTATTAAAAATGAGACAAGAGATATAAAGGCTAGCATTTTGTCTTAATATGAAGCATATGATAAAAACAAAAACACCTAAAATTTATAATCATACAAAACTAGAGTTGCTCATAAACTCCCCCTTTTTGATGATGACAATTTTTTTGAAGTGTGAGAACCACTCCCCCTGAGTTTGTGCATGCTTTTTATTTTTCACACTCGCCTTTCTCCCCCTTTGTCAACATCAAGAAAGAATGCATAGGTGAAGCAAAAATTTCAGCAGTACCAAGATATATAAGCAGAATTCACTCACAAAGAATGAAACATAAAGGGCAAACAAATTAGTCGAAAGCAGCAAACAAGCATAGGCATTGAAATTGTTAATTAGAGTTGCGAATTACAGAAACAAACCAAACTCATACAATGTTTAAACAAAAAAACCAAAGAAACATAAGCAAGAAACAATGATGTGATGCAAAATGAAATGCGGCCTAAATGAGGAAAGTGGCCACCACAAGACTCCGCATCATCTCTATCGGGGTCTCGGAAACTTGGAGGAGGAGGTGGAGGAGGCATTTCATCAGGATTCTGCCCCATGAAGGTGTAACGCCTGAACCGTTTCTGAACCTCTGTGCTTTGAAATATTTCCAAAACTTAAGGATCCGCATAATCTGTGCGGCATATGCAAGAGTGATGTTCTTGGAACTATTCCGCGTAAGAAAGATACACTTGACAAAGTAATTGGGCCAATTCAACGGGATCTTCTTTTGCAGAATGTACAAGAGATGGATGTCTGGCTTATCCAATCGAGAGTACCCACCGGACCTTGGACGCAAGATATGCGAAAGAATCCAATGCAGAATTCTGGGAACGCTCTTTATCATTCCAGAAGTCAAAGGCTCATCATCAACAAGAGGTCTTTCCAATTTAGAAATGGATGCACAACATTCCTTCACATTAAAGTGAGTTTCAAACTTCTGATCATGCCACATTTGCAACTCAGGCGACAGGGATGGCATTTGGAACACTTTGTGCCAATCACCAGCCTCAAAACTGTAAGTTCTTGTACCAATAGAACACTTGAACATGTAACCCTTTCCAGTTTTCACACCAGCATAAAAAGCACGAATAAAGTCCTCAAGATAATCATCATTAGCAATTAAAAAGGACCCAAGATTTTGTGTGTCGACTAAATCAGCAACTTCTTCTAAACAAAGAGTACGTACATCACAAGTATTGAAAACATGTGGTTTCATGACTAACCTCGACTTAAAAGAAACCTCAAATTCTTCAACAATGGAAGGATGGAGAATGGAAGCCCCAGAGGGAGAAATTTCGGGAACGGAAGGAGCTTGATGGGAAGACTCAACAGGTTCTTTGCATTTACGTTTTCCTTTTTCTCTAGGAAACTGTAAATGATGCAAATGAAATGAAGAAAGAGATAGAATAGAGTTTTATAACTGATGGACATGTCATAGCAGTTGCTGATGTGTCGATTCATCAGAAAGAAATTGAATTTAAAACAATATGCGCCGATTCATGACCTTATGAATCGATTCATTTGACGATTTTTTTTGAAAATCAGGTTTCTATGTATCGATACAAACCACAAATGTATCGATACGTACTGTAATTATTTTGACAGATTTAAAAGAAAATGAACATGAATCGATTCAATATGGATGTGATCAATACATAATGCGAAATTTTTGAAATTCAAGTGGCTATGTATCGATACAAGCCACGAATGTATCGATACATACTGTAACAATTTTGACAGAATCAAAAGAAAGTGAACTTGAATCGATACAAGATGGTTGGGATCGATACATACTGTAATAATTTTTCCAGTGATAAAAGAAATTTAGCATGACTTTGACACAAAAATGAATATGCAAAACAAACATTATGCAGAATGCAGAATGAATCATAACATTGTACGAATGCTTAAGAATACTTTACAAACAAAACATCAACGCTCAAACATTCATATGTAAAGAAGTACATGTAAACGAGAAATAATTGCTCAACCATACATTGATCACATAATATCAACAAAGTGAAGAGAGGAACAATATTACCTCCGTCGTAGTAATCTCATGAGGTACGAGTGAAGTCTACATCCAGAACTTAGTAAACACGATGAGATAAATATAAACTAAATCAAACAAACTTAAGACACCAATGCAGAGAGATCAAGAATCCCTAATTCGCGACGAATGTTGAAGAATAGTGCAGTTGCCAAAGGTTTAGTGAAAATGTCAGCAAGTTGATTTTTAGTATCAACATGCTCAAAAACAACATCTCCTTTTTCAACATGATCGCGAAGGAAGTGATGTCTAATCTCAATATGTTTGGTGCGTGAGTGTAAAACATGATTCTTAGTGAGATTAATGGCACTAGTGTTGTCACACTTAATTGGAATGCGTTTAAGTTTAATGTCAAAATATTGTAGTTGTTGTCTTAGCCACAAAATTTGAGTGCAACAGCTACCGACTGCAACATACTCAGCCTCTGCAGTAGACAAATCTACGAATACTTGCTTTTTACTATGCCAAATTATTAAAGAATTTGAAAACAGATGACATGTACCACTAGTGCTTTTCCTATCTGATTTGCATCCAGCAAAATCAGAATCAGAGTAACCTACTAAGCTGCAATCGCTCCCTTTGGAATACCAGATCCCATATTTAGGTGTTCCATTAAGATACCTAAATATACGCTTGACTGATTTTAAGTGAGATTCCTTAGGATTTGATTGATTTCGTGCACACATACACACACTAAACATGATGTCTGGTCTAGAAGAAGTAAGATACAAGAGAGACCCAATCATACCTCTATACCTTTTGACATCAACACACTTACCATGTTCATATTTGTCCAAGTTTCTGTTGGAAGGCATGGGAGTGTCAATTGATTTTGAATTATTCATTCCAAAACGCTTGAGCAACTCTCTGCAGTATTTTGTTTGACATATTGTTGTACCTTCATCGAGTTGCTTTATTTGGAGGCCTAAGAAGTAGTTCAACTCCCCCATGAGACTCATCTCAAACTCACCCTGCATAACATTTGAAAATTCTTCGACCAAGTGTATGTTAGTTAAACCAAACATTATATCGTCTACATAAACTTGAACTAAAAGAATGTGCTTTCCTTTATGTCTAATGAAGAGTGTATTATCCACTTTACCTCTAGAATATCCATGATCAATTAAAAATTTACTAAGTCTTTCGTACCACACACGAGGTGCTTGCTTAAGACCATATAAAGCACGCTTTAATTTGTAAACATGATCTAGATATTCAGAATTTTCAAAACCGGGAGGTTGTGAAACATATACTTCTTCATTTATGACACCATTTAAAAACGCACTCTTTACGTCCATTTGGTAAAGCTTGAAATTCATAGAACACGCATAAGCAAGCAAAAGACGTATAGCTTCAAGGCGAGCCACTGGAGCATAAGTCTCCTCATAATCTAAGCCCTCCTCTTGGTTATACCCTTGTGCTACCAAGCGTGCCTTGTTTCTAGTTATCACTCCGCTTTCATCAAGTTTATTCCTAAACACCCATTTAGTACCTATGATGTGATGATCTCGCGGACGAGGGACAAGTTCCCAAACGTCATTTCTTTTAAATTGATTAAGCTCTTCTTGCATGGCCATTAGCCAAAATTCATCAATCAAGGCCTCTTTAGAATTTTTAGGTTCCACTTGTGATACAAAAGCGAAGTGAGAACAAAAGTTACTTATCTTAGAACAAGTCAACACTCCCTTTGAAATATCTCCCAATATATTGTCTATAGGGTGGTCTTTAGAGGATTTCCAAGCTGGTGGAAGGTCCTTCACTTCAGATGTTCCTTCCTCTTTATCTTTTTCATGACTAGTATCTTCCTCCTTCTCAATATCAGTCGTTTCAGATTGATCAATTTCCGAAACAGCTTCTTTGAGTATGTCTTCTGTAGATACACCTGCATCATCAAAAGAGATACCTTTTCCGACAATTTTTGGGTAAGACTCATCAAAAGAAACATGGACAGATTCTTCAACAGAAAGTAAACGCCTATTATACACTCTATATGCTTTGCTTGATTGAGAGTATCTAAGAAAAATACCTTCATCAGCTTTGGCATCAAACTTCCCAAGATTTTCTTTACCGTTATTCAAAACAAAACATTTACAACCGAACACATGAAGATGAGACAAGTTTGGCTTTCTACCTTTTAAAATTTCATAAGGGGTTTTATTCAAAATAGGACGAATTAAAATCCTGTTCAGAACATAACAAGCTGTGCTAATTGCATCAGCCCAAAAATATTTTGGTAATCCACCCTCATTGAGCATTGTTCTTGCCAATTCCTCTAAAACTCGATTTTTGCGTTCCACAACACCGTTTTGTTGTGGAGTTCGAGGAGCTGAAAAGTTGTGCTTAATGCCATACTTGTCACAATACTTATCAAAGAGATGGTTTTGAAATTCACCTCCATGATCGCTTCGGATTGTAACTATTTTAGAATTCATTTTATTTTGGGACAGCTTTGCAAAACTTTTAAAAGCAGAAAAAGTTTCATCTTTGCTATGAAGGAATATAGTCCAAGGGAATCTAGAGTAGTCATCTACTATTACGAAACCATAATAGTTTCCACCTAAGCCCTTTGTCCTAGATGGTCCAAAGAGGTCCATATGGAGAAGCTCAAGGGGTCTTGAAGTTGAAATTATGTTTTTAGATTTAAAGGAGACCCTTGTTTGTTTCCCCATTTGGCAAGCATCACATAGGTGGTCTTTTGAAAATTTTATTTTTGGAAGCCCTACTACTAGATCCTTAGATACAACCTTATTAAGCAAATCGAAATTAACATGCGCTAAGCGTCTATGCCACAGCCATGAATCATCATTTATGGCTACTAGACATTTAGTGCTTGTTAAAGATACACTCAAAAGATCAAGCATATATATGTTGTTTACTCTTAAACCCTTAAACACAACATTATGTTAGGTATGTTCAATTTTGAAACAATTTTTTGTGAAAGAAACTTTATAACCTTTGTCGCATAGTTGACTTATACTCAACAAATTGTGTTTAAGTCCCTCTACAAGATGGACATCAGAAATAGTAGTGGTAGAGGGATTACTTACACTACCTTTACCAAGTATAGCTCCTTTGTTATTGTCTCCATAAGTAACATACCCCTTCTTCTTTGCTTTGAAGTCAATAAAAAGTGATATGTCACCCGTCATGTGCCTTGAACACCTGCTGTCCAGAAACCATCTTGTTTCCATGGATGCAAGACACTCATCCTACAATATCAAAAGAGAGAGGTAGGTACCCAATTTTTATTGGGTCCAAGTGGGTAAGTGGTAACATGGTTGTCTTTAGGCTTCCATTGATAAATGCCTTTAGGCACTAGAAATCTTCTAAATTTGCATTTTTCAATGGTATGGCCAACATGACAACAATAATGACAAACACTACGATAATGTTGTTGTTTATGATTGGTTCTTAAATCCTTTGGAACAAAAGAATATTTTGCATATGGAGGATTTAATGACTTTTTGAACAACCTAGTATCAATGGCATAAGTAATCTTAGGTTGCAAGGCTTTTTTCAATTTGACTTTAAGAGAAATAACCTCTTGTTGCCAAATGTGACAAGCTTCACAATGCCTTATTTTACTACAACCATCAATATCAATAGTTTTTGAATTTTCTACAATGCTAGCTTTCAAGTACTCTAAATCTTTTTCAGCATGTTGTACTTTACCTTCCAAGTATGAAAAAATTTGTTTATCGGAATATAATCTTTTAAATGCTTCTATAGCTTCATTATGCAGTTTTTCAAAAGCTATTTTCAATTCAGAAAAATACATAGAAGAGAAATTGTTATAGTAAGCTTGTTTTACCTTTTTATCATCACTTTTCTTCTTGTGGTGGGACTGATTTTTGGTGTGAGCCATAAGACACAAGTTTGTGGTTTCATCGCTATCACTTGAGCATCGTGTGCTTGATGAATCACTATCACTTTCCCAAGCAATGTAAGCTCTTCTTTGCTTATTATACCTTTTTGGTGGAGCTTTTCCTTTATCCTTTTTCTTTAAAGGACAATCCGTTTTATAATGTCCGGACTTGCCACAATTAAAGCAAGACCCTCTTTCTCTATTCTTCTTAATCTCTTCCTGTTTTGAATCTATAGATTGTCTTCTAAACTTTATGAGATTTTTGTCGGATTGCTTGATTCCATTCTTTCGAATGAATCTATTATATCTCCTAACAAAAAGTCCTATTTCTTCGTCACCGGAGTCTTCGTCACTACTTGACTCATTGTTGCTTAGCTCTTTTTTTGAGGACTTTGAGTTAGAAGCCACAAGAGCTATAGGCCTCTTCTCACCCTCTTTGTCTTTATTCTTCTTCTTTCCCTTTTTACTTTTGTTCTCAAACATTTCTAGACTTTCTAGTTCTTGCTGATGTTCCTCCAGCTTTCCAAACAAAGTAGTCATTGTGAGTGTCGTTTGATCGTTGGCTTCCTTGATAGTTGTTACTTTAGGTTGCCATTCCCTGCTAAGACATCTCAGAATTTTATTAGTAGCAATTACATTGGAAATAGGTTTTCCAAGTGCATTCAAACGATTAATGAGATGAACAAATCTCTTTTGCATGTCGGGAATAGATTCTCCTTGTTTCATGCGAAAGAGTTCGAACTCTTGATTAAGTGTGTTAATGCGGGACTGTTTTACTTCAGTTGTACCTTCATGTGCAATTTCTAAAGCGTCCCACATTTCTTTAGCTGTCGAGCAATGGGATACTCGATAATACTCATCTGCACTAAGTGCTGAAATTAGCATATTTCGAGCTCTCCAATCACTTGACCACTTTTTCTCATCTTTCTCATCCCAATCATCTTCTGATTTAGGTACTATGGCACCTTCCTCATTCATCATGGTAATTTGAAAAGGACCATTTTGAATGGCAGTCTATACGCGCCTATCCACAGAATTTATGTGAACTCGCATGCAGTCTTTCCAGTAGCCATAATTTTCACCTTTGAAAAAAGGAGCTCTATTATACGCCCCCTTTGGTTCAGAATCCATAACGTTACAGGCAGCCACAAAGCACCAGCGAACCGGTGCTCTGATAACACTTGTTAGACGCTGAGGCTAGTGATCTAGAGGGGGGGTGAATGGATCACCTCCTTGTTTACAAGGATTTAAAATATTTTTCAGAGTTTTCAAAGATTAACGGAAACTACGGTCCCAAATATACTAGTGTCTATTCTGGACCAGCCACTAGAAGACCGGACATGTGATAACGTGCTGGATTTATGATTGAGATGATAAAGGTTTAAACACACAAGTTGTAAAAGTGTTGAATGCACCTATCACAAAAGCTATTTCCAATGAATCAAAAACGATTAAAAACGTAAATAGAGATGGAAAAGGAATACAATACGCAGAGATTTGGTAAGGAAGTTCCCCACGTTCGTCCTCGCGTGTGGGTACGTCTCCCTCTCAATTTCAAACCGAAATTGAGAACTTTTATATCAATATTGCTGAAATCGTCGTTTACAAGGTTGCTATACAAACACCAGAAATCTATACACCTAGATCTTCCTATTGTATCAACCTTCACTTGATCTGAGCCAAATCAAGATTCCCTGCAAGTAATACAAACAATTCACCGGTTCCACGATCTATTTGCGAAATCTCCCAATTTCCAAATCTTACGCTGCGGCTGAATCTGCCTTGTAAACGTGACTAACAAACCCTCAAGAACACGCCCGTTCTTGAAGGAAAACCCAGCTGGTTTTTCCTTGAAACCTTCTTTCACTCTTCAACTCAGCTGGATCTCCGATCGTACCACTGAACGTTATCTCGTAACCCTTTAATTCACAGAACAACACTAATTCCTTGTTAATGTTCTTGAATCAAGGTATTTGAGAAGATGATGAAGATGAATATGAATCTAGGTTTCAATCCTGCTCAACATTGAATTGTCCACTCTCAAAATTCCTTTTCTTGATGTGTTCTTAAATGATCCTTGACTTTGAAATTCGTATGCAATTTCTGTGTTTATTTTTGCACTAACAGAAACACCAAACATATACTATGCAGATTTTGTTAGAAGTAAAAACAGAAAAATGAATCGATTCAAGACACGAATGAATCGATACATAATGGTATTTATACAATTATGTATCAATGCATAATATCATGAATCGATACATACTGAACAAATAAATAAAAGCAGAGAAATGAACATACAATGAATCGATGCATGTTTGTATGTGTCGATTCTTAGAAGAAATTCCAGAACCATTCTTACAGCATGAATCGATTCATGATGGAATGAATCGATTTATTTTGCGAATTTCCAGAATTATTTCTACAGCATGAATCGATGCATGATGGAATGAATCGATTCATTTTACGAATTTCCATAATTATTTCTACAACATGAATCGATGGATGATGGAATGAATCGATTCATTTTGCTTATTTTCAGAAATACAAAGACATTATTAAAAATGAGACAAGAGATATAAAGGCTAGATTTTTGTCTTAATATGAAGCATATGATAAAATCACAAACACCTAAAATTTATAATCATACAAAACTAGAGTTGCTCACAAAACAAACAATAATCGTCTCCTCCGAGATTCTGTTCTCATCATCTTCACTCATAAACGAGAACTTGCTTCTTCCGTCTAATGCAAGACAGTTTGCACCTGAGCCCGACATGTCATACACTTGAGCATAGACAAGTAAGCAGTTCACAAGTCAATTCATTCTTCAGTCTCTTTGAGTCGAACTACGGTGTTATGACTTCCTCATTGCACGAGAGGATACGTACGCATAACTTAACTGTTATCGAACAAAAGTCTCTGTATATTCCCCCTCTTCCAGCATCATTCTTTTAAGCCTCATTGTCTTGAGCACTGCACTCTTTTCTTGCACTGACCTTCCTTTTCTTCACTTCACTTTCCAGCACTGACACATGTACATCTTTCTTCAGCTTTTGAACACAGATAGCACAGACACTACCCCTTTAAACACAGACTTTCAAGCATGGATCCCGTCGAGTACGATGAATAATCTGGGTGCTAATACCTTCCCAGGTTGTAACCAACCTCCTTTCTCAGTTTCTCTGGTTCGCGACCGTCTTATCCATTTCTTTCCAGGTTTATGCAGCATTACCTTTCCCTCGGGATAAAAATGCCTAGCTGGCGACTCTTTTCAGTTCATCTCCATGTTCTCTCTTTCGCCGACCATTTGCGTCTGTACCCCTTATGGCCCGGTGTCATTTGGTGGGAGCGACACCAGGGCTTCTGGTTCTTTTTATGGGTTCCTCCTAGCGCTTGTTTGATTTGTGTTTACGGGGGTGTTATGTGCTACTTGTGCTTATTTATTTACTTTATTTATTGCTTTATGTACAGCTTTATTTACTGTTTTCCTTTATAGTTTTATGCATTTTCATACTGTCATTATCACTGTGCTAGATCTGGTTTTCCTTGGTGGGTGGGGTTTCATTGAGTGATTAATGTCCTATACCTAGGACCTAAGTGACACCTAGGCTAGAGTGGCTTCATGTTCTTTCCCATTCCATTTCGGTCTGGTGCGGGAATATGACACACGGTTCAGACGTGGGTTTCTTGTTGAGAACTATGTGCTACAGATTTCCTATAGTGCTAGAGCTATCTGGGAAGCCTGCTAAGTCTGGATGACCTTTTCATGACCTTCAGCATCTGAGGTGAATTAGAGGAGGGTCTTTTATGGTTATTGTAAACACTGTACCTCCGGGTTAGAAGTGTTTACACTTCTCATAATGGATCCAAGTCTGAGGATCCTTGTTCTAGAACATTACATGTGAGGGGGTTGGGTTGTTTACAGGTTTTGCAGGAACCCTTGGCCACATCATACCTTATTACTGTTTTGTTTTAAGAATGTATCACTTTGGACAATTCTTGTGATTACCCTGGACTTGTGACTCTTTATTTGAGTCCCCCTCATGGTTACGGGATTTCTAATCCTCCATCCGAAATTTTGAACATACATGGACTTTTACCAAGGCAGATAATCAGATCCAGCTCTTGATCACAAACCCTTTGCATATCATTTGCATACATCATTTTTGCATCATTTAACAATTGCTTATTTGTTTTACAGGGTATCCATCATATCATCTTTGGTTTGGTTTTGACCCCTTCTGCTACTCAGATTGCTTCAGTTATCTTCTTCAGCATCTTCATCAGTTTGTCAGAAATTCTCCTCCAGCCTTCACCAGTTTGTCAGAGATTCATCTCCAGCTTTATCTTCATCAGAGACTCACCTCTTCAGCTTCTCAGTCAGTGACCTTCATCAGCAGTTGTTCTCATCTTCTTCATCAGTACCCATCACCAGCACCCATGGACACTCCAGGAAAGAGCAACAGTACTTACCACTTCTTTGAGCCCACCCTGACTAGCATCAGGCAGGTCCAGTCCCTTATTACACCTTGTAACACGATGGGAGAACTGACTTTAGTTTAAATGTTGCGGATAGCAAGAGTCGCCACCGACTTTTATTTTATCCAAAAGGAAAGGACCTAAAAGAACAGGAAAGACCTTAAAAAGATTTTGAGTTCGGGGGGTAGGTTATATAAAGGGATGGTATTAGCACCCTTTATATCCATGGTTATCTATGGGCTCTTAGTTACTTAGCTCACTTTAAACTGTTTTGAGAAGTATAGTGTGTGATTTAAAAAATTTCTCAGTACTTTATAATGATCCTTGTATGGATGTATATAAAGACTTTGTTTTGAAAAATTGTTTGAAATGTGAAGTGTAAGAGAGTATTTTTGAAGAAAAGCTAGCAAGTACTTAAGAGGAACCTACCCTATGTTAAATCTTTACTGTTCTTATATGTTCTTTCAATGGTAAGACTAGCCCTATTATTAAGGAATAGGTAGTCATTACCTTGGATGTTATAAGGGACATGTGAAGGGACATCTGTGTTTAGGCAACTGTAAGGTGTCTTAGCAATACGAAGGGACTTATCATCTTTTATTCGAAGGGACAAGATCATTTACCGTAGGCAACATCGAAGGGACTTGATCTTATAATCTTAAAAGGGACTTGATGATATTTTATGAAAAGGGACTTTGCTTTAAGACACCTTACTTGACCTTATAGTTAGGCAACATGAGGAATACCCTTAGAAAGTGAGAGATGGCGATCAAAGATCGACTTACGTGTGTGAGTGTCCATATTCATATATTTATATTATTAAATAAGTTATTCTAAATTAATTTTAATTTACAAACATGTTATCACTCCTTATAGTTACTAACCATGGCAATATAAATATTTATAAATAATAAAATAAAGACAAAAATAAACCTACGACTATTACAAGGCTTTCGCAATTACATTATAATAATAAACAATAAATAAATATAATAAAGAAAATTTAAATGGTTAGTAATAAAACAATTATAAGAAGAAAAGGTTAGCACAAATATACAAAATATATACAATTTAATTAAATATTTTTAGATTAAATAAACAATTTTTGAAGAATTTTTGAGATGAAAATAAAATAATAAGGATAATAATAATAAACCATAAAAAAAATTAATTATTTAATTAGGTATTAGAAAAATTAATTAAGTTTAATAATAAGAATTAGGATTAGAGATTTAAAAAATAAAATTAGGATCTACATATTGAATTAAAATATTAATTGGTTTATTTTTAAAAAAATAAATATATAATAATAATATATACATAAGCAAAATATATTGCAAAAAATAAAATACAAAGATCTTTTTATTTTTTATATAAATTATTATACTATTATTTTTAAAAGAAATTAATTTATAATATAATTAAATAAATAATAAGAAAATAGAAGAAATTAGGTTTAAAAAAATTGGGGAGGCATGGATTTGAACCCAGGACCTCCCCTTTACCTGAGGGAGTCAAAACCACTGGGTTGCGCACGCAGCTGATGATCTAAAGCCAGCAAACAAACATTATGTGATAAATCAGGTGAATTAGTTGAGAAAAAATAAAAAAATTGCTGAGGACTGGAATCGAACCCACGCCCTGATACCTACAACCATCACCACCTTACCAACTCAGCCAAGTGCATTAGCTGATAACAAACTAACAACTATATATTATAAATACAAATCAAATTTTGAATTCTGATTTCGCGCCGAAGCTGCTTCGTCTTCAACCTCCTGACTTGCGAAATTACCTGCAAATTTATCCACCATATTTCCTACGAATTCACCTGCGTATGAAACCTGCCAATCTCATACCTTCATAAATATGCAATGATTCATCAAATTAGTTACATGGTTGTGATCCCAGCCTTCATATAGTTCATTTATGGTCTTAAAATCAATTTATATAGTCTAAATCGAAGAACCCTAAATATGGTTTAAGAACCCTAACAATGGTCGTTTTCGGTTTAGGTACTCATTCTTCAATTTCTTTGCCCAGATATGATCTAAAGCTTATCACAAACAAGAAAACAACATTAAAAATCATTAATAATGCATGAATAATTGAAATCGAAAATTTGAAAACTCAAGCAAATGTTGATTCGGTTTGTACGATTCATGGTGTTTTGAATGCAAACAATGATAAAGAATGACTCAAGGATGTTCAATAAACATGTTTCCACCTTCAAAATGCTTTGAAATGCTCTCTAACCAAGAATCCGAATCAAGCTTTTTGGATGAATTTTTGAAGTTTTGCAATGTGTTCTTGAGGCTGCCAATCGTGTCTAAGGCATTGCTTAATGTTGTATATATATGATACATCAGAATTATGTCAAAAAAGAGATCACTCCTTTGGACTTTTGGACCTTAGATGATTGAAATAGATTTGTCTTTAAAACTTGAATTTCTTTGATCTTACCTTGCTATATTTGTATGATCTTAAATTATATGGTACCAATCACCTTTAAATGAACATTAAGACCTTCTAGAACCAAAATCTCTTTCAAATATATGATTTTCATATTTTATTTTAATTTAATTTGTATTTTAATGAATAAAATTCAAATAAATATTAAATAAAAGTAAAAAATCAGAAAAGGTGTGGGTTGGGTCGTGCTTGATAATATTATAAAGATTGGATGTCAATTTGGTGGGCTCATTTAGCAAAAATTGGTTTTAAGGCCTTATTTGCTTCATAAACTTCCCAAAAATTTCCCAAATTTGCAAGGGCACAAATCCTTCAATTTTAATGCTATGAAGGTGTTATTGTACATTTTGCAAAGCTTAAAGAGTCCTCTAACCAACATCTTTGGTCTCATGACCATATATTTTACCATTCTCAAGTTATGCTCTTTGGAAGTTGTTGACTTTTTGTTGACTTTTAAAAGGACCTATAATGTCTTAGCTCATACCTTCCAAATGAAGCATTTTTGGGTTTGGCTTGTGAGACAAAAAGTTGTAGAGAATTCAATTTCCTTCAAAATGAGCTTTGGATGGAAAAATTTTGATGAAGCATGTGAAAGTTATGGCTGGTCAAAGTTCAGTTGACTTTTCCTGTGAAAACCCTAATTTAGAAACTCCTGATTCTTGATGATCTGAAATCTCCTTTATGAATCATGATCAACCCTTGATAAAATGAGGAATTTTACTTCACATACTTGATGTTGGCAAAAAAATCATGAAGTTTGACTTTGGTTTGACCACAATTGACCTCAGTTTGACTTTTTAACTACCTTGATTGATTTTAACCTATCTGATCATCTGACTGAGCAAACCTTTGGGAAAAGTCTTGAAACTTGACATGGGGATTCTTGAACATATATAGGATTCTATGAAGCTCACTTGAAGTCTTGGAAGTCCATTTAGCCTGGTGAAAGCCAAAACCCTAGTTTAAGATGCATTGCTTAGGAGGATGCATTGTCTGAGGGAATTGTCAAACTTTCTGACTAATTGTGAACCTTGTGAACCTCATGAGATGTCTTGTGAACATTGTGAACCTTGTGAACCTCTTAGTACACAATGTCTTGTCTTGGGGAGGGCAAATTTTGGGGTGCAACAGCTGCCCCTGTTCAAGGGGTTAGATTGGTATATGTACCATTCGTGACCTGGAAGGTTGAAGGGGATTGAACACAAAAGCCCAAAAATTTGCACTCGCCGGTACATAAAGTAACACTGATGATTAGTTGTATATGCTTAAGTGGGCTTGAAGATTCCACTTGGAAGAACTGGAGATGGGCTTATAGATGTCATCCATACTATCAGGAGGTGATAATATCTTGATGTTGATACTGGATATCAGTACTAGGTCTTCGTATAGGCCGTCTCTGAATCGTTTATGCAACATGGTTTGGAAATAAATCTTCGTGATGATTATCTCTTCTGGAAATATCCTAGATTAGGGAATAAATCTTCGTATAAACCGTTTGCCTACTCTCCAAGGACGAAAGAATATGAAAACATCTTGAACTAGGGTATGGATCTTTGTACAGACTGTTTGCCCACTATTCAAGACCAAATAGATGAAATCTTCTGGAAGTATCCTGGACTAGGGAATGGATCTTTGTACAGACCGTTTGCCTATTATCCAAGAACAAATAGATTAAATCTTCTTAAAATATCCTGGACTAGGGAATGGATCTCTGCACAGACCGTTTGCCTAATATCCAAGGACAAAAGAGTGTCAGGATTAAATCTCCTGAAAATATCCTGGACTAGGGAATAGATCTTTGTACAGACCGTTTGCCTAATATCCAAGAACAAAAGAATATCTTTTGTAAATATCCTGAACTAGGGAATGGATCTTTGTACAGACCGTTTGCCTAATATCCAAGAACAAATAGATTAAATCTTCTGAAAATATCCTAGACTAGGGAATAGATATTTGTACAGACCGTTTGCCTACTATCCGAGGACATCTTGAGTAATGTATAGATCTTTTCTGACCTGTTGTGGATTGTTGATATTGCTTTATCTGCATATAACTATCCTGCAAGAAAAATGTTAGCTTATGCAATGTGCATGCATGTATGTATGGCATGGTGCATTTAAGTAATGTATTATGCATTTATGGTTATGCTATGGTATCATGTAAATGATGTATGTATGAATCATACAGCCTGGAGCGTCTGGATATTTTTGTATAACAACTGCTGGCTAGGGAAAATAAATCCCGATTCGTTGTTGAAGAGTATGAGGACCTCATTCCCATCTTGTTTGATAGTATAGTATTTATATCCTCCTGTCTTCGTTTGTCGTACTTCTATCGAAGGAATAAGTTCCTGAGTATCCTGCCAGAGGATAAAAGAGATGGACATAAATTCAAGGGGAGACGTAACTTGAAGTATCTATAAAGATAGATTTGCTTTATTGGGGATTTGTAATTGTCTTTTGGGGATGAACCGGCAAAGCTTCGTTGAACTACTATCCTCGTTCATCCTTAGTAAATACTATTATTGCATTTCAAGCATTTCTGGTAAACATCAATCATATTCAAAAGCATACATACATTGAAACACAACCAATGGACGTTTTCGCTTATGTAAATAGGGTAAAAGTAAATCTGGATTCAAAGATGAAATTTTATTTATATCACAAAGTGACCTATACATAGGCAAGTTTGTACAAGGAGACAAAAATCCTAGTAAGAGGAATTCGTCGTAAATTTTTTTTACAAAACAAAGAAAACAGCCATGTGAAAAATGATCCTATTGAGTTTCAATTCTACTATTGCCATTATCTTCAAGTATCTCATTTTCTGCTGTTGAGACGAAAACGATTGGATTGATCTTTATCTGTTTGAGCTTGAGTTAGGTAGCACAACTAGATGGAGTTACATGAGTGATCCAAACGAGACATAGTCATACGCTTTAATCCCTAACTTTTTCCTGGATTGCCCTTTCAGGTTTTCAATCCACCGGGATACCCTTTTTTGCCCAAGCCCCCATTTCAGGTTTTCGTCTTGCCGGGTGTACATTTTTTATATATATCCCTAATTTTTTCCCGAACCCTTTAGGTTCGTCGGGATGCCCTTATTTTTGCCTAGGCCAGTCAACCTAGCGGGTCTCTTTTTTTTATGCGTAGTATTTTTTAACTATGTCTGCGTTTACAGGCTGTGGGAAGTCTTCACCATCCATAGTAGTAAGCATCATGGCACCTCCTGAGAATAATCTTTTGACCACAAATGGTCCTTCATATGTAGGAGTCCATTTTCCCCTAGAATCACCCTGTGGTAGTATGATACGTTTGATTACCAAGTCACCAACCTGATATACCTTTGGCTTAACCTTCTTATTAAAAGCTTTGATCATCCGTTTCTGGTACATTTGGCCATGACAAACAGCTGCCAACCTTTTCTCATCAATCAAATTTATCTGGTCAAGTCGAGTCTGAATCCACTCATCTTCATCCAAGCCTGCATCCTTCATGATTCTTAAGGAGGGGATCTGAACTTCAATGGGCAGAACTGCTTCCATACCATAGACTAAGGAGAATGGGGTTGCCCCTGTTGAAGTACGTATTATAGTACGATAACCATGAAGAGCAAATGGTAACATCTCATGCCAATCCTTGTAAGTAACAGTCATCTTTTGTAGAATCTTCTTAATGTTCTTATTAGCAGCTTCTACTGCCCCATTCATCTTCGGACGATACGGAGAAGAGTTATGATGATTAATCTTGAACTGCGTGCAGAGATCAGTAATCATAATGTTGTTCAAATTGGAGCCATTGTCTGTGATAATTCTTTCAGGGATGCCATACCTACATATGAGATTATTCTTAATGAATCGAGCCACCACATTCTTAGTAACAGATGCAAATGAAGCTGCCTCCACCCACTTTGTGAAGTAATCAATAACAACTAGGATGAAACGATGCCCATTAGAAGCAGTAGGCTTGATCTCACCAATCATATCAATGCCCCACATGGAAAAAGGCCAAGGAGCAGTCAACACATTCAATGGTGATGGAGGTATATGTACTTTATCAGCATAGATTTGACACTTGTGACATGTTCTGGAATGTTGATAGCAGTTAGCTTCCATGGTAGACCAATAGTAACCTGCTCTCAATATTTTCTTTGCCATGGTATGACCACTAGAATGAGTGCCAAAGATCCCGTCATGCATGTCTTGCATAATCTCTGTTGCTTCCTTCTTATCCACACAACGAAGCAAAGTTGAATCATGATTACGCTTGTACAAAATTTCATTACTCAAGAATAACTTAGCAGAAAACCTCCTCAGAAACTTCTTATCTTTGACAGATGCCCCTTTAGGGAAGTCCTGAGTTTCAAGATATCTTTTCACTTCATAGAACCAAGGCTTCCCCTCTGCTTCTTCAGTATCAATCTCATTGCAGTATGCAGGCTTCTCAAATCTATTAATAGTAATCTTGGGAGCTTCATCATCCCAGCTAATCTCAAACATAGATTCCATGGTAGCTAATGCATCTGCCAACTAATTCTCTCCTCGTGGAATGTGTCCAAAGGTAATCTCTTCAAAATATGGGATCAAAGACAACACATGCTCTCTGTAGTGAATAAGATTTTCATGCTTGGAATCCCAATCTCCTTTAATCTGACTCACTACCAGGGCTGAATCTCCATATACGTCCAGGAACTAAATTTTCATATCAATGGCAGCTTTGATACCTAGGATACATGCCTCATACTCAGCCATGTAATTGGTACAATAGAAAGAAAGTTTTGCAGTAATCGGGGTATGACAACCTTCAGGGGAAATGATCACAACACCAACCCCATTACCAAATGCATTAGAAGCTCCATCAAAAACTATAGTCCATCGGGATCCTTGTTCAGGTCCGTCATATTGTCCAGGTTCTTTGGTAATAATCATAATGTCTTCATCAGGGAACTCAAAACTCATTGACTGATAATCATCCACTGCTTGATGAGCCAAATGATCAGCTACCACACTACCCTTAATGGCCTTCTGGGTAGTGTACTGTATATCATATTCTGTTAAAATCATTTGCCATCTCACTATTCGTCCGGAGAGAGCAGGTTTCTCGAATATGTACTTGATTGGATCCATCTTTGAAATCAATAAGGTAGTATGAGTCAACATATACTGTCTTAGTCGGCGAGCAGCCCATGCCAAAGCGCAACAAGTTTTCTCGAGCAGTGAGTATCTTGTTTCACATTCAGTAAACTTTTTGCTAAGGTAGTATATTGCCTGCTCTTTTCGACCAGACTCGTCATGTTGCCCCAATACACACCCCATTGAGTTGTCTAATACTGTTAAGTACATAATCAAGGGTCTTCCATCAACTGGCGACATCAAAATTGGAGGTTCTAGAAGATATCTCTTGATTTCATCAAAGGATATCTGGCACTCATCATTCCACTCCATTACCTGATATTTCTTCAACAATTTGAAGATTGGCTCACAGGTAGCAATTAATTGGGAAATAAATCTTGCAATGTAATTCAATCGTCCCAAGAAACCTCTAACTTCCTTCTCAGTACGGGGAGCTGGCATCTCTTGAATAGCTTTCACTTTTGCAGGATCCACTTCAATACCTTTTCCACTGACAATGAAACCCAAGAGTTTACCAGATCTAACTCCAAAAGTACATTTGTTTGGGTTCAATCTCAACTTGTATTTCTTCAACCTTTCAAACAACTTATGCAGATGATCAAGGTGTTGCTCTTCATTCTGGGACCTGGCTATCATATCATCCACATATACCTCTATCTCATGATGAATCATATCATGAAACAAAGCCACCATAACACGCTGATATGTTGCCCCGACATTCTTCAAACCAAATGGCATTACTTTATAACAAAAGGTGCCCCACTGTGTAACAAATGTAGTCTTCTCCATATCTTCAGGTGCCATCTTGATTTGATTGTAACCAGAGAAACCATCCATGAAAGAGAATACCTTATGCTGAGCAGTGTTGTCTACCAGAACATCAATATGAGGAAGTGGAAAGTCATCTTTGGGGCTGGCCTTGTTCAAATCCATGTAATCTACACACATATGTACCTTACCATCTTTCTTAGGTACCGGTACCACATTTGCAACCCATTGAGGATAAGAAGTCACAGCTAAGAACCTTGCATCAAACTGTTTCATCACCTCTCCTTTAATCTTTTCTGACATTTCCGGACGCATGCGACGAACCTTCTGTTTCTTTGGATGACAATCTTCTTTTACCGGTAAACGGTGAACCACAATGTCTGTATCTAACCCTGGAATATCTTCATAAGACCAAGCAAAGATTTCCATATAATCATGTAACATATGAATTAGTCTGCTCTTAACACCTTCTTCTAGTTCAGCCCATATCTTGACCTCTTTCCTGTTTTCTTCAGTTCCCAGATTTACAACTTCGATTGGCTCTTCATGTGGCTGTATAGCTTTCTCTTCTTGTTGTAACAACCTAGCAAGCTCTACATGTACTTCACAATCTTCCTCATTTCCATCTTCAGCTTGATAAATCGGATTCTCGAAATTATAATTGGCAATAGTAGAACTGTTATCAACAGGATCCAGAGTGGATGAGGATCTGCATTTTAGTGATGTGGGTGTGTGTAAGAACACATAGCTGATAAAACAAGAATAAAATAAAATAAAGACAAGGAGCACAATATTTACGAAAATGAAACGTCCATTGATTTTTATTGAATGAAGTATGCAAATGAAATGACATCCCGAAACATGCATACCATTGTGCCCCGGGTAAGGCACAAGGCTTAAAAGTTTAATTGTTCAAAATTACAAACTTAAAAATAACAACACAATAATAGTATTTACTCCTGACTAAAGGAGATAGAAATAACGTCTTCAGTCTTCCAATTGTTGAGCCCATCACCCACAATAGGAAAGATCCAATCATCCAGGTTGTAGTCTTCACTATAGTCACCCACAACATTGATTTGATCTCTCGTGACCCCTTGATTAGTGATATGAACAGCACGAGCACGACGAACAGCCTTCTGGTACTCTGTAGTGAAACCCAAACCAAACTTGTCAGACTTGTAAGGAATGTCAGGAAGCTGACCCCAAATAGTACAACCACCTTCTTTAACCACAGCTCTGGCCTCTTTGAGGGAGGCCATTGTAGGAGGTACTCTGGTAACCACAGGAACTCTTTTAACAACAGGGGGAGCTTCAGTAGCAGGAACGACCCAAGGAACTACTTCAAATGTCTGGCAAGGAGTCTCAACATATTCACCTTCCACTTCAACATACTTAAATGTATTCACATGACTGATCATATATTCTTCCTCCCCGTAAACAGTGACGATCTTTCCCTTCACTGGATATCTTAACTTCTGATGTAGAGTGGAGGTCACAACACCTGCCCCGTGGATCCAGGGGCGCCCAAGCAAACAAGAGTACGCAGGACGAATATCCATTACATAGAAGGTTGAATTGAAGACTTGAGAGCCTACTTTGATCGGGAGATCTATTTCTTCATGCACCATCCATCTTGAACCATCAAAGGCCCTCACCACTATATTACTTGGTCTTAACACAACATCTTCAGGACTGAGCTTATTCAGAACCTCTTTGGGAAGTACATTCAATGAAGAGCCATTGTCTATTAACACATGAGACAAGGTAGTGCCCCTACATTCAATGGAGATATGTAAAGCTCTGTTATGGTTTCTCTTGGCAGGAGTCAGGTCAGCATCAGAAAAGCCTAACCCATTATCATAAGTCAAATGTGCCACACAATTCTCGAATTGATCCACATAAATCTCATTTGGTACATGAGCAGTCTTCAAGAACTTGATCAAGGCTTTAGCATGAGCCTCAGAACACAACAACAAAGATAACATGGAGATTTTGGAGGGAGTATGCCCCAACTGGTCAACAATATCATAATCACTCTTGCAAATGATCTTCAACACTTCTTCCATCTGTTTAGAAAGATTCTCAGCTGTCAGTGCCTTAGCTTGCACAGGTTCAACCACAGGACCTTTGCCCCGAGCATCAGTACTTGGTTCAGAAGTGGAGGTAGTACTTGGAGTAACTGCACTTTTTGAGGTAGCCGAAGGAGAGAAAATTCTTCCACTCCTGGTGATCTTACTAGATCCAGCAATATTATCAACATCGAGGTTATCATCAATAACAGGTGCATCAGTCAATGGTTACTGCTTTACACCATGGATATAAACATCAGAACCATAATTCTAGGGTATAGCTTTATCAGAAGTATACGAAATAGGGCCAGGAGTGGTAATGATCATGGGAGGCACCCTAACTTCAGCAACAGTCTTCACCAGACCTTCAGCAGTAATCTTGATAGGTCCCTTGGAAGTGATCTTGACAGGGCCTTTGGAGGTAATCTTCATTGGCACTTTATCAATCATGTCCACATCTTCAACCCTCGTACCTCGAGTTAGATGATCAACCATACTTTCTACAGAAGGTGTCCTCTCAAACAATATAGTGTAATTGTCCATGAGGCGTTGAATACCATCTTTCAACTTCCAGCAACTGTCAGGTTTGTAGGCACACTAAAAACAATCTTCATTACAACCTGGAAAGAATCCAGCCTGTACCAACTTCTTCTTCATAATGGATAATGGAGTAGTCACATCTGCAACTGAGGAAATATATGAAACTTCATCAATGGCATTAACAGTCTTCTCATGATTGGGCATGGGAGCAATAATCACATTTGGAGTACCAGGAGGGTCAAACTCAATTTCTCCAGCTTCAATCATATCTTGAATCTTGTTTTTCAATATCCAGTAGTTGTTGGTATCATGTCCCGGACAATTAGAATGATAGGCACATCGTGCATTAGGATTGTACCGAGGAGAGGAAGTATTAGGATTCTGAGGAGGGTCCTTCAAAGTAATGAGTTCCCTTTTCAACAGGTGTTGCAAGGCTTGGGCCAGTGATATGTTGATCTTGGTAAATTGTCTTCTAGGCTTTTGTTGATAGGTTTGTGGTGGCTCTGGTACTGTAGGAGTAGGATTAGAAATGTGAACTACTCCCACAGATTGGTGACTTCTGTTACAGCTGGGTTGACCATACACAACATTAGACTCCTTCTTTCCACTAGGGGGATTCTTTGCAGTTCTTGATGAAGAGGCACCCACCTGTATCTTACCACTTCTTATACCACTCTCCACACGTTCTCCAGTCATTATCAGCTCGGTGAAACCAGTTGATGAGCTTCCAATGAGGTGACTATAGAAAGGACCATTCAGTGTACTCATAAACATATCCACCAGCTCCCTGTCAGTCAGAGGAGGTTGAACTCTGCCAGCCAGGTCTCTCCATTTCTGGGCATACTCCTTGAAATTCTCCTTAGCACCCATTGACATGCTTTGGAGCTGCATGCGAGTAGGTGCTAAATCAGCATTGTATTGGTATTGCCTATAGAAGGCCTCAGCAAGATCATTCCAATCACGAATATTGGCACTCTCCAATTGATAGTACCATTCCAATTGAGCTCCAGACAAGCTCTCTTGGAAGAAGTGAATCCACAATTTCTTATCAGCAGTATGTTGTTGAATCCTCCGGACATAGGACCTTAGATGCAACTTGGGACATGAGACACCATCATACACCACAAAATCAGGAACCTTGAAACCAATAGGTATAACCACTCCCGATATTAAGCTCAGATCTTCAAAATCAAGTCCAGAAGATTTTTGTAATTCCATGGCATTCATCCTGTCTACCAGCATCTTGTACTTATCCTCACTAGGGTCATGATAATAGTTTGCTTCAGAATAAGAATCTCCCATAGTATCATGGAGACTGCCTCCCTCTTTCTCAGAATTTTCAGACTCATAATCATCAACCTGTTCCTTGGTCTTGACAGGACCTCTGAACCTTCTTCCCAAATTAATAAAGCCTCCTGGTCTTCTAGTCTTCTTATTCTTCTTATCCAGCAGTGTCTTCAACTCATCTTGTCCCTTGGACAAGTTCAGAATCAACTCTTGGAATTGTGCATTCTGAGCCTGGAGATCTTTGACAGTCTGTTCAAGAGCCATTTCTGCTGAAATAAACAGCGAGAAGATAAGATACCTGTACATAAGAAACCTGTGATGCAGTGATATGGTATGTAAATGCGTATGCAATGTTTTCAAGGACCGCAGGATTTAAATTTGTTTAAACAATCAAAAGGTAAACTTTTATTAGTAATAAACTTGTTTGCCCCTTGGGCTTACAATAAAAATGAATTGAATACAAATATGGGGTCTTAAGTCTCCCATGGACGTTTCCTCTTTGTGTTGAGGTATGAGTTGAGGTTCCGCTCCTCGTGAAGTTGCTTTGTTAGCTCCAAGATTCTTCCTTGACTTGCTTTGTAATGAGTCTTAAAAGTATCTCTTTGCTCCTTCAACTGGATCCAGGACCTCTGTAACTCCTCCATGTCAGTGGGCATGTCTGGGTGAAGAATGACATAAGAAGTATCTCCTTCAGCAACGGGCTCCATGGTAACTGGCAGGATAGCAGGATATGGCATCATAAGAGTATGAGCACGAGATCGCACCCATATGAGATAAGGTTCCATAGGAATAGTGTACTTGGGTTCTAGAGTCTTGCTGTCAACCTTGTACACTTTACCCCATGCTCGTATAAACCTTTGACGGTAACCTTGCGGATCGTTGTCGTAGTCGAACACAATACCCTGAATAAGCATGTCATGAGGATCATCACTCCGAGCGTAACCAAAATGACGTAGAGCTAAAGAAGGGTTGTAGGTAATGCCCCCTCTTATGCCAAGGAGTGGCACATTAGGCAACTCCCCACAACGGTCAATGATAGTAACATTCTCCATAGATCGAGAGCACCAATGAATATCTGAATGAGAAAGTGACATGATTCTCTTAGACCACCTTAACCCTTGTTCATTCTTCATCACTGGTCGAGGAAGGTGAGAAATAAACCACCTAGATAGTAAAGGTATACAACACATCAGAGTTCCTCGTGCCTTCGTAGTACGGGTATGAAGAGAGTGTAAGATGTCTCCAAGTAATGTAGGCACTGGATTATGAGTCAGAAATATGTTGATGGCGTGTACGTCTATGAACTGGTCTGGATTCGGGAACAACACTAAACCATAGATCAATAAGGCTAAGATCTCCTCAAAAGCATCATAACTCATAGCCTTCAGGAACACTTGAGCTTTCTCCATCAATACCTTAGCAAGAATACCCTTAACTCCGCTCCTTGTTTCTAGGACAATGACTGATTTCTTCAAATGTAAGGCTGCAGTAATGACTTCAGGTTTAGGCTCTTTTTCCAAGCCTGTGAAGGGTTTCTGATCAAGAATATGTATTCTCAGAAGCTTGGAGAATTCTTCCATTGTAGGAACCAGCTTATAGTCGGGGAATGTGAAGCAATGATGTTTAGGGTCAAAGAATTGAAACAGAACACTCATCATGTCTTCATTGAACCCTGAAGTGACTAGATCCAGTAGGTGACCATGCCTCTTGATGAATTGGGAGTTTTCAGAAACTTGAGAGACCAATTCCTTAAGCTTAGGAGGTATTCCTACAAAGTTGATTCGGATAGTATTCCTACGAGTAGAAGCCATGACCTACAACAAAGAACAAAGATAAATCCTTTGGTTCTTGAAATGGTTAGTGAAAATGTTATCCTTATGATGTCATGATGATGCTATGATGTTATGCTTAATCACAAACATGTGGCACACATAAACAAACCACACAATAGCCCTAGGTTTAAAAGCTTGCATGAGGTTTAAAGGTAAGTACCCTCCCCTGAAGTTAGTTAGTTCATCTTGTCCAACAAAAGTAACTGGGTTCTAAGGGATCTCAATATCATTGATCCTTCACAAGGGTGGTTGTTCAGTAGGCAACTTACTTGCCAACCAAAACCCTCCAAGTTTAGAATCTCAATGAGCGTAGTATCGAGTATCAACCAACTTCAGTCTTCACCAAAGCCGGTTATCTCACTACTTTTCTAAAGGCCAAGATGGGATTACTATGGTTCTAAAAGTCAGTTAGTGTATTGACAACATATTGCAGCCTCATAATATCCTCAACTTGCTTAAGGAACATAAGCACCAACCAAGAAGTCACACTAACTATGGCCACCAGATCAACCATATCGGTATACGCCGTACAGTTTCCTTGGTTTATTGCCATTTACCTAAGGTACACTAGATCCGGGTTAGGATCTTTCACACATAAAGAGCACCCAACAAGTAAAGTAAAGCAAACAAAGCAAACAAGTTTAAAGTGATCTAATTCCTAAGGGTACCCCACTTTTATTAAATCCCCAGCAGAGTCACCAGCTTTGTAACACGGTGGGAGAACTGACTTTATTTTAAATGTTGCGGATAGCAAGAGTCGCCACCGACTTTTATTTTATCCAAAAGGAAAGGACATAAAAGAACAGGAAAGACCTTAAAAAGATTTTGAGTTCGGGTGGTAGGTTATATAAAGGGAAGGTATTAGCACCCTTTATATCCATGGTTATCCATGGGCTCTTAGTTACTTAGCTCACTTTAAACTGTTTTGAGAAGTGTAGTGTGTAATTTAAAAATTTTCTAAGTACTTTATAATGATCCTTGTATGGATGTATATAAAGACTTTGTTTAGAAAATTTGTTTGAAATGTGAAGTGTAAGAGAGTATTTTTGAAGAAAAGAGAGCAAGTACTTAAGAGGAACCTACCCTATGTTAAATCTTTATTGTTCTTATATGTTATTTCAATGGTAAGACTAGCCCTATTATTAAGGAATAGGTAGTAATTACCTTGGATGTTATAAGGGACATGTGAAGGGACATATGTGTTTAGGCAACTGTAAGGTGTCTTAGCAATACGAAGGGACTTATCATCTTATATTCGAAGGGACAAGATCATTTACCGTAGGCAACATCGAAGGGACTTGATCTTATAATCTTAAAAGGGACTTGATGATATATTATGAAAAGGGACTTTGCTTTAAGACACCTTACTTGACCTTATAGTTAGGCAACATGAGGAATACCCTTAGAAAGTGAGAGATGGCGATCAAAGATCGACTTACGTGTGTGAGTGTCCATATTCATATATTTATATTATTAAATAAGTTATTCTAAATTAATTTTAATTTACAAACATGTTATCACTCCCTATAGTTACTAACCATGGCAATATAAATATTTATAAATAATAAAATAAAGACAAAAATAAACCTACGACTATTACAAGGCTTTCGCAATTACATTATAATAATAAATAATAAATAAATATAATAAAGAAAATTTAAATGGTTAGTAATAAAACAATTATAAGAAGAAAAGGTTAGCACAAATATACAAAATATATACAATTTAATTAAATATTTTTAGATTAAATAAACAATTTTTGAAGAATTTTTGAGATGAAAATAAAATAATAAGGATAATAATAATAAACCATAAAAAACAAAATTAATTATTTAATTAGGTATTAGAAAAATTAATTAAGTTTAATAATAAGAATTAGGATTAGAGATTTAAAAAATAAAATTAGGATTTACATATTGAATTGAAATATTAATTGGTTTATTTTTAAAAAAATAAATATATAATAATAATATATACATAAGCAAAATATATTGCTAAAAATAAAATACAAAGTTTTTTTTTTTATTTTTTATATGAATTATTATACTATTATTTTTAAAAGAAATTAATTTATAATATAATTAAATAAATAATAAGAAAATAGAAGAAATTAGGTTTAAAAAAAATTGGGGAGGCCTGGATTTGAACCCAGGACCTCTCCTTTACCTGAGGGAGTCAAAACCACTGGGTTGCGCACGCAGCTGATGACCTAAAGCCAGCAAACAAACATTATGTGATAAATCAGGTGAATTAGTTGAGAAAAAATAAAAATAAATTGCTGAGGACTGGACTCGAACCCACGCCCTGATACCTACAACCATCACCACCTTACCAACTGAGCCAAACGCGTTAGCTGATAACAAACTAACAACTATATATTATAAAAAAAAAATCAAATTTTGAATTCTGATTTCGCGCCAAAGCTTCTTCGTCTTCAACCTCCTGACTTGCAAAATTATCTGCGAATTTATCCACCATATTTCCTGCGAATTCACCTGTGTATGAAACCTGTCAATCTCATACCTTCATCAATATGCAATGATTCATCAAATTAGTTACATGGTTGTGATCCCCAACCTTCATATAGTTCATTTATGGTCTTAAAATCAATTTATATAGTCTAAATCGAAGAACCCTAAATGTGGTTTAAGAACCCTAACAATGGCCGTTTTCGGTTTAGGTAGTCATTCTTCAATTTCTTTGCCTAGATATGATCTAAAGCTTATCACAAACAAGAAAACAACATTAAATATCATTAATAATGCATGCATAATTGGAATCGAAAATTTGAAAATTCAAGCAAATGTTGATTCGGTTTGTACGATTCATGGTGATTTGAATGCAAACGATGACCAAGAATGACTCAAGGATGTTCAATAAACATGTTTCCACCTTCAAAATGCTTTGAAAAGCTCTCTAACCAAGAATCCGAATCAAGCTTTTTGGATGAATTTTTGAAGTTTTGCAATGTGTTCTTGAGGCTGCCAATCGTGTCTAAGGCATTGCTTAATGTTGTATATATATGATACATCAGAATTATGTCAAAAAAGAGATCACTCCTTTGGACTTTTGGACCTTAGATGATTGAAAAAGATTTGTCTTTAAAACTTGAATTTCTTTGATCTTACCTTGCTATATTTGTATGATCTTAAATTATATGGTACCAATCACCTTTAAATGAACATTAAGACCTTCTAGAACCAAAATCTCTTTCAAATATATGATTTTCATATTTTAATTTAATTTAATTTGTATTTTAATGAATAAAATTCAAATAAATATTAAATAAAATGTAAAAAATCAGAAAAGGTGTGGGTTGGGTCGTGCTTGATGATATTATAAAGATTGGATGGCAATTTGGTGGGCTCATTTAGAAAAAATTGGTTTGAAGGCCTTATTTGCTTCATAAACTTCCCAAAAATTTCCCAACTTTGCAAGGGCATAAATCCTTCAATTTTAATGCTATGAAGGTGTTCTTGGACATTTTGGAAAGCTTAAAGAGTCCTCTAACCAACCTCTTTGGTCTAATGTCCCTATCTTTTACCATTCTCAAGTTATGCTCTTTGGAAGTTGTTGACTTTTTGTTGACTTTTAAAAGGACCTATAATGTCTTAGCTCATACCTTCCAAATGAAGCATTTTTGGGCTTGGCTTGTGAGACACAAAGTTGTAGAGAATTCAATTTCCTTCAAAATGAGCTTTGGATGGAAAAATTTTGATGAAGCATGTGAAAGTTATGGCTGGTCAAAGTTCAGTTGACTTTTCCTGTGAAAACCCTAATTTAGAAACTCCTGATTCTTGATGATCTGAAATCTCCTTGATGAATCATGATCAACCCTTGATCAAATGATTAAATTTACTTCATATAATTGATGTTGGCAAAAAAATCATGAAGTTTGACTTTGGTTTGACCACAGTTGACCTCAGTTTGACTTTTTAACTGCCTTGATTGATTTTAACCTATCTGATCATCTGATTGAGCAATCCTTTGGGAAAAGTCTTGAAACTTGACATGGGGATTCTTGAACACATATAGGATGCTATGAAGCTCAATTGAAGTCTTGGAAGTCCATTTATCCTGATGAAAGCCAAAACCCTAGTTTAAGATGCATTGCTTAGGAGGATGCATTGTCTGAGGGAATTGTCAAACTTTCTGACTAATTGTGAACCTTGTGAACCTCATGAGAAGTCTTGTGAACCTTGTGAACCTATTAGTACACAATGTATTATCTTGGGGAGGGAAAATTTTGGGGTGCAACACACCTGAACAAATCCCACTATTCAGAGAGCATTATGGGGGCATACTGGACATGATCATGGATCTTGATGCATCTCAGAGGAGCATGATCCATACTTGCTTGCAGTTCTATGATCCTCCACTCAGATGCTTCACATTCTCTAATTTCCAGATGGGACCTTTGTTAGAAGAGTTATCCTTGTTGATTGGAGTTCCTATCAAGAGAGGGATCCCTTTCAACCCAGAGATGACTGCTCCCAGAAATGAAGATATAGCCAGGGCATTGCATTTGGAGTCTGCCCTCATTGGACAGAACATGACAACCAAGGCTGGAGTTCTAGGCCTCCACCTAGACTTTTTGATCTCTCAGGCCACCCTGAAGGCTGCAGTAGGAGAATGGAAGGTTGTATGTGCCCTTTTAGCCCTCAGTATATATGGGGTTATCTTGTTTGCAGATGAGCCCAAGTTTGTGAGTAAGAATGCCATCCACCTGTTCTTATTGAGGAACCCTGTTCCTACATTGCTAGGAGACTTCTACTACTCATTCCATCATAGGAATGAAAAGCAAAGAGGAAAGCTGGTCAAATGATGTGTTCCTTTGTACTACTCTTGGCAGCTCAGACACTTGCCAAAATCAGATACCTTCTTGAACCCCCATCAGCAGAAGAATTGGGCTAAGAGGTTCATTGCCTTGACATCAAATGACATCAGATGGTGCACCCAGAGCACCAAAGGCAAGGATATTATTACCAGATGTGGGCAATACCCTAATGTGCCTCTGATAGGAGTGAAAGGTTGCATCAACTACAACCCTTTACTATTTAAGAGACAATTGGGATATGCTTTGGTTCACCCTCCCAGAGGACAAGATTTGGCTGAGACTCTCTACTGTGAAATTCAACCCAACTCTGCTGTTGTCAAACAGGCTGCCTGGGCTTGGGATAACATTCAGACTAAAGGGACAGTTATTCTTGGAAAGTGTAATAACATTGCTTCAGCTCAGTATTCTGATTGGTCCCGTACTAGAGCTCAGATAACCCGGATGCCTTTCACCTTGAAAGATACACCTGGACCTTCTACAGTACAGCCTGCAACAACTGTCAGTCTGGAAGAGTTTGAAAAGCTGAAAGAGAGGAATAATCATCTAGCTGAAGCCCTGAAGAAGACTCTCTGAGAGAGAAATGACAAACGTCTGGACAATGAGAAATTGGAAAATCTCAGGATTGAGCACTTGGCCAAAATTGAGAAGACAGATGACTACATCAGGAAGGCAAGAGCAGGGGAGTTGGTATTGAAGAATGCCTGCAAGGAGGCAAAGACTCAGAAGGCTAGGGCAGAGCATTATCTGGAAGAAAGCCAGGCTAGGTGGATCAGGATCACTAAAGCCCGTGCACAAGAAGACCAAAGGACTCAGGCTAAGATAGAGCAGCTGGAGGCTAGTAAGAAGAAGCATCAGGAGGCTTTGTTGGCAGCTCAGAAGGAAATGTCTGAATTGAAACTCCGGGAGGGGTTAAAGAGGTCAAAGGATCAGGATAAGCATAAGAAGCTAACCAGTGCCATTTCTACAAGGAACCTCCTCATTAGGACTATCACAGAGCACCCAGTGGGTCCAGTGACTGAAGCCCTCCTGAAGGAAGTCAGGGAGGATGACTTTGGATTGGATGTCTGATCCTTTTGCTTGTATTTCTTTCTTTTAATGTACTTTTCTTTCGTTTTTGTATTTGACCCACCACGGGGATGTATTGTAATCAAACTATGTATTCTCACTTTTTTGTAATATATGTGGTTTGTTTTATTGGTGGGCTTAATATCTCAACATCATCAGCATTTCCTTGAGGTCTGGAAAGGTCAAAACCAAAGAACCAAACCGGATACCCTTGGAAGACAAATAAGCATGCTTCATTGCATACTAACATTTTCTTTGTTTTGTAGGTTTTTGTTTTATTGTTGTTTCTCACTTTGTTGTGGTTTCAGGAAACATTGCTCACAGAAGAGTGTTCCCTGTCAACAGAATACACCGGTACCCAACGAGAAATAACCTTCCGGGCATTCAGATGGATCAAGTACAGCAACACTTGAATGAAGTAAGGACCCAAATGGCAAATGAAAGGGTTGAGATGAGGAATTAAATGACCTAATTCATGGCTGTGATGACTGGCTTAGCTCAGAGCCAGGAAAGGATAAGGGAATTGGTGGAAAGACAAACTCTTGATGAACACCATCTAGGTACTGGAGGTACCAGTAATAATGATCGCGGGCAGCCTCACATTGATCCACCAGAGTTTGGGCCTCATCTAAACCCAGATGTTAATGTCATAAGGAATACACAAGGTAACACTGCTGGAGGTAGGATCTTGCAAGAAGATCCTCAAGAAGAGCAGTTCACAGTTATCGGGGTTGGGGATGAAGTTTACGACCGTAGGCTGAATGAAATTGCTGAGAAACTGAGGTCTCTTGAATCCCAGAATTCTCTAGGCTTTGATGTAATGGACATGGGACTGGTGGATGGGGTGAGGATTCCTCACAAGTTAAACCTCCATGCTTTGAAAGATATAATGGTACCTCCTGCCCGCGTACTCATCTGCAGTCTTTCTTGGGGAGACTCAAAGCTTATACCATGGACAAGAAGTTATGGATGTTCTATTTTGAGGACAACCTGACTAGAGCATCAAGAGAATGGTATTCACATCTGACCAGGGCCACTATAAGATGTTGGAAAGACTTGGCCGAAGCCTTCATCCGTTAGTACCAGTAAAATCTAGATATGGCTCCCAATAGAACCCTTCTAATGGGCATGTCTCAGTCTTCAAGGGAAAGCTTCTGGGATTATGCTCAGAGGTGGAGACAGCTTGCTGCTGCTGTCCAACCACCCATGTCTGAACGGTAAATGGCAGACATGTTTATGAATACCTTGCAAGGAACTTATATCGACCGACTTGCTGCATTCTCCTCCACTAGCTCTGCTGATGTAGTCATAGCTGGGGAGAGAATAAAGAGTCTTCTGAAGATGGGAAAAATATCTGACAACGGTGCAAGTTCCTCCAACAATACAAGAAAACCTTTTTCAGGACCCCAAAGGACGGGTGAAACAAATGTTATTCATGCAGGTAGGGGCAGAACCCAATACTCTCACAGATCAGTAGCAGTCGTTACTATCTCGGCTCTAGCTCCACAACAGCCACTTTTTCCTCAATAACAGCAACAACAACAACACTATCAGCAACAACCGCACTTTCCGCAACAAAGATCCTACAACAATAATAAAAACAACCAACAACAGCGCCCCTTTCAACAGAGGCCATCTCAAGCAAATAAGGTGATTGACCCCATTCCTATGCCATATGTCATCCTACTGCCACAACTCCTGAAGCTCAACCTGGTTGAGTTAAGGACGTTGGCTCCACCAGATCCTCTCAACCTCCCGAAGAATTATGATGCCAATGCTAAGTGTGCCTTTCATTCCAACGCACCTGGTCACAATACTGAGAAGTGTAGAGCCTTGCAAATGAAGGTTCAGGATCTGGTCGATTCCAAAGCTCTCAACTTCGCACCTCCTCCAAATGTTACCAGAAATCCTATGCCTAGTCATGGTGGGCCCAAGATTAATGCCATAGAGGAGGACCAACCATCTGCACTGATTGATAGTGTTGCACGTATTCGAACACCGCTGGCAGAAGTCAAAGCTCGACTCTTAAGATGCCAGGTGTTCCCAGGTTGTAAGGCCTGCTGCGAATCTTGCAAGACTGCTATTAATGGTTGTGAGAGGCTAAGGCTTGGCATAGATGGCCTTATCAGAGATGGAATTTTGTAAATTACCACAACGGCATCTACAACATCAACAACTCTTTCTTCAGCAACAATAGATCCTCCTACAACTGCAACAACCATTGTTCCCACTGATTCATCCACAACTCCAGCAATTACTCCATCCATTACTTCAACAAACCAAAGTTCAGCTACGCTTACTTCTACAACGTCAACACCCATCTTATCAACAAAATCGCCTACAACGCCAACAAACTCTAACAAAGATGTCTCAATGGTCACAATCTATTATGACCCGGCAACTATTCATCCCAACAACAATTTTCAACAACAAACTGCAACACCTACTGTCAGATCTCCAGTCACAATCTATTACGACCCACATACCATCACAGTTCCTTCCGCTGCAGCAATCAGTCCAGTCACCATTACGGTACCTGGACCCGTTCCTTATGAAAGCAATAATGCCATACCTTGCATTACGGCTCTGATCTCTACTGCGATGGAAAGAAGATCACTCTAGATTCATCAACCTCTTCACCATAAGTTGACAATGTTGGGGGAGGCGGAGGCTTCACCAGAAGCGGACGCCTTTTTGCCTCACAAATACCGAGACCCAATGCTGAAGCAGAGGCTGTAGCTAAAGCAAAAGGGAAGAGTGTGGTACTCAAAGAGCCAACTGTTAAAGAAACTCCGAAGACGTCCTTTGACCAAGAGGTGGATGAGTTTATGAGAATAATAAAAAATAATGATTACAAAGTAGTGGACTAGCTTCATCAGACGCCCTCCAAAATCTCTATCTTGTCATTATTAATGTGTTCCGAAGCCCATAGGTATGCACTTTTGAGGGTCCTGCACGTAGCCTACGTGCCGGAAGAGATTACGGTTAATCAACTAGAAACAGTGGTTGCAAATGTTAACACTAGTCATGGACTGGGATTCACAGATGTTGATTTAACAACGGAGGGACGCAATCATAACAAGGCTTTACACATCACCTTAGAGTGCAAAGGTGTTGTTCTTTCTCATGTGCTAGTAGACACTGGGTCCTTGCTCAATGTCCTCCCAAAGAAAGCCTTGGTGAAGCTGGAATATGATGGTTTGGCATTGCGTCCAAGTAACTTGGTGGTAAGAGCATTTGATGGCTCTAAGAGATCAGTGCTTGGAGAGATTGAATTACCCGTGGTGATTGGCCCACAAGTCTTTAAAACTACTTTCTTCGTGATGGACATTCATTCGGCCTACAGTTGTTTGTTGGGTAGACCCTGGATTCACGCCGCTGGCGCTGTTACATCTACCCTTCACCAGAAATTAAAATACGAGTGGGAAGGCCAGATCATCACAATCTGCGGGGAGGAAGACATTTTCGTTAGCCAGCTGGCTACTTATAAGTACATTGAGATGGATGGGGAGATCCACGAGACTATGAGCCAGGGGTTTGAGGCACATAACGTCAATGTAGCAATTGTTGTGTCTGGAACTTCTATCGCTTCATATCAGCAAGCCCGAAAGGTTGTTGAAGAGGGTAACGTCAGAGGCTTGGGCAAACTGTTGCCGATGGAGAAAAAAGAAGACAGATTCGGGTTGGGTTACAGACCAATCCGACAAGATCAATCAGAGGCTGCCAAGGAGCCCAAATTTGTCAGTGGGGGGATGCTCACCTCATATGCTGTGAACAAGATGGAAGACGAGGAGGAAAGCAACCGCAACCTGGAGAACTGGATACGTCCAATGATCCTGGGGAACCAAGTCTCTAACTGGTCTTCCCAGGAAATTATAAGGGTTACTCAGGCAGAGTAATTATTATTTCCTGTCTTTTTAGCATGCATAAAGTCATGCATCTTGCCCAAGGTGTCATGACTCATTTTGTAATAGGGCCATGTTGTATTTTGTGCAAATGATTAATCAATGAATATCAGGACACCTTTTGCAAACGAGTCTGTTTTTTCGCTCACTGTCTTTTCATTTTTCACTTTTGTACAAAACAATAAAATGACAATGTTTTCAAAATAAACAACTTCATTTTCACTTTTTCTAACACAAGATTAAAATTGATCACTAAAATGAACCAATCTCAACCCTTGCAGAGATTATCCTCCAGATTGCACCGACAACAACACTGCTATGACCTCGTATGACTTCGACAATCCAATTAATCAAGCTGATGAAGGGGTTGAAGAAGACTATGAGTTACTTGAAGAGTTAGCCAGGTTGTTAAGGCAAGAGGAG
Organism: Lathyrus aphaca; assembly: GCA_963966055.1. Taxonomy (NCBI): domain Eukaryota; kingdom Viridiplantae; phylum Streptophyta; class Magnoliopsida; order Fabales; family Fabaceae; genus Lathyrus; species Lathyrus aphaca. The sequence goes on from OZ014521.1 coordinate 498,769,463, forward strand.
AAGGTAATCACTCCTCATCAGGAGGAGGTTGAAACAGTTAATCTTGGTACTGAAGAAGACTTGAAAGAAGTGAAAATTGGAGCCGGTCTGCAAGATTCAGTGAAGGAACAACTTATTGACATGCTTCGAGAGTACGTCGATGTCTTTGCTTGGTCCTATCAAGACATGCCAGGTCTAGATACGGACATTGTTATGCACAAGCTGCTTTTGAAAGAAGATTGTCCTCCAGTGAAACAGAAGCTACGCCGTACTCGTCCGGATATGGCCTTGAAGATAAAAGAATAGGTACAAAAACAGTGGGACGCCGACTTCCTTACTGTAACTAGTTACCTGCCGTGGGTCACTAACATTGTACCAGTGCCTAAGAAGGATGGAAAAGTACGGATGTGTGTGGATTACCGGGATCTGAATAGAGCTAGCCCGAAGGATGATTTCCCTTTACCTCACATTGATGTATTGGTCAACAACACAGCTCAGTTCTCGGTATTCTCTTTCATGGATGGATTCTCCGGGTATAATCAGATCAGGATGTCACCCGAAGACATGGAAAAGACTACCTTCATCACACCTTGGGGCATGTTTTGTTATAAGGTAATGCTTTTTGGACTAAAGAATGCCGGTGCTACTTATCAACGGGCTATGGTAACATTATTCCACGACATGATCCACAAAGAAATTGAATGCTACGTGGATGACATGATTGCCAAGTCCCTTACCGAAGAAGACCATTTGGTAAATCTGTTGAAGTTGTTCAGGCGTCTGAGAAAGTATCAGCTGAAGCTAAACCCCAACAAATGCACATTCGGGGTACGGTTCGATAAACTGCTGGGATTCATTGTAAGTGAAAAAGGAATTGAAGTTGATCCTGACAAAGTCAAAGCCATTCAGGAGATGCCTGCACCCAGGACTGAGAAAGAAGTTCGAGGGTTTTTAGGTAGATTGAACTACATATCAAGGTTCATATCTCATCTTACTGCAACCTATGAGTCACTATTCAAATTGTTAAGAAAGGAACAAACGGTCAGGTGGAACGAAGATTGCCAAAAGGCTTTTGACAAAATCAAGGAGTACTTACAAGAGCCTCCAATTCTTATGCCTCGAGTTGAAGGAAGACCTCTAATAATGTAAATGACAGTATTAGAAGGGTCAATGGGGTGTGTGATGGGCCAGCATGACGAGTCTGGTCGAAAAGAGTATGCAATTTACTACCTAAGAAAAAGGTTTACTGACTGTGAACAACGTTATTCACTGCTCGAGAAAACTTGTTGTGCTTTAGCGTGGGCTGCTCGCCGACTAAGACAGTATATGCTGACTCATACTACCATGTTGATCTCAAAAATGGACCCCGTCAAGTACATATTTGAGAAGCCAGCACTTACCAGAAGGGTTGCTAGATGGCAAATGATCGTAACAGAATATGACATTCAATACACGTCTCAAAAGGCCATCAAAGGCATTGTGTTGTCTGTCTATCTAGTTGAGCAACCCATTGATGATTACCAGCCAATGAGGTTTGACTTCCCTGATGAAGACATCATGTTCCTAAAAGCAAAAGATCATGAAGAGCCTGTTCACACTGAAGGGCCTGAACCAGAAGAATAATGGACAATGATGTTTGATGGGGCTGTTAATATGAATGGTCGTGGAGTTAGTGCAGTGCTCATTACACCTAAAGGAGTTCATATGCCATTCTCGGCAAAGCTCACCTTCGCATGAACTAACAACGAAGCTGAATACGAAGCCTGTATCATGGGTCTTGAGGAAGCCATTGACCTCAGGATTAAGACTTTAACTATATTCGGAGATTCAGCTCTGGTAATCAATCAGACCAACGGAAAATGGTACACTCACCAAGAGCATCTGATTCCATACCGTGACTATACGAGGAGGTTATTGACTTTCTTCACAACAGTCAAACTTGAGTACATCCCTCGAGATGAAAATCAGTTCGCAGATGCTTTAGCTACCATTTCCTCCATGATCAAGGTCCAAACTGCCAATTATGTGCCTCGGATTTCGGTATCCAGACTTGACCGACCAACATACGTAATCTCCGTGGACATTGCTAAAGATGACAAGCCTTGGTTCCATGACATCAAATGCTTCTTAGAAGATCAGACATACCCACCTGGGGCATCATCCAATGATAAGAAGACATCAAGAAGGTTGGCTGGTAGTTTCTTCCTGAATGCTGAAGGATCTTTTGGTACCCATGTTGGAGGACATGCAATGGCTAAGAAATTGTTAAGACCAGGTTACTACTGGACCACAATGGATGCAGACTGTTGTGCCTATGCCAGAAAGTGCCACAAAGGCCAGATTTATGCAGACAAGGTACATGTGCTTCCAAATCCTTTGAATGTAATGTCTTCACCTTGGCCCTTTGCCATGTGGAGCATTGACATGATTGGAAAGATCGAACCGACTACTTCAAATGGCCACAAATTCATCCTGGTAGCCATTGATTATTTCACCAAATGGGTTGAAGCAGCTTCGTACGCAAATGTCACCAGACAAGTGGTAGCCAGATTCCTGAAGAGAGACATCATCTGTCGATATGGAGTACCCGAGTGAATCATTACTGATAATGGTTCCAATTTGAATAACAAAATGATGGCAGAACTATGTCGGGACTTCAAAATCCAACATCACAACTCTTCTTCTTACAGGACAAAGATGAATGGCACTGTTGAGGCAAGCTAACAAGAACATTAAGAAGATTGTGCAAAAGATGGTGGTCACCTACAAAGACTGGCATGAAATGCTACCGTTTGCCTTGCATGGGTACCGTACCTCAATCAGAACATCTACAGGGGCAACAACTTATCAACTTATGTATGGTATGGAAGCTGTCATACCTGTTGAAGTTGAGCTACCCTCATTACGGGTACTAATGGACATCAAGCTGAATGAAGCAGAATGGGTCCGTTCTCGGTACAATCAACTGAATCTGATCGAAGAAAAGAGATTAGCTACAATTTTTCATGGGCAGTTATATCAAAAAAGGATGAAGAAAGCCTTCGATAATAAAGTCAGGCTTCGGGAATACCAAGTAGGAGATCTTGTGCTGAAAAGACTCCTTCCTCCTCATACAGACCACAGGGGCAAGTGGACTCCGAATTACGATGGTCCGTTCATAGTAAAGAAAGTTTTCTCTGGTGGAACACTGATGCTCACTACTATGGATGGTGAAGATTTCTTATCCCCTGTGAATTCAGATGCAGTTAAAAAATACTTCGCATAAAATGACCCGCTGGAGATAAAAACAGAATGTAAGTCCAGGCAAAAATAGGGCATCCTGGAGAGTCAAAAACAGAATAAAAGACTCGGGAAAAAGTAAGGGAAAATTAAAAAGATGTACACCTGTTGGGTTGAAAAGCCGCATTGGACAGCTCAGGCAAAAATGGGTATCCCGGTGGATCGAAAACCCGAAAGGGCGATCCAGGCAAAATCAGGGAATAAGAGAACAACTACATCCTGAATTCGTCTGTATCTCAACAACATGGCAAGATTCAAAAGGTTAAAGCATCAGTCATAGTCAACCTTCTTCAGAAAGCAAGACGAGAAGAATGTCAAGGGCATACAAGTCATAGCAAAGGGATCTCACTGAAGCGTCGTCAACATTGCCAACACCTTTATTTTTCTCAATTTTGTAACAATCTCCTCATTTCAGGGGATTTGTTTCTTTGACTTTATTTGCCAATTAAGGGCACCCAGATTAATAAAATCAGAATTTTCAGTCACACTTCGTCTTATACATTTTTATTTCATTTGCATAAAATGTCCAGTATCCATGATATAATATTTGCATAAAACAGATGTGCCTTTCTAATTAGATGCTTGCAGGAAATGTATTTACTCTCAGGAATATCTAACTCCTATGACGGGATCCGGTAAGGGATACCTCAGGATACTTGTGTGTTTCTTTATCTTAGCAGGATTGCAGGTATTCAAAAACATAACATGGGGCATGCCAGGCATCACTTCCCTAGCACATCCTCTTCAAGCAGCATCAGGAAATGCTCATTTCCCCAACTGAGTTGTCAAGTCTCCTCATCCTCAGCAGGATCCTCTCAAAGTCCTCTAGGAAGATCGTTCAGTGATCTCCCCTCCCCCCGACAGAGTACCAAATTTCCCATCCTTAGCAAAGATAGAAGAATCTTCTCCCCCCCCCAGAGCACCAGGTCTCAAAGACAAGGGAACCAATCTCCTCGCAGAGTTCCAGCCTCTTCTAGAATAGCAATGCCTGAAATTCTCACACAACAAATTGACGAAAGCTTCTTCATCCCCAGCTGGGATATCTCCTTATCGGGTAGATCTATCAGTGATCTAGTCCCCCAAGCAGAACCATATGTTTTATTATATCTACCAATGATCTCATCCCCAGCTGGGATTCTCCTTCCAAGCAGATCAGCCAAAGATCTTCACAGTAGCGGGATCCGAATCCCGAACCGGTTTCTCTTGCATAATCATATGTAGGATCAAGCGCTTACCACTGCACTAAAAGCAATTGCTGTTAGTGAAGGCGCAACTTTATTTCCTTATAGTATAGAGTCTTTCAAGGGGCTGCGCCTATTAAGCGCCATGGGTTGGGATGTTAAGCCCATCGAATCCCTAAGGGTGATGCTGAATTAATAAATCCAACAATCTCCCCCCTAGTGTCAGCCGAGGGGATTCGAACCCATGACCTGGCTCTGATACCACTTGTAGGATCAAGCGCTTACCACTGCACTAAAAGCAATTGCTGTTAGTGAAGGCGCAACTTTATTTCCTTATAGTATAGAGTCTTTCAAGGGGCTGCGCCTATTAAGCGCCATGGGTTGGGATGTTAAGCCCATCGAATCCCTAAGGGTGATGCTGAATTAATAAATCCAACATCATAGCATTCACATCATTTTTCCCCCCAGAGCGTAGCATTCCGTCTAATACGGACCATTATGGCAAAAATCAAACATATTGCCTGATCACAAGTCAGGTTCGAACCAGTCATCTATATATACCAACGGTACCTCATCAACAATATACAAAATACATCCCCACAAAAGCCAAAGCGTCCCCTTTGCACTCTCAAATACAGATGCATGCTCCTTTTTGACACTCGTCTGTGTCATCATTCCCCAGTAAAGTCGCCAGAACACTTTCTACCAACAGATACTTGTCGATAACATGTTCTCCTCGACACTCATCTGTGTCATATCATATTTCCCCAACAGAAAGCCAAAGCATCCCGTTTGCACTCTCTAACACAAATACATGTTCATATATGCTCTCCTCGACACTCGTCCGTGTCATCTCATATCATCCCCTGCAGATATATTTGTACACTCCTTTGACACCCGTCTGTGTCACCGCTCCCCACAGGTTACCAGAATACCTTTTTACATTCATAAGTTCATAACTTATACACTTTCTCTTATGACACCCATCCGTGTCACACTTTTCCCCAGCAAGTTGAAACATTCGTCCGTGACTTGCTCATATTTCACAATACTCATTCATACTTATACAGATACTCGTCCGTATCTTATATACACTTATTCCCCACAGATTCAACACTCGTCTGTGTTCTTTGTTAACCAGTTGGTACTCGTCTGTGTCATCTTCTCAGAACACGCGTCAGTGTTTGTTACTACCGATACTCATCCGTATCATAGTCTTAAGGATGTTCGTCCGCATATTTAATCTATACACAGCGTCAAAACACTTATACCTTTTATTTCTTGAGCATAAGCACTCGTTCGTGATATTTAGCAGCCTTCCCCTGCTAGGTGATCGCCCTTCACCTTTTGATGATCGTCCTTCATCATTTTATCCGATGGTCGTCCCCATCATTGATCTTGTTATCTGACATTCGTCCTATGTCATGATAAACCCTGAGAGCTGCCGTACCCTGCTAGGTGATCGTCCTTCACCTCGTGATGATCGTCCTTCATCATGCTTATCCGATGGCCGTCCCCATCGTCGACTTTTTCTATCCGACATTCGTCCTATGTCGTGATATTGAGCAGCCGTACCCTGCTAGGTGATCGTCCTTCACCTCTTGATGATCGTCCTTCATCATGCTTATCTGATGGCCGTCTCCATCGTCGAATTTTTCTATCCGACATTCGTCCTATGTCGTGATAAAAAGCAGTCGTCCCCTTCTAGGTGATCGTCCTTCACCTTTGATGTCCGTCCCTCATCATTTATTTCATTTATTCTTTAACCCGATGGCCGTCCCCGTCGTGGTCCCTTTTCCTTTTCCTGATGATCGTCTTTCATCAGTTTAGCCCGATGGCCGTCCCCATCGTTGATTACATTAATTTATGAACCTGATGGCCATCCCCATCATTGTCTTTATTTTAATCCCCATAGAATCTTGTTTATTTACCCGATGACCGTCCTCGTCGTGGTCTCTTTATTTCCACAGCACGTCGGTCGTCCCCGTCATCGCTTTATCCCCAACAGCCGTCCTCTGCTCGATGGTCGTCCTCCATCGCCCGCACTTTGTAATCATACTATACTTTATTTTACAATTTATATCCCTTTTCTTCTTCTACCCAGTGAGTGCAAATTTTGGACTGCCTTTGGTATTCAACCACAAGTTATCTTGTTTGTCTGTTAAGCCTGTCGCTTACATCCTACATAACTAACTCATGTTTGAATAGGGTCAGTTGTAAACACCCCAAATTTGCCCTCACCAATTTCACACCATGTCTTGTGATCTTTCATATTTGCATTAGTTTAAACATACCATCTCATATTGCATTTTTGTCTCATCTGCATAGTTCAAATTCCTCTGCATCTAGGGTTTGTGATCTGAGCAATCCAAGGGTCCATCTGAGCCACTCCAAAGGCCACCAATCATTCCAATATGGTCCATGTATGTTCAATCATCATTTTATATCCCTCAAAGATCAAGGATGTCAAATAATCACAAGAACTGGCAAAGCATGGAAGCAAAGCTAGGGTTTAACTACACAAATGACTTGAAATTAGGGTTTTGGTTTCAGAGGCCATAACTCCAAATTTTTTGGTCATTCTTGTTTCTAATGGTCTCAATATGTTATAAGGATCATATGTACCAAGTTTTATGAATAAATTCATTGTGGAAGTCATCTGTTCACTGGGTAACTTCTTGAGTAAATCAGAGCAAAATCAGGGCATCTGAGGCCCCCATCAATTGAACCAAGGTGGATTTTTCATCAAATTGAAGTTATATGATCTTTATTTGATCATTGAAGTGCTTAGAAGTTCACAAAATTGAAGAAAAGTGAGCTAAACCAAAAGTTGCCAAAAATGGAAATGACTTGTAATGTAAACTTTCCATTTTGGGAAAGTTTTTCAACCTCGTCTTTCTCAACCAAAAATGCTTCAAATGAAAAATTGTTGGTCATGAAAGTTGTATATTGGATCATTCCCTTTTCAAAAAGTACAAGAACAAGTTCTAATTCATTATGGAACTCAAGTTATGGCTTGACAAAGTTGGCAAAAATCACATAATTTTCAAGAATGTACCAAAGAGGGATTTTTGCAAAATCACTTGCCAAGGCATTTTGTGACTTCAAACACACTTCTAAGCATCATAGTAACATAACACATTGCCTAAAAGTCAGAATTGGCCCAAGAATCATCACATTCCATGTCTTGCACATCAAGAATTTCAAAAGGGGCCAAAACTTCATGAAATTGCAAAATGACATAGAACCTTTCACAAACTTGCTGAATTGCCACAAAATGGATTCTATGGACCTCCTTGATCTTAGCTGCACCAAGACAAGCCAAAAATCCAGTTGCACAAGAGCCCATACCTCAAGTACACAAGTTGGTGACTTTTTGCAAGAAGCCCATACCAATCAGCTGCAACCACCACCCACTCTCTGGCCTATCACAACTTGTTATGTGGACAAAATGCAGATCATAACACACAACTTGGCAGCTTGTAACCTCAGAATCCTAAAGTTCCCAAAATCACTCCATTTTGCAAAAGCTTTCGAAACTCATAGCTCACTGACTCAAACTCAGAACTACCTTCACCAATAAACTCAGCATCACTAAAGGACCCTTTCCCAACCTTCAAACAAGCCTCAAACACCCCACAACCAAAACATGATTCTGGTGCAGCAAGGCTTCATTCTCTCAAACCAGCCCATTTCATCCTGTTCTAGGCATTGCAACATCACTAGGAGGAGTCTTGAAAGCTCAGAACCAGGAAGCTTCACTTCAGGTAACCTCAAGAACAAAGTTTTCAGAAATGAAATTTTAAGTGCTTAAATTCTTCCTTATGCCTTGTTGATGATCCTGATGTATTTAGTTTTGAAAATGATCAAGTATTGAGCATGCATTGAATGTCTGAAATTTCTGTGTTATTTTCTGTTTGCTTTCGATTCTTGATTTTGAGTGAAAATAAATGGATTTTGATGGATGAATCTTGTTTAGAATTGTTAGAGGAGTGTTTCTGGAGAATTTGGTGAGTTTTCATTGCGTATTGAGAGAGATAGGGTGAGGAGGCTGCCGGAGAAGACGACCGGAGCTCTTCTCCGATGGCCTGAAAGTGACTTGGGCAAAACCTCATTAATTAGCCAAGTTTAAACCTGAACTGTTTGATGTGGGTTTGGCGCGTGTTTTAAAGGGCTGGGATCTTTTCATTAAACCTATTCCTGATTTAATTGAGTTTAATTAATTATTTAATATAAATTAGCCCAGAGTGAATCTTGTCAATCCATTTGCACGTTGGTCAAACCAAATCCCTTCAGTTCAAATGTGAACCATTAGATCATCATACTTCTGTTTTATTCAATTTTAATTTCATTTTTTCTCATTTATTTTGCATATTTTATTTAAAATAGCTAGAAAATCCCAAAAAATATTTTCTTCTGCATTTTGCATCCAATTAATTTTCTTCACCCAAAAATATTTTTATTTTTATTTTTTGCATTAAAAAATCATTTTTAAAATACTTAGGGTGTGATGAAAGTTGTCTTCTCCATGTCTTCAGGTGACATTTTGATCTGATTGTATCCTGAAAATCCATCCATGAAGGAGAACACCGAGAACTGAGTCGTATTGTCGACCAATACATCAATGTGAGGTAAAGGGAAGTCGTCTTTCGGGCTGGCTCTGTTCAGATCCCGGTAATCCACACACATTCTCACCTTGCCATCTTTCTTAGGCACAGGTACAATATTAGCAACCCACGGCGGATAGCCAGTCACAGCAAGGAAACCGGCGTCCCACTGCTTTTGTACCTCTTCTTTTATCTTCATTTCCATATCTGGGCGAGTACGGCGCAACTTCTGTTTTACTGGTGGGAAGTCTTCTTTCAGAGGTAGCTTGTGCATGACAATGTCGGTGTCCAACCCTGGCATATCCTGATAAGACCAAGCAAAAACATCCACATATTCCCGAAGCATATCAATCAGTTTCTCTTTTACCGAATCTTGCAGGCAGGCTCCGATCTTAACTTCTTTCAAGTCTTTTTTTGTACCAAGATTAACCGTTTCAACCTCCTCCTGATGAGGAGTGATAACCTTCTCCTCTTGTCTCAACAACCTGGCTAGCTCTTCAGGTAGCTCATAATCTTCTTTAACCCCTTCATCAGCTTGATTAATCGGATTGTCAAAGTCATACGAAGTCATAGCAGTGTTGTTGTCGGTGCAGTCTGGAGGGCACTTTCTGCAAGGGTTTAGATTTGTTCATTTTAGTGATCAGGTTTATCTTATTTAGAAAAAGTGAAAATGAAGTTATTTATTTTGAAAAGCATTGCCATTTTATTTTTGTACAAAAAATGAAAAATGAAAAACAGTGAGCGGAAAAGAAAAGACTCGTTTGCAAAAGATGTCATGATATTCATTAATTGATCTTTGCACAAAATACAAGATGGCCCGATTACAAAATGAGTTCTGACATCTTGGGCAAGATGCAGGACATGATGCATGCTTTAAAAACACAGGAAATAATAATTACTCTGCAGAAGTAACTCTTATAATTTCCGGGGAAGACCAGTTTGAGACATGGTTCCCCGGGATCCTTGGACGTATCCAGCTTTCTAGGTTGCGCTCGTCTTCTGACTCATCTTCAAAGCTATTCACAACATTCGGGGTGAGCATCCACCCCGCTGACAAACTTGGGCTCCGTTGCAGCCTCTGGTTGATCTTGTCGAGTTGGTCTGTAACCCAACCTGAATCGGTCTTCTTTCTTCTCCACGGGCAGCAGCTTGCCCCAGCCTTGGGCGGTACCTTCCTCAACAACCTTCCGGGCTTGCTGATATGATGTGATGGAAATCCCCAGCACAGCAGATGTTTCATTGATATTCAAGGCCTCAAACCCCTGACTCATGGTTTCATGGATCTCCCCATCCATTTCAATGTATTTGAAAGTATCCAGCTGGCTAACAAAGATATCCTCCTCCCCACAAATAGTAATGACTTGGTCTTCCCACTCGAATTTTAACTTCTGGTGAAGGGTTGACGTCACGGCGCCGGCGGCGTGTATCCATGGTCTACCCAATAGACAGCTGTAGGAAGGCTGTATATCCATCACAAAGAAGGTCGTTTTGAAAACCTGTGGGCCAATCAATATTGGTAATTCTATATCTCCCAGAACTGATCTTTTAGAACCGTCAAAGGCTCTCACTACCAAGTTACTTGGGCGTAGTGCCAATCCATCATACTCCATCTTCACAAGGGCTTTCTTGGGCAGAACATTGAGGGATGACCCTATGTCCACCAGTACGTGAGAAAGAACTGCACCCTTACACTCCAAGGTAATATGCAAGGCCTTGTTGTGATTGCGACCTTCCATCGTTAGATCAGTGTTGGTAAACCCTAGTCCATTACTAGCGTTGACATTTCCAACCACGCCCTCTAACTGATTGACGGTAATCTCCTCCGGCACGTAAGTTGCGTGCAGGACTTTCAATAGCGCGTTCCAATGAGCCTCGGAGCACATTAGCAATGATAATATGGAGATCTTGGAAGATGTTTGGTGAAGCTGGTCTACCACCTTGTAATCACTTTTCTTTATGATTCTCATGAATTCATCAACCTCTTGATCAAAAGGAGTCTTGACAACTTGTTTTTCTTGCACCATGCTCTTCCCTTTTGCCTTGGCAGCAACTTCTGCTTCAGCAACGGGTCTTGGAATTTGCGAGGCAAAGAGACGTCCTCTTCTAGTGAAGCCTCCACCTCCCCCCATATTGTCTATCTGAGGTGAAGAAGTTGATGATTCTAAAGTGATTTTATGCCCCTCGCAGTACAGATCTGAGCCATAATGCCAAGGGATGGCACTATTGCTTTCGTAAGGAACTGGCCCAGGCACTGTGATAGTGACTGGACTGATAGAAGCTGCAGAAGGGACCACAATGGTGTGTGGATCATAGTATATGGTAACTGGTGCTCTGACAGGAGTGGCATTTTGTGAGTTATTGGTAGGAACATTTGCAGGTTCATAGTATATGGTAACCGTTGAGACGCTTTCACCAATTGTTGTTGATGTTGTAGAAGGTACTGTTGACTGGATGGGTGTTGAAGTTGTAGCAGGAATGGTGACTAAACTTGCATCCGTTGAAGTGGTTGATTGAGCAGTTGTTGGAGTTGTAGTAGAGTCCGTTGGAACAATGGTTGCTAACGTTATAGGAGTATCTGGGATTGCCGGTGAAGGAATTGTCGGATTTGTAGGCGCCGTTGTCGTAATCTGAAGGATACCATCCTTAATAAGACCATATATGCCGTCTCTCAGCCTTTCACACCCATTGACGGCAATATTGCAATACCCGCAGCCGAGCTCACACCCGGGGAACACTTGGCATTCTAAAAGCTGAGCTTTGATTTCAACCAAAGGTGTTCGAATCTGTGCAACACTGGTGATTAAGGTGGATGGTTTGCCTTCCTCAATAGCATTAATCTTAGGCCCGTTGTGACTAGGCATTGGATTTCTTGTGACATTCGGAGGAGGTGAAAAGATGAGAGCTTTTGAGTCCACCAGGTCTTGGACTTTCATCTGTAAGGCCCTGCATTTTTCAGTATTATGCCCCCGGTGCGTTTGAGTGGAATGCACACCTGGCATTTGCATCACAATTCTTTGGCATATTGGTGGGATCCGGAGGTGCCAATGTCCTTAACTCAACTAGGTTGAGCTTTAGGAGTTGTGGCAAGAGTGCAACATACGGCATTGGGATTGGGTCAATTACCCGGTTTGCCTGTGATGGTCTTTGCTGGAAAGGACGCTGTTGTTGGTTGTTGTTGCTGTTATTGTAGGTTCTCTGTTGCGGATACTGAACCTTTTGTTGATAATGTTGTTGTTGTTGTTGAGGATATGCTGATTGTTGAGGAGTCGGAGCTGGAATGGTAACTGCTGCTACTGACCGGTGCACATACTGAGGTCTTCCCCTGCTTGCATGAATGGAATTGGTCTCACCGGCTCTTCGGGGTCCCACAAAAGGCTTTCTGGGATTAATGGATGAACTTGCACCACTGTCGGAGATTTTTCCCATCTTTAAGAGGCTTTAAATTCTCTCACCAGCTATGACCACATCAGCAAAACTGGTAGAGGAGAAGGCAGTCAATCTATCAATATAGGTCCCTTGCAATGTATTCATGAATATGTCAGCCATTTCTCTCTCTGACATGGGTGGTTGGACAACAGCAGCAAGCTGTCTCCACCTTTGGGCATATTCTCTAAAGCTCTCCCTAGAAGATTGTGACATCCCCATCAGAAGGGTCCTGTTGGGTGCCATGTCCAGGTTGTACTGATATTGCCTGATGAAAGCTTCAGCTAAGTCTTTCCAGCATCTAATGGTGGCCCTAGACAGGTGTGAATACCACTCTCTCAAAGCCCCAGTCAGATTGTCTTCAAAGTAGAACATCCACAGCTTTTCATCCGTAGTATAAGCTTTAAGTCTTCACAGGAAAGATTGCAAGTGAGTTCGTGGGCAGGAGGTTCCATTGTACTTTTCAAAGCATGGGGGTTTGAATTTGTGGGGAATTCTCACCCCATCCACTAGTCCCATATCCATCACATCGAAGCCCAAAGAATTCTGAGACTCCAAAGATCTCAACTTCTCAGCAATTTCGTCCAATCTCCTGTCATATACTTCATCTCCAGCTCCCATAACAGTAAACTGCTCTTTTTGGGGATCCTCTTGCAAGATTCTCCCTCCAGTAGTATTACCTTGCACATTCCTTGGGATGTTAGCTTCTGGATCCAAATGAGGTCCAAATACTGGTGGATCAATACGAGGCTGGCCCCGCTCATTGTTACTAGTTCCTCCTGTTCCAAGTTGAGGTTCTTCAGGAGTTTGTCTTTCCACCAGCTCTCTTAACCTTTCTTGACTCTGGGCCAGGCCAGTCATCACAACCATGAATTGAGACATCTGATTTCTCATCTCCACTCTCTCATTAGCCATCTGATTTCTGACCTCTGTTAGATCCTGCTGTACTTGTTCCATTTGAATACCGGGAAGGTTGTTACGAGTCGGGTACCGTTGCGCGCAGTTGACAGGGAACACTCGGCGACGAGCAATGTTTCCTGAGATCACAACAAAGTTAGAAACAATAATAACGAAACCTACAAAAAAAACAAAAGTTAGTATGCAATGCAGTATGCTTATTTGTTTTCCAAGGTATCCGGTTTGGTTCTTGGTTTTGACCTTTCCAGATCTCGAGGAAGATGCTTGATGTTGTTGAGAGAAAAGCCCAAATGGAAACAAACTAAAATATATTACAAATGGTGAACAATACATAGTCTGTTTTACAACACATGCCCAAGGAAGGTCAAAATACAATAAAAGGAAAAGTACATCAAATGGAAATAACAACAAACAAAGAATCAGACATCCAGTCCAAACTCATCCTCTTTGACCTCCTTCAGGAGTGCCTCAGTCACTGGGCCAGCCGGGTGCTCTGTAATGGTCCTAATGAGGAGGTTCCTGATAGCAATGGCAGTGGTAAGCTTCTTATGCCTGTCCTGGTCCTTTGATCTTTTCAATCCTGCTCTGAGCTTCAACTCTGAAATTTCCTTCTGGGATGCCAACAAAGCTTCCTACTGCTTCTTCTCAATGGCCTCTAGCTGTTCAATCCTGGCTTGAGTTTTTTGGTCTTCTTGTGTACGGGCTTCAGTGATCCTGACCCACCTAGCCTGACTCTCTTGCAGATAGAGCTCAGTCCTAGCCTTCTGAATTTTGGCCTCTTTACAGGCATTCTTCAATATTTGTTCCCCAGCTCTTGCTTTCCTGATGTAGTCCTCTGTCTTCTCAATTTTGGCAAGATGCTCCACCCTGAGCTTATCCAATCTCTCAATGTCAAGACGACCATCACTCCTTTCCCAAAGAGTCTTCTTTAAAGCTTGAGATAGGTTCTCATTTCTTTCCTTTAGCTTCTCAAATTCTTCTAGGCTGACAGTTGTTACAGGTTGTACTGTAGAGGGTCCAGGTATGTCTTCCAAGATAAAAGGCATTCCAGTAATTTGGGCTCTAGTACGGGACCATTCATAGTATTGAGCTGAAGCAACATTATTACACCTTCCAAGAATAGCCATCCCTTTTGTCTGGATGTTATCCCAAGCCCAGGATGCTTTCTTGACAATAACTGAATTAGGTTTCACTTTACAATACAGGGTCTCAGCTAAATCTTGCCCTCTGGGAGGGTGGACCAAGGCATAACCTAGTTGTCTCTTAAACAGTAAGGGGTTGTAGTTGATGCAGCCCTTCACTCCTATTAGAGGCACATTTGGGTATTGTCCACAGCTGGTGATAATGCCCTTGCCTTTGGTGCTTTGGGTGCACCATCTGATATCATCTGAAGTCAAGGCAATGAACCTCTTGGCCCAATTCTTCTGTTGGTGAGGGTTCAGGAAGGCATCTGACTTAGGCAGGTGTCTGAGCAGCCAAGTGTAAAACAAAGGAGCACAGCATCTTACCAACTTCCCCCTTTGTTTCTCATTCCTCTGATGGATGGAATAGTAAAAGTCTCCCAGCAGTGTGGGTACAGGGTTCTTCAGAAGAAACAGATGGATGGCATTCTTGCTGACAAATTTGGGCTCATCTGCAAATAGTATAACCCCATATATGCTGAGGGCTAACAGTGCACAAACTGACCTCCACTCCCCCAATGAAGCCTTCAGGATGGCCTGAGAAATCAAGAAGTCCAAGTGTAAACCAAGGATCCCAGCTTTTGTTGTCATACTTTGCTCAATCAAGGTAGGCTCCAGGTATAGTACCTTTGCTATCTCTTCATTTCTGGGAAAAGTCATTTCTGGGTTGAAAGGGATTCCACCTCTGATAGGTATTCCAATCAATGAAGAAAACTCTTCCAGCAGAGGCCCTAGCTGGAAGTCTGGAAAGGTGAAACACCTCAATGGAGGGTCATAAAACTGCAAGCATGTGTGGGTCATGCTCCTCTGAGAAGGGTCAAGGTCCATAAACATATCCAGGATACCTCCATAGTGTTCTCTAAACAATGGGATGTGGTCAGGTGTGATGAGTGACTGGACCTGCCTGATACCAGTCAACACAGGTTCAAAGAAATGGTAGGATATGTTGCTCTTCCTGGGAGTATTCATGAATGCTGCTGAAGAAACTGAAGATTGGTACTGATAAAGATCACAGACTGATGCTGGAAATGAGCCACTGACAAGTTGATGCTGGTGATGATGAAGATAGCTGAAGCAGATAACTGATGAAGCAAATGTCTATGCAGAAGAAGGGGTCAAAACCAAACCAGATATGATGTGGATACCCTGAAAGACAAATAAACAAGTGTTAAATGATGCAATGATGATATATGCAAATGATATGCAAGGGTTTGTGATCAAGTTGGATATGATTATCTGTCTTGATACAAGTCCATGTATGTTCAACAAAAAAAGTTCAGATGGAGGCTCAGAAATCCAGTAACCAAGGTGGGGGACTCAAATAAATAGTCACATGTCCCGGGTTAATCACAAGAACTGCCCAAAGTAGAGTACTCTTAAACAAAACAAAAACAGGGTATGATGTGGCAAAGGGTACCTGCGAACCTGTAAACAGCCCAACCCCCTCACGGGTAGTGTTCTAGAACAAGGATCTTCAGACTTGGATCAGTTATGAGAAGTGTAAACACTTCTAACCCGGAGGTACAGTGTTTACAATAAACATAAAAGATCCTCCTCTAATTCACCTCAGCTTCTGAAGGTCATAATAAAGGTCATCCAGACTTAGCAGGCTTCCCAGATAGCCCTAGCACTATAGGAAATCTGTAGCACAGAGTTCTCAAGGAGAAACCCACATCTGAACCGTGTTTCATATTCCCGCACTAGACCGAAATGGAATGGGAAAGAACATGAACCACTCTAACCTTGCTGTCACTCAGGTCCCAGGTATAGGACCTCAAACTCTCAATGGAACCCCTCCCACCAAAACAGAAGCCAGATCCAGCAATGATAATGACAGTATGAGATATGTAAAACTGTAAAGAAAGCAATAAATAAAACTATACATAAAGCAATAAATAAAGCAAATAAATAAACACAATTAGCACATAACACCCCAGTAAACACAAATCAAACAAGCGCTAGGAGGAACCCACAAAAAGAACCAGAAGCCCTGGTTACAGTATAAGGGTCCCCAGTAGAGTCGCCAAGCTGTCGCTCCCACCAAATGAGGCCAAGTCAAGAGGGGTACAGACGCGAACGGTCGGCGAAAGGAGAGAACACACAAGGGTGAACTGAAAAGAAAAGAGTCTCCAGCTAGGAATTTTTATCCCGAAGGAAAGGTAATGCTGCATAGACCTAAGAAAAGATGGATAAGACTGTTGCGAACCAGAGAAACTGAGAAAGGGGGTTGGTTATAACCTGGGAAGGTATTAGCACCCAGATTGTCCGCCGTACTCGACGGGATCCACGCTTAAAAGATTTGTGTTTTAAAGGGGTAGTGTCAGTGCTATTTTGTGTGCAAAAGCTGGAAAAGAATGCAAGTGTCAGTGCAAAAGAAATGTGAAGTGAAATCAAAGAGTGTCAGTGTAAGGAAAGAATGCAAAGCTCAAGACTATGAGGCTTAAAGAATAATGCTGGAGGAGGGGGGATATAAAGAGACTTTTGTTCGATAACAGTTAAGTTATGCCTACGTATCCTCTCATGCAATGAGGAAGTCAGAACACAGTAGTTCGACTCAAAGATACTGAAAGGTAAATTGACTTGTGAACTGCTTACTTGTCTATGCTCAAGTGTATGACCTGTCTGGCTCAGGTGCAAACTGTCTTGCATTAGACGGAAGAAGCAAGTTCTCGTTTATGAGTGAATGAGATGAGAAAAGAATCCCGGAGGAGACGATTTTTGTTTGTTTTTGAAGCTTTCAATCTTTTATTGCTTTTGGGGGTTTGTCATAAGTTAATGAGTTTAAGCCTAAACCAAGGGTTAGTAAACTCATCACATCTTCCCTCTGATTAGGGGTAATGAGAATACCTTAAGTATGAAGTAAACACCTCAAACTTAGTCACCATGATGTAGGATTAATATCATTAACCTACTTGTATTTGTCTAGATGTTTTTGTTGTTTTTGTTTAGTGTTAAGTAATGAGTTTAAGCCATAATCAAGGATTTAATGGACTCATTACACCATCCTAATAGAAGGATAATAGATGAGACCATTTAAGATGAGAAAGTCTCCTCAACTTAATCCATGATTAGGGATTAACCTCATGACAAAACAAAGTATTTATTAAAGTGGATTTTAGTTAATGGTAAGATTAAGAAGTGGATTTTATGATTTGTAAGACAACTTGAGGAGGACTTGTCCATTAACACTAGGGTTAGTCCTTCTTAACCAATTAAGGAAGAATTAGAACCCTAATGCAAGGCCCAAGTTGCAAGCTTGATGTCTTAGTGGTTATTAAGTGAATTGATTAAAAGATTTAAACACATTAAGGGTTTGACACTTAGGATTAAAGTTATACATTCCATCCTAATAGAAGGATGCAGGCATAAGCTTAATCAAAAAGCCTTAAAACCTTTAAGGTTTAGTCCTTGATTATGAGATGAGAAGAGAAGACACAAAAGATGACACAAAGGTAAAACTAATGGGGGACTAATCAAACCCTAATTGTGATCATGCTTGGTTGTTCCTAGGGTTTATGAAGCTTGCAAGAGATCTTCAAGGAAAAGCCACCAAGGAAGAAGAAAGATGGAAGGAGGATAAGTAGAAAGAAACAAGACAACTTACTTCAATTAAGAAGATAAGTTGCTTGAAGAAATAAGATGAGGAGGGAACATGAATGAGAAAGCTCACTCTAATACACAAGTAAAATGCAGCAATGAATGCATAAGAGAGATGAGAAGAGATTGTGAGAAGTGAAGGCAAATTCACTTCTCAAATACTTACCACCTGAAAAGTTAGCAAAAGAAAGTGAAAATGAAATGAATGCTAGGTGTAGCGGTAAAATCATGAGTGTAAGCTATTGATTAACTTCACTCAAGGTACACAGAGTCGCCACCGCGCTTTTCTATATTTCCAAAAGGAAAAAGGTAAAAGAACGTACAAAAACCTAAAGGATCTAAAAAGCAAAAGCTAAAAGAAACAAACAGAGAACGGGTACGGGGATTGGTTACAAATCGGGAAGGTTTTACGCACCCGACTTGTCAGTGGTACTCCACGGGAACCCTTTGAAATATTTACTGCATTTTTTGGTTTGAAATGGTTTGCTTGAAAAAAGATTGAAGAGATGAGAAGAAGAATGTTTTTTAAGATTTTGGTGTTTGAAGAGACAAACGTCTCATGCCTACGTACCCACAAAGTGCAATGCGAGATCAAAACCCCGTAGTTCGTGGTACAAATTGTGAAAAAGAAAATGAGTTGAATTGATTTTAAAATGTAAAGATAAGTCGTCATTCTTTAGCGAATAATTCCGCTAGAAAGAATGAATCATATCTAAACATAAAAGGTTAAAAGAAATGTGCACGAGGGCACAAAAACAATTGAGTGAGTTTTGAAAGTTTTAAAGTTTTTGAGAAGAAAAGTTTCGATATGCTTAAGTGGTTTTAGCATTTATTAAGAAATGAAATGAAAATGTAAAAGCACATGACCGAAGTCAAGGTTTGATTACGAAAATGTTTGAAGTTTGAAAAGAAATAAAGAAGATTTGAAAATAGGAAGAAGATTTGAAAATTGAAGAAGTGGGAAGAGATGAAGGGACTATCCTAATACTTGAAAGTAAAAGTTAAAGGAAGAACGATCAAACCATATGACAAGCATTCTTGAAGCAATCGGATTTCCATCTTCATAAACAAGTGAACTTAATCGGAGCCAAAGTCTTCAATCCATAACAACTTGAGCAAAGGGATGATCCTAGAATCTAAGTCCGAAACTCCAATGCTAAGGATAGTAACCATAGTCCGAAATTAAAGTCACCAATTTTTTAGATGTTTAATCCGTTATTAGTGTTTTTGTGTCCAAATGGACAAAGGAAAAATCACAAGCATAATAATATAAACAATAAGCAATATGATGAATGATATAGAAGCATAATAAGAGAGATAAGGAGCGAGAGATTTAAATAAAGAGGATAAGGTGCGAGAGATTGAATTAAAATGTTAGTATTTTCACATTATTATAATATTTACATATAAGTGGTATGATGAACTTAATCAAGCACAACCACGAAACAAAAATAAAAAAATCGAGGCAACCGGATCCAAGTGGATCTTAATCCGAATTCGGGACAAGTTTAGGTCTATGTTAAGCAATCGTCGAGTAATTTACAGAGTAATTACCCTACAAATGAGGCCGGCCACCACCAATTAAGGTGGAAACTATTTGTGCTAATACATGTTAGAGAAATGATATAATGAATCATTCTCCGAAAACATGTCGCACGAAAAGAAAAGGTAACGGTCTAATCTTAATCGAGATTTCACATTGGATTATCGAAGGCAACCTATCACGATTCCAAAGTATGGAGAATGATCCAAATGATCATTCATCCATAGATTTGAAATAACGAAGATTAAACTTCTTCGAAAACCAATAATCACGAATCGGATATCTCATCGACCAAAAATAAGAAAATGAAGAAGAAATGGATCTAATAATAAAATCCACAAAAAAAAAATGAAATAAAAAATGAAGTAGTAACAAAATCTAAGCACTAATATTCCCCTTTTTTCTTTTTCATTTCTTAAAAAGAAACTCAAACTTGAGAATTAAGAAAAAAATGTTAATGAACATATTTCTTAAAAACATATAACAAAAACTAATAATAAAAGGATTTAAAAAAAAAAGAAAAATGAAGAATATGAAGAGGAGGTGTGGCGCAGGGGAGGTAGTGGAGATAGAAAACCAATGGACTTAAACCATCAAGCCCAAACATATCTCAATCCTAAAAATATAATAAAACAACACAAATGTATAGGAAAAAAAATAAAACAAAATTCAGACTTAATCCTCTTCTTCTTCGCACATTTACTGTTCATCGCGGGAGTGTATAAGAGAGTGGCGACGGAATGCATTATTCATCACCTTTTTTCGTAAACAACTCCGACAGCTCTTCCCCTTTCTTCAAACAAGATCACACCGCCATCAATTTTCGCCGACGAAGACGGCACCGGACCGTCGTCCTCCTCCTTCGAATCGCACGATCCCTTTCTCTTTAAATCTTCGATCCGATTTGTGCAATTCAGTTTTGTCGTTGATGATTGACGTGAGATCATTGCTATTTGCAGGTTATAGAAAGATTGATGAAGTAATGCCTTTAAAGGTGATTGAAGTATTTGCAAGGAATTTTTATTGATGGAGATTTGGGAATAAATTTGTGGTGGAGTTGAAGCTTGAGCTCTGATTTTGGTAGAGGTTTACTAAGGCTCTCCAAGATTGAGCAAATGAGAGAGTAGGAGTTGTTTAAATAGAGGGAAAGGGTGAGATTTTGAAATGAATTTGAAGGTTGCCTTCTGCGTGCGTGCTGCGCCTGGTGTCATGAGGTTTGTGCTCTCAGTTGCGTTTTACATTATCTGAATTTACGTTTTGTAGCTGAACTTTTTCACTGCGTTTTGTTCACTTTAGTCCTGCGCTTTGGGTTTTGTTTCAGACGCGTCTTGCTGTTGTTATTGCGTTTTGCGTGTTGGCCTTGGCTGGTTTGCTTCGGCTGGAGCTTGCGCGTGGTGGGCCTATTTCGTTTGTGATATTGTTGGCTTCGGCTGAAATCAGACTGCGTGAGGTTTAGGAAATATTTTGAGGCCTATGCGTTGTATGTGTGTTTGTAGCTTGCGCGTGCGTTGCGGCTTTGCGGAAGGCTTGTGATATGATGGCTGTGGGACTTGGAAATGTTTGGGCTATTGAGTTGCAGATGCTTGCGGCTTGTAATTAGTGTGTATGTGGCTTATACGTGTTGTTGATGATGGAAGGCGTGTGCGGCGTGACTTGGAGAATGGCTTGAAGTTTTTGTTGTTTTACTTGGCGAGGCATCTAAGTTTGTAGAAGCTTGGCGGTGAATATGATGGCTGGATGAAGTTGTGAAGCGGCGTAATTAAAGTTGTTTTATGCAGTGCATTTGGATCAGCTGAAGCGGCTTGCAATGTGAAGCTGTGTGATGGACGCGGCTGTCACGTGATGAGGGAAACTGAAGTTGAGTGAAGCTGAATATTTAGAAAATTGGAGTGGGCCAGCTGGTGACGTAAGGGCTGTATGAAGCTGGTAACTGGCTGATGGGGTTGGTAACTGAATTGGCTGAAGTTTCATATGCTTTCCAGGAAATGCGCCGCTGGGCCCCTTTTTCAATTTTTTTTTAATTATTTTGTTCCTTTGTAATAATCTTGGAATGATAGATTGTAAAAAAAAATGATGGGCCCAAGAAAGAAAAGTTCGGAAATTAGAATGAAATTTGAGAATAAAAAATGAAATTTGGAGGATTAAATGGAAATTGGAGAATTAAAATGAAATAAAAAAATAAATGGATAATATCTAAGTAATGTGATAAAAAAAATCGAAAAGGATGGATAATGGAAATAGTCATAGAAAATTGGAATAATGATGGATAATTGGACGACTGAATAATCGAGAATAAAAAATGGTCATTGAAAAGGGAACGGTTTAATCGAAAAATGGATAATAGATATATTTTATAAATGGATGACAATGGATATGAAATTGATTATTCAGCCCGCAACAAATCCTGATTTTTCTACAAGCCACTGATAAAATGAACACAGACGCTTCTGAACCACTGCACAACCTGCCACTTATACCACAATCACTTGAAATCTGTCTTGATTATTCGAAACCATACTGAGGAAAATAAATCCTCAGATGAATCGTTGGTGAACTGATGAACTTGAAGAATCAAACCAACCTTCGCACAAAACACTGTCTGATAACCTGATGATTTCTGACACACAACAACTTGAACTTTAATATACGCACTGAGGAATGAACCCACTGGCACAAACATTTTGTAGTTGAAACAATCTTCTGATAGTTTGACCAAGATTAGGTCAGGCATCCCTCTGAATCGAATATTGACTGAACAAACGCATCTGAATTGAAATCACTGCCCTGTCTTTTAAATCCTGCAACACAGAGAGAAGAAGAGGCAACTGCAACATATTTTTTTGATATTTTGGTTAGAAGTTAGTGAATATAAACAAATAACAGAAATTAAACATAGTGATCTCCTACGAAGCCTGGACCTGCGCCTGAAAAAGGATAAACGAACAGTGCGTGATCTTGTTTGTATGCAAATGCAGATGAGATGCGGAAAATCTTAGGGTCAAAATATAGGGTCTGACAGATGCCCCTATTTAAGTTTCTTCAATCCAGAGATAATGAAGATTGAAATCTTCATTTCGACAAGATGGAAGATACTTAAATATCAAAAAACCCAATTTTTGATCCTAAGATGCCAAAAACTGGAATGAAATGAAATGAACGATATGAAATGATATGAAAATGATATGGAAATGATATGAAACATATGAAAATGCCAATGAAAGATAGAGAAAATATGTTATGAAAGCATATGAAATGTTATATGAAATGCAGAGAAATTTGTGAGGGACGAGACGACACAAGAAATAAAATAAACGTTGGGGATAAGGAGCATAAAAACTCCAACGGGGAAAAACAACATGCTAGAGACCATAACATGGCTCAACTGAGACGAAAATGTCCAAGAATGGCAATTGGACAGAAAGGATCACAACATCCAGGAATTGCTTTGAATGAAGTAAGAAAAATCACGAAAAAAGTACACCAGAAGCATCCAAGGATGACATTACTGACTTTACTAAGAATATCCGAGAATGGCAATCGGAAAAGGATAATCACAACGTCTGAGAATAACAATCAGATAAGAAGTGAATTTCAACATTCAGGAACAACACTGAATGAAAATGGGAAAATTTCGAGAAAGCACATCAACTCAATGATGACTCCAACATGAAAATCCGAGAATGGCAATCGGAAGGGAAGTGATCACAACATCTGAGAATGGTAATCAGATAAAATGCGAAGCACAACATTCAGGAACAACACTGAATGAAATGGGAAAAAGTCCGGGACAGTACATCAAATCAATGATGACTTCACTATGGACATCCGAGAATGGAAATCGGATAAAAGGGTGTAATATATGAGAAGACACAACAAGTAGGTGAAGAAGTTCTGAAGAGACAGAAAAATGCCAAGTAAATTGGACTTTGAACAAAAAGCAAGAAGTTGAAAACAACAAGACTTTGAGAAATGCATATGAGGACTAAAACACTCAGTATGCGGACACTTACGAAAATGGGGACTAAACCATCCAAGAACCTGCATAATGAGGACTAAAACACTCAAATATGCAAACTAGCACAAAACTGGGGAATAACACAACCAAGGATACGCATAATGAGGACTAAAACACTCAAATATGCACAGATAAACAAAACTGGGGAATAACACACCCGAGAAAACACATATGAGGACTAAAACACTCAAATATGCAAACGTAAACAAAACTGGGGAATAACACACCCGAGAAAACGCATAATGAGGACTAAAACACTCAAATATGCAAATAGAAACAAGACTGGGGAATAACACCCAAGAATATAACGTGAGAGAAAAATGCTGACAACCAGTTTAGACTCTTAGAGGAGTGGAAAAAAGGAAGATTGATTCCTCAACACAAAAGATCACTACCATTCTGCTCTAAGACTAAGGATGCTACTGCTGAACAATTTTCTATCACACCAGTAAACTGTACCAACATGAAAATCTTTTGAGAGAAGTCATGCAAAGATGCTTGGGGATTCTTGAAGAAAAATTGCCCCAAATTCAATGACTAATGAAGGTAAACCGATAATGGATTCAGTTCTTGACTACTGCTGGAGAGAATAATCAGATCTTTGAAATAACTGTTGAGAGAATAAACTGATCATGGCTTCAGTTCTTGAAATGAATGCTGATAAAATAAACCCAGTATGAATCTTGCATAGAATCTTCTGACCAACCATATCTGAGAATAACTTGCACTGAACAACCAACCTTGAACATAGGAACTGAGAAGAACTTGCCCCTTGGTAGGATCACCGACCAAGTTTCTCAACTGTTTGAAAATTCCTTGATGAGGAAAGTTTACTTGCAAATAAAAATGTTTGTACAAACCTGGTAATTTTAATGCAAAGTTCAATGCAAAGTTTGAAATCAAGAATCATTTTTTGGAATGAAATTTATTGATGTAAAGTAAATGAAAACAATGTCAAAACACGGCGGTTGAGACAACATTAAAGATAAAGCAAATGTAAGAAAACAAATAATTGGTAAAGAACATGGGAGTCAGTTTACGCAACCTTGTTGTAGTATGCTTTTCAAAAGAAACTTGGATTCAATTAGGAATTTTGAAGGTTGTAACGTGGCCTGGTTCACGGTTTATGAAACTAAGGATATAGGCTCAAAGTTATTTGTACCCAACCCAACTTCGTGATGAACTCCAGTCCTACATTCAGTTAATTCAACCTATGCATTCAAGTTCTAAGACTTTTGGGATTGCATAAATGAAGATGGTTCATAAGCTAAAGGATTTTGAGATAGGAGTCATATCCTTCCTTTTGTTATATCTAGTGAGGACTTTGGTCCACTCATCTTATTTTTGCTAAGGATTTTGATGACCTCTTGACAAATGTTTCTTTTTATTATCCCTAACTTTTGCCTGAACTGTGTCATTTGATCTTACAGCCAGCGGGATGCCCCAGTTTTTGCCTAAGTCTCCTTCATAGGTTTTGACTTAGCGGGCTTTAATTTTTTTTCAATAATTTTTTTAATATCAATTTTTTTTGAAAGATATTGACTGCATGGCTTATTGATTACGATGAACCACCATTGGCTTTTGAATTGAGAAACACCTTCAACACTTCTTGATTTGTGTATGAAGGAAAGCTTGAGATTGCAACCTTTATTGAAAGGTGTCTTGAATGATTCTCTTGTACTTGAATGCACATTCGAATTAATTGAGAACTATCCATCCCCGGGTTAAAATTGAGGGTTTTTTCGAATAGAAAGAAACTCCAACTTCAAGGCTCAAAGGGGTTGACAAAGGATTAACTCCCTTATTTCTCCAATATTTGGGATTTGAAACAATGCCTGTATATCATCAACCAAGTCTCAATTAAAAGCATACCAACAACAATTATGGGTATCTCGTTTTCATCATCCTCCCTCCAATCATTGTAAAAAACTTTGAGAAAAGATAAATGAACTTGAAATGTAAAGCATAAAGATGCAAATAGTAAATGAAATTGAATCAAAACAAAGCAATGCTCATTTCATCAACATGAAAGTACAAACAAGCTTAAAAGAAAACAACTTAATATGATTGAAGAAAATTGCAAACATAAAGAAACAATGGCCTAGTGATCCCTCAGCAACAAGGATGAGCTGTCCCGTCTGATATTCTGGCCTTGAAGAAAATTTAACTGTTGAAGTCTTCTAGAAGATTCACTTCCCAAGCTTTGGCAAAGGATTGTTGATAACATTGGGATTAAGGTCATTAAAGTAAAGGATGTTGTTCCTGATAAGTTCTTGCACTTTAGCCTTCAGTGCAAAGCAATGTTCCAAGTCATGACCAGTTCCACCTTGATGAAACTCACAACGAAGATCCGATCTATAACCAACTGGAAGAGGATTTGGAACAGGAGGCGTAGGCCTAGTAGTAATTAAACCACTCTTAATCAAGGATGGAAACAACTCAGTGTAAGGCATCGGAATAGGGTCAAAGTTAGGCCTATTGCGATACTGATTTTGTCCAGCAGCAGGATGAGGAGCCTGAGCTTGAGCTCGAATCTGAACTTGAGCTTGAGTTGGTTGAGCTTGACCTTGAGTTTGAGTTTGAGCAGGTTGAGTTTTTACAACAGGAGCAACTGCGGCTACATATGGTTGAACATATCGTTGTTGCGGGTGATAAGGCCTCCTCTCAGTTGAAACAACATAAGCATCACCATCTCTTCTCTTGTGAGGATTCCCAAAAGACTTTCTTGCAGCATTAGGAGCTTCAGAATTGGTAATCTTACCCTTCTTGATACCTTCCTCTAGTCTTTCTCCAATAGTGACTAGGTCAGAAACACCAGATGAAACACTTCCTACCATTTTCTCCCAAAAAAATGGTTGAAGAGTGTCCATGAACAAACCAGTTAATGCCTTTTCGGGCAAAGGTGGCTCCACCTGAGCAGCTAGCTATCTCCAACGCTGAGCATACTCTTTGAACGATTCTTTCTCTTTCTGTGACATGTTTTGAAGTTGACGACGGTCAGGCGCCATGTCCAGATTGTACTTATACTGCCTTACAAAAGCATCAGATTAATCTTTCCAGCTTCGGATGTGACTCTTCTCGAGTCCAACATACCACTTCATGGAAGCACCACTCAAACTATCTTGAAAACAATGAATAAGCAGCTTGTCATCCTTAGCATGCGCAGCCATTTTGCGACAATACATCAGCAGATGAATCTTTGGACAAGTATGACCATTGTATTTCTCGAATACAGGAACCTTGAACTTATCAGGAAGAACTAAGTCGGAAACCAAACACATGTCTATTGCAGCAGAACCAAAGACATATTTTCCTTCTAGACCTCTTACCCTCTTCTCAAGAGTCAGACATTGCTCTCTAACTTCGTCCATATATCCAGGTTCACCCTGACTTTCAGCTTGTTGACCAGCAGCTTGGTACAAGAAAGGAGAATTCTGATAAGTAGTCTGAGTAGTAGTGTGCACAACAGGTTGAGGTTCCACAAAAGTCGGAGCTGAAAAGACTGGCACAACAGATGGACCACCCACTTGAGCAGTAGCAGAGACTGGCACATAATCCGGAGGTAACCCATATTCTGGCCAAGTAGAAACCGGTTTCTGAGTAACAGGAGGATCAACAACAACAGTAAAAACTTTAGAGATAACAGTCCTTTGAGGTGGTTCACCTCGAGCAATCAGAACTTGCATCATTTCAGTGAGCCTGGTCATACCGGCTTTCAACTCATCAATTTCCATTCGAACTTCCATGTTATGCTGTTCTTGGTGTTCCATTATCAATCTAATAGCTCTCAATCTATTAGCAGCTCTAGTACCATATCTGTGGTGAGGAGTCAGCTTGACGAATCAACGGACAACTGAGGACAGAAACAACCGGGATGAGTTCCCTCACAACTCGGATGAACACAAGAATATGCGAGGATGCAATGATATGTAATGTTCACTTCCATTTTCAGAAAAATAACTCGCTATTGCAAACATGGTCAACATCGAGAATATGGTCATGAAAAAATCTTGACAAAATGGAATATTTGCTTTTTGCAAACATTTGCAATAATCGGAATTTTCTTCCTTGAAAAATGGTTGTGATGATGATCATGATGAATATGTTGATGCAACAAACACAAACAAGATCACGCGAAGCACACAGGTTCAAAGGTTCGAATCATGAGCATGGAGTCATGGTAACAGAACACCAACCCACACAGGTATGTACTAAGGTTTATCTTCATTGTACCTGCTAAAAACCAAAAGGGTGCTAACAGAGGTTCCCGGAGTTAACAGCCATCTTTAGAATATCATCGGTACGTTGGATTACTCCCCAACCGATAACATTCTTAAAATAGACCTCGTCCGAGTGTAGTATCGCGTGACAACCACCTTAGGTTTACACCCAGATAGTTTCCGCACTACGTTCCTAAATTGGCTTAGATTGGTTAAGGGTTCTACGGTCCTCAGTATGATCAGCTCAAGGTCGGAAAATAATGCCACGTACGATTACTCGTCATGACATTGATAGTCCAAGAGAGCCTAACCGAGTGGAGATTATCAAATTGATACCGCTTTGGACTACTCCATCGCGTATCGCTTCGAATATCGCCGTCCTATCATAAGTTCCACTCAGATCCGGGTTAGAATCTATCTCACAGAGGATCACCAAAACCGAAACAGAACAACCAAGAAAAAAACAAATCAAACTAAAGCAGTAAACAAATCAAAGTAGGCCGAATCCACTTAGAGATTGACTCCCCAGCAGAGTCGCCACTTTTCTGTAGCGGTAAAATCATGAGTGTAAGCTATTGATTAACTTCACTCAAGGTACACAGAGTCGCCACCGCGTTTTTCTTTATTTCCAAAAGGAAAAAGGTAAAAGAACGAACAAAAACCTAAAGAATCTAAAAATCAAAAGCTAAAAGAAACAAATAGAGAATGGGTATGGGGATTGGTAACAAATCGGGAAGGTTTTACGCACCCGACTTGTCCGTGGTACTCCACGGGAACCCTTTGAAATATTTACTGCATTTTTTGGTTTGAAATGGTTTGCTTGAAAAAAGATTGAAGAGATGAGAAGAAAAATGTTTTTTAAGATTTTGGTGTTTGAAGAGACAAACGTCTCATGCCTACGTACCCACAAAGTGCAATGCGAGATCAAAACCCCGTAGTTCGTGGTACAAATTGTGAAAAGGCAAATGAGTTGAATTGATTTTAAAATGTAAAGATAAGTCGTCATTCTTTAGCGAATAATTCCGCTAGAAAGAATGAATCATATCTAAACATAAAAGGTTAAAAGAAACGTGCACGAGGGCACAAAAACAATTGAGTGAGTTTTGAAAGTTTTAAAGTTTTTGAGAAGAAAAGTTTCGATATGCGTATGTGGTTTAGCATTTATTAAGAAATGAAATGAAAAGGTAAAAGCACATGACCGAAGTCAAGGTTTGATTACGAAAATGTTTGAAGTTTGAAAAGAAACAAAGAAGATTTGAAAATAGGAAGAAGATTTGAAAATTGAAGAAGTGGGAAGAGATGAAGGGACTATCCTAATACTTGAAAGTAAAAGTTAAAGGAAGAACGATCAAACCATATGACAAGCATTCTTGAAGCAATCGAATTTCCATCTTCATAAACAAGTGAACTTAATGGGAGCCAAAGTCTTCAATCCATAACAACTCGAGCAAAGGGATGATCCTAGAATCTAAGTCCGAAACTCCAATGCTAAGGATAGTAACCATAGTCCGAAATTAAAGTCACCAATTTTTTAGATGTTTAATCCGTTATTAGTGTTTTTGTGTCCAAATGGACAAAGGAAAAATCACAAGCATAATAATATAAACAATAAGCAATATGATGAATGATATAGAAGCATAATAAGAGAGATAAGGAGCGAGAGATTGAAATAAAGAGGATAAGGTGCGAGAGATTGAATTAAAATGTTAGTATATTCACATTATTATAATATTTACATATAAGTTGTATGATGAACTTAATCAAGCACAACCACGAAACAAAAATAACAAAATCGAGGCAACCGGATCCAAGTGGATCTTAATCCGAATTCGGGTCAAGTTTAGGTCTATGTTAAGCAATCGCCGAGTAATTTACGGAGTAATTACCCTACAAATGAGGCCGGCCACCACCAATTAAGGTGGAAACTATTTGTGCTAATACATGTTAGAGAAATGATATAATGAATCATTCTCCGAAAACATGTCGCACGAAAAGAAAAGGTAACGGTCTAATCTTAATCGAGATTTCACATTGGATTATCGAAGGCAACCTATCACGATTACAAAGTATGGAGAATGATCCAAATGATCATTCATCCATAGATTTGAAATAATGAAGATTAAACATCTTCGAAAACCAATATTCACGAATCAGAGATCTCATCGACCAAAAATAAGAAAATGAAGAAGAAATGGATCTAATAATAAAATCCACAAAAAACAAAATAAATGAAATCAAAAATGAAGTAGTAACAAAATCTAAGCACTAATATTCCCCTTTTTTCTTTTGCTTTTCTTAAAAAGAAACTCAAACTTGAGAATTAAGAAAAAAATGTTAATGAACATATTTCTTAAAAACATATAACCAAAACTAATAAAAAAATGATTTAAAAAAAAATAAAAATGAAGAATATGAAGAGGAGGTGTGGCGCAGGGGAGGTAGTGGAGATAGAAAACCAATGGACTTAAACCATCAAGCCCAAACATATCTCAATCCTAAAAATATAATAAAACAACACAAATGTATAGGAAAAAAAAAGAAAACAAAATTCAGACTCAATCCTCTTCTTCTTCGCACATTTACTGTTCATCGCGGGAGTGTATAAGAGAGTGGCGGAGGAATGCATTATTCATCACCTTTTTTTGTAAACAACACCGACATCTCTTTCCCTTTCTTCAAACAAGATCACGCCGCCATCAATTTTCGCCGACGAAGAAGGCACCGGACCGTCATCCTCCTCATTCGAATCGCACGATCCCTTTCTCTTTAAATCTTCGATCCGATTTGTGCAATTCAGTTTTGTCGTTGATGATTGACGTGAGATCGTTGCTATTTACATGTTATAGAATATTGATGAAGTAATGCCTTTAAAGGTGATTGAAGTATTTGCAAGGAATTTTTATTGATGGAGATTTGGGAATAAATTTGTGGTGGAGTTGAAGCTTGAGCTCTGATTTTGGTAGAGGTTTACTAAGGCTCTCCAAGCATGAGCAAATGAGAGACGTGGAGTTGTTTAAATAGAGGAAAAGGGTGAGATTTTGAAATGAATTTGAAGGTTGCCTTCCGCGTGCGTGCTGCGCTTGGAGTCATGAGGTTTGTGCTCACAGTTGCGTTTTACATTATCTGAATTTGCGTTTTGTAGCTGAACTTTTTCACTGCGTTTTGTTCACTTTAGTCCTGCGTTTTGGGTTTTGTTTCAGACGCGTCTTGCTGTTGTTATTGCGTTTTGCGTGTTGGCCTTGGCTGGTTTGCTTCGGCTGGAGCTTGCGCGTGGTGGGCCTGTTTCGTTTGTGATATTGTTGGCTTCGGCTGAAATCAGACTGCGTGAGGCTTGGGAAATATTTTGAGGCCTGTGCGTTGTATGTGTGTTTGTAGCTTGCGCGTGCGTTGCGGCTTTGCAGAAGGCTTGTGATATGATGGTTGCGGGACTTGGAAATGCTTGGGCTATTGAGTTGCAGATGCTTGCGGCTTGTAATTAGTGTGTATGTGGCTTAGACGTGTTGTTGATGATGGAAGGCGTGTGCGGCGTGACTTGGAGAATGGCTTGAAGTTTTTGTTGTTTTACTTGGCGAGGAAGCTAAGTTTGTAGAAGCTTGGCGGTGAATATGATGGTTGGATGAAGTTGTGAAGCGGCGTAATTAAAGTTGTTTTATGCAGTGCATTTGGATCAGCTGAAGCGGCTTGCAATGTGAAGCTGTGTGATGGACGCGGCTGTCACGTGATGAGGGAAACTGAAGTTGAGTGAAGCTGAATATTTAGAAAATTGGAGTGGGCCAGCTGGTGACGTAAGGGCTGTATGAAGCTGGTAACTGGCTGATGGGGTTGGTAACTGAATTGGCTGAAGTTTCATATGCTTTCAAGGAAATGGGCCGCTGGGCCCCGTTTTCTATTTTTTAAAATTATTTTGTTCTTTTGTAATAATCTTGGAATGATAGATTGTAAAAAAAAAGATGGGCCCAAGAAAGAAAAGTTTGGAAATTAGAATGAAATTTGAGAATAAAAAAAGAAATTTGGAGGATTAAATGGAAATTGGAGAATTAAAATGAAATAAAAAAATAAATGGATAATATCTAAGTAATGTGATAAAAAAAAATCGAAAAGGATGGATAATGGAAATAGTCATAGAAAATTGGAATAATGATGGATAATTGGACGACTGAATAATCGATAATAAAAAATGGTCATTGAAAAGGGAACAGTTTAATCGAAAAATGGATGATAGATATTTTTTATAAATGGATGACAATGGATATGAAATTGATTATTCATCCCGCAACAAATCCTGATTTTTCTACAAGCCACTGATAAAATGAACACAGACGCTTCTGAACCACTGCACAACCTGCCACTTATACCACAATCACTTGAAATCTTTCTTGATTATTCGAAAGCATACTGAGGAAAATAAATCCTCAGATGAATCGTTGGTGAACTGATGAACTTGAAGAATCAAACCAAACTTCGCACAAAACACTGTCTGATAACCTGATGATTTCTGACACACAACAACTTGAACTTTAATATACGCACTGTCTGAGGAATGAACCCATTGGCACAAACATTTTGCAGTTGAAACAATCTTCTGATAGTTTGACCAAGATTAGGTCAGGCGTCACTCTGAATCGAATTGTGACTGAACAAACGCATCTGAATTGAAATCACTGCCCTGTCTTTTAAATCCTGCAACACAGAGAGAAGAAGAGGCAACTGCAACATATTTTTTTGATATTTTGGTTAGAAGTTAGTGAATATAAACAAATAACATAAATTAAACATAGTGATCTCCTGCGAAGCCTAGACCTGCGCCTAAAAAAGGATAAACGAACAGTGCGTGATCTTGTTTGTATGCAAATGCAGATGAGATGCGGAAAATCTTAGGGTCAAAAATTAGGGTCTAACACCAGGATGAAAACCAAAATCAGAAGCATAATCATGATGCAAATGATGCTATGAGATGATATGAAAGCATGTCAAAAGATGAGGATGATCATACAAGTAATGAAGATGCAAATGGGACATGAAAGTAAGCATGAAAGTTCATGAAAACTTATGAAATGCAATGGATGCATAACATGTCAAATGGATGATGCAATGATCAAATATGATTTCTATATGTCCTAAGATGTCTTACATGTCATGTGGATGCACAAAATGTCATGGCAAGTGTGTGTTTGCAAGCATATGAGAGATGAATGCAAATGAAGGCAAAAATTAGGGTTTATGCATAACATGCAACACAAAATTCAAAAACAGAAGAAAATTACATGATAAAAAATTGAAAATAGGACCAAAGGAACCCTAACCCTACATAAGTTCACTGCCCAAAGGAGGGGACCTAACTCTTAACCTAGTGGGAGTTATGATTTTCTCAAGTTAGTTAGGGTTTTAAGGCACTTCAAAAGGAAAAATGCACAACAAATTGAAAATGAAAGATATATTCAAACCAATTTTATCCTAGAAACTACTTGATATGAAAAATGCAATGAAAAAAGAACCATCATCAAACTCTTCAAGGTTAGGCAGAATGAATTTTTCTAAGTTTAGACAAGAATATTGACTTTTAAGAACTTTAATTCCAAAGAAAAATGTCAAAATATGCCAAGAACCAAAAAGAAATTTGTTTGAAGAGTTTGATAATGTTTCTAAATGTATCAAAATGCAATGTGATTTTTTTTTGTGATTTTTAGAAACTTAAATGCTATTTTAATTAATTAATTCTCATTAACTAATTAAAATAAACATTTAAATATTTTTAAAATACGAAAATTATGCAAAAAATAAAATAAAAATTATTTTCAGAAGGAGAAAAATATTTTAATGTATGATGCAAAAAATGAGAATTTTTGGATGCATTTTGCTATTTTAAATAAAATGTTGAAAGAAATGCAATAAAAATGAAAACTAAATTAATTTAAATGAAAAGTAATCAGATCCAAAGGCCTGGATTCAAATGGAACGCGCGGGAGTTGACTGGCGCGTGTTTGGAGGGTGAGGATTGATTCTGGCAAATTCAAATTTTAATCCTAATTAATTAATGCTAATGACTGGATTAGGGCTAAATCACAAAATCTAGGCCGTTCATAGCGCGCGGGAAAGCCAGATCAAGGGTCCAAATTCAAACTTGACTTAATCACAGGATTAGGGCATAACCACTCTCAGGCGACCGGAACAGTGTTCCGGTCGTCTTCTCCGACGAACACAAACCCTAACTTCTCTCTCAGGCCACTAATCTTCAAATTTCTTGCACAAAAATGATCCTCTAACAATCCTAAACCTAAATCCCCAACCAAAACTCATTTATTTTGCATCATAAACACGAATCGAACCAAAACGTAAAAACTGGCAAAAGTTTCAGAGCTTGCATACATGGTGGTTTCTCAACCATTTTCAAAAATAATCATATCCCCATGATCAGGGGAGCATACAGAACCATAAAAGAACTTAAAAGCAAGCTTCTGGAAAAAAGTTCACAAGTTGTACCTGAGATGGAACCTCCTGATGTTGGTCTTTCTGGATCCCTCTTTGATGCAAATCCTCTCCTATGGACCTCCTGATGATGGAATGAAACTTAGAATGAGTTGGTATGGCCTGGTTGTCGCTCCCGATAAATGGGAATGGCCCAGATAAAGGTACAGACGCGAACGGTCGGCGAGAGGGACAATGAGAACACACACCCGTGAACTCACTGGAGATGAATAGAGTCGCCAGCTAGGCATTTTTATCCCGGAGGAAAGGCAATGCTGCATAAGCCTAGAAAAGGATGGATAAGACGGTTGCGAACCAGAGAGAATGAGAAAGGGGGTTGGTTACAACCTGGGAAGGTATTAGCACCCAGATTGTCCGCCGTACTCGACGGGATCCACGCTTTAAAAGATTTGTGTTTTAAAGAGGTAGTGTCAGTGCAATCTGTGTATAAAATAGCTGGAAAAGAATGTACAGGTGTCAGTGTAAAGGAAGTGTGAAGTGTATAAATGATGTGTCAGTGCAGGAACAAGAATGAAATGCTCGAGAATATGAGGCTTAAAAGAATAAAGCTGGAAAGAGGGGGAATATACAGAGACTTTCGTTCGATAACCGTTAAGTTATGCCTACGTATCCTCTCGTGCAATGAGGAAGTCAGAACACCGTAGTTCGACCCAAAGAGACTGAAATATGAATTGACTTGTGAACTGCTTACTTGCCTATGCTCAAGTGTATGATCTGTCTGGCACAGATGCAAACTGTCTTGCATTAGACGGAAGAAGCAAGTTCTCGTTTATGAGTGAATGAGATGAGAAAAGAATCCCGAAGGAGACGATTATTGTTTGTTTTTTATGTTTTCAGTCTTTTATTGCTTTTGAAAATTTGTCATAAGTTAATGAGCTTATGCCTAAACCAATGGGTTAGTAAACTCATCACATCTTCCCTCTGATTAGGGGTAATGAGAATACCTTAAGTGTGAAGTCAGATTATCACACCTAAACACCTTTGGTGTAGGATTAAGATCATTAACCTACTTGTGATTATTTAGATGTTTTTGTTGTTTTTGTTTAGTGTTGAGTAATGAGATTAAGCCATAATCAGGGATTAAACAGGCTCATTACACCATCCTAATAGAAGGATAATAGATGAGAATGTTTAAGCTGAGGAAAGCTCCTCAACTTAATCCATGATTAGGGATTTAACTCATGACAAAACAAGCCTTTATTAAATGGATTTTATTTGATGATATGATGATGAAGTGATTTTTAGGGTTTGTAAGACAACTTGAGGGGGACTTGTCCATTAACACTAGGGTTAGTCCTTCTTAACCAATTAAGGAAGAATTAGAACCCTAATGCAAGACCCAAGTTACAAGTGTGATGTCTTGATGATTATTAAGTGAATTGATTAAGAGATTTAAACACATTAAGGGTTTAACACTTAGGATTAAAGTTATACACTCCATCCTAAGAGAAGGATGCAGGCACAAGCTTAATCACAAAGCCTTAAAGCCTTTAGGGTTTAGTCCCTGATTATGAGATGAGAAGAGATGACTCAAGGAGACACAAAGGAAAAACTAAGAGGGGAGACTAATCAAAACCCTAATCATTGTCATGCTTGGTTGTTCCTAAGGTTTGTGAGGTTTTCAAGAGAAGTCTTCAATGGAACCACCAGGAAGCAGATGAAAGGATCAGGAGAAGCAAAGCAACTTGCTTCATTCAAGAAGACAAGTCACTTGGGGAAAGAAAGTGGGAAGAAGAAGAATGAGCAAGCTCAAATCTCAAACACATATAAAAATGCAGCAATGGATGCAAGAAAGAGATGAAGAGAAGTTATGAGAAGTGAAGGCAAATTCACTTCCCAAAGTTACTTACCACCTGAAAAGTTAGAAAAGAAAATGCAATGCAATGCAAAATGGGATGAAATGACATGATGCAAACCAAAACCAGAAGCATATACATGATGCTAATGATGCTATGAGATGCTACAAACATGAGGCAGCACATGGAAATGATCATACAAGTTCATGAATGCAAATGAGGCAAGTTATGAACCATGAACATACATGAAAAGTTATGAAGTGCACATGACATACAACATGGAAAATACATGATGCAATGATCAAACATGCTTTCAATATGTCTTATGATGTCAAATGAATCAAATGGATGCTTGAAATGTCATGGCAAGTCATGTTATGCAAGAGAATGCAAGATGGATGCATATGGAAGCCCAAATTAGGGTTTATGAACCATACA
This sequence comes from Lathyrus aphaca, assembly GCA_963966055.1. Taxonomy (NCBI): domain Eukaryota; kingdom Viridiplantae; phylum Streptophyta; class Magnoliopsida; order Fabales; family Fabaceae; genus Lathyrus; species Lathyrus aphaca. Next base: position 498,806,126 of record OZ014521.1, read on the forward strand.
ACAAACAAAAACCAAAATCAGAAGCAAACCCTAAGATAAAAAATTGAAAATGCCATTCAAAGGACCCCTAATCCTATACTAAACCAATGCCCAAAGGAGAGGTCTCAACTCCTAACCAATTTCAAGTTATGATTTTTACAAGTTTTCTAGGGTTTTAGGGTTTCCAAACAAAAGAAATGTCAAACAAATTGAAAATGAAAGATCAAATCATGGCCATTTAATCTCACAAACTACATGCTAAACAAAATGCAATGCAAAAAGAATCAATGTCCAACTCTTCATGGATAGGCAGAAATGATTTTTTGAACTTTGAATCAAAATAATGCACAAAAATGATTTTAAATCAATGAAAAATTCTCAAAATGCATCAAGATCAAAAAATAAATTTGGTTTGAAGGTTGGACAATGTTTCTAAATGTCTTAGAACATTTCATGAATTTTTTGGTGATTTTTAAATACCTAAAAGTATTTTTAACAAATTAATTTTCATTAATCAATTAAAAATAATCTTTTAAATATTTAAAAATACTTTTTTAAATGCTAAAAATAAAAATAAAAATATTTTTGTGTTTTAAAAATTAATGAAACTCTTGACAAAAAGTTTCATAATTTTTAAACAATTTTTACTATTTTTAATAAATTATGCAAATTAAATGAAAAGAAATGAAATAAAAATAAAGAAAATGGAAAAGTCAACAGAATGGAAGGCTGGGATTGATCCTGGGTTTGAAACTGCTGACCACGCGCGTGAATGAAGGGTCTAGATTGCTTCTGAGTTAATTAATTATGATTATTTTAATTAAACAAGATTAGGGCAAATGAATGAATCTGGACCATCCATGCGCGCGGGAAGTCAACAAAGTCAAGCCATCCAACGCACGAAATTCAAATGGGATTAATTACACTGATTAAACCCTAATGATTTTCAGGTGGCCGGAGAAGACCTCCGGTCGTCTTCTCCGGTGGGAACCCCACCTGAAAATCCCTAGAAACCTCAAAACGCAACAAAAATGAAAACCAAGCATACAGAAATGATTCCCATGACCCACTGAATCAAAACCCCATCACAAACCACATTTATATTCCCCCAAGTTCATGAATCGAAGCAAACATTTTTTAGGTCACAGAGTTTCAGAACGCAATTAAATCCTCATTTTCCCACCATTTTCAAAACTAAAGACATATATGTGATCAGGGGAGCATAAACAACAACTTAAGAACTTAAAAAAATGATTTCTGAAAAAAAAAGTTCTTGAGCTACCTGAGTTTCGAAGCTTTCAATCCTGCCACTTTCTGACCTCCCCTCTTGATGCAATCCACTCCACTTGATCCTCTGATGATGCTTGAATGCTTAGAAAGAGTTTAAGTTAGCTGGTTAGGGAGTTTGCACAGCTTCTGCTCAAGCTCAGTTGAAAATGGTGATGGTGATCCAAGCTATTTCAGGCCAATGTGAGTGGTTCTTTGTGATCAGGGTGATGTTTTGAGAAGGTTTGTGGAGTTTGTTCAAATGTTTGTGGCCTGTGGAATGAGTTTCGAAAGCTTTGGCTTTGAGAGTGAAAAATGGAAGGATGGTGTTCTTGCTTGATTCAGGCCTAAGTCTTGTTGGTTTTGGCTCAGTGAAGCAAGGTGAGTTGATGTGTGGAATTGGTTTGAATGTTTGTGTGCTGTGCAGAGAGATTCGAAGGCTTTTGCTTGAGGGGGTGATTTTGTGAATGTGTTGTCCTTGCTGGTTTTAGGCTGGCTTGATGTATGGAATGGCTAGCATTTGCTTTGCATAAAGAACTCCCATTGGTCAGGTGATGTGACCTGGCCTGCTGTGATTGGGATGTCTACTTTTGCAAAAAGTCCACTTTGGTGTAAGAGAGGCATGGGCTTGGTTCTAGGCTAGCACAATTACATGGACTGGCGCATCATGGTGTGTGAGTGATGCTAGGAAGGTTCAACAGCCAAGGCAACTAGTTGGTGAGATGTGATGATAGTTTTTGCAAGTTGTTTACTTTTGAAACTTCATGAAAATCTCTTGCCTTGCCAACCATGAACATGTGAAATCTTGGTCCAAATATGACTTTTAGGTCACATAGAATGTTTGTGCAATGGTTTGATGCCAATTAGAAGTCACAAGAATGCTTGGTACATGAAATTGCAAGTTTCCCATTTGAGGCATAACTTGAAAATTAGTGATTTTTGCCAACTTTGTCACACCATAACTTTTGATCCAAAATGAATTAGGTCATGTTCTTGTACTTTTTGAAAAGGGAAAAATGTGTTCTACAACTTTCATGACCAAAGTTTTTCCATTTGAAGCATTTTTGGATCAAAAAGCAAGGCTTGAAAAATGGCATAAAATGACATATTCTTGAAAAGTCAACCATGCCCTAAAACGTCAACTTTGCAAAAACTTGTAATTCTTGAATTTTGTGAATTTCAACCTTCTTCCATGATCAAATGAAGATCATATACACTCAAAATGATGAAGATCACCCCTTGGTTGGGTCATTGGGGGCCTCAGATGCCCTGATTTTGCACTGACTTGTCTGAAAAGTCAACTCTTGATCAGATGACTTCCCCATGGAATTTCTTCATGAAAATTGATATGCATACTCCCTATACCATATAGAGACCAAAGGAAACAAGAATGGCCAAAAAATTTGGAGTTATGGCCTCTGAAACCAAAACCCTAATTTTAGGTCATCTGTGCAGTCAAACTTGGCTCTGCATCCACACCAATCCCAGTTCTTGTGATCCTTTTGCATTTTTGACTTTGAGGGGATGTAATATGATATAAGAACACACATGGACCCCTTTGAAGTGATTGTTGACCTCTGGAGTGGCTCAAGAAGCTCATGGATTGCTCAGATCACAAACCCTAGGTGCAGATGACTTTGAATCTATGCAGTGAATCAAAAATGGGATATGAGATGGTATGATTGTGTTTATGCATATGAAATGATCACAAGCCATGGTGTGAATAGGTGAGGGCAAATTTGGGGTGTTTACAGCTGCCCCTATTCAAACATGAGTTAGCTGTGCAGGATGTAAGCGACGGCTTAACAGGCAAACAAGGTAACTTGTGGTTGAATACCAAAGACAGTCCAAAATTTGCACTCACAGAATGAAGAAGAAAAATAGATTGCAAAGGAAAATAGAGCATATTGTAAAGTGTAGGCGACGGAGGACGACCGTCGAATAGAGGACGACTGCTGGGTAAAGAGCAATGACGGGGACGGCCGACATGCTGGGGAAAGTGCTGAAAATAAAGCAATGACGGGGACGGCCGACACGCTGGGGATAAAAGGTAAAGCCAAGACGGGGACGGCCGACTAGCTGGGAAAAATAAGAAATTATGATGGGGACGGCCATCACGATAAAGCTATAAAATTCTCCGGGAATCAATGAAACATGACGGGGACGGCCATCAAGTCCATAAAGCAACGTAACCAACGATGGGGACGGCCATCAGGCTAAAAGAAAAGGAAAAAGGGACCACGACGGGGATGGCCATCGGGTTAAAGAATAAATGAAATAAACAGATGATGGGGTACGGCCATCAAAGGTGAAGGACGATCACCTAGCAGGGGACGGCTGCTCTGTTGGGGAATAAAGGAATTATGATGGGGACGACCATCAAAGGTGGGGGACGACCACCTGGCAGGGTACGGCTGCCGAAAATATCAACGATGGGGACGGCCATCGGATGAGCATGATGGAGGACGACCATCAAGAGGTGGAGGACGACCACCTAGCAGGGGACGGCTGCTCTCAGGGTTTGTCATGACATAGGACGAATGCCAGATAACCAAAATCAACAATGAGGACGGCCATTGGATAAAATGATGAAGGACGATCATCAAGAGGTGGAGGACGACCACCTAGCAGGGGACGGCTGCTAAATATCACGACATAGGACGAATGTCGGATAGAAAATCAACGATGGGGACGGCCATCAGATGAGCATGATGGAGGACGACCATCAAGAGGTGGAGGACGACCACCTAGCAGGGTACGGCTGCTCTCAGGTTTTATCATAACACAGGACGAGTGTTAGATAAACAGAAATATTTGCTTTGTTGGTGATCTACTGGGGAATGGTAAACACGGACGAGCGTTTACATCCAAGAAACAAAAGGTATAAGTGTTTGGTATTTGTGTATAGATTAAAGATGCGGACGAGCATCCCTAAGACTACGATACGAACGAGTATCGGGTAGAAACAAATACTGACTCGTGTTCAGAGATGATGATACGGACGAGTATCAACTGGTTAACAAGGAACACGGACGAGTGTTGAATCTGAGAGGACTCTTCTGGGGAAAAGTAGACACAGGCGAGTGTCTAAATTCGAGAAGACAAAAGTGTTTGACACAGTGTATGGATTAAAGATGCGGACGAGCATCCTTAAGACTATGATACGGACGATTATCATGTAGAAACAAACTCTTGACGCATGTTCTGAGATGATGATACAGACGAGTACCAACTGGTTAACAAAGAACAAGGACTAGTGTTGAATCTGTGGGGATATGAATGGTATATGCAAGATACGGACGAGTATCTGTATGAGCGTAACATGAGTAGTGAGTATATATAGATGAGTGTTTATCTACTGGGGAGGGTGACACGGACGAGTGTCTGTCGCTCCCGAAAGATGAGACTAGGCTCAAATGAATGTACAAACGCGAACGGTCGGCGAGAGGGACAATGAGAACACACAGTCGTGAACTCACTGGAGATGAATAGAGTCGCCAGCTAGGCATTTTTATCCCGGAGGAAAGGCAATGCTGCATAGACCTAGAAAGACATGGATAAGACGGTTGCGAACCAGAGAGACTGAGAAAGGGGGTTGGTTACAACCTGGGAAGGTATTAGCACCCAGATTGTCCGTCGTACTCGACGGGATCCACGCTTAAAAGATTTGTGTTTTAAAGGGGTAGTGTCAGTGCAATCTGTGTATAAAAGAGCTGGAAAAAGATGTACAGGTGTCAGTGTAAGAGAAGTGAAGTGTATAAATGATGTGTCAGTGTAGGAATTAGAATGAAATGCTCAAGATCATGAGGCTAAAAGAATGAAGCTGGAAAGAGGGGGAATATACAGAGACTTTTGTTCGATAACTGTTAAGTTACGCCTACGTATCCTCTCGTGCAATGAGGAAGTCAGAACACCGTAGTTCGACCCAAAGAGACTGATAGGTGAATTGACCTGTGAAGTTCTTACTTGCCTATGCTCAAGTGTATGATCTGTCTGGCACAGATGCAAACTGTCTTGCATTAGACGGAAGAAGCAAGTTCTCGTTTGTGAGTGAATGAGATGAGAAAAGAATCCCGGAGGAGACGATTATTGTTTGTTTTTAAGTTTTCAGTCTTTTATTGCTTTTGAAAGTTTGTCATAAGTTAATGAGCTTAAGCCTAAACCAATGGATTTAGTAAACTCATCACATCTTCCCTCTGATTAGGGGTAATGAGAATACCTTAAGTGTGAAGTCAGATTCTCACACTTAATCACCTTTGATGTAGGGTTAAGATCATTAACCTACTTGTGATTATTTAGATGTTTTTGGTGTTTTTGTTTAGTGTTGAGTAATGAGATTAAGCCATAATCAAGGATTAAACAGACTCATTACACCATCCTAATAGAAGGATAATAGATGAGAATGTTTAAGCTGAGGAAAGCTCCTCAACTTAATCCATGATTAGGGATTAAACTCATGACAAAACAAGCCTTTGATTAAGTGGATTTTATTTAATGATATGATGAAGAAGTGATTTTTAGGGTTTGTAAGACAACTTGAGGGGGACTTGTCCATTAACACTAGGGTTAGTCCTTCTTAACCATTTAAGGAAGAATTAGAACCCTAATGCAAGGCCCAAGTTACAAGTGTAATGTCTTGATACTTATTAAGTGAATTGATTAAGAGATTTAAACACATTAAGGGTTTAACACTTAGGATTAAACTTATACACCCCATCCTAAGAGAAGGATGCAGGCATAAGCTTAATCACAAAGCCTTAAAGCATTTAGGGTTTAGTCCCTGATTATGAGATGAGAAGAGATGACTCAAAAGAGGCACAAAGGTAAAACTATGAGGGGGGACTAATCAAAACCCTAATCATTGTCATGCTTGGTTATTCCTAAGGTTTGTGTGGTTTTCAAAATAAGTCTTCAGAGGAACCACCAGGAAGCAGATGAAAGGATCAAGAGAAGCAAAGCAACTTGCTTCATTCAAGAAGTCAAGTCACTTGAAGAAAGAAAGTGGGAAGAAGAAGAATGAGCAAGCTCAATCTCAAACACATATAAAAATGCAGAAATGGATGCAAGAGAGATGAAAAGAAAAGTTATGAGAAGTGAAGGCAAATTCACTTCTCAAAGTCACTTACCACCTGAAAGGTTAGGAAAGAAATGCAATGCAATGCAAAATGGGATGAGATGACATGATGAGAAACAAAACCAGAAGCATATACATGATGCTAATGATTCTATGAGATGCTAACAACATGAGGCAGCACATGGCAATGATCATACAAGTTCATGAATGCAAATGAAGCAAGTTAGGAAGCATGGACATACATGAAAAGTTATGAAGTGCATATGGCATACAACATGGCAAATACATGATGCAATGATCAAACATGATTTCAATGTGTCTTATGATGTTAAATGAGTCAAATGGATGCTTGAAATGTCATGGTAAGTCATGTCATGCAAGAGAATGCAAGATGGATGCATATGAAAGCCCAAATTAGGGTTTATGAACCAAACATCAAACAAAAGTCAAAATCAGAAGAAAACCCTAAGATAAAAAATTGAAAATGCCACACAAAGGATCCCTAACCCCATACTAAACCAATGCCCAAAGGAGAGGTCTCAACTCCTCACCAATTTCAAGTTATGGTTTTTACAAGATTCCTAGGGTTTTAGGGTTTCCAAACAAAAGAAATGCCAAACAAATTGAAAATGAAAGATCAAATCATGGCCTTTTAACCTTAAAAACTACATGCTAAACACAATGCAATGCAAGAATAATCAATGTCCAACTCTTCATGGATAGACAGAAATGATTTTTTGAATTATGGATCAAATTAATGCACAAAAATAATTTTAATTCAATGAAAAATTCTCAAAATGCATCAAGATCAAAAAAGAAATTTGGTTTGAAGGTTGGACAATGTTTCTAAATGTCTTAGAACATTCCATGAATTTTTTGGTGATTTTTAAATACCTAAAAGTATTTTTAATAAATTAATTTCCATTAATCAATTAAAAATAATCCTTTAAATATTTAAAAATACTTTTTTAATGCTAAAAATAAAAACAAAAATATTTTTGTGTCATAAAAATTAATAAAACTCTTGAGAAAAAGTTTCATAATTTTTAAACAATTTTTACTATTTTAAATAAATTGTGCAAATAAAATGAAAAGAAATGCAATAAAAATTGAAATAAAAAGAAAGTAAGCAGATCCAAGGGTGGAGATTTGAACTGGGTTTGGGATAGTTGACTGGCGCGCAGATCCAAGGGTCCTCGTTGGCTCTGATTTTAATTAAGATTTATGAAATAATTAAATGAGTTAATGGTGATTAGGGCTAATTGGGTGAATCCAGGCCACACACGCACGCGGGAGGTCAACGTTTTCAAACGATCCAACGCCCAAGATTCAAATAGAAATTAATGACTGTAATTAGGGCTAAACAAACTCAGGTGACCGGAGGGGAGCTCCGGTCATCTTCCCCGGCGACCCCAAAACCCTAAAACGTGATTCAGGCATCCAAACAACAAATTAGACACATCTAAAGGATCCTCTAACCTCCTAGGACATGAATCCACCCTCAAATATCATATAAACCCCAAGAATCATGCAAATCGAAGAAAACAAAATCCACGGGTGAAATTTCAGAATGATCATACAAACTCATCTCTCACTCATTTTTGATTCTGAAAACATCCCCATGACCAGCAAGACATGAATAATCAGTTTGTAACTTAAAAATCAAGCTCTGAGAGAAAAGTTTCTATGGTCATACCTGAGATGGAAGCTTCTATTTCTGGGCTTCCTGGACTGCTTCTTGGTGCCAACTTACTCCATTGATCCTCCTGGTGCTAATGGCAGGCTTGGAATGAGCTTAAGCAAGCTATTTTGAGAGGTTCCAATCTGATATAGCAGAAAATGAGCTCTGTGTATAGGCTGCTTCAGATCAATGTGAAGGGTGGTTTTGACTCCTTTTGATGTGCTTGATTTGTTGGTGAAAAGAGTTTGGATGTTTTGTGGCTGTGGAAGATGATTCGAATGAAAATGCAGGTTGGAGTGAGAATGGTAATGAGGTGTTCTAGTGTGCTTCTGGCTTGCCTCCTTGTTGGTTTAGGTTCAGTGTGACAAGGTGAGGATGATGGTGAGACTTGCTTTTGTGTTTGTGAGGTGTGGAGGCAGATTAGAATGGTTTTGCAAAATGGGGTGGTTTTGTGTATGTGATGCTATGGTGTGTTTTTGCTTGGCCTTCTCTCATGTTTGGCTTGCCAAAGGATAGTATAAACAATTCCAAGTGGCCAGAGGATGTGACATGGCCTGCTGTGATTGGGATGTTTGCTTTTGCCAAAAGTCAACTTTTTTGTAAGAGAAGTATGGCTTGAGTTCTAGCTTGGTACAATGGCTAGGGCTGGCGCAACATGGTGTGTATGGGAGGCTAGCATGGTTCAGCATCCAATGTAACAAGTGGGGGAAAGTGTGATGATGATTTTGCAAGTTGTTTCAACTTTGGTTCACATGTGATTTTCTCATTCCACAAGCCATGAAACATGAGAATTTTTGGTTCAATTCTGACTTTTAAGACTTATGTGATGTTTGTACATTGGTTTGATGTCAACTAGAAGTTACAAACAGCCTTGGTTCATGATTTTGCAAATTTCTCATTTGGTGCACATCTTGAAAATAAGTGATTTTTGGCAACTTTGTCACACCATAACTTTTGATCCAAGAAGAATTAGATCATGTTCTTGTACTTTTTGAAAAGGGAAAAATGTATTCTACAACTTTCATGACCAAAGTTTTTCCATTTGAAGCATTTTTGGATCAAAAAGCAAGGCTTGAAAAGTGACATACAATGACACATTCTTGAAAAGTCAACTAAGCCCAAAAAAGTCAACTTTGCAAAAACTTCAAATTCTTGATTTTTGTGAACTTCAACCTTCTCCCATGACCAAATAAATATCATATACACTCAAAATGATGAAGATCACCCTTTGGTTGGGTCATTGGGGGCCTCAGATGCCCTGATTTTGCACTGACTTGTCCAGAAAGTCAACCCTTGATCAGATGACTTCCCCATGGAATTTCTTCATGAAAATTGATATGCATACTCCCTATACCATATAGAGACCAATGGAAACAAGAATGACCAAAAAATTTGGAGTTATGGCCTCTGAAACCAAAACCCTAATTTTAGGTCATCTGTGCAGTCAAGCCTGGCTCTGCATCTATACCAATCCCAGTTCTTGTGATTATTTTGCATTTTTGACTTTGAGAGGATGTAATATGATATAAGAACACACATGGACCCCTTTGAAGTGATTTATGGCCTTTGGAGTGGCTCAAAAGCTCTTGGATTGCTCAAATCACAAACCCTAGATGCAGATGACTTAGAACCTATGCAGTGAATCAAAAAATGGAATATGAGATGGTATGATTGAGTTTATGCATATGAGGAGATCACAAGCCATGGTGTGAATGGGTGAGGGAAAATTTGGGGTGTTTACAGCTGCCCCTATTCAAACATGAGTTAGCTGTGCAGGATGTAAGCAACGGCTTATCAGGCAAACAAGATAACTTGTGGTTGAATACCAAAGACAGTCCAAAATTTGCACTCACAGAATGAAGAAGAAAAGGGATATAGATTGTAAAAGGAAAATAAGGTATATTGTAAAGTGTGGGCGACGGAGGACGACCGTCGAGCAGAGGACGACTGCTGGGTAAAGAGCAATGACGGGGACGGCCGACATGCTGGGGATAAAAGGTAAAAACAAGACGGGGACGACCGACTAGCTGGGAAAAAGTAAGAAATTATGATGGGGACGGCAATCAAGCTCATAAAGCAAAGCAACCAACGATGGGGACGGCCATCGGGTTAGAAGCAAAGGAAAAGGGGCCACGACGGGGACGACCATCGGGTTAAAGAATAAATGAAATAAACAGACGATGGGGTACGGCCATCAAAGGTGAAGGACGATCACCTAGAAGGGGACGGCTGCTCTGTTGGGGAATAAAGGGATTATGATGGGGACGACCATCGAAGGTGGAGGACGACCACCTGGCAGGGTACGGCTGCCGAAAATATCAACGATGGGGACGGCCATCGGATGAGCATGATGGAGGACGACCATCAAGAGGTGGAGGACGACCACCTAGCAGGGGACGACTGCTCTCAGGGTTTATCATGACATAGGACGAATGGCAGATAACCAAAATCAACAATGGGGACGGCCATTGGATAAAATGATGAAGGACGATCATCAAAGGGTGGAGGACGACCACCTAGCAGGGGACGGCTGCTAAAAATATCAACGATGGGGACGGCCATCGGATGAGCATGATGGATGACGACCATCAAGAGGTGGAGGACGACCACCTAGCAGGGTACGGCTGCTCTCAAGGTTTACCACAACACAGGACGAGAGTCGGATAAAAGAAATTTGTCTGTTGGCGATCTACTGGGGAATGGTAAACACGGACGAGTGTTCACATCCAAGAAACAAGAGGTATAAGTGTTTAGATATTGTGTATAGATTAAAGATGCGGACGAGCATCCCTAAGACTATGATACGGACGAGTATCAGGTAGAAACGAACGCTTGACGCATGTTCTGAGATGATGATACGGACGAGTACCATCAGGTTAACAGAGAACACGGACAAGTGCTGAATCTGAAGGGACTTCTCTGGGGAATAGTAGACACAGGCGAGTATCTATATTCAAGAAGACAAAAGTGTATGGATTAAAGATGCGGACGAGCATCCTTAAGACTATGATACGGACGAGTATCATGTAGAAACAAACTCTTGACGCATATTCTGAGATGATGGTACGGACGAGTACCATCTGGTTAACAAAGAACACGGACGAGTGCTGACTCTGAGGGGATATATAAGTATATAAAAGATACGGACGGGTATCTGTATAGGTAGTATGAGTAGTGTATAGATGAGTGTTTAACTGCTGGGGAGAGTGACACGGACGAGTGTCAAAAGGAGAAGAGTGTAATAATATCAACAAGTATATGGGTTGTAAAAGTGTAGGTGACTGTGCTGGGGATATGACACGGACGGGTGTCAAGAAAATGTATATAGGTGTATGTGAGTGCAAAGAGGATGTCTTTGGTTTTCTGCTGGGGTATGACACGGACGGGTGTCCGAAATGAGTGTATACTGGTGTTGTTGATTGAGAGGCAACTGTTTTTTTGCTGGGGATTCTGGTGGGGATTTTTCTGTACGTTGATGAACTGTCATTATTCACAAGTGCTGATTTAAAACATCGCTCATGATTATGATATGCGTTTGATTTTTGCCGTAATGCTCCGTGTTAAAACGGAATGCTACGCTTTGTGGTTGAGCATGATGCGAATGCTATGATTGTGCAAAGATACCAAACTGGGATCCGGGTCCCGTTGCTGCGAAGATCTTTGCTTGATCTGTTTGAAGTAGACATCCCAGCTGGGGGTGAGATCATTGGTAGATCTGATGATATGATATCTGCTTGGGGATACGGGTCACTGATAGACCTATCCTAATAAATGGGAGACCCAGCTGGGGTTTGTAGAAGCTTTTCTCACTCTGTTGTGATCTTCTATGCGCTGCTCTTCTGGATAGAGGCTGGAACTCTGTGGGGAGATAGCTCTCTGACTTTTGTGCTCGGCCGAGGGCGAGATGGCAACTCGGCTGGGGATAAAGAGAGGAATCACTGAAAGACCTCCCTAGGGATTCCGTTGAAGAGGATCCTTGACTCAGCCGGGGATATGGGCATCTTCTGTGATACCTGCCCATTCTGATGGGGATAAGCAACAAGTGGCCAACTCAGCTGGGGGGAAGTCATGGGAGGCAACTTAGCTGGGGAGAGAGCACTTCGGGTGCTAAAGTTGAGTGTTGATTTGCCAGCTTGCTGGGATAAAGCTTACATGCCCCAAGTTGCGTTCTGGATACCTGCAATCCTGAAAAAGATAGAGAAACGCACAAGACAATCCCGAGGTATCCTTACTGGATTCCGTCATAGGAGTTTAGATACTTCTGAGAGTAAGCATATTTCCTGCAAGCATGTTTTTATTTGAAGATAAACACCTGTATTCTTATGCAATCAGTTTCTTCTTTTAAGACATCAGACATTTTTTGCAAATAAAATATACAAGACGAGACATGACTGAAAATCTGATTTTATTAATTCATATGCCCTGAATTGGCGAGATACAGTCAAAGAAACAAGTCCCCTGAAATGAGGAGATTGTTACAAATTGAGAAACAAAAATGCTGGCAGTGTTGACGATGCTTCGAGGAGCTTCCTCTTCACTATGACCCGTATGACTTTTGACGTTCTTCTCATCTTGCTTTTTGAAGAATGTTGATCCTTTCGAAGCTTACCAAGTTGTAGATGATACAGACGAATTCAGAATGCAGTTGTTCGCTTATTCCCTTATTTTGCATGGATCGCCCTTTCGGGTTTTCAATCCATCGGGATACCCATTTTTGCCTGAGCTGTCCAATGCGGCTTTTCAACTCAGCGGGTGTACACATTTTTTTGTTTATTTTCCCTTATTTTTGCCCGAGTCTTTTATTCTGTTTTTGACTCGTCTGGATGCCCTATTTTTGCCTGGACTTACATTCTGTTTTTGTGTCCAGCGGGTCATTTTATGCGAAGTATTTTTTAACTGCATCTGAATTCACAGGGGACGGGAAATCTTCACCATCCATGGTGCTGAGCATCAGTGCTCCACCGGAGAAAACTTTCTTTATCACGAATGGTCCTTCATAATTTGGAGTCCATTTGCCCCTGTGGTCTGTATGAGGAGGGAGGATTCTCTTCAACACAAGATCTCCTACTTGGTACTCTCGATGCCTGACTTTCTGATCGAAGGCCTTCTTCATTCTTTTCTGATATAACTGCCCATGACAGATTGCAGCCAATCTCTTCTCTTCAATCAGACTCAGTTGTTCGAATCGGGACCTAACCCATTCTGCTTCACTCAGTTTAACATCCATTAGTACCCGCAGGGAGGGTAATTCAACTTCGACAGGTAGGACTGCTTCCATACCATACACGAGCTGATACGGTGTTGCCCCAGTGGATGTTCTAATTGACGTGCGGTACCCATGCAAGGAAAACGGTAGCATTTCATGCCAGTCTTTGTAGGTGACTACCATCTTCTGCACAATCTTCTTGATATTCTTATTTGCTGCCTCAACAGCGCCATTCATCTTTGGCCTGTAAGGAGAAGAATTGTGATGTTGAATCTTGAAGACCCGGCACAGCTCTGCCATCATTTTGTTGTTTAAGTTGGAACCATTATCAGTAATGATTCGCTCGGGCACTCCGTATCGACAGATGATATCTCTCTTCAGAAATCGGGCTACCACTTGCCTTGTGACGTTTGCATATGAAGCTGCTTCAACCCACTTGGTGAAATAATCAATGGCAACCAGGATGAATCTGTGGCCATTCGAAGCAGTCGGCTCAATCTTGCCAATCACATCAATGCCCCACATAGCAAAGGGCCAGGGTGAAGACATGATGTTCAAGGGATTGGGAGGCACATGCACCTTGTCCGCATAAATCTGGCATTTATGGCATTTTCTGGCATAGGCACAACAGTCGGCATCCATTGTGATCCAGTAATAGCCTGATCTTAGCAACTTCTTAGCCATGGCATGCCCTCCTGCATGGGTACCAAAAGATCCTTCGTGCACTTCATGCATCAACAGGTCTGCTTCTGTCTTATCAACACATCTGAGGAGTACCATATCAAAGTTCCTTTTGTATAAATACCCATCAGTGTTCAGAAAGAAGCTACCAGCAAGCCTTCTCAAAGTCTTCTTATCATTGGAAGATGCCCCAGGTGGGTATGTTTGATCCTCCAAGAAGCACTTGATGTCGTGAAACCAAGGCTTATCATCTTTGACAACATCTGCTGCGAACACATATGCTGGTCTGTCAAGTCTGGACACTGAGATCTGAGGTACAAAGTTAGCAGCTTGAACTTTGATCATGGATGAAATGGTAGCCAGGGCATCTGCAAACTGATTCTCGTCCCGAGGGATATACTCAAGCTTGACTGTTGTAAAGAAAGTCAACAACCTCCTTGTATAATCCCTGTAAGGTATCAGATGATCCTGGTGTGTGTACCATTTGCCGTTGGTTTGATTAACTACCAGAGCTGAGTCTCCGAATACAGTCAATGTCTTGATCCTGAGGTCAATGGCTTCCTCAAGACCCATAATGCAAGCTTCGTATTCAGCTTCGTTGTTAGTGCAGTTGAAAGTGAGTTTTGCCGAAAAAGGCATGTGAACTCCTTTAGGTGTAATGAGTACTGCACCAACACCACGACCATTCATGTTAACAGCCCCATCAAACATCATAGTCCATTCTTCTTCCGGGTCGGGCCCTTCAGTGTGAATAGGCTCTTCATGATCTTTTGCTTTAATGAACATGATGTCTTCATCAAGGAAGTCAAATCTCATAGGCTGGTAATCATCAATAGGTTGCTCAGCAAGATATTCAGATAGTACACTGCCTTTGATGGCTTTCTGAGAGGTGTACTGGATGTCATATTCTGTAAGGATCATTTGCCATCTTGCAACCCGTCCGGTAAGAGCTGGCTTATCAAATATATACTTAACTGGATCCATCTTTGAGATCAACAAAGTAGTGTGGGTCAGCATATACTGTCTCAGTCGGCGAGCAGCCCACGCTAAAGCACAGCAAGTTTTCTCGAGCAGTGAATAACGTTGTTCAAAGTCGGTAAACTTTTTGCTTAGGTAGTATATTGCATACTCTTTTCGACCAGACTCGTCATGCTGGCCCAGCACACACCCCATTGACTCTTCTAATACTGTCAAGTACATTATCAGAGGTCTTCCTTCAACTGGTGGCATAAGGATTAGAGGTTCTTGTAGGTACTCCTTGATTTTGTCAAAAGCCTTCTGGCAGTCTTCGTTCCACCTGACCGTTTGTTCTTTTCTTAGCAGTTTGAACAAGGGTTCACAGGTTGCATTAAGGTGAGATATGAACCGCGAAATGTAGTTCAATCGACCTAAGAACCCTCGAACTTCTTTCTCTGTTTTCGGTGCAGGCATCTCTTGGATGGCTTTGACTTTATCAGGGTCAACTTCAATCCCTTTCTCGCTTACAATAAAACCCAGCAGCTTACCAGATCTCACCCCGAATGTGCATTTGTTGGGGTTCAATTTCAGTTGATACTTCCTCAGACGTTTGAATAACTTCAACAGATTTACCAGGTGGTCTTCTTCTGTAAGGGACTTGGCAATCATGTCATCCACATAACATTCTATTTCTTTATGGATCATATCGTGGAATAATGTTACCATAGCCCGTTGATATGTTGCACCAGCATTCTTCAGTCCGAATGGCATCACTTTGTAACAGAACGTGCCCCAGGGTGTGATGAAGGTTGTCTTCTCCATGTCTTCAGGTGACATCTTGATCTGATTATATCCTGAAAATCCGTCCATGAAGGAGAATACCGAGAACTGAGCCGTGTTATCTACCAATACGTCAATGTGAGGTAATGGAAAATCATCTTTCGGGCTGGCTCTGTTCAGATCCCGGTAGTCAACACACATTCTTACTTTGCCGTCTTTCTTAGGCACAGGTACTATATTAGCAACCCACGGCGGATAGCTAGTCACAGCAAGGAACCCGGCGTCCCACTGCTTTTGTACCTCTTCTTTGATTTTCATTGCCATGTCTGGGCGAGTACGGCGCAGTTTCTGTTTAACCGGTGGGCATTCTTCTCTCAAAGGCAGCTTGTGCACAACAATGTCGGTGTCCAACCCTGGCATATCTTGATAAGACCAAGCAAACACATCCACATACTCTTGAAGCAGGTCAATCAGTTGTCTCTTCACTGAGTTCTGTAGGCAAGCCCCGATTTTAACTTCTTTCACGTCTTCAGCTGTACCAAGATTAATCATTTCAACCTCCTCCTGATGAGGAGTGATAACCTTTTCCTCTTGTCTTAACAACCTGGCTAGCTCTTCAGGCAGCTCATATTCTTCTTCAACCCCTTCATCGACTTGATTGATTGGATTGTCAAAGTCATACGAAGTCATAGCCGTATTGTTGTCGGTGCTGTCGGGAAGGCACTCTCTGCAAGGGTTCAGTTGGTTCATTTTAGTGATTTGATTTTAATCTTATTTTAGAAAAGTGAAATAAAGTTGTCATTTTGAAAACACTGCCATTTATTTTTTGTACAAAAAGAAAAATGGAAAAACAGTGAGCGGAAAAGACTCATTTGCAAAAAGATGTCTGATATTTCATTGATTAATCTTGTTTGCACAAAAAGTACAGATGGCCCGATTACAAAATGAGTCTTGTCATCTTTGGCAAGATGTAAGACTTTGATGCATGCTATAAAAATACAGGAAATAATAATTACTCTGCATGAGTAACTCTTATAATTTCCTGGGAAGACCAGTTTGAGATACTGCTCCCCGGGATCTTTGGACGAATCCATCTTTCCAGGTTGCGTTCTTCTTCCAGCTCGTCTTCCAGACAGTAGACAGCATCAGGGGTGAGCATCCCCCCACTCACAAAGTTGGGCTCTTTCGCAGCCTCTGCTTGATCTTGTTAAGTTGGTTTGTAACCCAACCCAAATCTATCCTCTTTCTTCTCCACCGATAACAGTTTGCCCCAGCCTTGGGCGTTTCCTCCCTCAACAACCTTCCGGGCTTGTTGGTATGATGATATTGAAGTACCAGGCACAGCAGATGTTTCATTGACATTCAAAGCTTCAAAACCCTGGCTCATTGTTTCATGGATCTCCCCATCCATCTCAATATACTTGTAGGTAGCCAGGTGGCTGACAAAAATATCCTCCTCTCCACAGATTGTAACGATTTGACCCTCCCACTCGTATTTTAACTTCTGGTGAAGGGTAGAGGTCACGGCGCCAGCGGCGTGAATTCATGGCCTACCCAATAGACAGCTGTAGGCAGGCTGTATATCCATCATGTAGAAGGTCGTTTTGAAGGTCTGCGGGCCAATCGTTATGGGCAACTCAATCTCTCCCAGAATCGATCTCTTTGAACCATCAAAGGCTCTCACCACCAGGTTGCTGGGTCTCAACGCCAATCCATCATATTCTAGCTTCACCAGGGCCTTCTTTGGTAAGACATTGAGGGATGACCCCGTGTCTACCAGCACATGGGAAAGGACAGCACCTTTACATTCCAGGGTTATGTGCAAGGCTTTGTTATGGTTGCGGCCTTCCGTTGTCAAATCAGTATTGGTGAACCCTAGTCCGTGACTAGCATTAACATTTCCAACTACAGCTTCCAGCTGATTGAAAGTGATCTCTTCCGGCACGTAAGCTACGTGCAAGACTTTGAGTAGTGCATTCCGATGGGCTTCGGAGCACATAAGTAATGATAGGATTGAGATCTTGGAAGGCGTCTGATGAAGCTGATCCACTATTTTATAATCACTCTTCTTGATGATTCGCATGAACTCATCAACCTCTTGATCGAAGGGTGTTTTCAAAGCTTCCTTAACAACTTGCTCATCCTGCACCAAGCTTTTTCCTTTTGCTTTAGCAGCAGCTTCTGCTTCGGCAGTGGGTCTCTGAATTTGTGGAGCGAAAAGACGTCCGCTTCGAGTGAAGCCTCCGCCTCCTCCCACATTGTCAATTTGTGGTGCAGGGGTTGATGATTCAAAAGTGATTCTTTGTCCTTCACAGTACAGGTCAGAGCCGTAATGCCACGGGATGGCATTGCTGCTTTCATAAGGTACTGGTCCAGGCACCGTGATAGTGACTGGACTGACTGCAGCTGTGGAAGGAATTGTGATAGTCTGTGGATCGTAATAAATTGTAACCGGTGCTCTGATGGGAGCAGCACTTTCTGAGTTGTAGGCAGAGTTGTTTTCAGGATCATAAAATATTGTGACAGTTGAGACATCTTCATGATTTATTGCTGGTGTTGTAGGAGACATTGATGGAAGGATGGATGTTGTTGTTGTAAGAGTTTCAAAATGGAGTGGTGCTGGAGTTGTAGAAGAAAAATTTGTTGATAACTGATCAGTTGAGATAATAGATGAAGTACTTGTTGATGAAGCCGAAGAATTGTCAGGAACAATGGTTGTTGCAGTTGTAGGAGGTTCTGGAGTGGTTGCTGATGAGATTGCTGGATTTGTTGGAAATGATGTGGTGATCTGAAGCTGGCCACTCTGTATGAGACCATCTATGCCATTCCTCAGGTTATCGCACCCATTGACTGAAATATTGCAGTAAGCACACCCCAACTCACACCCCGGGAACATTTGACATTCGAGGAGTTGAGCCTTGATTTCTACCAACGGTGTCCGGATCTGACCCACACTGGTTATTAAATAAGACGGTTTGTCTTCTTCAATAGCGTTAATTCTGGGACCACCGTGGTTTGGCATCGGATTTTTATTGACATTGGGTGGTGGTGCGAAATTCATAGCTTTTGAGTCCACCAGGTCTTGTACCTTCATGTGCAAGGCTCTGCACTTTTCTGTACTGTGGCCAGGTGCATTTGAATGGAAGGCACATCTGGAGTTGGAATCATAATTCCTGGGTAGACTGTTGGGATCTGGAGGTGCCAGCATCCTTAGCTCAACTAGGTTGAGTTTCAGGAGTTGTGGAAGCAATGTAGCATATGGCATAGGGATCGGATCGATTACCCTGTTAGCTTGAGATGGCCTCTGCTGGAATGGCCTTTGCTGGTTGTTGTTGTTAGTGTTGTTGTTGTTGTAATTTCTCGGAGGGTACTGAGCTTGTTGATGGTACTGAGGTTGTTGTTGATAGTTTGGTTGCGGAGGTTGATAAGTTGGCTGAGGATGAGCTGGAGCGGGAATGGTGACTGCTGCCACTGATCTGTGAACATATTGGGGCCTGCCCCTGTTGGTGTGGATGGCATTGGTCTCGCCAGTTCTTCTCGGGCCTGCAAAAGGCTTTCTTGT
The DNA here is from genome assembly GCA_963966055.1 of Lathyrus aphaca. Lineage (NCBI taxonomy): Eukaryota > Viridiplantae > Streptophyta > Magnoliopsida > Fabales > Fabaceae > Lathyrus > Lathyrus aphaca. The sequence continues at coordinate 498,825,312 of OZ014521.1, forward strand.
ACTACTGGACGAGCTTGCACCGTTGTCTGAGATCTTACCCATCTTCAATAGGCTTTCAATTCTTTCCCCGGCTATGACAACATCTGCAAAGCTAGTGGAAGAGAAAGCAGCCAGCCTGTCAATGTAAGTCCCCTGAAGGGTGTTCATGAACATATCTGCCATTTCCCTTTCAGACATAGGTGGTTGAACAGCAGCAGCCAATTGCCTCCATCTCTGGGCATATTCTCGGAAACTTTCCCTTGACGACTGTGACATTCCCATTAGGAGAGTCCTGTTGGGTGCCATGTCTAAGTCGTACTGATACTGTCTGATGAAGGCCTCTGCCAGGTCCTTCCAGCATCTAATAGTTGCCCTTTTCAAGTGAGAGTACCATTCTCTTGAAGCTCCTGTCAAGCTGTCTTCGAAATAGAACATCCAGAGCTTCTCATCCATAGTATAGGCCTTCAGCCTCCCCAGAAATGATTGTAAATGAGTCCGGGGGCATGAAGTCCCGTTGTATTTTTCAAAACAAGGAGGCTTAAACTTAGGGGGGATCCTGACCCCGTCTACCAAGCCCATGTCCATGACATCGAAACCCAGAGAATTTTGAGATTCTAAGGACCTCAATTTCTCAGCTATCTCATCCAGCCTTCTATCATAAGCTTCTTCCCCAACACCCATTACTGTAAACTGATCCTCTTGGGGGTCTTATTGAAGTACCCTGGCTGCAGTGGCAGTCCATTGAACATTTGCAGGAATATTGACCTCAGGATGGAGGTGTGGTCCAAATACAGGGGGGTTAACATGAGGTTGGACCCTTTCATTGTTGCTGGTGCCGGCAGTCCCTATATGAGGATCTTCTTGATTCTGCCTCTCCACCATGGCCCTCAATCTTTCCTGGCTCTGAGCCATGTTGTTCATCACTTCCATAAACTGAGTCATTTGATTCCTCATTTCTAGCCTTTCGTTCGCCATTTGATTTCTGACCTCAGTAAGGTCCTGCTGCATCTGATCCATTTGAATGCCCGGAAGGTTGTTACGGGTCGGATAACGGTGCGGACGATTGAGGGGAAATACCCGGCGCCGAGCAATAGTTCCTGAACATCACAACAGAGTTAGTGGCAATAAAACAAAAACCTACAAAACAAACAAAAGGGTTAGCATGCAATGCAGTTATGCTTATTTGTTCTCAAGGTATCCGGTTTGGCCTTCAGTTTTGACCCTTCCAGACCCCTGAAGATGCTGTTGATGTTGCTTTTGAAGTGATACTCGGATGGAACGAACTAATACATATATTACAAAAGCAAAATGGTACATAGTTTGTTTTACAAATACAAGCCCTCGGAGGGGTCAAAATACATTACAAGAAAAAAATGAAAAATACACGGAATGAAAGCAACAACAAGCAAAATGGTCAAACACCAAGACCAAACTCATCCTCACGAACTTCCTTGAGAAGTGCTTCGGTCACAGGATCAGCCGGGCGCTCCGTGAGATTCCTGATGAGGAGGTTCCGGGTTGTAACAGCTGCTGTTAACTTCTTGTGCTGACTTTGGTCCTTTGACCTCTTCACTCCTGCTTTGATCTTCAGCTCTGATATCTCCCTCTGGGCTGCTGCCAGGGCTTCTTGCTGTTCTTTTACACTAGCTTCCAGTTGCTCCATCTTGTCTTGAACTCTCTTGTTCTCCAGAGTACGAGCCTCGGTGATCCTGACCCACCGGGCCTGACTCTCCTTCAGATACAAGTCTGTCCTTGCTCTCTGGAACTGGGCTTCCTTGCAAGCGTTCTTCAGAATTTGTTCTCCAGCTTTAGACTTTTTGATATAATCCCCAGACTTCTCAATCTTAACCAGATGCTCCACTCTTAACTTCTCCAACCTCTCAATCTCCATCCTGCCATCACTCCTCTCCCGGAGGGTCTTCTGCAAAGCCTGGGTTAACTTCTCATTTCTTTCCTTCAAGCTCTCAAACTCCTCCAAACTGATAGTGGCAGGGGGTGGTGCTGAAGATGATTCAGGCATATCCTCTATGGTAAAGGGCATTCCAGAGAATTGAGCCCTGGCACGGGACCATTCATAATATTGTGCTGATGCCACATTGCTGCACTTCCCCAAAATAGTTATTCCCTTGGTTTGAACATTATCCCAGGCCCAGGCTGCCTGCCTAACAGTAGCCAGATTAATCTTGTTCTCACAATAAAGAGTCTCTACCAAGTCCTGTGCCTTAGGAGTGTGGACCAGTGCATAGCCCAGTTGTCTTCTGAACAGCAGAGGGTTGTAATTGATACTACCCTTAACTCCTATTAGGGGCACATTGGGAAAATGCCCACAGCTGGTGATGATATCCTTGCCTTTGGTGCTTTGAGTGCACCATCTGATATCAGCTGAAGTTAGTGCAGTGAGTCTCTTAGCCCAGTTTTTCTGCTGATGAGGATTCAAAAATGCATCTGTCCTGGGTAGGTGTCTGAGAAGCCAAGTGTGGAACAATGGGGCACAACACCTCACTAATCTTCCCCTCTGCTTTTCATTCCTCTGATGCACTGAGTAGTAGAGGTCCCCCAATAAAGTGGGCACTGGGTTCTGCAAGATGAAAAGATGGATTGCATTCTTGCTAATGAATCGAGGCTCATCTGCAAACAATACAATTCCATATACAACCAAGGCCAATAAAGCACAAACAGCTTTCCATTCTCCTAGAGAAGCTTTCAGGGTAGCTTGAGAGATCAAGAAATCCAGATGAAAGCCAGGGATTCCAGCTTTAGAGGTCATATGCTGCTCAATCAGAACAGGTTCCAGATGCAAAGCCTTTGGTACTTCTCCATTACCAGGGAAGACCATCTCAGGGTTGAAAGGGATTCCACCCCTGATAGGTATACCAACCAATGATGAGTATTCTTCTAATAGAGGGCCTAGCTGAAAGTCCTGGAAAGTGAAGCATCTCAGTGGGGGATCATAAAACTGAATGCAAGTGTGAATCAGGCTTCTCTGTGAAGGGTCCAGATCCATAACCATATCAAGTATATCCCCATAGTGTTCCCTGAACAATGGTATGTGATCTGGAGTGATCAGGGTCTGAATCCTCCTGATGTCAGATAGCTCTGGCTGGAAAAAGTGATAGGTGATGTTGCTCTTTTTAGGAGCCATGATGCTGAAGATGAGTAGAGACAGGTGCTGATGATAACACTGAAGAATGAGCCACTGATTAGCTGGTGCAGATAACTGAAGTAGATAGCTGAAGCAAATGCTGATGAAGATAGGTCAAATACTGAAGATGGGGTCAAAACCAGAACCAAGTGAAGATGGATACCCTGAAACACAAATAAGCAAATGTCAACATGATGCAATGACTATGTATGCAAATGATATGCAAGGGTTTGTGACTGAGCTGGATCTGATCAAATGCTCTGATATAGGTCCAAGTATGTTCAAGAATTCCAGATGGAGGTCTATAAATCCAGTAACCAAGGTGGGGGGATCAAATAAAGAGCCACATGTCCAGGGTTTAGAATCACAAGAACTGTTCCAACATGGAGTATTCTTAATCAAAGTAACAGGGTATTCTGAGGTCAAGGTACCTGCAAACCTGTAAACAGCCCAACCCCCTCACAGGTGGTGTTCTAAAACAAGGATCCTCAGACTTGGATCAGTTATGAGAAGTGTAAACACTTCTAACCCGGAGGTACAGTGTTTACAATAACCATAAAAGTTCCTCCTCTAATTCACCTCAGTTTCTGAAGGTCGATACTAAAAGGTCATCCAGACTTAGCAGGCTTCCCAGATAGCCCTAGTACTGCAGGAAATCTGCAACACAGAGTTCTCAAGAAGAAACCCATATCTGAACCGTGTTTCATATTCCCGCACCAGACCGAGATGGAATGGGAAATAATATGATTCACTCTAGCCTAGGTGTCACTCAGGTCCCAGGTATAGGACCTTAACTCTCAATGAATCACCCACCCACCAAAACAAAAACCAGATCCAGCCAGACAGCATGACAGTATGATATATGTAAAGCAGTAAAGAAGGCAGATAAACAACTGTACATAAAAATAAAACATATATAAACATAAATAAGCACATAACACCCCAGTAAACACAAATCAAACAAGCGCTAGGAGGAACCCACAAGAAGAACCAGAAGCCCTGGTTGCAGTATAAGGTTCCCCAGCAGAGTCGCCAAGCTGTCGCTCCCGAAAGATGAGACTAGGCTCAAATGAAGGTACAAACGCGAACGGTCGGCGAGAGGGACAATGAGAACACACAGCCGTGAACTCACTGGAGATGAATAGAGTCGCCAGCTAGGCATTTTTATCCCGGAGGAAAGGCAATGCTGCATAGACCTAGAAAGACATGGATAAGACGGTTGCGAACCAGAGAGACTGAGAAAGGGGGTTGGTTACAACCTGGGAAGGTATTAGCACCCAGATTTTCCGTCGTACTCGACGAGATCCACGCTTAAAAGATTTGTGTTTTAAAGGGGTAGTGTCAGTGCAATCTGTGTATAAAAGAGCTGGAAAAAGATGTACAGGTGTCAGTGTAAGAGAAGTGAAGTGTATAAATGATGTGTCAGTGTAGGAATGAGAATGAAATGCTCAAGATCATGAGGCTAAAAGAATGAAGCTGGAAAGAGGGGGAATATACAGAGACTTTTGTTCGATAACTGTTAAGTTACGCCTACGTATCCTCTCGTGCAATGAGGAAGTCAGAACACCGTAGTTCGACCCAAAGAGACTGATAGGTGAATTGACCTGTGAAGTGCTTACTTGCCTATGCTCAAGTGTATGATCTGTCTGGCACAGATGCAAACTGTCTTGCATTAGACGGAAGAAGCAAGTTCTCGTTTGTGAGTGAATGAGATGAGAAAAGAATCCCGGAGGAGACGATTATTGTTTGTTTTTAAGTTTTCAGTCTTTTATTGCTTTTGAAAGTTTGTCATAAGTTAATGAGCTTAAGCCTAAACCAATGGATTTAGTAAACTCATCACATATTCCCTCTGATTAGGGGTAATGAGAATACCTTAAGTGTGAAGTCAGATTCTCACACTTAATCACCTTTGATGTAGGGTTAAGATCATTAACCTACTTGTGATTATTTAGATGTTTTTGGTGTTTTTATTTAGTGTTGAGTAATGAGATTAAGCCATAATCAAGGATTAAACAGACTCATTACACCATCCTAATAGAAGGATAATAGATGAGAATGTTTAAGCTGAGGAAAGCTCCTCAACTTAATCCATGATTAGGGATTAAACTCATGACAAAACAAGCCTTTGATTAAGTGGATTTTATTTAATGATATGATGAAGAAGTGATTTTTAGGGTTTGTAAGACAACTTGAGGGGGACTTGTCCATTAACACTAGGGTTAGTCCTTCTTAACCATTTAAGGAAGAATTAGAACCCTAATGCAAGGCCCAAGTTACAAGTGTAATGTCTTGATACTTATTAAGTGAATTGATTAAGAGATTTAAACACATTAAGGGTTTAACACTTAGGATTAAACTTATACACCCCATCCTAAGAGAAGGATGCAGGCATAAGCTTAATCACAAAGCCTTAAAGCCTTTAGGGTTTAGTCCCTGATTATGAGATGAGAAGAGATGACTCAAAAGAGGCACAAAGGTAAAACTATGAGGGGGGACTAATCAAAACCCTAATCATTTTCATGCTTGGTTATTCCTAAGGTTTGTGTGGTTTTCAAAAGAAGTCTTCAGAGGAACCACCAGGAAGCAGATGAAAGGATCAAGAGAAGCAAAGAAACTTGCTTCATTCAAGAAGTCAAGTCACTTGAAGAAAGAAAGTGGGAAGAAGAAGAATGAGCAAGCTCAATCTCAAACACATATAAAAATGCAGCAATGGATGCAAGAGAGATGAAAAGAAAAGTTATGAGAAGTGAAGGCAAATTCACTTCTCAAAGTCACTTACCACCTGAAAGGTTAGGAAAGAAATGCAATGCAATGCAAAATGGGATGAGATGACATGATGAGAAACAAAACCAGAAGCATATACATGATGCTAATGATTCTATGAGATGCTAACAACATGAGGCAGCACATGGCAATGATCATACAAGTTCATGAATGCAAATGAAGCAAGTTAGGAAGCATGGACATACATGAAAAGTTATGAAGTGCACATGGCATACAACATGGCAAATACATGATGCAATGATCAAACATGCTTTCAATGTGTCTTATGATGTCAAATGAGTCAAATGGATGCTTGAAATGTCATGGTAAGTCATGTCATGCAAGAGAATGCAAGATGGATGCATATGAAAGCCCAAATTAGGGTTTATGAACCAAACATCAAACAAAAGTCAAAATCAGAAGCAAACCCTAAGATAAAAAATTTAAAATGACACACAAAGGATCCCTAACCCCATACTAAACCAATGCCCAAAGGAGAGGTCTCAACTCCTCACCAATTTCAAGTTATGGTTTTTACAAGATTCCTAGGGTTTTAGGGTTTCCAAACAAAAGAAATGCCAAACAAATTGAAAATGAAAGATCAAATCATGGCCTTTTAACCTTAAAAACTAAATGCTAAACACAATGCAATGCAAGAAGAATCAATGTCCAACTCTTCATGGATAGACAGAAATGATTTTTTGAACTATGGATCAAATTAATGCACAAAAATAATTTTAATTCAATGAAAAATTCTCAAAATGCATCAAGATCAAAAAAGAAATTTGGTTTGAAGGTTGGACAATGTTTCTAAATGTCTTAGAACATTCCATGAATTTTTTGGTGATTTTTAAATACCTAAAAGTATTTTTAATAAATTAATTTCCATTAATCAATTAAAAATAATCCTTTAAATATTTAAAAATACTTTTTTAATGCTAAAAATAAAAACAAAAATATTTTTGTGTCATAAAAATTAATAAAACTCTTGAGAAAAAGTTTCATAATTTTTAAACAATTTTTACTATTTTAAATAAATTGTGCAAATAAAATGAAAAGAAATGCAATAAAAATTGAAATAAAAAGAAAGTAAGCAGATCCAAGGGTGGAGATTTGAACTGGGTTTGGGATAGTTGACTGGCGCGCAGATCCAAGGGTCCTCGTTGGCTCTGATTTTAATTAAGATTTATGAAATAATTAAATGAGTTAATGGTGATTAGGGCTAATTGGGTGAATCCAGGCCACACACGCACGCGGGAGGTCAACGTTTTCAAACGATCCAACGCCCAAGATTCAAATAGAAATTAATGACTGTAATTAGGGCTAAACAAACTCAGGTGACCTGAGGGGAGCTCCGGTCATCTTCCCCGGCGACCCCAAAACCCTAAAACGTGATTCAGGCATCCAAACAACAAATTAAACACATCTAAAGGATCCTCTAACCTCCTAGGACATGAATCCACCCTCAAATATCATTTAAACCCCAAGAATCATGCAAATCGAAGAAAACAAAATCCACGGGTGAAATTTTAGAATGATCATACAAACTCATCTCTCACTCATTTTTGATTCTGAAAACATCCCCATGACCAGCAAGACATGAATAATCAGTTTGTAACTTAAAAATCAAGCTCTGAGAGAAAAGTTTCTATGGTCATACCTGAGATGGAAGCTTCTATTTCTGGGCTTCCTGGACTGCTTCTTGGTGCCAACTTACTCCATTGATCCTCCTGGTGCTAATGGCAGGCTTGGAATGAGCTTAAGCAAGCTATTTTGAGAGGTTCCAATCTGATATAGCAGAAAATGAGCTCTGTGTATAGGCTGCTTCAGATCAATGTGAAGGGTGGTTTTAACTCCTTTTGATGTGCTTGATTTGTTGGTGAAAAGAGTTTGGATGTTTTGTGGCTGTGGAAGATGATTCGAATGAAAATGCAGGTTGGAGTGAGAATGGTAATGAGGTGTTCTAGTGTGCTTCTGGCTTGCCTCCTTGTTGGTTTAGGTTCAGTGTGACAAGGTGAGGATGATGGTGAGACTTGCTTTTGTGTTTGTGAGGTGTGGAGGCAGATTCGAATGGTTTTGCAAAATGGGGTGGTTTTGTGTATGTGATGCTATGGTGTGTTTTTGCTTGGCCTTCTCTCATGTTTGGCTTGCCAAAGGATAGTATAAACAATTCCAAGTGGCCAGAGGATGTGACATGGCCTGCTGTGATTGGGATGTTTGCTTTTGCCAAAAGTCAACTTTTTTGTAAGAGAAGTATGGCTTGAGTTCTAGCTTGGTACAATGGCTAGGGCTGGCGCAGCATGGTGTGTATGGGAGGCTAGCATGGTTCAGCATCCAATGTATCAAGTGGGGGAAAGTGTGATGATGATTTTGCAAGTTGTTTCAACTTTGGTTCACATGTGATTTTCTCATTCCACAAGCCATGAAACATGAGAATTTTTGGTTCAATTCTGACTTTTAAGACTTATGTGATGTTTGTACATTGGTTTGATGTCAACTAGAAGTTACAAACAGCCTTGGTTCATGATTTTGCAAATTTCTCATTTGGTGCACATCTTGAAAATAAGTGATTTTTGGCAACTTTGTCACACCATAACTTTTGATCCAAGAAGAATTAGATCATGTTCTTGTACTTTTTGAAAAGGGAAAAATGTATTCTACAACTTTCATGACCAAAGTTTTTCCATTTGAAGCATTTTTGGATCAAAAAGCAAGGCTTGAAAAGTGACATACAATGACACATTCTTGAAAAGTCAACTAAGCCCAAAAAAGTCAACTTTGCAAAAACTTCAAATTCTTGATTTTTGTGAACTTCAACCTTCTCCCATGACCAAATAAAGATCATATACACTCAAAATGATGAAGATCACCCTTTGGTTGGGTCATTGGGGGCCTCAGATGCCCTGATTTTGCACTGACTTGTCCAGAAAGTCAACCCTTGATCAGATGACTTCCCCATGGAATTTCTTCATGACAATTGATATGCATACTCACTATACCATATAGAGACCAATTGAAACAAGAATGACCAAAAAATTTGGAGTTATGGCCTCTGAAACCAAAACCCTAATTTTAGGTCATCTGTGCAGTCAAGCCTGGCTCTGCATCTATACCAATCCCAGTTCTTGTGATTCTTTTGCATTTTTGACTTTGAGAGGATGTAATATGATATAAGAACACACATGGACCCCTTTGAAGTGATTGATGGCCTTTGGAGTGGCTCAAAAGCTCTTGGATTGCTCAAATCACAAACCCTAGATGCAGATGACTTAGATCCTATGCAGTGAATCAAAAAATGGAATATGAGATGGTATGATTGAGTTTATGCATATGAGGAGATCACAAGCCATGGTGTGAATGGGTGAGGGCAAATTTGGGGTGTTTACAGTGTCAAGAGAGAAAAGTATAATAATATCAACAAGTATATAAAAGTGTAGATGACTGTGCTGGGGATATGACACGGACGGGTGTCAAGGAATTGTATATACAAGTAGGTGAGTGCAAAGATGATGTCTTTGGCTTTCTGCTGGTGATTTGACATGGACGGGTGTCAGGAAGTATCTGTAATATGGGTGGTTTTGTTTGCAAGGAGTGTTCAGGCGACTTTACTGGGGAGTGATGACACGGACGGGTGTCGGAAAGGAGTAAATACTGGTGTTTGTGATTATGAGGCAACTGTTTTTGCTGGGGACCCTGGTGGGGGTTTTGGGGAAAGTATTCTGCATTCTGATGAATGGTTATTATTTACAAGTGTTTGATTCACAACATGACTTATGATTATGCTATGTATTTGATTTTTGCCGTAATGCTCCGTATTAGACGGAATGCTACGCTTTGTGGGTGAATATGATGTGAATGCTATGGTTATGCAAAGATACCAAACCGGGGCTTGGATCCCGTTGTTGCGAAGATCTCCTGGTCGATCTGCTTGAAGTAGACATCCCAGCTGGGGATGAGATCGTCGGTAGATTAGATGATATGATATCTGCCTGGGGATTCGGGTCATTGAGAGACCTATCCTTTATAAATGAGAGACCCAGCTGGGGCTTGTAGAAGCTTTCTTCACTCTGTTGTGATCTTCTATGCGCTGCTCTTCTGGATAGAGGCTGGAACTCTGTGGGGAGATGATTCCCTGACTTTTGTGCTCCGGCTGAGGATAAAAAGGCAACTCGGCTGGGGAGAAAGAGAGATCACTGAGAGACCTCCCTAAGGATTCTGTTGAAGAAGATCCTTGACTCAGCCGGGGATATAGGTGCCTTCTGTGACGCCTGGCAACTCTGATGGGGAGGAGTCATAAGTGGCAGACTCAGCTGGGAGTAGTCGTGAAAGGCAACTCAGCTGGGGAGAGAGCACTTTGGGTGCTAAAGTTGGGTGTTGATTTGCCAGCCTGCTGGGATGAAGCTCACATGCCCCGAGTTGCGTTCTGGATACCTGCAAATCCTGAAAAAGATAGAGAAACGCACAAGATAATCCCGAGGTATCCTTTACTGGATTCCGTCATAGGAGTTTAGATACTTCTGAGAGTAAGTATATTTCCTGCAAGCATGTTTTTATTTGAGGATAAAACATCTGTATTTTGTGCAATCAGTTTTTTAGACATCAGACATTTTTTGCAAATAAAATGTACAAAACGAGACATGACTGAAAATCTGATTTTATTAATTCATATGCCCTGAATTGGCGAGATACAGTCAAAGGAACATATCCCCTGAAATGAGGAGATTATTACAAATTGGGAAACAAAATGCTGGCAGTGTTGACGACGCTTTGAGGAGCTTCCTCTTCACTATGACCCGTATGACTTTTGACGTTCTTCTCACCTTGCGTTCCGAGGAATGTTGATTCTGATTGAAGCTTGATCCTTTCGAAGCTTGCCAAGTTGTAGATGATACAGACGAATTCAGAGTGCAATTGTTCGCTTATTCCCTTATTTTGCATGGATCGCCCTTTCGGGTTTTCAATCCATCGGGATACCCATTTTTGCCTGAGCTGTCCAATGCGGCTTTTCAACTCAGCGGGTGTACATTCTTTTGTTTATTTTCCCTTATTTTTGCCCGAGTCTTTTATTCTGTTTTTGACTCGCCGGGATGCCCTATTTTTGCCTGGACTTACATTCTGTTTTTGTGTCCAGCGGGTCATTTTATGCGAAGTATTTTTTAACTGCATCTGAATTCATAGGGGATGGGAAATCTTCACCATCCATGGTGCTGAGCATCAGTGCTCCACCCGAGAAAACATTCTTTACCACAAATGGTCCTTCATAGTTTGGAGTCCACTTGCCCCTGTTGTCCGTATGAGGAGGGAGGATTCTCTTCAGCACAAGATCTCCTACTTGATACTCTCGGTGCCTGACTTTATGATCGAAGGCCTTCTTCATTCTTTTCTGATACAACTGTCCATGACAGATTGCAGCCAACCTTTTCTCTTCAATCAGACTCAGTTGTTCGTATCGGGACCGAACCCATTCTGCTTCACTCAGTTTAACATCCATTAGTACCCGTAGAGAGGGTAATTCAACTTTGACAGGTAGGACCGCTTCCATACTATACACAAGTTGATACGGTGTTGCCCCAGTGGATGTTCTGATTGACGTTCGGTACCCATGCAAGGCAAATGGTAGCATTTCATGCCAGTCTTTGTAGGTGATTACCATCTTCTGCACAATCTTCTTGATGTTCTTATTAGCCGCCTCGACAGCGCCATTCATCTTTGGCCTGTAAGGAGAAGAATTGTGATGTTGAATCTTGAAGTCCCGGCACAGCTCTGCCATCATTTTGTTGTTTAAATTGGAACCATTATCAGTAATGATTCGCTCGGGCACTCCGTATCGGCAGATGATGTCTCTCTTCAGGAATCTGGCTACCACTTGTCTCGTAACATTTGCATAGGAGGCTGCTTCAACCCACTTGGTGAAATAGTCAATAGCAACCAGGATGAATCTGTGGCCGTTCGAAGCAGTTGGCTCAATCTTGCCAATCATATCAATGCCCCACATGGCAAAGGGCCATGGTGAAGACATTATGTTCAAAGCGTTGGGAGGCACATGCACCTTATCTGCATAAATCTGGCATTTATGGCATTTTCTGGCGTACGCACAACAGTCTGCATCCATTGTGATCCAGTAATATCCTGATCTTAACAATTTCTTAGCCATGGCATGCCCTCCGGCATGGGTACCAAAAGATCCTTCGTGCACTTCATGCATCAACAAGTCTGCTTCTGTCTTATCAACACATCTGAGGAGTACCATGTCAAAGTTCCTTTTGTATAAAGACCCATCAGTGTTCAGAAAGAAACTACCAGCAAGCCTTCTTAAAGTCTTCTTATCATTGGATGATGCCCCAGGTGGGTATGTTTGATCCTCCAAGAAGCACTTAATGTCGTGGAACCAAGGCTTATCATCTTTAACAACATCTGCTGCGAACACATATGCTGGTCTGTCAAGTCTGGACACTGAGATCTGAGGTACAAAGTTAGCAGCTTGAACTTTGATCATGGATGAAATGGTAGCCAGGGCATCTGCAAACTGATTCTCGTCCCGAGGGATATACTCAAGCTTGACTGTTGTAAAGAAAGTCAACAACCTCCTTGTATAATCCCTGTAAGGTATCAGATGATCCTGGTGTGTGTACCATTTGCCGTTGGTTTGATTAACTACCAGAGCTGAGTCTCCGAATACAGTCAATGTCTTGATCCTGAGGTCAATGGCTTCCTCAAGACCCATAATGCAAGCTTCATATTCAGCTTCGTTGTTAGTGCAGTTGAAAGTGAGTTTTGCCGAGAAAGGCATATGAACTCCTTTAGGTGTAATGAGTACTGCACCAACACCACGACCATTCATGTTAATAGCCCCATCAAACATCATAGTCCATTCTTCTTCCGGGTTGGGCCCTTCAGTGTGAACAGGCTCTTCATGATCTTTTGCTTTTATGAACATGATGTCTTCATCAGGGAAGTCAAACCTCATAGGCTGGTAATCATCAATAGGTTTCTCAGCAAGATATTCAGACAATACACTGCCCTTGATGGCTTTCTGAGATGTGTATTGAATGTCGTATTCTGTAAGAATCATTTGCCATCTTGCAACCCGTCCGGTAAGCGCTGGCTTCTCGAAAATGTACTTAACTGGGTCCATTTTGGAGATCAATAAGGTAGTGTGAGTCAACATATACTGTCTCAGTCGGCGAGCAGCCTACGCTAAAGCACAACAAGTTTTCTCGAGCAGTGAATAACGTTGTTCACAGTCGGTAAACTTTTTGCTTAGGTAGTATATTGCATACTCTTTTCGACCAGACTCGTCATGCTGGCCCAGCACACACCCCATTGACTCTTCTAATACTGTCAAGTACATGATTAGAGGTCTTCCTTCAACTGGAGGCATAAGGATTGGAGGTTCTTGCAGATATTCTTTGATCTTGTCAAAAGCCTTCTGGCAGTCTTCGTTCCACCTGACCGTTTGTTCCTTTCTTAATAATTTGAACAAGGGTTCACAGGTTGCCGTAAGGTGAGATATGAACCGTGAGATATAGTTCAATCGACCTAAGAACCCTCAAACTTCTTTCTCTGTCCTTGGTGCAGGTATCTCTTGGATGGCTTTGACTTTATCGGGGTCAACCTCAATCCCTTTCTCGCTTACAATAAACCCCAGCAGCTTACCGGATCGCACCCCGAATGTGCATTTGTTGGGGTTCAACTTCAGTTGGTATTTCCTCAGACGCTTGAACAACTTCAGCAGATTTACCAGGTGATCTTCTTCAGTGAGGGACTTGGCAATCATGTCATCCACATAACATTCAATTTCTTTATGGATCATATCGTGGAATAATGTCACCATAGCCCGTTGATATGTTACACCGGCATTCTTGAGTCCGAATGGCATCACCTTGTAACAGAACGTGCCCCAGGGTGTGATGAAGGTTGTCTTCTCCATGTCTTCAGGTGACATTTTAATTTGATTGTATCCTGAAAATCCGTCCATGAAGGAGAATACCGAGAACTGAGCCGTGTTATCCACCAATACATCAATGTGAGGTAAGGGGAAATCATCTTTCGGGCTGGCTCTGTTCAGATCCCGGTAGTCAACACACATTCTTACTTTGCCGTCTTTCTTAGGCACAGGTACTATGTTAGCAACCCACGGCGGATAGCTAGTCACAGCAAGGAACCCGGCGTCCCATTGCTTTTGTACCTCTTCCTTGATCTTCATTGCCATGTCTAGGCGAGTACGGCGCAGCTTCTGTTTGACCGGTGGACATTCTTCCCTCAAAGGCAGCTTGTGCACAACAATGTCGGTATCCAACCCTGGCATATCTTGATACGACCAAGCAAACACGTCCACATATTCTTGAAGCAGATCAATCAGTTGTCTCTTCACTGAGTTTTGCAGGCAGGCCCCGATTTTAACCTCTTTCACGTCTTCATCTATACCAAGATTGATCACTTCAACCTCCTCCTGGTGAGGAGTAATAACCTTTTCCTCTTGCCTTAACAACCTGGCTAGCTCTTCAGGAAGCTCATATTCTTCTTCAACCCCTTCATCAGCTTGATTGATTGGATTGTCAAAGTCATACGAAGTCATAGTCGTGCTGTTGTCGGTGCTGTCTGGAAGGCACACTCTGCAAGGGTTCAGTTTGTTCATTTTAGTGATTTGATTTTAATCTTGTTTTAGAAAAAGTGAAATAAAGTTGTCATTTTGAAAACACTGCCATTTATTTTTTGTACAAAAAGAAAAATGGAAAAACAGTGAGCGGAAAAGAAAAAGACTCGTTTGCAAAAAGATGTCTGATATTTCATTGATTAATCTTGTTTGCACAAAAAGTACAGATGGCCCGATTACAAAATGAGTCTTGTCATCTTGGGCAAGATGCAAGACTTTGATGCATGCTATTAAAATACAGGAAATAATAATTACTCTGCATGAGTAACTCTTATAATTTCCTGGGAAGACCAGTTTGAGATACTGCTCCCCGGGATCTTTGGACGAATCCAGCTTTCCAGGTTGCGTTCTTCTTCCAGCTCGTCTTCCAGACAGTTGACAGCATCAGGGGTGAGCATCCCCCCACTCACAAAGTTGGGCTCTTTTGCAGCCTCTGCTTGATCTTGTTGAGTTGGTTTGTAACCCAACCCAAATCTATCCTCTTTCTTCTCCACCGATAACAGTTTGCCCCAGCCTTGGGCGTTTCCTCCCTCAACAACCTTCCGGGCTTGTTGGTATGATGATATTGAAGTACCTGGCACAGCAGATGTTTCATTGACATTCAAGGCCTCGAACCCCTGACTCACTGTTTCATGGATCTCCCCGTCCATCTCGATGTATTTATAGGTAGCCAGGTGGCTGACAAAAATATCCTCCTCTCCACAGATTGTAACGATTTGACCCTCCCACTCATATTTTAACTTTTGGTGAAGGGTAGAGGTCACGGCGCCAGCGGCGTGAATCCATGGCCTACCCAATAGACAGTTGTAGGCAGGCTGTATATCCATCACGTAGAAGGTCGTTTTGAAAGTTTGCGGGCCAATCGTTATGGGCAATTCAATTTCTCCCAGAACCGATCTCTTTGAACCATCAAAGGCTCTCACCACCAGGTTGCTGGGTCTCAACGCCAATCCATCATATTCTAGATTCACCAGGGCCTTTTTAGGTAAGACATTGAGGGATGACCCTGTGTCTACCAGCACATGGGAAAGGACAGCACCTTTACATTCCATGGTTATGTGCAAGGCTTTGTTATGGTTGCGGCCTTCCGTTGTCAAATCAGTATTGGTGAACCCTAGTCTGTGACTAGCATTAACATTTCCAACTACAGATTCCAGCTGATTGACAGTGATCTCTTCAGGCACGTAAGCTGCGTGCAAGACTTTAAGTAGTGCGTTCCGATGGGCTTCGGAGCACATAAGCAATGATAGGATTGAGATCTTGGAAGGCGTCTGATGAAGCTGATCCACTACTTTATAATCACTCTTTTTGATGATTCGCATGAACTCATCAACCTCTTGATCGAAGGGTGTTTTCAAAGCTTCTTTAACAATCTGCTCTTCCTGCACCAAGCTTTTTCCTTTTGCCTTGGCAGCAGCTTCTGCTTCGGCAGTGGGTCTTTGAATTTGTGGAGCAAAGAGACGTCCGCTTCGAGTGAAGCCTCCGCCTCCTCCCATATTGTCAATTTGTGGTGCAGGGGTTGATGATTCAAAAGTGATTCTTTGTCCTTCGCAGTACAGGTCAGAGCCGTAATGCCACGGGATGGCATTACTGCTTTCATAAGGTACTGGCCCAGGCACCGTGATAGTGACTGGACTGATTGCAGCTGCGGAAGGAATTGTGATAGTCTGTGGATCGTAATATATCGTGACTGGTGCTCTGATGGGAGCAGCACCTTGCGAATTGTAGGCAGAATTGTTCTCTGGATCGTAATAGATTGTAACTGTTGAGACATCTTCATTGTTTGTTGCTGATGTTGTAGGAGACATTGTTGGAAGGATGGGTGTTGTTGTCATAGGAGATTCAAAGTGAAGTGGTGCTGGAGTTGTAGAAGGAACATTTGTTGATATCTGGTCAGTTGAAATGACAGATGAAGCATTTGTTGATGAAACCGAAGAATTGTCGGGAACAATGGTTGTTGCAGTTGTAGGAGGTTCTGGAGTTGTTGCTGATGAGATTGCTGGATTTGTTGGAAATGATGTGGTGATCTGAAGTTGGCCACTCTGAATGACACCGTCTATGCCATTCCTCAGGTTATCGCACCCATTTACCGAGATATTGCAGTAAGCACACCCCAACTCACACCCCGGGAACATTTGACATTCGAGGAGTTGAGCCTTGATTTCTACCAACAGTGTCCGGATCTGACCCACACTGGTTATTAAATAAGACGGTTTGTCTTCTTCAATAGCGTTAATTCTGGGACCACCGTGGTTTGGCATGGGGTTCTTATTGACATTGGGTGGTGGTGCGAAATTCAGAGCTTTTGAGTCTACCAGGTCTTGTACCTTCATGTGCAAGGCTCTGCACTTTTCTGTACTGTGGCCAGGCGCATTTGAATGGAAGGCACATCTGGCGTTGGAGTCATAATTCCTGGGTAGACTGTTGGGATCTGGAGGTGCCAGCGTCCTTAGCTCAACTAGGTTGAGTTTCAGGAGTTGTGGCAGCAGTGTAGCATATGGCATAGGGATCGGATCGATTACCCTGTTGGCTTGAGAAGGCCTCTGTTGGAACGGCCTTTGCTGATTATTGTTGTTGGTGTTGTTGTTGTTGTAATTTCTCGGAGGATATTGAGCTTGTTGATGGTACTGAGGTTGTTGCTGATAGTTTTGCTGCGGAGGTTGATAAACTGGTTGAGGATGAGCTGGAGTGGGAATGGTGACTGCTGCCACTGATCTGTGAACATATTGGGGCCTGCCCCTGTTGGTGTGGATGGCATTGGTCTCGCCAGTTCTTCTTGGGCCTGCAAAAGGCTTCCTTGTACTACTGGACGAGCTGGCACCATTGTCAGAAATCTTACCCATTTTCAATAGGCTCTCAATTCTTTCCCCAGCTATGACAACATCTGCAAAGCTAGTGGAAGAGAAAGCAGCCAGCTTGTCAATATATGTTCCCTGGAGGGTGTTCATAAACATATCTGCCATTTCCCTTTCAGACATAGGTGGCTGAACAGCAGCAGCCAATTGCCTCCATCTCTGGGCATATTCTCGGAAACTTTCCTTTGACGACTGTGACATTCCCATTAGGAGGGTCCTGTTGGGTGCCATATCTAAGTTGTACTGATACTGTCTGATAAAGGCCTCTGCCAGGTCCTTCCAGCATCTGACAGTTGCTCTCGTCAAGTGAGAGTACCATTCTCTTGACGCTCCAGTCAAACTATCCTCGAAATAGAACATCCAGAGCTTCTCATCCATAGTATAGGCCTTCAGCCTCCCCAGAAATGATTGTAAATGAGTCCGGGGGCATGAAGTCCCATTGTATTTTTCAAAACAAGGAGGCTTAAACTTATGGGGAATCCTGACCCCGTCTACCAAGCCCATGTCCATGACGTCGAAACCCAAAGAGTTTTGAGATTCTAGGGACCTCAATTTCTCAGCTATCTCATCCAGTCTTCTATCGTAAGCTTCTTCCCCAGCACCCATTACTGTGAATTGATCCTCTTGGGGGTCTTCTTGAAGTACCCTGGCTGCAGTGGCAGTCCCTTGAACATTTGCAGGGATGTTGACCTCAGGGTGGAGGTGGGGGCCAAATACAGGGGGGTTAACATGAGGTTGGACCCTTTCATTGTTGCTGGTGCCGACAGTCCCTATATGTGGATCTTCTTGATTTTGCCTTTCCACCATGGCCCTCAATCTTTCTTGGCTCTGAGCCATGTTGTTCATTACTTCCATAAACTGCGTCATTTGATTCCTCATTTCTAGCCTTTCATTTGCCATTTGATTTCTGACCTCAGTAAGGTCCTACTGCATCTGATTCATTTGAATGCCCGGAAGGTTGTTACGGGTTGGATAACGGTGCGGACGATTGAGGGGAAATACCCGGCGCCGAGCAATAGTTCCTGAATCATCACAACAGAGTTAGTGGCAATAAAACAAAAACCTGCAAAACAAACAAAAGGGTTAGCATGCAATGCAGTATGCTTATTTGTTTTCAAGGCATCCGGCTTGGCATTTAGTTTTGACCCTTCCAGACCCTTGAAGATGCTGTTGATGTTGCTTTTGAAGTGGAACAACCTAACACATATATTACAAAGACAAATGGTACATAGTTTGTTTACAAATACAAGCCCTCTGAGGGGTCAAAATACATCACAAGAAAATAAAAGTACATGGAATGAAAACAACAACAAGCAAATGGTCAAACACCAAGACCAAACTCATCCTCACGAACTTCCTTGAGAAGTGCTTCGGTCACAGGATCAGCTGGACGCTCCGTGAGATTCCTGATGAGGAGATTCCGGGTCGTAACAGCTGCTGTTAGCTTCTTGTGCTGACTTTGGTCCTTTGACCTCTTCACCCCAGCTTTGATCTTCAGCTCTGACATCTCCTTCTGGGCTGCTGCCAGGGCTTCCTGCTGCTCTTTTGCACTAGCTTCCATCTGCTCCATCTTATCCTGAACTCTCTTGTCCTCCAGGGTACGAGCCTCGGTGATCCTGACCCACCGGGCCTGACTCTCCTTCAGATACAAGTTTGTCCTTGCTCTCTGGAACTGGGCTTCTTTGCAAGCATTCTTCAGAATTTGTTCTCCAGCTTTAGACTTTTTGATATAATCCCCAGACTTCTCAATCTTATCCAGATGCTCCACTCTCAGCTTCTCTAACCTCTCAATCTCCAACCTACCATCACTCCTCTCCCGGAGGGTCCTCTGCAAAGCCTGGGTTAACTTCTCATTCCTTTCCTTCAAGCTCTCAAACTCCTCCAAACTGATAGTGGCAGGGGGTGGTGCTGAAGATGATTCAGGCATATCTTCTATGGTAAAGGGAATTCCAGAGAATTGAGCCCTGGCATAGGACCACTCATAATATTGTGCTGATGCCACATTGTTGCACTTCCCCAAGATCGTTATTCCCTTGGTTTGATCATTATCCCAGGCCCAGGCAGCCTGCCTAACAATAGCCAGATTAGGCTTGTTCTCACAATAAAGAGTCTCCACCAAGTCCTGTGCCTTAGGAGAGTGGACCAGTGCATAGCCCAGTTGTCTTTTGAACAGCAAAGGGTTGTAATTGATACTACCCTTAACTCCTATTAGGGGCACATTGGGAAAATGCCCATAGCTGGTGATGATATCCCTGCCTTTGGTGCTTTGAGTGCACCATCTAATATCAGCTGAAGTCAGAGCAGTGAGTCTCTTAGCCCAGTTTCTCTGCTGATGAGGGTTCAAAAATGCATCTGTCCTGGCAAGATGCCTGAGAAGCCAAGTGTGGAACAATGGAGCACAACACCTCACTAATCTTCCCCTCTGCTTTTCATTCCTCTGATGCACTGAGTAATAGAGATCCCCCAACAAGGTGGGCACTGGGTTCTTCAAGATGAAAAGATGGATTGCATTCTTGCTAATGAATCGAGGCTCATCTGCAAACAACACAATTCCATATATACTCAAGTCCAATAAAGCACAGACAGCTTTCCACTCTCCTAAAGAAGCTTTCAGGGTAGCTTGAGAGATCAAGAAATCCAGGTGGAAGCCAGGGATTCCAGCTTTAGAAGTCATATGCTGCTCAATCAGGACAGGTTCCAGATGCAAAGCCTTTGCCACTTCTCCATTACCAGGGAAGACCATCTCAGGGTTGAAAGGGACTCCACCCCTGATAGGTATACCAACTAATGATGAGTATTCTTCCAATAAAGGGCCCAACTGAAAGTCCTGAAAAGTGAAACATCTCAGTGGGGGATCATAAAACTGAAGGCAAGTGTGGATCAGGCTCCTCTGTGAAGGGTCCAGATCTATAACCATATCAAGTATATCTCCATAATGTTCCTTGAACAATGGTATGTGATCTGGAGTGATCAGGGTCTGAATCCTCCTGATGTCAGCTAGCTCTGGCTGGAAGAAATGGTAGGTGATGTTACTCTTTTTAGGAGCCATGATGCTGAAGATGAGTAGAGACAGGTGCTGATGATAACACTGAAGAATGGGCCACTGATTGGCTGGTGCAGGTAACTGATAACTGAAGCAGATGCCGATGAAGATGGGTCAAATACTGCAGATGGGGTCAAAACCAAAACCAAATGAAGATGGATACCCTGAAACACAAATAAGCAAATGTCAATATGATGCAATGAGTATGTATGCAAATGATATGCAAGGGTTTGTGACTGAGCTGGATCCAATCAAGTGCCCTGATATAGATCCAAGTATGTTCAAGAATTCCAGATGGAGGTCTATAAATCCAGTAACCAAGGTAGGGGGCTCAAATAAAGAGCCACATGTCCAGGGTTTAGAATCACAAGAATTGTTCCAACATGGAGTATTCTTAACCAAATCAAAGTAACAAGGGTACTCTGAGGCCAAGGGTACCTGCAAACCTGTAAACAGCTCAACCCCCTCACAGGTGGTGTTCTAAAACAAGGATCCTCAGACTTGGATCAGTTATGAGAAGTGTAAACACTTCTAACCCGGAGGTACAGTGTTTACAATAACCATAAAAGTTCCTCCTCTAATTCACCTCAGTTTCTGAAGGTCAAAACTAAAGGTCATCCAGACTTAGCAGGCTTCCCAGATAGCCCTAGCATTGCAGGAAATCTGCAACACAGAGTTCTCAAGAAGAAACCCATATCTGAACCGTGTTTCATATTCCCGCACCAGACCGAGATGGAATGGGAAAGAATATGATTCACTCTAGCCTAGGTGTCACTCAGGTCCCAGGTATAGGACCTTAACTCTCAATGGAACACCCACCCACCAAAGCAAAACCAGATCCAGCCAGACAGCATGACAGTATGATATATGTAAAGCAGTAAAGAAGGCAGATAAACAACTGTACATAAAAATAAAACATATATAAACATAAATAAGCACATAACACCCCAGTAAACACAAATCAAACAAGCGCTAGGAGGAACCCACAAAAAGAACCAGAAGCCCTGGTTGCAGTATAAGGCTCCCCAGCAGAGTCGCCAAGCTGTCGCTCCCGATAAATGGGACTGGCCCAGATAAAGGTACAGACGCGAACGGTCGGCGAGAGGGACAATGAGAACACACAGCCGTGAACTCACTGGAGATGAATAGAGTCGCCAGCTAGGCATTTTTATCCCAGAGGAAAGGCAATGCTGCATAAGCCTAGAAAAGGATGGATAAGACGGTTGCGAACCAGAGAGACTGAGAAAGGGGGTTGGTTACAACCTGGGAAGGTATTAGCACCCAGATTGTCCGCCATACTCGACGGGATCCACGCTTTAAAAGATTTGTGTTTTAAAGAGGTAGTGTCAGTGCAATCTGTGTATAAAATAGCTGGAAAAGAATGTACAGGTGTCAGTGTAAAGGAAGTGTGAAGTGTATAAATGATGTGTCAGTGCAGGAACAAGAATGAAATGCTCGAGAATATGAGGCTTAAAAGAATAAAGCTGGAAAGAGGGGGAATATACAGAGACTTTCGTTCGATAACCGTTAAGTTATGCCTACGTATCCTCTCGTGCAATGAGGAAGTCAGAACACCGTAGTTCGACCCAAAGAGACTGAAAGATGAATTGACTTGTGAACTGCTTACTTGCCTATGCTCAAGTGTATGATCTGTCTGGCACAGATGCAAACTGTCTTGCATTAGACGGAAGAAGCAAGTTCTCGTTTATGAGTGAATGAGATGAGAAAAGAATCCCGAAGGAGACGATTATTGTTTGTTTTTTATGTTTTCAGTCTTTTATTGCTTTTGAAAATTTGTCATAAGTTAATGAGCTTATGCCTAAACCAATGGGTTAGTAAACTCATCACATCTTCCCTCTGATTAGGGGTAATGAGAATACCTTAAGTGTGAAGTCAGATTCTCACACCTAAACACCTTTGGTGTAGGATTAAGATCATTAACCTACTTGTGATTATTTAGATGTTTTTGTTGTTTTTGTTTAGTGTTGAGTAATGAGATTAAGCCATAATCAGGGATTAAACAGGCTCATTACACCATCCTAATAGAAGGATAATAGATGAGAATGTTTAAGCTGAGGAAAGCTCCTCAACTTAATCCATGATTAGGGATTTAACTCATGACAAAACAAGCCTTTATTAAATGGATTTTATTTAATGATATGATGATGAAGTGATTTTTAGGGTTTGTAAGACAACTTGAGGGGGACTTGTCCATTAACACTAGGGTTAGTCCTTCTTAACCAATTAAGGAAGAATTAGAACCCTAATGCAAGGCCCAAGTTACAAGTGTGATGTCTTGATGATTATTAAGTGAATGGATTAAGAGATTTAAACACATTAAGGGTTTAACACTTAGGATTAAAGTTATACACTCCATCCTAAGAGAAGGATGCAGGCACAAGCTTAATCACAAAGCCTTAAAGCCTTTAGGGTTTAGTCCCTGATTATGAGATGAGAAGAGATGACTCAAGGAGACACAAAGGAAAAACTAAGAGGGGAGACTAATCAAAACCCTAATCATTGTCATGCTTGGTTGTTCCTAAGGTTTGTGAGGTTTTCAAGAGAAGTCTTCAATGGAACCACCAGGAAGCAGATGAAAGGATCAGGAGAAGCAAAGCAACTTGCTTCATTCAAGAAGACAAGTCACTTGGGGAAAGAAAGTGGGAAGAAGAAGAATGAGCAAGCTCAAATCTCAAACACATATAAAAATGCAGCAATGGATGCAAGAAAGAGATGAAGAGAAGTTATGAGAAGTGAAGGCAAATTCACTTCCCAAAGTTACTTACCACCTGAAAAGTTAGAAAAGAAAATGCAATGCAATGCAAAATGGGATGAAATGACATGATGCAAACCAAAACCAGAAGCATATACATGATGCTAATGATGCTATGAGATGCTACAAACATGAGGCAGCACATGGAAATGATCATACAAGTTCATGAATGCAAATGAGGCAAGTTATGAACCATGAACATACATGAAAAGTTATGAAGTGCACATGACATACAACATGGCAAATACATGATGCAATGATCAAACATGCTTTCAATATGTCTTATGATGTCAAATGAATCAAATGGATGCTTGAAATGTCATGGCAAGTCATGTTATGCAAGATAATGCAAGATGGATGCATATGGAAGCCCAAATTAGGGTTTATGAACCATACAACAAACAAAAACCAAAATCAGAAGCAAACCCTAAGATAAAAAATTGAAAATGCCATTCAAAGGACCCCTAATCCTATACTAAACCAATGCCCAAAGGAGAGGTCTCAACTCCTAACCAATTTCATGTTATGATTTTTACAAGTTTTCTAGGGTTTTAGGGTTTCCAAACAAAAGAAATGTCAAACAAATTGAAAATGAAAGATCAAATCATGGCCATTTAATCTCACAAACTACATGCTAAACAAAATGCAATGCAAAAAGAATCAATGTCCAACTCTTCATGGATAGGCAGAAATGATTTTTTGAACTTTGAATCAAAATAATGCACAAAAATGATTTTAAATCAATGAAAAATTCTCAAAATGCATCAAGATCAAAAAAATAAATTTGGTTTGAAGGTTGGACAATGTTTCTAAATGTCTTAGAACATTTCATGAATTTTTTGGTGATTTTTAAATACCTAAAAGTATTTTTAACAAATTAATTTTCATTAATCAATTAAAAATAATCTTTTAAATATTTAAAAATACTTTTTTAAATGCTAAAAATAAAAATAAAAATTTTTTTGTGTTTTAAAAATTAATGAAACTCTTGACAAAAAGTTTCATAATTTTTAAACAATTTTTATTATTTTTAATAAATTATGCAAATTAAATGAAAAGAAATGAAATAAAAATAAAGAAAATGGAAAAGTCAACAGAATGGAAGGCTGGGATTGATCCTGGGTTTGAAACTGCTGACCACGCGCGTGAATGAAGGGTCTAGATTGCTTCTGAGTTAATTAATTATGATTATTTTAATTAAACAAGATTAGGGCAAATGAATGAATCTGGACCATCCATGCGCGCGGGAAGTCAACAAAGTCAAGCCATCCAACGCACGAAATTCAAATGGGATTAATTACACTGATTAAACCCTAATGATTTTCAGGTGGCCGGAGAAGACCTCCGGTCGTCTTCTCCGGTGGGAACCCCACCTGAAAATCCCTAGAAACCTCAAAACGCAACAAAAATGAAAACCAAGCATACAGAAATGATTCCCATGACCCACTGAATCAAAACCCCATCACAAACCACATTTATATTCCCCCAAGTTCATGAATCGAAGCAAACATTTTTTAGGTCACAGAGTTTCAGAACGCAATTAAATCCTCATTTTCCCACCATTTTCAAAACTAAAGACATATATGTGATCAGGGGAGCATGAACAACAACTTAAGAACTTAAAAAAATGATTTTTGGAAAAAAAAGTTCTTGAGCTACCTGAGTTTCGAAGCTTTCAATCCTGCCACTTTCTGACCTCCCCTCTTGATGCAATCCACTCCACTTGATCCTCTGATGATGCTTGAATGCTTAGAAAGAGTTTAAGTTAGCTGGTTAGGGAGTTTGCACAGCTTCTGCTCAAGCTCAGTTGAAAATGGTGATGGTGATCCAAGCTGTTTCAGGCCAATGTGAGTGGTTCTTTGTGATCAGGGTGATGTTTTGAGAAGGTTTGTGGAGTTTGTTCAAGTGTTTGTGGCCTGTGGAATGAGTTTCGAAAGCTTTGGCTTTGAGAGTGAAAAATGGAAGGATGGTGTTCTTGCTTGATTCAGGCCTAAGTCTTGTTGGTTTTGGCTCAGTGAAGCAAGGTGAGTTGATGTGTGGAATTGGTTTGAATGTTTGTGTGCTGTGCAGAGAGATTCGAAGGCTTTTGCTTGAGGGGGTGATTTTGTGAATGTGTTGTCCTTGCTGGTTTTAGGCTGGCTTGATGTATGGAATGGCTAGCATTTGCTTTGCATAAAGAACTCCCATTGGTCAGGTGATGTGACCTGGCCTGCTGTGATTGGGATGTCTACTTTTGCAAAAAGTCCACTTTGGTGTAAGAGAGGCATGGGCTTGGTTCTAGGCTAGCACAAGTACATGGACTGGCGCAGCATGGTGTGTGAGTGATGCTAGGAAGGTTCAGCAGCCAAGGCAACTAGTTGGTGAGATGTGATGATAGTTTTTGCAAGTTGCTTACTTTTGAAACTTCATGAAAATCTCTTGCCTTGCCAAACATGAACATGTGAAATCTTGGTCCAAATCAGACTTTTAGGTCACATAGAATGTTTGTGCAATGATTTGATGCCAATTAGAAGTCACAAGAATGCTTGGTACATGAAATTGCAAGTTTCCCATTTGAGGCATAACTTGAAAATTAGTGATTTTTGCCAACTTTGTCACACCATAACTTTTGATCCAAAATGAATTAGGTCATGTTCTTGTACTTTTTGAAAAGGGAAAAATGTGTTCTACAACTTTCATGACCAAAGTTTTTCCATTTGAAGCATTTTTGGATCAAAAAGCAAGGCTTGAAAAATGGCATAAAATGACATATTCTTGAAAAGTCAACCATGCCCTAAAAAGTCAACTTTGCAAAAACTTGTAATTCTTGAATTTTGTGAATTTCAACCTTCTTCCATGATCAAATGAAGATCATATACACTCAAAATGATGAAGATCACCCCTTGGTTGGGTCATTGGGGGCCTCAGATGCCCTGATTTTGCACTGACTTGTCTGAAAAGTCAACTCTTGATCAGATGACTTCCCCATGGAATTTCTTCATGAAAATTGATATGCATACTCCCTATACCATATAGAGACCAAAGGAAACAATAATGGCCAAAAAATTTGGAGTTATGGCCTCTGAAACCAAAACCCTAATTTTAGGTCATCTGTGCAGTCAAACTTGGCTCTGCATCCACACCAATCCCAGTTCTTGTGATCCTTTTGCATTTTTGACTTTGAGGGGATGTAATATGATATAAGAACACACATTGACCCCTTTGAAGTGATTGTTGACCTTTGGAGTGGCTCAAGAAGCTCATGGATTGCTCAGATCACAAACCCTAGATGCAGATGACTTTGAATCTATGCAGTGAATCAAAAATGGGATATGAGATGGTATGATTGTGTTTATTCATATGAAATGATCACAAGCCATGGTGTGAATAGGTGAGGGAAAATTTGGGGTGTTTACACTGGTTTGAAGGTTTTGGTTCTGGTGTAGCAGATTTGAAGAGTTGGGTATGGGGTGTTTTAGGCTATTTCAGTGGTGGATTTTGGTTCTATGGAGGATGTGTGATTTGTTGGTGAAGAAATATTTGAGGTTTGATGGCTTTGTCAAGAGATTCGAAGAGATGAAGAAAAATGTAGTTTCTTTTGTATCCTTGCTTATGGCAGAAGGCTGGCTTGTATGAGTGTGTCTTTCAAGTCCTTGAGGTCCACATATAAGGTTCTGATTGGGCAGAGGGTTGGTAATGGCACAGTTTGATTGGCATGGGCAAAATGCAAGAAAGTCATGACTTTTTGTACTTGAGGTATGGCTCGGGTCAGAGGGAGATTAGGGGCATGGCTGGGCTCAGCATGAATCAAGGAAGGCCCTTAGATTGCTTTTGTGCAGCTGTAATGGCTAGGGCAAGTGGTAGCATGGTTCTTGCAACTTTTCCACCTTTGGAAGTCTTTGTGAATCAAGGCCAAGAAACCTCTAAACTCTTGGGCAAATTGCATCCAAATGGGCCATATGAAGTTGTTATGATGTCTTGAACTCACTTAACAACTAATTCAAACATTAAGAGTCCCTTTTGCAAAAAATTCCACTCTTGAAGATTCATGAGAAAATACCTTATGGTGACTTGTAATTCAAGGGATAGAAATGAGAAATCCTTTGGGCCATTCTGAATTATGGACCATGAATGATGTTTGTGTGATGGTTAGAAGTTGATTTGAGGTCACATTTGGCTTTGGCAAGTGTTTTTGCAAGTTTCCTCTTTGGCACAAAAGTTAAAATTAAGTTATTTTTCTCAACTTTGCAAGGCCATAACTTTAGTTCTAGAATGAATTAGATCAAGTTCTTGTACTTTTTGAAAATGGGAGGATCCAATCTACAACTTTCATGACCAAGAATTTTTCATTTGAAGCTTTTTTGAATCAAAAAGAGGAGGTTGAAAAACTTTCCCAAAATGGCAAGTTTGCATTACAAGTCACTTTCCCAAAATGGAAACTTTGCAAATGGCTTGAAATTCCTCAATTTTGTGAACTTCTAACTTCTTCTAAGATCAAATAAAGATCATACACATCCAAAATTATGGAGAAGACCTTTTGGTTGGATGATTGGGGGCCTCAGATGCCCTGATTTTGCACTGACTTACTCAAGAAGTCATCTTGTGATCAGATGCCTTCCTCATTGAATTTCTTCATGAAAATTGGTATGCATGATCCTTATAACATATAGAGACAAATAGAAACAAGAATGACCAAAAAATTTGGAGTTATGGCCTCTGAAACCAAAACCCTAATTTTAGGTCATCTGTGTAGTTAAGCTTGACTCTGCTTCCATGCCTTCCTCAGTTCTTGTGATTCCTTGACTTCTTTGATCTTGGGAGGATATAATATGATGTTTGAGCATACATGGACCCTCTTTAAATGATTGATGACCTTTGGAGTGCCTCAAATATCTCTTGGACTGCTAAGGTCACAAACCCTAGATGCAGATGACTTTGAATCAATGCAGTGAAGCAAAAATGCAATATGAGATGGTATGATTGAACTTATGCTAATGAAAATAACCACAAGCCATGGTGAAATGAGTGAGGGAAAATTTGGGGTGTTTACACCAGGTATAAAGAATCAAGTGATAGAATGAAGCTTCCTTCCAAGAAAAATGAGATATGAATATGACATTTAATGATAAGAATGAGAGATTCAGATCTGATTCTTTCACACAATGAGCCTCTCCCATGTGTTTTAGGGTTTCTATGGTTTATAAATGATGGATCACAAAGAATTTAATGGGCTTATGCTGATTATTTTTGAGTTTTTCCAATTTGGCAAAAAACATGATGTAAAATGGTGTATACGGGTTTTGATGGCTTAAGGTTTGTTTTTGGGTGTCATTGAGCACAAATGAGGGTGAGAAAATGAATGGGAATAATCAGAATAAATGTTCATTGTTGTGGAGAAAGTTTTTTGCAATTTCCCAATTTGGCATAAAATTTGAAATAAGTGTCCTTGTGTGTAATATGAGGTTGGCTCATTTTTGGAAGTGTGATGAGTGATTAATCATGTGGTGTGTAGGAAAAAAAACTATACATGTTGCATAAAATCAGATTTATTCCAATTATTAACAATTTCAAATGTTGGAAAATCAACTCATGTTACCATCTTTGAATGGGCACATCTTGATAATGGTAAACTCAAATGGTGAGATTATGGACTCTTTGGAAAATATTTATTATGGTAAACAAGATTGGTGTTTGGAAAAGAATGAAACAATGCCAGGAGATGTCTTGAAAATGGCCATAAACAAAGGTACAAAAATCTGTCCAAAATAACTTAGAAATAATTCTATGTATTTGGACTTTAGAATAATAAAATCCTCCACTTTAATCCACCATAACTTTCACAAAAACAATCCAATGAGAATGATCTTGTAATGGTTGGAAATCTCTTGAATATAAGAACAACTTTCATGTTTGGAAAACATTGAAATTATGCCATAATGATGATGTAATTTGGCCTTGAAAATGGTATGTAAAACATAGAAAACTTTCCAAAAATGGCAGGTTTCTAAAATCCTAATTTCCAAAAAAATGGCAACTTTCCACAATTCTTTATTTTTTATGATTCTTCTGAATTTTATTGATCAAATCTCATCCATTAATTATATTTGACTTGTGTTTCACAAATTTGACCATAAAATCGGGAGTTGACTTTTTCTTCAGCATAGTTGACTTTTCCTCAAGTTTCTTGATCATCAAGTAACTGACCAATCGGAGATCTTTTGAAATGTTTCAAATGCCAATATTTCATCCCTAGATACTTGATATCATGTGGAAAACATTGAAATCAAATTTGAACCAAAATTTCATCAGGAAAACCTTTGAATCGGAAACCCTAAATTTAGCCCTTTTGTTAGGAGATGTCGCACTACTTGAACTTCTTGATCAATCCACCTCTTTCAAAGCCTTGAGGGATCATTTGAGATCAAGTGAGATGTTAGGTACCCTCAAGACTTGTTGAGACACATCTAACCCTTGTCATTTCCTTTGAATGATCATCAATCTTTCCAGTCATTAATCATATGCTTCAAACTATGGATGTTATGCTTCAAATTTTATGTTAAGAATGCAATGATATGTATTCAAATGCAATGTTAAATTCTATTAAAAAGAGAGGTCAAATTTTAGGGTGTTACAATTACATGGTGCTACAACAGGGATTTGGTTGGAAAAGAGTTGACCACCAGTTGTGGAAATTTCCCGAATGTACCCTTACTTGGGAGAAAGGGAGGAATCAATTATAATCCCAACTTGGAAATTAAACAGTTTGGGTATCCCCTGAAGGCTCCACCCAATGATAAAGATGTTGAAGAATATTTGTACTTCCCTATCAAAGGAAATGAAGTCTTTTCCATCCAAGTTTCTCAGGCTTGGGTTGATAAGGTTAAGAAAGGAAAGAAAGAGCTTGGGAGAGTGATCCAAAGACTTATGCACCATATGCCGAGTGGTTGAAACACCGTGTAAAAGTTATGCTTTTCCCATTCTCAGTGGAGTATCCCTTATATCCAAAGGTGGTTGAGCCACAGACCACTTGTCATATTGAAGACTATCAAAAGTTGGAGGCTGAGTTATAAAGAGTCAGAATTAAGAACTCTAAAGTCAGTAGTTTAAATCAGCAGTTAGTCTATGCCAAAAAAGCATTGGAAGAAAAAGTTCAACTTATTTTGAAGGACATGGAAGCTAAGAACAAAGAGTTCATAGCCATGGAGCTCTACTTCAATAAGAATGGCATGGCTCAGATTAGCAAAGCTACAAAGAGAAGACAGACCAAGAAGTCCTTAACTGAAGCAAATAAAGCTATCGCCCTTTAGCAAGAACGATGGGAGGAAAACCAAAAGAAACAGGGGGAGATAGAGAATGACTATAAGCTGCAGATTGAAAATCTACAAGTTCAAGTGGAATATCAGAATGATGAGCTTAAAAAAGCTCATGGAAAGCGTCAGGAGTATTTCTAGAAGCTACGGCAGAACCAGAAGTCAATATAAGAAGCCCAAAAAGAAATTGAAGAGCTCAAGATTCTAACTGAAATCGAGAAGGTTGGGTCAAATCTAGGTCCCAACATAAAGGATGAAGAGGTATTCTTGCAACAAATCAGTGAGTTGCATGCTTCTTTCGATCAAATATATCTTCTGATTCAAAGGCTAATTGAAGACCCTAATCATCCTGATGCCGCTCAATTGTTTGAGGTCTCTGTAATACCTCAAAAATTTCCCTCTCATATCCTCAAAATTTAGCATAGCATTTAGCATATATAAGTTCAAAAATAGCCAAAAACATTTCATCATGTGTAGCATAGATGAGGCATAGGTATGTGGTCAATGATTGGAGCAACTGAGGGCTATACAAAGACAATCAAAGGGCCACAAAGCTTCTCAACATTGTGAAAAGGGTCCACAACATCCCACAAGTTCTCATTTGAAACCACAAATCATGGAAATATTTGATTTGATCAAGGAAGGCAAGCAGTGCAACACCTCCTAATGAAAATGGCCAAATTAGGGTTTCATTTCTACTTGGCTTCTGCAAGAATTTTTGATTCAAAGTGGATTTCATTGTCTTATATATGATGAAAAGTTCCTAGGGGTCAAATTTCATTCACAAATTCATTATGGAAGAGGTTCGATTGGCCAGATGATTGAAAATAAGGGATTTGGGGAAAAGTCAACCATGTTGAAGAAAAGGTCAACTCCTGACTTTTTGAGATCAAAATAATGAAATTAGGGTTACAAGGATCTTATGGTTCAAATTTAATAAATAAATGATGGAAGAATCAAGAGAAATCAAGAAAACCAAAACTTACCATTTTTGGAAAATTAGGGTTTCCAAAAATGGCATGTTTTGGCAATTTTTGCAGCATCTTTGAGAGAGGCCTTCTCCCAAAATATGAGGGCTATCAAAATTCTACTTGGAGCCAATTAAAGAGGGCATCTTGAGCATCAAATATATGGGTAGAACTCCTCCATAGCATTAAAAATGAGCGAGATATGATCTTGCAAAATGGAAGCAAATTAGGGCAAAACTAGGCCATGGGCGAGGCAAGTGGCAGGCCAGCGCGTGCCCTACAAGGCATATCATCAAACAGGTGGAGGGTCATATCTCAAGCCATTTTTCTTGGTCAAAAACACTTAAAATCAATATTTTGTGAACTACAAATTTCCCCCCTATATGATTGCTACAACTTTCATGTTCAACATTTTTTCATGTGATCAATGGATTGAAAGTTATGGAGAGGCAAAGTGTAGGGTTTCAAACTGCAAAATACAAGGCATCTGGCCAGGCCATGCTGGCCCACTATACAGCTTCATGACATGATGTTTATTGGCATATTTGAGATGGTTAGAGGTCATGTTTCATCTTGAACCAAACATCAAACATGTTCTATGAAGTTTGATCTTAAATTTGCTCATAAAAATTACATCATTTAAATTTTTGATCATGGAGAATTCATCCCTGGAAGATCATGTGTCATGACTGATTTTCTTGCTGCACAAGTTATTGGATCAAGGGAGGTTTCAAACTCATTTCAGTGTGCACACCTCATTCCTCATGCTATGATCACTAAGGCTCATCAATTATAGTGTGTTTGGTCATATGCTGGCATGTTCACCATAATTGTAATGTTCCATTCCAATGAAGCTCGAGCAAAGAGAAAGCTTCATTCACATTGCACCATCTGATCTATTCAGCCTCATTACATTGCATTAAGCCTCATGCTAACCAAGGTAGACAACATCACATGGAATCTGGCTCAAGAAAAACCACTCACTTACTACAAACTTGCTTCAATCCACTTTTTTCAGCTTGCATAACAAACCTGACTCAGCCATAACAAACCTGACTCAATTAACCAGGGTTCTAACCCTGGTTCTAACTGTCAACTGAGGGTTAAGCTTTGTATATAACTTGATCTCCAATTGAATTGCAGGTTCACCACTCTTATTTGCACAAAATCACACCCAAAAATCATCTGAGTTTTCTCTCTGCAAGAAGAAGAAACTCCTTCTGCATTTTGCCTCGAGCAAGCACCATCATCACTGATCCATCCTCATTCTTCATCCAGCTATCATCTTCATCATCTCAGTCTCAACCACCAAGCATTGCATAACCTGAATCATCAAGATCAAGCATGGCATATTATTGAATTTGCACTACATTTTTTATTCACACTCCTCCAATTGACATCATCTTGCTTCAATCTCTCTCAATCCATCATTAGTGACATCTCAAGCTCAAGATCCATGGAAGGCCTAGTTTGAAACCTCAGGAAATCAGCATTACATAACACTGATCTTCATTGCATTTTCATCAATTACTCAGGATACATAACTCTCATAGTGTTTATTTCACTTCCATTGATCAAGATCAAGATCCAACAAGCTAAGGATCCTCATCACTAGCCTTCTAGCAACAATTTGTCATCTCTGCAACTCAGGTATGTCCTGAGCTTCTACTTGTTCGAATTGCACATTTCTAAGTGTTTTTATGTTGTTTGAGGCCTGATAGAGGTTATGGCTTGACTGGCTAGTTGGTAGGTATCATAAATGCATAGATTAGATTTTCTCAGGTTTTGTTTTTGCTTTCGATTCTGGAAATTTCAGAACTTAGAATAAGTTTTGTGGCCATATTTGAGATTAGGAGAGTGAGGCGAGCAATGTTACGGTCTTAGAATTCATTTTTATGAAGGATTCAAGAAACCCTAGGTCATGGGTGACTGGCGAAGATGACCGGAGGTCACTTCCGGTCACCTGAACAGTAACCCTAGGCCGGAGCTATCTTTAAGTCACAACCATCAGATGAAACCAATCCAAGAGCCTAGAATCTGCCAGCGCATAAATGAAACTCGTGCCCAGCACATGACCAAAGTCAACATAAAAAGTCTTCAGTCTTCTCTTCACACCCCCTGCGCAATTGAACTGATCCCAATCATGTTCTTTTTCTTACTTTTCAAACCCCCCAGGCCCAAACCAATTTTATTCCATTTTATTTCTTTTCTTACATTTTATATCAATTGCGTTTCCTATTTTTAAAAATACCAAATTACATCAAAAAAATTCCAAATAAATTCATATAGGATCCTCTCAATTTTCTCTAATTTTTCATATTTTTATATTTTATTTTTATTAATTGTTTAAGACATAATTCATTTCTCTTTTAATTGTTTCACAATTCCCCTATTTTTAACCATTCATTTTGTACATTTTTGTTCTCACAAACCATGTAGGATACATGTCCCATTCCTCTTGTATTATCTTAATAACTCATTGAATTTCCTCGAGATATTTTTCTCTGATTTTTGAGGTTTTTGTTTGAGTCCATTTTCCCACATTGGTCACATAAACCCTAATTGCACTCTAAGGATTCTTTTACCACTCAAAATTAGGAATTTTCATGAGATTTTGTGTACACATGTCATTCTCTGGATTATGAAATCAAATGTCAAATTTCATAATTTTTTTTAGGTCATTGGATATTTTTCCAAGTTACTTAGGTCCTATGTCCTTTTGGTCCCTTTTAGAAGTTTCTCCCATCTCCCTTTGAATAAGGCCTTCAAGCCATGGATCTAAGGTCTTGATTCTGGTTCTTGTAGGTCATATTAGAGGTTCTTAAGTGTATAATGCAATCATAAGGTATTTATCTTTTGATTTTAGGGTTTGCTTGAGCCATAAGTTTCTTTTGCCTCCTTTTGACCTAATTCTTCTCCATCCTCCATCTTAACCCCTCAAAACCTATTGTGTGATGATCATTGCATGTTTAAACCCCATTTTAACATTTCATAGAGTCCCTGGTCTTTGTATGGGGATTTCAAATCCTCTTATTCACATTTGAGTCTTACTTTAAGTTTTTCTTCCTTTTGAAGTTTCATATGCATTCCTTCTTATGTTCACACTACTTCTCATATAGTTTGCATCTCTTTCACTTGGGTCTCTTCCTCCCTTGTAGTTTGGCCTCTTAAGAGACTTTATTGAGGTGTTAGCCCATAGATTTTCTATTCACCTTAGGGTTTATACCTATTTAGATTACTTAATCCTTTAAGGTTTCTTCATGTAACTTTACCTTAGATCTTATTAGGGTTTAGCTTCCTTTTAGGGAATGGTTTGAAGTTGTCCACCTTTGTAGCTTTAGAATACTTAAGTTGAGTTTAGCTACTGACTTTTTAATTTTACCATCTTATAAGTTGCCTTAGGCTTAGGTAATTGTCTTAGGGGTTCACTAATCTCTTCCTTAGATAGTGTGAATGGTTTGTGAAAATTTACCATGTAATAATTGTTCATTTTGCTTCATCATACTAATATTTGTTTTGTAGGGGGGGAAGATGAGGTAATCACTTCATTTCTTATCTCTTATGCATCAATTTGTTTTGCCTTAGCACCTTTGTGCTTTGTTCATAGGTTCCCCTCTCTCTCTTTAGATTCAAATTAACTTCCTTAGGAAGTAAGTGTAACACCCCAATTTTGCCCTCTTTTTTTTTCTGTCTTTGCTTTTCTCATTTGCATTCTTTTGCATTTTTCATTAGATCATACATTAGGTCATATCATCTTCATAGGCTCCTAAGGAATGGGATCGATGTTTTCTAAGGAATTAGGGTTTCATATCCTATTTGTGGTTATCAGACAAATTCAAGGTTTTTGCTATGCAGCCATTAGTGGGTTTATTTCCCTGATTTAGCGGTCTTCAAGAATTTCACCTTTGCAAGCATTCTTCATTATGCATTTGGCTCATCATCAGGCTATTTTTATGCTTCATCAATTACAAGGCCATTATTTTCTTCTCAACATATTGGACTATTCTTTTCCTTAGTGAGCGTATAATACAAGTGGCTTAGGTTTTCTCTTCCTTTTTGTGGGCTTGTTTGATTATCATTGATTGAAGATGGTGTTTAGAATTTGATGTCAGAGGCATATCGATGGTCATGATGCAAGAGATTCAATTGCGTACCTACATTGTGATTAAAGCATTATTGTCTGTTCAATTGTTTTTGACTTACTGCTGGTGGTTCAGATTAATTGATTTTTGAGGATCATCGAGGATACATTTGTGATGTGCTTTGAGAGATTGAAGTAATTGTGTTAAGATTGGTCGTTTGAGTCACTTGGAATTCAGGAAACAAGTCCATTAAATCATTATCTATTTCAAGTTCATACCTATCCCATGAGTTTATCATTTTCTAACCATCTCTATCCATTTTCCCATGATTTATTCTTAACCATCATCCATTTTTATTACCAAAATTAAAACCATTTTCTTCTTTTTTGTACATATAATCCACTTCTAATTCTATATTTTTATTCTATCCAATTCAAAAATCCAAATAAATATTTCTTATCTATTAGACCATTTTCATTAAAGTCCATATTTCCTAAAACCATTTTTCTTCATCAATACTTAATCCATTCAATACCATTACTAATATCACAAAAAGCCCATATTACCCATCCATTT
Source organism: Lathyrus aphaca (assembly GCA_963966055.1). Lineage (NCBI taxonomy): Eukaryota > Viridiplantae > Streptophyta > Magnoliopsida > Fabales > Fabaceae > Lathyrus > Lathyrus aphaca. The sequence continues at coordinate 498,861,438 of OZ014521.1, forward strand.
TATTTTTCCTTTATTCAAAATTTCCATATTTCTACTATCAAAATTTAATTCAGTATTCATTTTTTTCTTTCTAAAACCATTTGTTTTAAATCATATTTTCTTTTATAAGTCCATTATCCATACTAATATTCACATAGGCCCATTACACTAATTCCTCTATTTACATCCACAAATAATGCTGGTAAAACTTGCAGCAAAGAGAAGAATTCACAGGACCTCACACAAAATTTTGCATATCATGAGGGTCCCACATGTACTGAGGCTTGCAACAAATCTGTACGTATATTCCATGTATCATCACGCACAAGATGCATTTTCGAAGCCTTCGTTCACGCGGTAACGTACACACCTTTCTCCCCTCACAAATGGTATACACAACAATCCACAATTTGTAAGCACGGTAACGCGTCTCACATACCTTCAACAAACACTACAAACCTTCATCCTCTACAACCTGCAACGCTGATTGTTTTTCTAACCACCTGCATCTCTGGTTCTCTCTCAATTCTCTCCCTTACTTCCTTCATAAAACACAGCCATAAACAAACTGCAAAAATACACACAAACCTTCATTTTTCTTTTCAAGAAACATGAATACAACATAATAATCTTCACCTGCAAAAAAATCAGAACACAGTCTCAGCTCTCATTTTTTGTTTTTGTTTCTTCATTCTAAAAAACAGCTCCAAATTAATTCTTCTTCATCAATAAACAACATTCATATAATCATTCTTCAATGACACCTCAAACCTCTCCTCACTCTTCTTTGGATTCAACAACCACACCTGCATAACCTTTACAATCTCAAACCAACACAAACCTTCAACCATTCCCCTTCCTCCATTAAACCCTCAATTGAAACCAAATCTTACACTCCTTACTCAATCTTCTGCAGAAAGATTCACGAAAACATTGTGACCTTCATATTATATCCTCCATCTCTCAATTATTTTCCAATCTCCATCCTCCATCATAACTCTCATTCGCACCCTTCACAAACCTCTTAACATCAACAACACCAAGCCAAAAATACCCTTCAAAACCATCGACCTTCACCAACAACAGTCAACAACTCAAATAATCATAACCACCTTCACGTTGTTACCTCCGTCAACATCACAGACCAGAAACAGAAAACTGAGATGAAGATAGGGACCAAAACAGGGCCAAAACCGCAACTGTGAGAAGAACCCAGACCAAATCGCAACAGAGGCTGAATGAGATGGGAAGAGGAAATCGAAGTCGAAACTGAGATATCATAAAGAAAGAGAGCGAGATTCAGAGCATGCATCGTGAGCCATCGCTCGTCGTCATCGACGGTTTGGGGAAGTCGTCGTTGATGAGTTTTTAAAGGGGGAAAAGCTTTGAGAGAATTTCTATCCGAAGATGGGTTTGGAGGCAGAACGTATTCGGTTCCCCTATTTTGGATTTTTGTTTTTGTTTTATGAGTATTAATCTTTTATTTATTTATTTATTATTATGATCATATCCACTTTTTATTTTATACATACATTATTATTTGTTCTTGTGGTTTATTAATGTTGAGCATGGGCCTTCGGATTAAGCCCAGAATCGTGTTCTTCTACTGATCGGACCCCTGTTTCTAGTAACACTGTGTTTTGAATTTAATTACTTCATTATTCTCAACATTTTCTCTTAAGTAATTACATTTAGTTTTCATGATATTTTTTTATTTATGTTTTGAATTAGATATTAATATTAACATTGTTTAGATATTAATTTTAATTCTGGTTAATGTTAATTTAGATTTTTACTATAAGCTTAGTTAGATTTTTATTCTTTATCTTAATTTTGTTAATATAACTTTAATTCTATAGGATTTTATTTTATCTTGGCTTCAGTTTTGTTTGATATTTTGTATACCTCTTGTTTAATTTTGATGATGGAGGATGTTGTTTGACGGTGGACCCGCTGTTTCTTTCTTGAGTTTCTCATTTGTGCATATTGAAGAGGCAACGAACCTTCTCCGCTAGGTACAACTGGATCTATTATTTTTCATATCTCATTCTAGTCCTGACGCCATGTTAGGAGCATGCTGCTGCATCTGGAAGTCCTACTGGTGTAGGCTCTGTTTGTACATTGTCTGATTACTCCATATTGCATTTCTCCTCTCCTTACTTATTTCTTTTTCATCTCAACTTCTTCCTCATCTTCTTTTATCCTTTCTTAACTTGAGGTGTGCTTATGCCACCATGGTTCTTCTTCTTTCTCCTTCTTCTTTAGGATAGTCGGAGACTCACTAACCTAGGTTCATCCATGCATGATAACATTAGGATTTGTTAGTCTCCCTTAGTTGTTTACCTTTTCTGTTCCTTTGGTACTCTTCTCATGTCAAAACAAAAACCATAAAAAGCATTTAATAAGGATTTAAGTGGTCTCATGTGCAATAACCTTATTCCATGGGGTTTTTGTAGTCTTCCCATCTTGGGATAGTACAAGCTTGTCTAGCATGATGCACAAGTCTGATTATGAGACCACCTTCACAATGAAAAACGTAAAAAAGACTTCTGCATCAAAAATACAAAGACACTTAATAAATTCAACGAGTTAGTGAGCTTAGGCCCTAATCTCTGGAATCAAGTTTTGGGGATCTTCTCCTTACTTGAGTGTGCTTGTTCTATTATTCCATCTTGGATTGTAGTAGCAAGTACACATTCCATGGAAAAGAGCTTGAGTTCACTTACTTGTGCAACACTCATAAAAAAACACATAAAAAACATTGGACAAACAATAATCGCCTTTCCTTCAGGAATTCTCTTCTCATCTCCTTCGCTCCGTCCGCGAACTTGCTCGTACTTGTCATTTTGCAAGACGGTAACGCACTCGTCGTCCGAGCCTGCAACACCTGAGCATTGACATAGGCAGTTCAAGCCTTAAGACACAAGCAATCTTTTCCACCCCTAGTTAGGGGAACTACGGCGACTCTGATCCTCATTGTCCAGATGAGGTACGTAGGCAGCGGGGTAGGGCCCAATCGAGCACAATCTTTTATTTTCCCTACATTTTCCCCCTTTCTTTTCTTTCTTATCCAGTTCCAGATCCTTTTCTGTTGCAGTAACTTTCATTTCTTCACCCTTTGAAACAAATTTCTTTGCAAGCATGGATCCCGTCGGGTACGGCGGACGATCTGGGGTGCTAATACCTTCCCAGGTCGTACCCAACTCCCGAACTCAGATTCTTTGGTTCGCAAGACCCGTGTCCTTCCATTTTTTTTATTCTGGTTTGTGCAGCATTACCATTCCCGTTCCTTCGGGATAAAAATGCCTAGCTGGCGACTCTACCTCTTTTCCGCGCCACTTTCGCGTTTGTACCAGGATGAAAATCTGGGGAGCGACAGCTGGCGACTCTGCTGGGGACTTCCTAACCAGAGAATCTATGGTTCCCTTGAGAGTCTCTCCTAGCGCTTGCGTGTTTCTGTTTCGTTGGGTGTTGATTGTTTGCTGTTGTGTGTATATTTTACTGTTATTTTATTTACAGCTTTATTTACAGGTTTCAGTATTTATTTTCATGCATCATATATTATACTGGACTATCTGGACTGGATTTTCTGTTTGGTGGGATTTGGGTGATACTGTTACTTTGAGATGAGCTCATTACCAAGGATCGAGTGCACCTTAGGACTTAGAGTGGTTCCACTTTGGCCTCATGAGATCTTGTCATGGGGGTAGTAGTGAATTCTAAGCCCAGATTTGCGACCGTCTTGGAAATATTTTGATTTGGGGATCTTCCTCTCTCATTTCATAACCTTGATAGTTATGTGTACTTGGGGACCGATCATTGAGAACCTTGTGGAAGCATCCCTCTTTAGTGGTGACATTGGCATACCACATTGTGTGGCACCTGGAACTCACCTAGGATGACCTTGTTTTCCCGGACTCACGTTGAGGCCTCCCTGAGTAGTACATAATGCCAAACCGATTCCCTGATTTTGTCATGAGCCATTTCTCAAAAATGGTGAACGTATTTTTGCTATTCGACTTTGGGAGTCCGTGATGTTTGACCCGGAGCACACCCGTGAGATTGGGAGGGGTTTACAGGTTTGCAGGAACGCTTGACCTCCACATACCCTCATTACCAGTGCAGTCTTATTGTTTTGATCCAGTTACTATGATCCTGGAGTGATTGACCTTTGGTTCGCGGTTACTATTCTGGGTTATTATACAGAGATCTTGTGGTTACAGACACTCGATTCGTGACTCAGTATTCCAGATTCCAGGCAGTTTCTGGCTTTGATCCCATGTCTTTGCATCTCTAGCATCATCATATTGAATTTTGCATTTGCATAAGCATTGCATTTCCTTCTTCCAGAGAGCTCATTCCTCCTTTTGTCCATGACCAACCAGCTGATTTCTCAGTACTCAATTTGAACAAGTGTTAATCGTTGGAAGACGTCAGAGCATTTGAAGCTAGACTGAGCAGTGTCAGGAACTAAGAAAGGATCAGATTGGAAGCTGTTGCTAGCTATGTCAGAGAACAACCGTCAGAATGTTGAGTTTCCACCTGGTTTCACTTCGATGACCAATCCATTGTATGGTTTTCTCCTGATGAGGATCTTCCACAAGTGAACAACCTTACTCAAGCTCAGCCTGCACAGACCCCGATGGTGAATCAGAGTGTACCTGAACCATCTGTTGTCCGAGGTGGACCTTCATATTCTTCTGATGCTACGGATTATCAAAGCTTCGCTTTCCCTATTCCGAACTTCCAAGGGGCAATCCCTCTTTTGAAAACCAAGGATCCACCAACTATTGATCCTGATGCCTTTGGTTTTGATGCTCTAAACCTGTGTTTGGTGCCTGGTCTTGTCATACCTCCAGATTTCAAAACTCCTAAGTTTGAGAAGTACACTGGTGTCAGTTGCCCGAAGCGTCATTTTGTGATGTTCTGTAGAAAAATGACTTCTTATGCCCGCAACGATGAGTTGATGATTCACTATTTTCAGGACAGTTTAAGCGGGGCATCCTTAAGTTGGTATATGGATTTGGAAAGTAATTGTATCCGATCTTGGAATGATTTATCCAGAGCTTTCGTAAAGCAATACCAGTACAATGTGGACATGGCGCCCTGTCGCACGCACTTGCAGAGCCTATCTCATAGGAGTGGGGAATCTTTCAGAGAATATGCACATCGGTGGAGAGAATTGGTAGCCCAAGTGCAACCACCACTTTCAGATAGAGAATTGGTTGACCTATTCGTGGGCACCTTGCAAGGTCAGTACTTGGAAAGAATGAGTAGCATTAGGACATCAAGCTTCTCTGATTTGATGATGGTTGGAGTACTCATCGAGAGCCTGCTCAAAAGTGGAAAGATCCGGTACTCTTCGAACATCCCATATACTGAAAGTGAATCTATTGGCAGCTCCCAAGGGGAAGGGGAATATGACATCAGTGCATTCATGGAAAATATTGAATATTCTAGACCAACATCTTCTCAGAGATCATCCGTTCCTAGGTCTGGTTACTTTTACGGACAACAAGCGATGCTCAGAGCACCATATCAGAAACCCTGGACTCCTCATTGTCCAAATCTGCAAGTTCATGGTCGAAGACCTCATAATCAACTTCAGAGCCAGCCTAGGCCTCGCAACAATCTGGAAAGAAGGAATGCTCCTCTTCATCCAGTCCCCATGGTATACAGTGAACTCTTGCCACATCTAATTCAGAGCTCATTGGTGGTTCCTAAGCCTCTAAAGCCGTTGCTAGAGCCGTACCCTCCAGAGTACAATCCTCATGAGCAGTGCGGGTATCATGGTAGATCAATGGGGCATTCAACTGAAGATTGCAAAGCTTTTCAAGCAAAAGTACAACAGTTGATCGACAAGGGGTACATATCCATTCCAGAAGGAAGCTTGGTTGTGCATGTCAACCTCTCGCCTGATTGAGTTCAAGGATTTCGAAGGAGCATCTCCTGATTTCAGTGGTCCATACAAGAAGATGTCATCAGAGCTGGTGATCATTGTATCCTTTTTGTCATTTGCATGTGGTTGTGAGGTTTTTATGCCCTCTCTCTTCTTCTCTTCCTCTCTTGAAGAGCAACTCACCTTCTTTAGAGAAGTAAGTTATCTTCTAACTTCTTTTTCTCCTTTACTTCTTCTTTTTTCTTCTCTTTCCTTCTTCTTCATTAGGATAGAATTCAAACTTCACTAACCTTAGGACCACCTTTGTATGATAACTTTAGGATTAGTCTTCCCCACTAGATTTTACCTTTGAGATCCTTTTGGTGCTCTCTCTTCTCATCTTCAAACATAATCTCAAGTCACTTTAATAAATGACGAGTCTTCTCATGTGACACGAGACTTTGCTATGAGATGCTTGCACGCGCTCCATTTTGGGGCGAGGTGTAGGATATCCCTCGTGGTGGATAGGTCTTAGCATGAGATTACTTCACAAAGAAAAGCTAAAAAAATACTTTTTAACCAAAAACAACAAAAAAACACTTAATAAATATCGGTAGGTCAGTGTGTCTGAGTCTTCACTTGTGGGACTAGATTTGGGGATTTCCTCCATAGCTAGGTGTGCCTCTTGCGCATTCCATTTCGAGATGATGTAAGAAGTACACATCCCAGTGAGTAAGACTTAGGTACACTTACCTACGCAAACTTTAAAGCAGAAAACTCATAAAAAGCACTGGACAAACAATAAGCGTCTTTCCTTCGGGAATTATCTTCTCACCTCATTCACTCTTTACGTACGAACTTGTCACTACTTGTCACTTTGCAAGACGGTACCGCACTCGTCGTTCGAGCCTGCAACACCTGAGCATTCACATAGGCAGTTTAAGCCTTAAGAAACAAGCAATCTTTTCCACCCCTAGTTAGGGGAACTACGGCGACTCTGATTCTCATGTCCATTGAGGTATGTAGGCAGCAGGGTAGGGCCCGTTCAAGCACACTCTTTTATTTTCCCTACATTTTCCCCCTTTATTTTCTTTTCTTATCCAGTTCAGTTCTCTTTTACAACAACTTTCATTTCTTCACCCTTTGAAATAGTGTCTTTGCAAGCGTGGATCCTGTCGGGTACGGCGGACGATCTGGGGTGCTAATACCTTCCCAGGTCGTAACCGACTCCTGAACCCAATTTCTTTGGTTCGCAGGACCTTTGTCCTTCCTTTTCTTTTCTTCTGGTTTGTGCAGCATTACCATTCCCGTTCCCTAGGGATAAAAATGCCTGGTTGGCGACTCTACCTCTTTCCGCGCCACTTTCACGTTTCTACCAGGATGGAAATCCAGGGAGCGAAAGCTGGCGACTCTACTGGGGACCGAACCCAGAATCTCTGGTTCCCTTGAGAGTCTCTCCTAGTGCTTGCGTGTTTCTGTTTCGTTGGGTGTTGTTTATTTATTGTTGCTTATGTATTTTGCTGTTATTTTATTTACAGTTTATTTACAGCTTTATTTACAGTTTTCAGTATTTATTTTCATGCATCATATTTATTACTGGACTGTCTGGACTGGATTTCTTCTGTTTGGTGGGACTCGAGTGATATTGTTACTGAGAGATAAGCCAAATACCTGGCTTGAGTGCACCCTAGGATTAGCATGGACACGTTGTACTTGCATGTGACATGATGAGTGCCGATGTGCTTCACACCCAGACTGCGACCGTCTTGGAAATATCTTGTGTGGGGATTTCCTCCACTTCGAGATAGGACCTTGATAGTTATGTTCATCTAGGGACGGATCATTGAGAACCTTTGTGGAAACAACCCTCTCCAGTGGTGACAGTGGCAGACCACATTCTATGGCAAACCCATTCGCACCCGAGGTTCCCTGGGGACTTGCATAGGATGGCCTGGTTCTCTTATAGGAACTCAGTCAAAACATTTGGTCGTATGCCAATAGTATTGTATCCTACAGGCTGAATGTACTATTGTTTCTCGATTTCAGCGCTCGAAGCTGGGGACTTATAAGGGATGCTTGTTTTCCCGGACTCACGCTAAGGCCTCCCTGAGTAGTACATAATGCCAAACCGATTCCCTGATTTTGTCATGAGCCATTTCTTAGAAATGGTGAACGTATTATTGCTATTCGACTTTGAGATTCTGTGATGTTTGACCCGAAGCACACCCGTGAAATTGGGAGGGGTTTACAGGTTTGCAGGAACCCTTGATCTCATCATACCTTCGTTACTAGTGCAGTCTTATGTTCTGATACGATTACTTTGATCCCGGAGTTCTTGAGTTTATCTGGTTGTTGATTGGGTTTATCTGAGATTATCTGAGTGCTTATGGGTTATTATTCAGAGGATTCGGGTTTCTGATCACTTGGCTCTGACATCCAATATCCAGACAGTTCCAGACTGATCATATGTCATTGCATTTGCATTACATCATTCCATCATTAATCATGTTTTCTTTTCATTCACAGGTTCATATCATTGTTCCCGGTTCCGGTATACCGTTCAGAGATGTAAGATTCTCGCAAGCAGAACATTAATTTCAAGTTTTTTGACACTAAGGTTGGCCTGTTAAAGAAGATGGTGAATTTGATCACGCCCAATCATGTGGAGAGGTTCAGGAAGGCTTATGGGAGTATTATGGATGTGGTGGTAGAATTAGATCCCTCCGAAAGAAGTGCCATTCATACTCTACTTCAGTAATATGATCCTCAGCTTTGATGTTTCACGTTTCCCAATTTTCAGTTAGGTCCTTTGCTGGAGGAGTATTCTTTGATCTTGGGAGTTCCTATTCGAGACCAGATTTTATTCAATGCTGAGATGGTTAGACCTGCACCGGAAGCGATTGCCAAGGCTCTTTATTTGAGCCCTTCTGTTGTGGATTCTCTGACAATTACTAAAGGAGGTATGTCTGGTTTCTCTTTGGAGGCTTTAGTGAAGAAGGCTGAAGAGCTTGCTGTTAAAGCAGAGTGGGATTTTGTGTGTGCCATTCCGGCTCTCTCTATTTATGGCATCATTTTGTTTGCATACATGGAGAAATTCATAGACATGAATGCCATCCATCTATTCTTGCTAAAGAATCATGTTCCTACACTATTGGGAGATCTGTATTACTCAGTGCACTATAAGACAGAAAAGAAATGGGGAGGTTTAGTTCGATGTTGCGCTCATTTGCTCCACATGTGTTTCATGAGGCACTTGCCTAGTACCGGTGTGTTTAGTGATCATACTTTGGTGTGGGCTCAGAAGCTGGAGAAGTTGTTTGCTAAAGATGTTAGATGGATTACTCAAAGGCTTCAGGGTACGCGTTTCATCACCAGTTGTGGGAGTTACCTCAATGTACCTCTATTGGGAGTGACTGGGGGAATCAATTATAATCTAGTATTATTGAGGAGACAGTTGGGGTATGCTTTGAGAGAGGTCCCAGAAGAGTTGAAATTAGCCCCTACATTCTATTTCCCGATGAAGGACAATATGCCTTTGGTGAGAAAAACTATTGGGGCTTGGAGGTGTATCAAAGAAGAAGGAGTGGCTAGCTATGGAAAGTGTAACAATCAAACTTTTCCGGAGTATGAAGCCTGGTTGAAGAATAGAGCTAGGACGGTATTGCTGCCATTTTCCCCTCCAGTTCCTCCGGTGAATGAGCCTAATACCACTGTTCCCTTAGAAGAACACAAGAAGTTGGAAGCCCAGCTGCAAGAGATGAATAGCCGGTATCATCAGATGGCTCACTCCAAGACATCTTTAGAAGAGAAGTTGCGGAAGATGCAGGTAGTTCAGGAGGCTAAGGAAAAAGAATTTGCGGAAAGGGAAGCATACTTTCAAAGGAGAGGTCTAATGGGTGTTAAGAGAGAGGAAGAATTCAGAAATACCTGGAAGACCCTTAGAGAAGCCAAATAATCTCTTGCTTGGTCGCAAGATCAGAAGAAATACAAAGAAAAGGAAGAGTTTTATGAATCACAGTTAGCTACCAAGAAGGAAGAGTGGGAACAAGCCCACAAGATCCAGAGAGAGAAGACTCAACAATTGGTGAAGAGTCAGCAAGCCTTAGAAGAAGCACTTAAGGAGATTGAAGATCTCAAATTGATGGCTGGAATCAAGAAGGCTAGGTCTGAGCTGGGACTTAGTGAGAAGGGATCGTAGTCTTCAGGTAGCAGCCTTGCTTTCTAGTTTGTTTTCTCAGTATTCGGATTACCTACGGACATGTTGTAGGAATCTTGGTTGTATGTTTTTTTTTCTTTTGGAAGACTTGTACCCTGTGGGGAATTCTGTTGTTCTTGCCTTGTGGGTTGATTTATGTTATGCGATGTTTATCTAGTTCTCTATTTCCTGTACATGCTGGCATTTGGGCCGTTACGGTTATTTGAATCTGATTTCTGTGTGAAGGTCTTCTGAAAGTCAGGGGGTCAAAAGCCATATGGATTTCTTTGCTAAATACCGGAATCGGGGCATGAATGACCTTGAGATTGAAAGCATAAACAATTGCATTGCATACATATCACCACTCTGTTTGTTTTGCAGGTGTAACCACAGGTTCCTAATGTCTTTGCTGTTTCAGGCACTATAGCCCCAAGAAGGTTCAGAGATAGCCAACTGTACACATATACCCTACAAAAGTGAATAGAGAGAGAGAAACGGAGCAGATGCAAGCGGATCTGGCTGATTTAAGGACAAGAATGGACAACTTCATGACCCTCATGGCTGGGATGGGTCAAACTCAAGAGCGCTTCTGCGAGATGATAGAGGACAAGCAGGCCAGGAACAATGGGACAACATATGGAGGTAATCGCAATGGGGCTGGCGCCCTTCATGTTGAAATCCATGTGGTGCAACCAGGGGTCACTATTGTCAATTATGGATTGAATAACATGCAAATGGATGGACAGGATGAACAGTTCACTTTGCTGGATGAGGCAGAATGCCAAGGGGTTGACATAAATAGAAGATTTGAAGAAATGGCTGAGCATATTCGTGCCATTCAATCTCAGGGTTCTCTAGGGTTTGACATCACTGACTTGGGCTTAGTGCCAGGGGTGATAATTCCCTACAAGTTCAAAGTACCTACTTTTGATAAGTACAATAGAACAACTTGCCCGAAAACGTATCTTCAGCTTTTGTGGGAAGGATTGCTGCACATACAGATGATGAGAAGCTGTGGATGTATTACTTCCAGGATAGTCTTGTAGGAGCTTCCTTAGAGTGGTACATGAAGCTGAGCAGGATCAATATTCGAAGCTGGAAGGACTTAGCCGAGGCGTTTGTAAAGCAGTATCAGTACAATTTGGATATGGCTCAAAATCGTACCTAGTTGCAGACAATGTCTCAGAGCGCTAAAGAAGGGTTCAAAGAATAAGCCCAGAGGTGGCGCCAGCTTGCTGCTTGAGTGCAACCTCCCTTGTTAGAGAATGAAATGGCAGACATGTTTATGGGACACTACATGGGGTGTTTATTGAGAGACTGGCGTCTTGTTCAGAGACGAAGTTCAATGACATCGTGATAGCCGGAGAGAGGGTTGAAACTCTTCTGAAAATGGGGAAGATCCAAGACGGTGGTGCAGGTAGCTCAAGCGGTGTGAGAAAAGCTTTCAGTGGACCTCCAAGAAGAAGGGAGGGAGAAACTAATGTTGTGTACGGTCGAGGTCGGGGCCGCGGATACAGAGGATCTTACGAGCAGGTGGCAGCTGTCACCATTCCATCAAGTCCTGTGCAACAAACCCAACAACAGCAGCCGCAGCGCAATAACTATCAGCAAAGACCCTATCAACACTACTATAGAGACTGTTATACTTGAATTTGGTTCAGTTGAGGACATTAGAACCACCTCCACCTGGAGAGCTTCTAGTGGGGTATGATGCTAATGCAAGATGCGCATTTCATTCAAGAGCTCCCAGACACTCAACAGAGAAGTGCAAGGCATTACAACATAAGGTCCAAGACTTGATTGACTCGAAAGCAATTAACTTTGCACCGCCTCCAAATGTTACATCAAACCCCATTCTAAATCATGGAGGGGCCAGGATAAATGTTGTTGATGGTGGTGAGAGGTTAAACTTTATTTTGAATGTGAATGAAGTGAAGACTTTGTTACTAGTCGTGAAAGACAGATTGCTGAAAGGGCAGGTATTCCCAGGGTGTGATTATGACTGCGAGGGTTGCATGAATTCAGTTAATGGTTGTGAGGATTTAAAAGCTAGGTTGCAGTGTTTGATTAACGAGGGGTCCCTATAGTTCGACAGGGTTGACAATAGAAGTAATTGTGTGTCTACCATAACAATTTATTTTGATCCTACTGAAGTTCCTTCCTGAAGAGAGACTGTGACTATCTATGTTCCAAAAGTGAGTCCCGTTACCATTACTGTCCCGGGACCAGTCCCCTATGCTGATGACAAGGCCATCCCTTGGCACTATGGCTCAGACGTGTACGTAGAAGGGCAGAAGGTGGAGAGTAAAACAGTGTCAATTGACCCGACTGTTGTGAATGTCGGAGGAGTTGGTGGATTTAAAAGGAGTGGGCGTCTCTTTGCTCCTCAAACTCTTAGAGGTGATCCTGAAGCTAAAGCTGCTACAATGGCCAAGGGTAAACAGATAGCGACTGAAGAAGTTATAGCTCCTGCTGCTAGTCAAGGCACTTTTGAAAAAGAAGTTGAAGAGTTCATGAGAATAATTACGAAAAGTGACTATAAGATGGTTGAACAGCTGAATCAGACCCCGTCCAAGATATCCATTTTTCGCTGCTGATTTGTTCTCAAGCTCACCGGGAGGCTTTGCTAAACATTTTACAAATGGCGTATGTACCACAGGAGATAACTGTTAACCAGTTGGAGGTCGTGGTAGCCAGTGTGAACGCCATCCATGGGTTGGGATTCACAGATAGAGACCTCACTTCTGAGGGACGCAATCACAACAAAGCCCTACACATCACCATGGAGTGTAAGGGTGATGTTCTATCACGTGTCTTGGTAGATACAGGCTCTTCTCTCAACGTGCTTCCTAAGAAGGCCTTAATGAAGTTGAATATTAATGGCATTGTTGTGCGACCCAATGATTTGATTGTGAAAGCATTTGATGGGTCACAAAGATCTGTGTTTGGGGAGGTGGAGCTACCGGTAAAGATTGGGTCTCAGGTATTCAAGAGTACATTCTATGTTATGGATATTCAACCCGCTTATAGCTGTCTGCTAGGGCGTCCTTGGATTCATGCTGCTGGCGCAGTAACATCCACGTTGCATCAGAAGTTGAAGTATGTGGGGGACGACCAAGTTGTTACTATATGTGGTGAAGATGATATTTTCGTAAGCCATCTGTCAACCTTCAAGTACGTGGAAATGGACGGGGAGATCCATGAAACACTTTGCCAGGCTTTTGAGACGGACAATGCTAGTACTTTGTCTCCGGCTGCTGCAGTTCAAAGCCACGAGAAGGAAGGGACTCCTATCTATTCCTACAAGCAAGCTAAGGAAGTAGTCCAATCTGGAAATGCCCAGGGCTGGTGCAAGCTGCTAGAAGTGGAAAGGAAAGATGACAAGTTTGGTCTTGGATATCAACCTGGTGGGTCTAGCTGGTCTCAGGGCAGTAAGTCCATAACATTCACTAGTGTTGGAATGCTCGACTACAACAAAGTTTGTGCTATAGAGGAAGATGGGGATAGTTAATGCGACTTGGATAATTGGATTCGCCCATGCGTACCTCGGGAGGAGCTCCGGAACTGGTCTGCGGAAGATTTTGTTCAAGTTACTTGGCAGTCAAAGTAATTTTCTTTTTTCCATTTTATCACACTGCATGTCAAATCCTGCACTCTACCCAAGGTGCATGGATCCATTATGTAGGGCCACCATGATTTTAATGCATTTACTTTTTCCATGAAATAAAGGATATTTTTCAAGCAAATTGTGTTCTCTTTCTTTCGTTTTAAAATTTTTCACAAAAAAAAAAAGAAAACAACAAATAAAATGGCAATGTTTTTCTTTTTCCAGCGTTTTGTGTGTTTGCGTCTCCTTTGAAAAAAAAAACAGATTCTGAAATAAGCACATCATTTGTGCAGTGTTGATCATTCAGATTCTTGTGATAACGTTCCATCTATGACCATGCATGACTTCGACAATCCTATCTACCAAGCTGATGAATGGGTTGAGGAAGATTTTGAACTCCCGGAAGAATTGGTTAGGTTGTTGAAACAGGAGGAAAGGGTAATTCAGCCTCATCAAGAAGAAGTAGAGATAGTCAAAATCGGGTGTGAGGATGTAAATAAAGAGATAAAGATTGGGGCTAGTCTGCAGGCCGAGGTAAATAAGGAATTGATTGGTATGATACGTGAATATGTGGATATCTTCTCCTAGTTGTATCAAGATATGCCAGGACTAGATACTGACATTGTTGTACACAAGCTGCCACTAAGAGAAAATTGTCCTCCGGTGAAACAAAAGTTGAGAAGAACTCGCCCTGACATGGCGATGAAGTTCAAGGAGGAAGTTCAAAATCTGTGGGATGTCGGGTTCCTTGCTGTAACTAGTTACCCACCTTGGGTAGCTAACATTACGCCTATACCAAAGAAAGACGACAAGGTTCGGATGTGCGTTCATTATCAGGATCTAAACAGAGCAAGTCCAAAGGATGACTTTCCATTACCTCACATTGATGTGCTGGTAGATAACACCGCTCAGTTCTCGGTATTTTCTTTCATGGATGGCTTCTCCGGGTACAATCAGATCAATATGGCGCCGAAAGACATGGAGAAAACGATGTTCATTACCCCATGGGGTACATTCTGTTATAAAGTTATGCCCTTTGGGTTGAAGAATGTCGGGGAAACGTATCAACGGGCTATGGTAACTTTGTTCCACGATATGATACACAAAGAAATTGAATGCTATGTGGACGATATGATTGCCAAGTCTCGGGATGAAGAAGAACATTTGCTCAATCTCAAAAAGCTGTTTTACAGGTTGATAAAGTACAGATTGAGGTTGAATCCAAACAAATGCACATCCGGAGTGCGGTCCGGTAAATTGCTGGGTTTCATTGTTAGCCAAAGGGGGATCAAGGTAGATCCTGCAAAAGTAAAAGCAATACAAGATATGCCTGCACCGAAAACAGAAAAAGAAGTGCATGGGTTTTTAGGGAGATTGAATTACATTTCACGGTTTATATCTCATCTAACTGCCACGTGCGAGCCGATCTTTAAATTGTTAAGAAAAGAGCAAACGGTCAGGTGGAATGAGGATTGTCCAAGAGACTTTGAAAAGATAAAAGAATATCATGTACTTGACTGTGTTAGAAGGGTCGATTGGGTGTGTGCTAGGCCAACATGACGAGTCTGGTCGAAAAGAGCATGCTATTTACTACCTTAGCAAAAAGTTTACCGACTGTGAATCCCGTTATTCATTGCTCGAGAAAACTTTCTACGCTTTGGCATGGGCCGCTCGTCGACTGAGACAATACATGTTGACCCAAACCACACTGCTAATCTCAAAAATGGACCCTGTCAAGTATATTTTCGAGAAACCAGCATTAACCGGAAGAGTTGCAAGGTGGCAAATGATATTAACACAGTATGACATACAATATACTTCCCAGAAAGCCATCAAAGGAAGTGTTTTATCATATTATCTTGCATAACAACCGCTTGAAGACGACTATCAGCCAATGAAATTTGATTTCCCGGATGAAGACATCATGTACCTCAAAGCAAGAGATTACGAGGAACCACTTCCGGAGGAGGGGCCTGACCTTGAATCCAAATGGAAGTTGATGTTTGAAGGGGCAGTCAATATCAATGGAGGCGGAGTTGGTGTTATTTTTATCACTCCTGAAGGTGGTCACTTTCCCTTCGCGGCCAGAATTACTTTTGGTTGCACCAACAATGAAGCGGAATACGAGGCATGCATAATGGGAATAGAGGAGGCTATTAATCTTCAGATTAAGACCCTCAATATATTCGGAGATTCAACCCTCGTTATCAACCAGATTATCGGCAAGTGGTATACACATCAAGGACACTTAGTTCCTTATAGGGATTATGCCAGAAAACTGTTGACGTTCTTCACAATGGTTAAGCTTCAATATATAGCACGAGATGAGAATCAATTTGCCGATGCATTGGCTACTCTTTCTTCGTCCATCAAAGTCTTGTGTTGGAATTATGTGCCCAAAATTGATATTTCCAGGCTTGGCGCACCAGCTTATGCTTTCTCTGTAGATGCAGTGTCTGATGAGAAACCTTGGTACTTTGATATCAAGCTCTTCCTGGAAAAACAAGAATACCCAGCTGGGGCATCATCTAACGACAAGAAGACCTTGAGACGACTTGCAGCTAGTTTCTTCATGAATACAGATGAAGTTATGTATAAAAGGAACTTCGACATGGTCTTGCTCAGATGCGTGGATAGACACGAAGCATGTCTGTTAATGCAGGAAGTCCATGAGGGATCTTTTGGTACTCATGCAGGAGGGCATGATATGGCTAAGAAGTTGTTAAGGTCAGGGTACTATTGGCTAACAATGGATGCAGAATTTTTCTCGTACGCCCGTAAGTGCCACAAGTGCCAGATATATGCAGACAAGGTGCATATTCCTCCTAGCCCGCTCAACGTCATGTCATCTCCTTGGCCCTTTTCTATGTGGGGCATTGACATGATCAGGAAGATAGAGCCTACTTCTTCAAATGGTCATCGTTTCATTTTGGTGGCGATTGATTACTTCACCAAATGGGTTGAAGCAGCATCTTATGCCAATGTCACTTGCCAGGTGATAGCCAGGTTTCTGAAAAGAGACATAATTTGCAGATACGGAGTGCCCGAGCGAATCATTACTAATAATGGTTCCAACTTAAACAACAAGATGATGGCAGAGCTATGTCAGGATTTCAAGATTCAGCATCACAATTCTTCTCCTTACCGGCCAAAGATGAATGGCGCGGTAGAGACAACTAACAAGAATATTATGAAGATTGTGCAGAAGATGGTTGTCACTTACAAAGATTGGCATGAGATGTTACCATTTGCACTTCATGGGTACCGAACATCAGCCAGGACGTCAACCGGGGCAACTCAATTCTCCCTGGTATATGATCGGAAAATAGCAAGTGTACTATTTTTACCGATGTAGTAATAGAAAGGATTATCTCCAAATATCGATCTCAAGGACTGCGTATTAAAATAAGTTCTTAGTGATTAATTTCAATTGGACAAAATTCATGGTTTAAAGGTTTGAGATTAAATTATATAAACTGAAGAGAATAAATCGTATATTTAAAACAAATAATTTCACTAATATGAAAGTAATGCCAGGTACAGTGTATGATTCGCAATGCAATGACTCAAATGTTCCTTAATTTTGGAGATATGCTTTAGAACGTGTCTTTCCTAAGTTTATAATGTTTTTCCAAAATTCCTTTAAAGAAAAACCTTTGGTATTCTTCATTGACCGTGATTCCTCAATGGTCAAAGAAGAACATCAAGCAATAATTCTGACATAAAAAGGTTCTCATAAAAATATCCCAATTCCTCAGTAATATTTTTCACGATAAAATTACGCAACAAGGTTAGGATGGTTGGTCAGACCAAATCCTAACCACGATCAATTATCTCCTTTTCCAATAACGATGAAGCATTAAGGACGTTGCAATAAAATAAAGAAACGAAACTAAAAACATAATCCCAAATTGAAGAATTTAAAAAGTCATTACAAAAAGCAAATCAGGGACACCCCCCTGGCATTGGGGGGTTTAGCCACTCATGTTCAAACTGGAAATAAAAACAGAGCAAGAAAATTGAGACATTACAATTAACGTCGGATTCGTTGGATCGTCAATCGCTTCCGCTTTTGATCAATCCTTCTTCTCCCGTATTCGTTCTATCTCAAAATCCCCAAATCAAAAGTCGTCTTCCAACAGTGATAATGGTCAAATATAAATCAGTCTTCAAAAGCACCGCGAAATGTCCGGAATACCCTTGAAGCAGCAAAACATAAGATTTCCCTCTGGTCTTCACAACACGGGCCGTGTTGTGCAACACGGGCACCCGTGTTGTGCCTCTGGATCACCACAAAACAACTTTTCCACCAGCTGCCATGACACGGGCCGTGTTGTACAACACGGGCACCCGTGTCACAACCCTGACTTCTTCTTTTCTGAGCAAAATCTTAGTCTCTTCTGGTATTCACAACACGGGTCGTGTTGTACAACACTAGCACCCGTGTTGTGTCTCTGAACTCCCATTTTCTGTCGTTTTTTAAATGCTTGAATCATCTTTCGGACGCCTCGAACAACCGATTACATATTTACCTGAAACACCACAAAGAAAACAACCACATAACCCATTTCACTGATAAAAACAAAGTAAAACGATAAACACTAACTTGCACTCAATAATGAGAAAACTAAGACAAAACATGAACGAGATACTACAAACAAATCAAATTAGACTCAAAAGACACTGAAAACCGGCTTGAATATTACCACTAAATATCACTGATCAAACTCCCCCAAACTTGAATTCTTGCTTGCCCTCAAGCAACAATCCTGTATTTACACCTTAAAAACTAGCAATATGAATTATGATACTCATACGTGGATCCTTCATTCCAATTCACCCAATGAGTTCTTTTTTGTACTTTTCTCTCAGTATAGATATCACACAAACACTACACCGTGGAAAACCACGGATCCGAATCTCCCTTTTCGGTAACCTCTCCGACTATGCTTCGTGCTTAGGTCTTATTTTTTTCCGATTTTCAACCCTTTTCATTCAGACAATCACTTTTAAGGCTTTTAATGATTTTCACTATGTGTACAAGATTGATCCCTCATTTTATCGTTGGCACCGATTTTTGTCCCTTCGGGAAACATTTATGTTCAACCGCCATTAGGTTGAATAACCTTGTGAGGGTTACCCAACTTAGAAGGATCGATCGTTCTAATGTTTTTATTCATTTTTTTTTCGGTGCCTTCAAGCCTTTTTTCTTTTGGATCAACTTTGTACACACAATTATTATAGATAAATCCAGATATATCAATAGAAACTACTTCGGGTTTACTTCTCAAATCAAAGTACCATGGCACGAATCTACATGTCGAACTCGTTCCTAATTCCGAAGACTCAGTGTGTTCATGTAGTACCTATACATCAAAATTTTCCATATTTTCTCATCGGGTTTCTTTTTCACTCGCATCCTATATACTTTCTCATAATTCACTTGTAACACACAACAGGTTAACTCAGGGGTGTTTTTTCAGATAACACATAGCTATAATCTTCAAGCCGACACTACGATACTATTAAAAATAAACAAAGATTAACATAAAACAAACGAAAACATAAAAACTAAACCCCCCCACACTTGAACTCAACAGTGTCCTCACTGTTGAAGAACCAATGTCGGAGGGGACTCACAACTATCACTCCGCGGGAGGAAATCCATGAAGCTTCATCTGCTGCATCCATGCATGCAGCTCATCGATTAAGTCCCCTTGCCGGGTCTGCTCTCTGATCATTTTGTCCCACTGGTCCTTGGACACATTCCACTGACCGGTTGCTTGGTTAGATGAACCACCAGCAGTTTGCACCGGGACCTCTTCAGCTTGGTTCCCTTCATCCTCCTCATCTGAAAAATACTCATCAAACTGATCGGAACCACCCTGCATAGGGTCCTCATACAGCCAGTTAGCTCTATTATCTATAGTAATCATATTAGGCGCAGGCAACGAAATCAAATGCTTATTACGAGACATCACAGCATAATAATTATGAGCGGTTTTAATCATACCTTGGTTGATCAATGTTTCAAGATCAATTTTGTTCTTACCTGCCACTGCGGGCACTTCAAGCAACCTCTCATTATACCCAAGATGCTGAGCAATCTGTGTAATCATCCCTCCAACAGAAATCGCACCCGAGGCAGCATTGGCTACCCGCTTCAGGTGGTCTGCTGCGAAGGCCGCCACATTAATCAGCTCATTGTTTGCCATTTCATACAGGAAGTATAACTCTCGCAGAGTTGCGACTCCTGTGCTATCGCCTCGGCAGAAAAGGGTATAAGCTAACCCTTTTTGAATGTACCGGAAGGACGGGTTATGGATGCATGAGGCTTTTGCAGCCGACGCGGCATACTCGGTATTGCCGGTGATATCCTTCCAGAATGATCCTGCCTCGAATGTACTCGGCGGTGCACCAGGCCCATAAACTGGGAGATCTAAAATCTTCCCCAGATCAGCCACCGACATCACATGATCATTGTCAAATAGGCGGAACTTCAAAGTACCGAAGTACTCAGTGTCAGATCCGGTCCAGGTATGCTTGAGTTGAAACTGTAAAGAACTCAAAAATTCCAAGGTTATGCGCTCAAAAGTTGGCGCTTCATATTGCATAAAATTTAACATACCGATACTGTGAAACATTCTATGAACTTCAAATTTGAGCCCTAGATTTTCAAGAGTTTCATTGCACATGTACCGGGCCGGTATCAACTTACGCCTTACCAACTTTGCATACTTGGCTTGATGCTCCGGGTCCTCAAACAAAATGCCATGAGCATTCGGCATCCGGTGTGCTCTCTTACGAGGACGAGAAGATTCAGCAACATTCTTACCAGTATCCCTTCGAGGAGGCATTGTTCTAACCTGCACAAATGAAGCACACGAAAAAAATTGAAAGATTAGAGAAATCGGTCACCGTAGAAGTGACAAGAGAGTGATGGGGAACAATTCTTGTGAACGGGGTAGTAGGTTTCGGTGAGTGGGTGCTTGAGAAAATGGAGGTTTTGTGAAGTATAAAAAAATAGTGTTAGGGTTTTTGAGAGAGAAATGAGGTTGGAGAAGATGAAGGAAAAATGATAATTGCTAGGTTAATGAGCACTTAATTAGAAATTATGAAAATAAACACGTGGGGCCCACAGAATAAAGTTGGGAAACTCCAAAAAATTTTGAATTTTTAGATTCCCGCATGCGCAACACGGGCCGTGTTGCACAACACGGGCACCCGTGTTGCACCCCTGGATGTTCCAATTAATCAACTTCAAAGTTACTCTCCTACAGCACTTGCAACACGGGCCGTGTTGCACAACACGGGCGGCCGTGTTGCATCCCTGGTTTCCTTCTTAAACTGCCTTGAAACAAACAAACCTCCAGACATTGCAACACGGGTCATGTTGCACAACACGGGCACCCGTGTTGCATCCCTGGATTCCCTCAAATCTTCACAAAAATCACATCTTTTTGCACCATGCAACACGGGCCGTGTTGCTCAACACGGGCACCCGTGTTGCACCCCTGATTTTCAGTTTTTCTTGCTTTTCTGATCTTCCTATCCTGACTTCAAACCTCATTCATTCCTTATTATAATCAGTGATAAACAAAACCTACAAAACAGAAACAAACAAAAGTAAGAATGAAAAACTCGTGGGGTGCCTCCCACGTAGCGCTGCATTTAATGTCGCATGGCTCGACGGTCCTTCGTACTACTGAGTAAGACGAGTGACATGCACATCACCAGTGGTCTGGCCTTTGAAATAATGCTTTAATCTCTACCCGTTCACTTTGAAAATATCTTCGTTGGTCTGATTTTTAATCTCAACAGCTCCGTGAGGAAATACCTTGTGAACAACAAAAGGTCCCGACCATTTAGACCTTAATTTGCCTGGGAATAGCTTCAGCCTTGAATTGTACAGAAGGACCATTTGTCCTTCCCAAAACTCTTTTCTTTGAATCCTTTTATCATGCCATTTTTTCGTTTGCTCTTTGTAAACCTTGGCATTCTCATACGCCCGATTCCTGAATTCTTCTAACTCATGAAGTTGAAGAATCCTCGAACTTCCAGCTTTTGACAAATCCATATTAAGATACTTAGATGCCCAAAAAGCTTTATGTTCAAGTTCCAAAGGTAAGTGACATGCCTTTCCGTAAACCAGTTGATATGGTGACATACTGATAGGCGTTTTGAAAGCCGTTCGGTACGCCCATAAAGCGTCATCCAACTTAATAGACCAATCCTTCCTGGATGAATTCACTGTCTTTTCCAAGATTTGTTTCAGTTGTCTATTGGACACCTCAACTTGGCCGCTCATTTGGGGGTGGTATGGAGTAGCTATTCGGTGTTTAACATTGTACTTTTGCAGCAGCTTCTCCATAAGGTGATTCAAGAAATGTGTCACTTCGTCTCTTATTAATGCTCTCGGGACACCGAACCTTGCGAAGGTGTTCTCTTTTAGGAATCTTACCACAACCTTAGCATCATTGGTGGGTAATGCGACAGCTTCCACCCATTTGGACACATAATCCACAGCCACCAAAATATAGTTTTTCCCGAACGACGGTGGAAACGGCCCCATGAAGTCTATCCCCCATACATCAAATAACTCAACCTCGAGCATAGAGTTTTGGGGCATCTGGTTTATTTTTGATATATTCCCAGTCCTCTGACATCTGTCACACTCTTTCACTACCTCTTGCGCATCCTTAAATAAAGATGGCCAGTAAAGTCCTGATTGTAGGACTTTAGCAGCTGTTCGATCACCACTGAAATGTCCACCATACTCGGAGTCGTGACATGCTTTCAGCACATCTTTTTGTTCCTCGTCAGGTACACATCTTCTCACAAGGCCATCCACCCCTCTTTTGTAGAGAAACGGATCGTCCCATAAATAAAACCTGCAGTCATGAACAAACTTTTTTTTCTTGTTAGAATCAAAATCGTCGGGTATAATACCGCCAACGAGGTAGTTTGCATAATCTGCAAACCAAGGCACCCCTATAACAGCTAGGATGTGTTCGTCAGAGAACTCATCCTTTATAGGGCGTTGCTCTTCCGTCTCCTCAATTAGTGGCATCCGAGAAAGATGATCTGCAACAGTGTTTTCACATCCTTTCTTGTCACGGATCTCCACATCAAATTCCTGGAGGAGTAAAATCCACCTCAACAACCTGGGCTTTGAATCCTGCTTAGTAAAAAGATATTTCAAAGCAGTATGGTCAGTATAAACAATCACTTTCGAACCCAACAGATATTGCCTGAATTTATCGAAGGCATACACAACCGCTAACAACTCCTTTTCGGTAGTTGCATAGTTTATCTGTGCAGGGTTCAAAACATGACTAGCATAATAAATCACATGAAGCAATTTTCCTCTCCGCTGTCCAAGAACAGCCCCCACCGTAATGTCACTAGCATCGCACATAATCTCAAAGGGTAGGGACCAATCAGGGGCGATAATAATAGGTGCAGACACTAATTCTTTTTTTAGTGTTTCAAAAGCGTCGCTGCATTCCTTATTGAAAACAAAAGCCTTATCTTTAACCAACAGAGTAGTTAAAGGTTTGGCTATCTTCGAGAAATCTCTTATGAACCTGCGGTAAAATCCCGTATGTCCCAAAAAGCTTCTTATGCCCTTTTCGTTGATTGGCGGAGGTAACTTAGAGATCACTTCCACTTTGGCTTGATCAACTTCGATCCCTTTTTGTGAGATCTTGGGACCAAGAACAATGCCTTCTCGCACCATGAAATGGCATTTTTCCCAGTTCAATATTAAGTTGCTTTCTTGACATCGCTGCAAAACAAGTGAAAGGTTAGATAGACAATGATCAAATGAAGATCCGAACACGGAAAAATCGTCCATGAACACCTCCATGTGTTTTTATAGCATATCCGCAAAAATGGATGTCATGCATCTTTGGAATGTAGAGGGGGCATTACATAGCCCAAATGGCATCCTTCTATAAGCAAAAATGCCATAGGGGCATGTAAACTCCGTTTTCTCTTGGTCTTCCGGTGCAACAGCAATTTGATTGTACCCGGAATATCCATCAAGAAAACAATAGTAATCATGTCCCGCTAGTCTTTCCAACATTTGGTCAATGAATGGCAACGGAAAATGGTCCTTTCTCGTAGCCAAATTCAATCTTCTATAATCAATGCACACTCTCCACCCAGTAACGGTTCTAGTAGGAATCAACTCATTTTTTTCATTTGTTATAACAGTTGTTCCCCCCTTTTTGGGCACCACATGCACCGGACTCACCCAAGCACTATCGGATATAGGATAAATTAATCCCGCATCCAATAGCTTAACAACTTCTTTTCGCACTACTTCCTTCATCACCGGATTCAATCTCCTTTGTGGTTGCACAACCGGTTTGTGATCTTCTTCCATAAGTATTTTATGCATACACACCGTGGGACTTATACCTTTAAGGTCTTCAATCTTCCACCCAATTGCTCCCTTGAATTTTTTAAGAACTTCAATTAACTTTCCTTCTTGCATGTCTTTCAAATTAGCGCTAATAATAGCAGGGCATTTTTCTTCCGTGTCAAGAAAGACATATTTGAGATTCTCGGGAAGTTGCTTCAATTCAGATATTTTCGGCTTGTCTTTTCCTTCATCAACCGTTATAGGCTGTCGCAACTCTTCCCACCGGTGCATTCTAACTCTTTTAAAGATAGGTTGAGTTTCAAGCATAGCTACCACTTCCATGTCATTATCTCCAACTTCCTTATCACCTTCAAAAATGGACATACTCAGCACCCTCTCTAAAGGTAATTTGGATACACTTTCTAAATGCTCACTAGCTTCCATTTGTTCTAACACTTGTATGTTACTACTAATGCCCACATCATCTTTATACTTTAAAGTGTTCCTAACATCAATTTTCAACTCTTCATCATACACCTTCAACGTTAGTGTTCCACCTTCCATGTCTATCATAACTCTCCCGGTTTCTAGGAAAGGTCTTCCCAAAATCAAGGGAATTTCTTCATCTTATGGCATTGCAAGGATCACAAAGTCAACCGGGAACACAAATTTGTCCACTCTAACCAAGACATCATGGACAACTCCATACGGTCGCTTCACAGAATGGTCCGCGAATTGGAGAGTCATCCTAGTGTCTTGAACAGCACCAATACCCAACTTTTTGTATATAGATAAAGGCATTAAACTGATGCTCGCTCCCAAGTCAATGAGAGCTCTCTTGAACGATCGGTCACCAATAGTGCAAGGAATGGTGACAGCTCCTCTATCTTTTTTCTTCACCGGAATCTTTAGTCCCTGCAAAATAGCACTACAAGTTTCGGTTAGAATAATAGGTTCAGCTCCCATAGTCCTCTTTTTAGCAATTATATCTTTCATGAACTTGGCATAAGTGGGCATTTGTTCAAGAGCTTCAAGTAATGGGATATTCAATTCCAGCTTTTTGAACAAGTCAAGAAATTTCTCAAAATTCTTCTCTTACTGCCCTTTCTTCTTGTTTCTTGTAGGATACGGAAGTTTGACCACCGGTTTTGGTTCAACCGCTTTTTCTTTGATGACCGGTGTTGGGGTAACTTCTTTTTCGTTGTCAACTTCTTCATTTTCTTTGATTTCAAGCTCAACCTCAATCAATTGACTTTCAACTTCAGAATTTTCTTGAACCTCTTCACTAACTTTACCTCTTCGCGTTGTGACTGCATTTACTTTGTGATTATCTCTAGGATTTGTTACAGTAGCACTAGGAAGAGTCCCAGGAGTTTGTGGAATGGCAAGGTGTTGAGCAATTTGGCTCATTTGCACCTCAAGATTCTTTATAGAGGCTCCAGTGTTCTTGAAATTACTTCTTGTTTCTTCTTGAAATTGACAATTGTGAGCTGCCATTTTTTCAATGGCAATCTCCCAATCAGCTTTTCTCGACACTGGAGGCTGATAAGGTTGTTGCTGGGGCTGATACTGTTGTTGGCCTTGAACCGGTTTTTGGATGTTCCCTTGATGATCTTTCCAAGAGAAATTTGGGTGATTTTTCCACCCCGGATTATATGTATTGGCATAAGGATTGTTCTGCCTCAACATATTAATCTGCTCAACCTGCTCTTGAGTTGCCAAACAGTGCATGGCAAAGTGAGGACCACAACATATCTCGCAGATCACCGCTTGAACGGGTTCAACCTGAGCAACTGTGTGAGTTCCCAGATTCATCTTTTTTAACCTTCTTTCAACTTCTGCGGCAATTTGATCTTCCATTTTTACAACCTGCTCTGTCAGCTTAAGATCGATCTTCCCGTCTGGTTTACTCACGGTGCGATCATATAACTCAAGGTGTTCATTGGAAGCAATAGCTTCTATGATTCTTTTAATACCTGTGGCTGTTGAAAAGTTTGTTGAGCCACCTGCAGCAGTATCAATAAGTTGCTTTGTCTTGAGTCGCAACCCATTCACAAAGTTTTGCATTTTCTCTGTTGCGTCCATGTTATGAGTAGGACACGAAGTCAAACACCTTTTGAATCTTTTATAAGCATCTCCATGTGATTCACCCTCTTTTTGTTTAAAATTGACTATATCATATCTTTTCCGGATGAACACTGAAGCAGGAAAGTATTCGTTTAGGAAAGCTGTTTCCATCTCTTGCCATGTTGTGATACTTGCTGCGGGAAGAGAATAGAACCACTCTTCAGCATCGTCAGTAAGTGTGAATGGAAACATCACCAGTCGTTTTGCCTCCTCTGAATGACCTTCGATCTTCAAAGAAGTGGTGGTAGTAAGAAATCTCTGTAGATGCTTATTTGCATCCTCATTAATTCTTCCGGAGAAAGGCTTGCTCTCTAACTGGCGGATAGTAGATGGATGCAACCGGAAGTGGGCTACATTCACCGGTTGATTAACAATCGTCATCCTATTAGGTTGAGCATTTGCCCCTCTGTAATCACCTAAGAGTCTCTCTGCAGCAGGTTGATTTCCTGCCATGTCGTTGAATTCAGGGTCAGTTTCTCTGTCTGAATCAGAGTCACTATGCTCCAAGTGATTGGAAATATAGTCCTCAGTTTCCTGATACGGGACACTTGAACCATTCTTATCCAGACTATCAATTCTTGCCTTGCGGCGTCTCTCGTGCAAAGCTCTTTCTGGTTCTGTGTCAAAAGAAAATGTAGCTGAGGCCTGACCTCGCATAAACAATTAGACACGAGTTAGAAACAAAATTTCAATAACACTAAAATGATATACAGAGAGAAAAGTAAAATTTTAGTCGCAGAGCAACAAAATTCCAATTGATATAACACAAACAACTTAATTCTTTGGCAGTCCCCGGCAACGGCGCCAAAAACTTGATCGGAAAATAGCAAGTGTACTATTTTTACCGATGTAGTAATAGAAGGGATTATCCCCAAATATCGATCTCAAGGACTGCGTATTAAAATAAGTTCTTAGTGATTAATTTCAATTGGACAAAATTCATGGTTTAAAGGTTTGAGATTAAATTATATAAACTTAAGAGAATAAATCGTATATTTAAAACAAATAATTTCACTAATATGAAAGTAATGCCAGGTACGGTGTATGATTCGCAATGCAATGACTCAAATGTTCCTTAATTTTGGAGATATGCTTTAGAACGTGTCTTTCCTAAGTTTATAATGTTTTTCCAAAATTCCTTTAAAGAAAAACCTTTGGTATTCTTCATTGACCGTGATTCCTCAATGGTCAAAGAAGAACATCAAGCAATAATTCTGACATAAAAAGGTTCTCATAAAAATATCCCAATTCCTCAGTAATATTTTTCACGATAAAATTACGCAACAAGGTTAGGATGGTTGGTCAGACCAAATCCTAACCACGATCAATTATCTCCTTTTCCAATAACGATAAAGCATTAAGGACGTTGCAATAAAATAAAGAAACGAAACTAAAAACATAATCCCAAATTGAAGAATTCAAAAAGTCATTACAAAAAGCAAATCAGGGACACCCCCCCTGGCATTGGGGGGTTTAGCCACTCATGTTCAAACTGGAAATAAAAACAGAGCAAGAAAATTGAGACATTACAATTAACGTCGGATTCGTTGGATCGTCAATCGCTTCCGCTTTTGATCAATCCTTCTTCTCCCGTATTCGTTCTATCTCAAAATCCCCAAATCAAAAGTCGTCTTCCAACAGTCATAATGGTCAAATATAAATCAGTCTTCAAAAGCACCGCGAAATGTCCGGAATACCCTTGAAGCAGCAAAACATAAGATTTCCCTCTGGTCTTCACAACACGGGCCGTGTTGTGCAACACGGGCACCCGTGTTGTGCCTCTGGATCACCACAAAACAACTTTTCCACCAGCTGCCATGACACGGGCCGTGTTGTACAACACGGGCACCCGTGTCACAACCCTGACTTCTTCTTTTCTGAGCAAAATCTTAGTCTCTTCTGGTATTCACAACACGGGCCGTGTTGTACAACACTGGCACCCGTGTTGTGTCTCTGAACTCCCATTTTCTGTCGTTTTTTAAATGCTTGGATCATCTTTCGGACGCCTCGAACAACCGATTACATATTTACCTGAAACACCACAAAGAAAACAACCACATAACCCATTCCACTGATAAAAACAAAGTAAAACGATAAACACTAACTTGCACGCAATAATGAGAAAACTAAGACAAAACATGAACGAGATACTACAAACAAATCAAATTAGACTCAAAAGACACTGAAAACCGGCTTGAATATTACCACTAAATATCACTGATCAGTATATAGCATGGAGGAAGTCTTGCCTGTTGAGGTAGAAATTCCTTCATTACGTGTGATGATGGACGTGAAGCTTGATGAGGCTGAATGGGTACGTGCTCAATATAATTAGTTGTGTCTAATTGAGGAAAACAGATTAGCGGCTATCTTTCATGGTCAGCTTTATCATAGGAGAATGAAGTGAGCATTCGACCAACGAGTACGTACTTGGGAGTACCAAGTAGGCGAGCTTGTACTCAAGAAGATCATTCCTCCAGGTTCAGATCACAGGGGAAAGTGGACCCCGAACTACGAAGGCCTATTCATATTAAAGAATGTTTTCTCAGGTGGGGCGCTGATGCTCACTACTACGGATGGAGAAGATTTCCAATCTCTTATTAATTCGGACGCAGTTAAAAAATACTTCGCATAAAAAGACCCGCTGGACACAAAAACAGAATTAAAGTCCAGGCAAGAAAAGGGCATCCCAGCGAGCTAAAAACATAATAAAAAGCTCGGGCAAAAGTTAGGGAAAATAAATGAAAAAATTGTACACCCGCTGAGTTGAAAAGCCACACCGGACAGCTCAGAAAAAAGGGGTATCCTGGTGGATTGAAAACCCGATAGGGCGATCCACGAAAAACAAGGGAATGAGCGAACAACTGCGATACAGGTAATCTGAACCAAATCATCGTTTCATATAGTCTGATAATATCAGAAGGATAGGAATCATTCCCCTCGTCTTCTTCCGAAAGCAAAGGCAAGAACAGAAAGTCTTGAAGATAGGTTAGTCATAGCAGGAAGGAAACTCATGGGAAGGCCGTTTATATTGCCATTAGGATAGTTTCTTTTCTCAATTTTATGGTAGCTACCTCTTTCCAGGTAATTTCTTCCTGATGTAAAACTTCTCCTATTCAGAGGCCATTCAATGAATGAATATTTAGCCAAAAGTTGTGTTGTGTTTCCTTTATTTTGTTTGCAAAAATGTCTTGAATTTTTGGCAAAAAGAACATGGCATTTGAGGCATGTTGATTTTTCTGAGAAAACTGACATTGCAGAGAAATAATTAAAATTGTCTTTGAGTGTTGGGTGACAATGGATGTGCAGATCATATCATGTAAATCCCCAGGGCACATGTGTGTATACTGTTATTGCAGGTTTTGCAGGGTGATGCGGCATCTCCCCAAGAAGATAGTGATCCCCAGCTGAGCCAGAGTAAATGGAATCACCAGCAGAATTTCAAACCTAATCAAAGAGGTGTCCTCCCCAAGCGGTGGTTGTTCTTCACTAGAAAGACTTGGTTATCCCCAATAGAGTTCAGATGGAACCCTCCCCAGCTGAGTCAGAGTAGGGTGGTATTCCCAACGGAATTTCAAATCCCGTTTAACAGTTCTCACCTCCGGGCGGAGTCTTTATCTCAGATTGAGCTATTCCCAAGCAAGTAGCTGAATGCCTAACCCCTTACAGGGTTGTAACAGTCATAACGCTTTCCCTAGCGAAGGTTATTTGACCAAGCGTTTTCCCCAGTCGGGTCGGAAGATTGTCTTTTCCTCACAGCATTCATGATCGGCACGCAACCATCATTGAAATATATCCCCAGTGAGTGACTTTGTATCTGGTTTCCCCACAGAGTCAGAATATTCAGAATTCCCTCCCTAGATAGGTTATGACCAAGCATCATCCCCAGCCGAGTCTGAGGACGGTCAATCCCCGCAGAGTTCATGATCGGGATTCACTCCCATCATTGAAGTTTCCCCCGGAGAAATTGCCAATTTTATTTTTGGCTGTTGGGATGATACAGACAGTATCCCTCTCCCTAGCAAGAGTTAAGCATTGTCAGAGCCTCTTGACCCGTTTCTCTCCTGCAGAGTTGGGATCCTTATCAGGCACCTGTCTGTTGCTCGTCTGTAACCCCATCACTCGTCTGTGTTCAGTAGATGTTTGATGTTCGTCTGCACGTTCCCTTGCTCTTCTGTGCTTGAAAGCGTTTGATAGCGTTTTGTTGCTCGTATGCACGTTCCCTTGCTCTTCTGTGCTTGAAATTTGTTTGATGATCGTCCGCATGCCCCAACACTCGTATGTGTTAGATATTTGCGTGGTGTTCGTCTGCATTCCCCAACTCGTCTGTTGTTTGTTATCCGTTTGAAGCTAGTTTGCATTGCTTGGATACTCGTCTGTATCATCCTCCACGCTCGTCTCTGTTAGCTTATATCCATATGTACGTATTTGATAATCATTCTGATACTCGTCTGTATTGATACTCCAAATGCTCGTCTGTGTAGGATTTTTGGTATTCGTCTGTGTCAGTGGCTGATATTCGTCTATATCATTACCTGAAGCATTCGTCTGCATTTCTTAGATCATCGTCTGATATTCGTCGGTATCATTGACTTATGGCACTCGTCTGTGTTCTCTTGATGATAATACAATGCTCGTCTGTGTTGAAGAGGTTTGAAGTCCTGACGGTGGGATTAAATGTCAAAATGGTTACCGGTCCTGGCGTAATGGGTTATCCGAAGGAGGTTCGTCTGTCTCAAAACACCACTTATCTCCGCAATCCTAATGTCGCACATGGCGTAACAGGTTATCTGAAGAAGGCTCGTCTGTCTTAGACCATATATCTACGGAGGATATATGAAGAGCGTTCGTCTATCCTGATTATTCATGTCCGTCCCACAGACTTCAGTGCATCACCGGTCCTTGCGTAACGAGTTATCCGAAGGAGGTTCGTCTGTCTCAAGTCGAATATTTTTGTAAAATGTATGAAGAGGGCTCGTATGTCCAATTACTGTCATAACAGGTTTATCTTGAAGAGGGATCGTATGTCCAGTTCTTGGCGTAACAGGTTTACTTGAAGAAGACTCGTCTGTCTAAGTTTTTCTTATCCGGCGTAACAATTCAATTTGGAAGGAGCTCGTCTGCTTTATCTTCACTTCAGTTACCCAGAGTGTTATTTGGTTGGGTTTATTTCCCATTTCTGAATTTTCCATCAAAGTGCAAATTCCAGGTTTCTTAGTATTCAACCACAGCTCATCTCGAACGGACGACAACAGGAGCTATTGTCCTTTTCAGATTAACAGTTGCTTGAATAGGGGTAGATGTAACACCCTAAATTTTCCCTCTTCTTTTTAGCATCATCATCATATCATAATCATCATAAGCATATCATATCCTTAGCATATAGCATAGAAAAATGAAGCATGTCCCTCACACGTTCTAGCATAAGGCAATATGATTAATCAGCTGAGGATTCTTGATTCTACAAGTCAAGCCAGGAGCCAGGTGACATTGTAAGAAGCTCATGTGGTCTCACCATATCTTATACAAGCCCAAAGTCATCCTCAAGGTCTTAGAAGGGTGGGATTTCATAAAAAGCTCAATAATACGTTTTCTCCTGCACAGACAAACTCTAACTAGGGTTTTGCTCTAAATCAGAGAATTCTCTTAGCTTTGACCGATTCTCGTGGTCAAAGGATCTTATATGATCTGCAAGGCTTATATATGAAATTTGAGACAAAAATACACTGAAGAAGTCAAGTATTTGAACAATTACTTAAGAGTGAAGTAAGAAAGTCAATTGTGCAGTTCAAAAAGTCAACTGAAGGATTTTTAGGGGCTTTGATCTTATTCATCAACTTCATGGAGCTCTATTTAATCAAGGAATGGCTTGGAAAAGCTCGAACGTCAAAAGTCAGGAATTTGCAAAAAAAAGTTGCTAAATTTGGAAGTGTAGAAATTTCTATTTTTGGAATTATTTGTCATAAGTCTTCAGGCTATTATTTCATGTGCAAAAAAGCTCCAAATGCTTTTTCCTTGAACATGAAAGTTGTAGAGCTTTATTTTCCCTTTCCAAAAAGTCCTAGAATACTTTCATA
Source organism: Lathyrus aphaca (assembly GCA_963966055.1). NCBI lineage: Eukaryota > Viridiplantae > Streptophyta > Magnoliopsida > Fabales > Fabaceae > Lathyrus > Lathyrus aphaca. The sequence goes on from OZ014521.1 coordinate 498,893,670, forward strand.
GCATTTTTAGATTGCAAGATGTGAATATTTGAAGTTTATAGCATTTTAGGGTTTTTGGAATCACACTTGTCAAGTTGCCATTGGTTTATCATTTTTATTTTTATGTCACATTTCATGAGTTTCTTTTGCTACACATCATTTTATGTCCACCTATACTTCTTACGTGACCTAGGTGTGTAGGGGAAGGCTATTGGTTTGTTATCATTTTATTGGATTTTTTGGGGGAAAAGTAAAAAAGATGGTACTATGAAACATGCACATGGGTGGGTGTACAATCAGCATAAAATCCTTCCATCCTTCATGCTAGTCACACGCTTACACATCACCATTTTTTATGTTTAATTTTTGGATTTACTTTATAAAAGAAAAAGGTACAAATAAGGAGGCACATGATGCATATAAGGGAAGGATGGATCAGTAAACACCATCCTATCACACATGCCTTTTCACTGTACAAGGAGAGAGAGTCACCAATTTCTTTCATACACACATGAATTTGGCATCAAAAGAGGGAGAGTGTCATAAGAGTGTTGGTATCATGCGCCCTCATCAATACCACCATTGGATTATCATCAAAGACCATTCTCCAATACCATGATAACACATGCAAGGTTATATCTTAACAACCATGCACCCTTCTACAGATGAATAAATTTAAAAAAAAGAGAGGAAAGAGGTCACGCTTGGAGGGTGCTCTGAGTTTTGAAAATAAAGAAAAAAAAGTGATACTCATAACAAACTTTGGTGGGGACTCCATACAACACGATTTTTTTTCATCATACTCGAGCAACCTCACTTTCTCTCTCATTTTTTCTCTCAAAGTCCATACTCTCTAAACTTTTGCTCTATTTTTATCCATTAAGAAAGCAAACTTCAGATCTGAATTTCTTCATTTACTACTCCATTTTAGATCCACAAAGCCTCTCAATAGCATCATCTAATAATAATTTCATCATCTTCCTTTAATAACAAGCTTAAGGAGGCTTCATTGATAAATTGAAGAGCAATCTCATTTTCGGTTTTTCTCCATTTTTCATTCAAATCAAAGTTTATAGCCTTTATTTGGCTTAAAGAAGCTCAAGGAAGATTATTCTTGTAGATGTTAGAAATTGGCTGAATTTTTGAAAAACAAAGTAAAAGTTATGAACTTAGTTCAGGACATCAGGATGTCACACCAGATGTGGTGACATCGCGAACCTGTTATCTGCCCTAAGTGATACGCAACAGAAGTGCTTAAAATCAAGAGTAAATATATGGAAATAAATAAAAAGGGTGAGCACTTCAAGGCGCCTCTTTAGGAAGTTAAGTTATCTGGTTCTAGTGTAAAGAAAACAGAAAACTAACTCACCTTTATTCAAGGAGATAAATGTGGGATTTAAAACAGAAAACTAACTCACCTTTATTCAAGGAGATAAATGCGGTATTTAGAAATTACATGTCTGGATAATTTGCAAAAAGCCCACAAACTCAACATCTATTTAAGAAACTGTTACACTCAAGTAAATCCAACGATTTGAAGCAGAGTGTCAAGGGTGTTAGTGAAGCTAGCAGGTTTTAATTGTTTGTTATTCACTTTATAAGCTTTTAAGCAAAAAGTGAATTGTGTCTTGATTGAAACTGATAAGTAAGATCAAGCTGGTGTGTCTGAAGTGTGACTTCAAATTTATTAATCATTCTAAGTTAGAGATCACTGTGTGATTTAGGGGGAGTGAGTAGGTACTCATATCTAAGTAGAGTCTTAGATAGAAATTGCCTTGGGTAGATATTAAGTGAAGGATTAAACTGATTAGTTTAACTCCATAATTAATATTACTTATATTGAATTTCCTTCCTGGCTTGGTAGCCCCCAGATGTAAGTGTGGAGATACACTGAACTGGGTTAACAATTTCCTGTGTTAATTAATTTACTAGCTCATTAATTTATTGCTTAGGATATAAGTGTCTAAACATCTGTTTCGACATCACATATCTGATCCCAGAATTTCAATTGGCATCAGAGCAGGCACCCTGCCTGTATAACTTGGTGAGATCTAGGGACTGCAAATTTTGGGATCATGGACAGAGATGTATGATCTGTGAATCGACCACCTATTTTGGATGGATCCAACTATGGTTACTGGAAGCCAAGAATGGTAGCATTCTTGAAATATCTTTATAGAAGGGCTTGGAAAGCAGCTAACAAAGGATGGGAGCACCCTGTCAAATACAATAAGGATGGGGCAAAAGTGATGAAGTCTGAAGAAGAGTGGAGCAAGGAGGAAGAGGAGTCAGCTACTGGAAATTCCAAAGCCTTAAATGCCTTGTTCAATGGCATTGACAGGAACATATTTAGGCTTGTGCACCACTGTGAGCTAGCCAAGGATGTTTGGGACACCCTCAAAACTACTCATGAAGGAACATCAAAGGTGAAGATGTCAAGACTTCAACTTCTCGCCACCAAGTTTGAGAACTTGAGGATGAAGGAAGATGAGACCATTCATGAGTTCTACATGAACATCCTGGAGATTACTAATACTTCTGGTGCCTTGGGAGAGAAGATGAGTGATGAAAAGTTGGTAAGGAAGATTCTCAGATCACTGCCCAAGAGGTTTGACATGAAGGTCACTGCCATAGAAGAAGCCCAGGACATCTGCACAATGAAAGTTGAGGAGCTCATTGGTTCCCTACAAACCTTTGAGATGGGAATGAGTGATACTATTGTGAAGAAAAACAAGAGCATAGCCCTGGTCTCAAACACTCATAAGGAAGAAGAAAGTCATGAAGCAGGCTCTGAGGACAACTTATCAGATGCAATTGCTATGCTTGGGAGGCAATTTAACAAAATTATCAAAAGAATGGACAACAGGCCCATATCAAGTGGAAGAAACTCAACCTCTGAGAATAAAAAATCTTATGACTCTAACAGAAGGTCAAACTATGATGAGAAGACTAACCAAGTAAAAGGGATCCAATGTCATGGATGTGAAGGTTATAGACACATTAGAAGTGAATGTCCAACCTATCTAAAGAAGCAAAAGAAAGGCTTTTATGTGTCCTGGTCAGATGAAGACTCATGCAGTGAGTCAGAAGAAGAGTCTACAAAGCACATCACTGCTCTAGCTGGAGTATGTGAAACTGAAGGGGAATCTAGTGATGAGGATCTGACATTTGAAGAGCTTGAAACATCTTACAGGATGCTGTGTGAAAGGAGCACTGAGGTATGCAAGGAAATTGAACAGTAGAAGAAGCAGATTAAGGAATTAAAAGCTGAAAAGGCAAGTCATCTGGAGATCATTGCCACTTTGAAAAATGAAGTCAGCCTACTCAACTCCAAAATGAAGCATATGTCCAAATCTGTCAGAATGCTGAATAGTGGCTCAAACACACTGGATGCTATTCTCAACAACAACAAGCACTCACGGGATAGGACTGGGCTGGGATTTAATAAATCTCAAAACTCTGAGTCTAGAACCAGCCAAACAACTCCAGATCCTATGAAGTCAAACAAGATGTTCAAGCAGATGTCTCAACATCATGAGAAAAACATGATGAAAAAGAAATATCAAAGGTGGAGATGCCATCACTGTGGAAGGTTTGGTCACATCAATCCTTTTTGCTACAAACTGCATGGATACCCCAATCAGAGTTCCCAGCACCTTCCTAAGCAGAAGACAGAGGTCACCAGGAAAACTTGGATACCTAAAGTTAGACATTATATTGATCAAAGCTATCAGTACATGCCTAAGAAGAAGAACAAGTTCACCAGGCAACCTTGGAACTCTAGAGATGGACACTACCCAGGGCAGATGCATCAGAAGATACACACATATATCCAGCAGTGGGAGCCTAAGAGAGGAAGACAGCCTGATCTGAACTCACAAAGGAAACCTCACAACAAGCACAAGTGGTCCAAGCAGGTTGTTGCCTCTATAGCACACACATCTCTAAAAATATCTGCTAAGGAAGACTGGTATTTTGACAGTGGCTGCTCAAGGCACATGACTGGACTGAAGAATCTGTTGGTAGACTTGAAGTCACACTCATCCAGCTATGTAACCTTTGGAGATGGAGCAAAGGGGGAAATCAAGGGAGTTGGGACTATGGACTGCTCAGGTGTACCAAATCTAGATGGTGTGCTGTTGGTGAAAGGGTTAACTGCTAACTTGATCAGCATAAGTCAGTTATGTGACCAAGGCTACAGTGTCAACTTCACCAAAGCTGAGTTCATAGTTTCTGATAAAGAACAGAAAGTGGTCATGAGAGGAGCTAGATCAAAAGATAACTGCTATATGTGGGAAACCCAATATTCCAGCCTCACATCTACTTGTTTCATAGCCAAAGAAGAAGAAGTGAGGCTATGGCATCAAAAATTGGGTCATCTCCATCTCAGAGGAATGAAGAAGATCATCTCTATGGAGGCTGTAAGAGGGATCCCAAGACTTAAGATTGATGAAAAAAAAGTGTGTGGTGAGTGTCAAATAGGTAAGCAAACCAAGATGTCACACCCAAAGCTTCAACATCTGACAACCTCTAAAGTCTTGGAATTACTGCACATGGACCTTATGGGACCAATGCAGGTAGAGAGTCTTGGTGGAAAAAGATATGCATATGTGGTTGTTGATGACTTCTCAAGATATACCTGGATAAGCTTCATCATAGAAAAGTCAGATGTGTTTGAGGTGTTTAGAGATCTGTGCCATAGGATCCAAAGAGAAAAGGCAAGTTGTGTGGTCAGAAAAAGAAGTGATCATGGAAAGGAGTTTGAGAATCAAAAATTCTCAGACTTCTGTTCATCAGAAGGGATCAACCATGAGTACTCTTCTCCCATCACCCCTCAACAGAATGGGGTTGTAGAAAGGAAAAACAGAACTATTCAGGAGTCAGGTAGAGCCATGATTCATGCCAAGAAGTTACCCCTGTACTTTTGGGCTGAAGCCATGAACACAGCATGCTACATTCACAATACAGTCACACTAATAAAGGGAACTCTATCCACCATCTATGAAGTCTGGAAGGGTAGAAAACCTACAGTCAAGTACTTTCGTGTATTTGGAAGTAAGTGCTACATCCTTGCTGATAGGGATCAAAGAAGGAAGATGGAACCTAAGAGTGATGAAGGGATATTTCTTGGATACTCTATAAATAGCAGAGCTTACAGAGTATTTAACTCCAGAACCAATGTTATGATGGAGTCAATAAAGGTGACTATTGATGATACCTATGCAAAGACAGATGTTGATGATGATGTTGGAACATCTGCTGACAATCCAACTGAAGTTAGAATAGAAAGTGATAATCTTGACTTCACTTTAACTGAGGCAAAGTCAAAGCAATCCAACAAATCTCCCTCCATCAGAATCCAGAAAGATCATCCTAAAGAACTGATAATTGGTGATCACAACAGTGGTGTCACCACTAGATCAAGAGAGATGATCTCAGGCTCCTGCTCTGTTTCAAAGGTAGAACCTAAGAACATCAAGGAAGCTTTGGATGATGAGTACTAGATCTCTGCTATGCAGGAAGAATTAGGCCAGTTTACAAGGAATGAAGTATGGGATCTTGTTCCTAGGCCTGATGGCATTAATGTGATTGGCACTAAGTGGGTGTACAAAAACAAGTCTAATGAGAAGGGAGTAGTTACAAGAAACAAGGCTAGGCTTGTGGCTCAAGGATATACTCAAATTGATGGGGTGAATTTTGATGAAACTTTTGCACCAGTAGCAAGACTTGAATCCATCAGACTACTCCTAGGAATTGCTTGCATCCTAAAGTTCAAATTATTTCAGATGGATGTTAAGATTGCCTTCCTAAATGGGTACCTTAATGAGGAAGTATATGTGGAGCAACCAAAGGGATTTGTTGATCCAAGCTGTCCAGAGCATGTATATAAGCTGAGGAAGGCTCTGTATGGGCTAAAGCAAGCTCCCAGAGCTTGGTATGAAAGACTGACCACCTTTCTCATTAAGCATGGATACAGGAAGGGAGGAATAGACAAAACCTTGTTTGTAAAGGATGAAAAGGGAAAGGTTATGATTACTCAGATATATGTGGATGACATAGTGTTTGGTGGGATGTCAGACAAGATGGTTAAACATTTTGTGACTCAAATGGAGTCTGAGTTTGAAATGAGTCTAGTGGGAGAATTAACTTACTTCCTTGGACTGCAAATCAAACAGATGGAGGACTCCATATTCATATCCCAAAGCAAGTATGCAAAGAACATTGTCAAGAAGTTTGGGATGGACAATGCAAGTCACAAGATAACACCTGCCCCCACTCATCTAAAACTGACAAAGGATGACAAAGGTGAGAGTGTGGACCAAAGCTTGTACAGGAGCATGATTGGAAGTCTACTATATCTTACAGCTAGCATACCAGATATAGCTTTTGCAGTAGGTGTGTGTGCAAGGTATCAAGCTGAACCAAAGGTGAGCCATCTCAACCAGGTTAAGAGGGTCTTGAAATATGTAAATGGAACCTGTGACTATGGCATAATGTACTCTCATGGTTGTGAACCCATACTCACTGGATTTTGTGATGTTGACTGGGCTGGAAGTGCTGATGATAGAAAGAGTACATCAGGAGGATGCTTCTTTCTAGGAAACAATTTAATTTCCTGGTTCAGTAAGAAACAGAATTGTGTGTCCTTATCCACTGCTGAAGCTGAATACATTGCAGCTGGTAGCAGTTGTTCACAGCTGGTATGGATGAAACAAATGCTCACAGAATACAATGTCACACAAGATGTCATGACATTGTACTGTGACAATTTAAGTGCTATTAATATCTCCAAAAATCCTATCCAACACAGCAGGACTAAGCACATAGACATCAGACATCATTTCATCAGAGACCTTGTGGAGGAGAAGGTGATCACATTGGAGCATGTAGCCACAGAGCTGCAATTAGCTGATATATTCACCAAGGCTTTGGATGCTACCCAATTTGAAAACCTAAGGGGTAAATTGGGAATTTGCATGTGTGACATATAACAATTATGGAGAAGTGCCAGCATGTCTTATGACATCATGGGGCATGACCACCAGGTGGCAGCACTAGTCTGGCCAATAACCGTTTGTATTCCAGTTTTAAAAATTCCAATAGAAGCGGGCTCTAGTTTTGTACAAAAGTGCCTTCAGCTTCTCACATTCTCATTAGCACCACTGAACCCTTTGCATGCTACAGCTGAGATTCTGAAACCATCTAAGTCTATCATCAAACCTTTTTGCATCCCCACTACAATCGCAAACATGTCACAACATCAGAACCCTAACTCCATTGATGAAGGTCTCCTTCAGGAAGACGTAGTGGACGTCACTCCATTGTCTGTAGTACCCATGGATGCGACACCCATAAACTATTACCATCGCCCAAAAGCCCAGGACTCCCCATGCAAGAAGACCCAAGGAGCCAGTCTTCAGCAAAAGTAAGGAAACCTCTTCAACTTCCAGTGCTCCCAAAGCTTCTGCTTACGTGGACTCCATAATCAAAGATCGTTTAACCAGGATCCTGAGAGAAGAAAGGGTTGTGCCTGGGGTGTCAGTTCCCCTGAACAGGATGCCTGCATCAACTCCCAGCAACCAAACTAAAGAAGACATGCCTGCTCCACAAGATGTCCCAAGAAATGTTGAGACAACTGAGGGCCAGGACAAAGCACCAAATGATGATGAAGGAGTAGAAAGTCCTACTGATGATCAAGATGCTGAGAATGAGGCTTCCCAACCTCCACCAGATGTGAACATAGATGATGATTCTGATACAGAGATCATATCAGCTGTTGATCCTAGAATAGCCAAGAGGCTTAGGGCTTTTAGATCCGAGAGAAATCTAAGATAGGGAACCCACTGAGATGTTGTTATCTCACCCCTCTATTGTTGTTGCTTTTCAGGTTTCTTTTGCAAGTTCGATTTACAAGTGAAGCTATGCTCGGGAAGTTTCAAGTGAAGCATAGTTTTAGTCTTCCGCTGTATATTTTTGTATCTTTGTATAATTTGGATATTGTATTGATCTTACTATTTTTATTTTAGTATGATATCCATGTCTTGTACCATTATTGTATAGAATTTTAGAATTGGTCAAGAATGTGAATTATACTAGTAGGCATTTATGATGGTATAAGTACCAAAATAACACTTGTATGATATTATTCAAGATATATATTATATGGGCGTTATATTTTAAAATAACGGAAAATAAGAAAAGTGATTAAAATAAAATATAAAAAATATTAAAACGATGCTAAAAATATAATAAAATCAAATAAATAGAGCACAATTTTTTTCAGATCTTTTTGAAAATATGGAAATAAAAAATAATTCAAATAAATTAGAAAAAAGAGGCATTTGCAATTTTGAGGGTCGAAATCTTATAGAATTTTATTCTAAAAGAGTATTGTTCTTCGATATTTTTCTGAACTTCTGGAAATAATTCGGAGTAAATTGAAACAGTATCACTTACCTGACTTACTTGTCATACTGAAATTCTTATCACTACTGCAGCCTTCAAAGTATCGGCAGAAACAGATTACATCAGATTAACCAACAGTTTAGTTCTCCATGGTGCCCTAAACTTCAATTCGATCTCCCAGATAGCTTGCTCACATCATACAAAACACAAATATGCAAAGAGATTAGATGTATCATGCATATAAATATGAAATCGAAAAATTAAAAAAACAAAACAAAAAAAGCAAATCCGGTTATGGCTTTTTATGATGTTTTGGAGCAATGTGATGATTGGTATGCCTTCAGAAGTGTCTAAGGAATGTTCTTGGACCTTCAAACCTTCTTGAGAATGGATACAACCATAAAACTAAATCCAACTTACTCTTGAGTTTTTTGAAGTTTTGTACGCTCTCTTTGATCCAAAATTTCGTCCCTTTGACTTGTGGAGATGATAAGTATTTATAGAGGGTGTAATTTAGGTTGAGAAATTTGGGCTTTTGTGATCGATTGAGAGGTTACTTGAGGATGAAGAAAAGATGTTTCCAATTTGGTCAAAAAATTAGATGAAATCATACTCTTTTGGTCTTGTAAGAGTTTGGACACTTACAATCATCATAAACATCAAATATTTGATCTCAAAATAGACCTAGGATAAAATATTTGATTTTTCAATATTTATCTTAATTAAAATTGAATTTAAATGAAATAAATCCAATATAATATAAAATAAATATAAAAAATCAGATATTATGATCTATGGGTCATGCATGATCTTATGATTGAGTTAGGATTGGAAAAATATGGGCTCATTTGGAAGAAACTTGAGTTTTGGTCATTTTTTGCTTCATACACCTCCTCAAAATTGTCCAACTTCAACAATGCATAACTCTCTTAATGTTTATCCCATGTATGTGTTCTAAGACTTTTTAGAAATATTAGAGTTTCCTCTAACTACTACTTTTGGTCCCATGTCCATTTCATCTTCCATTTTTAAGTTATGAGCTTTTGAAAAAGTTGACTTATGTTGACTTTTAAAAGGACCTATAATGTCTTGGCTCATATCTCTTAAATGAAGAATTTTTGGCCTTGGCTTGTGAGACACAAACTTGTAGGGAATTAAATTTCCTTCAAAATTAGCTTTGGATGGGAAATTTTTTATGAAGCATGTGAAAGTTATTGTTGGTCAAAGTACAGTTGACGTTTCCTGCACAAAACCCTAATTTAGTAACTCATGATTCTTAATGATTCTGAGGTTTCCTTGATGAATCATGATAAAGCCTATATCAAATGATGAATATTACTTCATAATCTTGATATTGACCAAAAATCTTGAAGTTTGGCTGTATGTTGACCACAATTGACTTTTTGACCAAGTTAACTGATTTTTGGATCATCTAAGCATCTAACTGACCAAACTTGTAGGGAAAGCCTTGAAACATGACATGAGGATCCTTTTAAGTATGTGGGATAACATGAAGTCCACTTGAGGCTTTGGAAGTCAAATTTTCTTTGAGAATTCAAAACCCTAGTTTAAGATTCGTTGCTTAGGAGGAGGCTTAGTCTGATGAAACCTGGAATTCCTTTGAGCAATTGAGAATCTTGTGATCATTAGAAGACCTCTTAAGACATGTTGTCTTGAAGATATGAGGGAAAATTTTGGGGTGCAACACAGTTGAACATCAAGTTTCTCCAAGTTGGTGATATTTTGAGAACGCATTGAGAGTTTTATCAAAATGGGAAAGATCCAAGGTATTTCGGATGACCCAACTGACGAGAATGAATCTTTTGGAAGTTCACAAGAAAAGGATGTAGTTGATGCAATATGGGAAGCTCCACAAACTCTATTGACTTATCAACAGTACCCATGCATATCAACTGCTCAGAGTCAGCAACCTTCGGAATTTGCATGTCAGGTGTCAGTTAATATTGAACCTCCTCAGTATCAACAACAACCATGCCAACAACATCATACTCCACAAAGGCGTCATTAATACACTAAGAGACCAAAAAGGTATTTTGATCCATTTCCAATTCCATACAGTAAGATACTTCCATGCCTGATCGATAGTTGATTGATAGTGCCAAAGAAACCTGGTCTGATGCCTTTTCCTTATCCACCAAGTTTTGATCCCAATGTTCGATGTGGTTTCCATGATAGTGCACTAGGACATTCAGCTGAAGAATGCAAACCACTCGGGGATAAGGTTCAAGATTAAATTGAGTCTAGTTTTATTTCAGTGACACTGTCGCTCCCCATAAATGAAACAGGGTCAGATAAAGGTACAGACGCGAACGGTCGGCGAAGAGGGACAATGAGAACACACAGCCGTGAACTCACTGGAGATGAATAGAGTCGCCAGCTAGGCATTTTTATCCCGGAGGAAAGGCAATGCTGCATAGACCTAGAAAGACATGGATAAGACGGTTGCGAACCAGAGAGACTGAGAAAGGGGGTTGGTTACAACCTGGGAAGGTATTAGCACCCAGATTGTCCGTCGTACTCGACGGGATCCACGCTTAAAAGATTTGTGTTTTAAAGGGGTAGTGTCAGTGCAATCTGTGTATAAAAGAGCTGGAAAGATGATGTACAGGTGTCAGTGTAAGAGAAAAGTGAAGTATATAAGTGAAGTGTCAGTGTAAGAACAAGAGTGAAATGCTCAAGATCATGAGGCTAAAAGAATGAGGCTAGAAAGAGGGGGAATATACAGAGACTTTTGTTCGATAACTGTTAAGTTATGCCTACGTATCCTCTCGTGCAATGAGGAAGTCAGAACACCGTAGTTCGACCCAAAGAGACTGAAAGATGAATTGACTTGTGAACTGCTTACTTGTCTATGCTCAAGTGTATGACCTGTCTGGCTCAGGTGCAAACTGTCTTGCATTAGACGGAAGAAGCGAGCTCTCGTTTGTGAGTGAATGAGATTAGAAAAGAATCTCGGAGGAGACGATTATTGTTTGTTTTTGTGTTTTCAGTCTTTTATTGTTTTTGGATTTTGTCATAAGTTAATGAGCTTAAGTCTAAACCAATGGATTTAGTAAACTCATCACATCTTCCCTCTGATTAGGGGTAATGAGAATACCTTAAGTGTGAAGTCAGCTTCTCACACTTAAACACCTTTGGTGTAGGATTAAGATCATTAACCTACTTGTGATTAATTAGATGTTTTTGTTGTTTTTGTTTTGTGTTAAGTAATGAGATTAAGCCATAATCAGGGATTAAACAGACTCATTACACCATCCTAATAGAAGGATAATAGATGAGAATGTTTAAGCTGAGGAAAACTCCTCAACTTAATCCATGATTAGGGATTAAACTCATGACAAAACAAAGCCTTTATTGAGTGGATTTTAGTTAATGATATGATGATGAAGTGAGTTTTAGGGTTTATAAGACAACTTGAGGGGGACTTGTCCATTAACACTAGGGTTAGTCCTTCTTAACCAGTTAAGGAAGAATTAGAACCCTAATGCAAGGCCCAAGTTACAAGTGTGATGTCTTGATGATTATTAGATGGATTGATTAAAGGAGTTAAACACATTAAGGGTTTAACACTTAGGATTAAAGTTATACACTCCATCCTAAGATAAGGATGCAGGCATAAACTTAATCACAAAGCCTTAAAGCCTTTAGGGTTTAGTCCCTGATTATGAGATGAGAAGAGAAGACTCAAAAGAGACACAAAGGTAAAACTAAGAGGGGAGACTAATCAAAACCCTAATCATTGTCATGCTTGGTTGTTCCTAAGGTTTGTGAGGTTTTCAAGAGAAGTCTTCAATGGAACCACCAGGAAGCAGATGAAAGGATCAAGAGAAGCAAAGTAACTTGCTTCATTCAAGAAGTCAAGTCACTTGAAGAAAGAAGGTGGGAAGAAGAAGAATGAGCAAGCTCAGACTCAAACACATATAAAAATGTAGCATGGATGCAAGAGAGATGAAAAGAAAAGTCATGAGAAGTGAAGGCAAATTCACTTCTCAGCATCACTTACCACCTGAAAAGTTAGTGAGAAAAATGCAATGCAATGCAAGATGAGATGAAATGACATGATGAGAAACAAAACCAGAAGCATACACATGATGCAAATGATGTTATGAGATGCTACAAACATGAGGCAGCACATGGAAATGGTCATACAAGTTCATGGATGCAAATGATGCAAGCTAGGAAGCATGAACATACATGAAAAGTTATGAAGTGCACATGGCATACAAAAAGGCAAATACATGGTACAATGATCAAACATGCTTGCAATATGTCTTATGATGTCAAATGAATCAAATGGATGCTTGAAATGTCATGGCAAGTCATGTTATGCAAGAGAATGCAAGAGGTATGCAAATGAAAGCCCAAATTAGGGATTATGAACCAAACATCAAACAAAAACCAAAAACAGAAGCAAACCCTAAGAAAAAAAATGGAAAATGCCACTCAAAATCCCCCTAATCTTATACTAAACCAATGTCCAAAGGGGAGGTCTCAACTCTTAACCAATCTCAAGTTATGATTTTTACAAGTTATTAGGGTTTTTAGGGTTCCTAAACAAAAGAAATGCCAAACAAATTGAAAATGAGGAATCAAATCATGGCCATTTAATCCTAGAAACTACATGCTAAACACAATGAAATGCAAGAAGAATCAATGTCCAACCCTTCATAGATAGGCAGAAATGATTTTTTGAACTTAGGATCAAAATAATGCACAAAAATGATTTTTATTCAATGAAAAATTCTCAAAATGCATCAAGATCAAAAAAAAAATTTGGTTTGAAGGTTGGACAATGTTTCTAAATATCTTAGAACATTTCATGAATTTTTTGGTGATTTTTAAATACTTAAAAGTATTTTTAATAAATTAATTTCCATTAATCAATTAAAAATAATCTTTTAAATATTTAAAAATGCTTTTTTGATGATAAAAATAAAAACAAAAATATTTTTATGTCATAAAAATTATTAAAACCCATGAGAAAAAGTTTCATAATTTTTAGACATTTTTTACTATTTTAAATAAAATATGCAAGTTAAATGAAAAGAAATGAAATAAAAAAGAAAATAAATGGAAAGTAATCAGAATGGAGGGTTGAGATTGAGACTGGGTTTGAATGCGTTGACTGGCGCGTTATCCAAGGGTCCAGGTTGCTTCTGAGTTAATTAATTTAATTATAATCAATTAAATCTAATTAAGTGGATTAGGGCTAATTGGGAAGATCCAGGCCACACATGCGCGCGGGTAGTCAACGGGTCAAAGGCATCCTACGCTCAGAATTCAAATGGGAGTTAATGACTGTAATTAGGGCAAATCACTTTCAGGTGACCGGAGAGAAGCTCCGGTCATCTTCTCCGGCACCCCAAAAACCTAAACTCCCTCCAAACGCATCTAAAATGAATTCTAAAAACACAGAAATGATTCCCACAAGCTCACGATTCAAAACCCCCACTCAAAACAAATTTATCAATCATGAAATGGCTGAATCGAAGCAAACAAAAGCTAGGGCAGGAAAGTTTCAGGAAGCAATTAAATCCTCATTTCATCACCATTTTTGAAACTAAAAGCATATTCGTGATCAGGAAGACATATAGAACAAGTTTAGAACATAAAAAATGATTTCTGGAAAAATATTTCTTGAGCTACCTGAGATTCGAAGCTTTCACTTCAGCCACTTTCTGACCACTCCCTTTAGTGCAATCCACTCTACTTGGTCCCCAGATGAGCCTTGAATGCTTAGGAAGAGTTTATGTTGGCTGGATGAGGAGTTTGACAAGCTTCTGCTCAAACTCAGTTGAACATGGCAATGGTGATTCAGGCTGTTTCTGGCAATGGTGAAGGGTTGCTTGTGGTCCAGAGGGTGAGTAGAGAAGGTTTGTGGAGTTGGCTTGAGTGTTTGTGAACTGTGGAGTGAGTTTCGAAAGAAACTGCAAGTTGGAGTGAAAATGGTGAAATGGTGTTATGGCTTGTTTCAGGCTTGGTTCTTTGTTTGTTTCTACTCAATGGAACATGGTAAGATGATTGGTGAAAATGGTTTGGATGTTTGAAGTTTGTGGAGGCAGATTCGAAGAGTTTTGCCAAGTGAGGTGTTTTTGAGTATGTGATGTTGTGTGTTGTTTCAGCCTTGCTTCTTGAGTGTTATGGCCAGCATTTTCCTTGCATAAAGAACTCCCATTGGTCAGGTGATGTGACCTGGCCTGCTGTGATTGGGATGTCCACTTTTGCAAAATGTCAACTTGTTTGTAAGAGAGGCATGGGCTTGGTTCTAGCTTGGTACAAGGGCTAGGGCTGGCGCAGCATGGTGTGGTGAGAGACTATGGCTGGTTCAAAGGCCAATGCAGCAAGTGGTGAGAAGCATAATGATGGTTTTGCAAGTTGGCACACTTTTGAAACCTCATGGAAAAGTCTTGTTACACAAACCATAACCATGTGAAACCTTGGTCCAATTCTGATTTTTAAGGCTCATAGAATGTTTGTGTAATGGTTTGAAGTGAATTAGAAGTTACAAATGGCATTGGTTCGTGATTTTGCAAAATTCACATTTGAAGCATGCCTTGAAAATCAATGATTTTAGCCAACTTTGTCACACCATAACTTTTGATCCAAGAAGAATTTGATCATGTTCTTGTACTTTTTTGAAAAGGGAAAAATGTGTTCTACAACTTTCATGACCAAGGTTTTCTCATTTGAAGCATTTTTGGATCAAGAATCAAGGCTTGAAAAATGACCTAAAATGACATATTCTTGGAAAGTCAACTATGCCCTAAAAAGTCAACTTTGCAAAAACTTCAAATTCTTGATTTTTGTGAACTTCAAACTTCTTCTATGATCAAATAAAGATCAAATACACTTAAAATGATGAAGATCAACCCTTGGTTGGGTCATTGGGGGCCTCAGATGCCCTGATTTTACACTGACTTGTCTGAAAAGTCAACTCTTGATCAGATGACTTCCCCATGGAATTTCTTCATGAAACTTGATATGCATACCCCCTATACCATATAGAGACCAATGGAAACAAGAATGACCAAAAAAATTGGAGTTATGGCCTCTGAAACCAAAACCCTAATTTTGGGTCAACTGTGCAGTCAAGCTTGGCTCTGCATCCATACCAAACCCAGTTCTTGTGATTCTTTGGAATTTTTGACTTTGAGAGGATGTAATATGATATAAGGACACACATGGATCCCTTTGAAGTGATTGGTGGCCTTTGGAGTGGCTCAAGAAGCTCTTGGATTGCTCAGATCACAAACCCTAGATGCAGATGACTTAGAAACTATGCAGTGAATCAAAATTGTGATATGAGATGCTATGATTGAGTTTATGCATATGAAATGATCACAAGCCATGGTGTGAATGGGTGAGGGCAAATTTGGGGTGTTTACAGCTGCCCCTATTCAAACATGAGTTAGTTGTGCAGGATGTAAGCAACGGCTTAACAGGCAAACAAGATAACTTGTGGTTGAATACCAAAGACAGTCCAAAATTTGCACTCACAGAATGAAGAAGAAAAGGGATATAGATTGTAAAGGAAAACAAAGTATATTGTAAAGTGTGGGCGACGGAGGACGACCGTCGAGCAGAGGACGACCGCTGGGTAAAGAGTAATGATGGGGACGGCCGACATGCTGGGGATGAAAGGTAAAGCCAAGACGGGGACGGCCGACTAGCTGGGGAAAATAAAATCATGATGGGGACGGCCATCAAGTTCACAAAGGTAAAGCAACCAACGATGGGGACGGCCATCAAGTTCACAAAGGTAAAGCAACCAACGATGGGGACGGCCATCGGGCTAAAAGGAAAAGGGACCACGACGGGGACGGCCATCGGGTTAAAGAATGAATGAAATAAACAGATGATGGGGTACGGCCATCAAAGGTGAAGGACGATCACTTAGCAGGGGACGGCTGCTCAGTTGGGAATAAAAAGAAAAGTGATGGGGACGGCCATCAAAGGTGGAGGACGACCACCTGGCAGGGTACGGCTGCCGAAAATATCGCGACATAGGACGAATGCCGGATAAAAAGGGTCAACGATGGGGACGGCCATCGGACGAGTATGATGGAGGACGACCATCAAGAAGTGGAAGACGACCACTCAGCAGGGTACGGCTGCTCTCGAGGTTTCTCATGACATAGGACGAATGCCAGATAACCAAAAATCAACAATGGGGACGGCCATTGGATAAAATGATGAAGGAAAATCATCACGAGGTGGAGGACGACCACCTAACAGGGGACGGCTGCTAAAATCAACGATGGGGACGGCCATCGGACGAGCATGATGGAGGACGACCATCAAGAAGTGGAGGACGACCACTCAGCAGGGTACGGCTGCTCTCAGGGTTTATCATAACACAGGACGAGTGTCAGATAAAAAGAAAATGCTTACTTGGCGATCTACTGGGGATATAGTGAACACGGACGAGTGTTCACAACCAAGAAAGGAAAGGATAAGTGCTTAGATGTTGTGTATAGATTAAAGATGCGGACGAGCATCCTTAAGATTATGATACGGACGAGTATCATGTAGAAACAAATACTGACACGCGTTCAGAGATGATGATACGGACGAGTATCAACTGGTTAACAAGGAACACGGACGAGCGTTGAATCTGAGAGGATTCTTCTGGGGAATAGTAGATACAGGCGAGTATCTATATTCAAGAAGAAAAGAAGTATTTGACACAGTGTATGGATTAAAGATGCGGACAAACATCCTTAAGACTATGATACAGACGAGTATCATGTAGAAACAAACACTGGACGCATATTCTGAGATGATGGTACGGACGAGTACCAACTAGTTAACAAAGAACATGAACCAAAGTCGAATCTGTGGGGATGTAACTGGTATATACAAGATACGGACGAGTATCTGTATAAGTATGAGTAGTATGAGTAGTATTGTATAAATGAGTGTTTATCTGCTGGGGAGGGTGACACGGACGAGTGTCAAAGTATAATAATATTAACAAGTACATGGGTTGTAAAAGTATAAGCGACTGCGCTGGGGAAATGACACGGACGGGTGTCAGGAAAGTGTATATAGGTATATGTGAGTGCAAAGAGGACGTCTTTGGCTTTCTGCTGGGGTATGACACGGACGGGTGTCAGGAAGTATCTGTAATACGGGTGATATTGTTGTAAAGAGTGTTCAGGCGGCTTTACTGGGGGAAGATGGCACGGACGGGTGCCAAAAGGAGTATATACTGGTGTTTGTGATTTGTGAGGTAACTGCTTTTGCTGGGGACTTTGGGGGATTTTTGTACGTTGATGGACTGTCATTATTCACAAGTGTTGGTTCATAACATGACTTATGATTATGCTATGAGTTGGATTTTTTTGCCGTAATGCTCCGTGTTAAAACGGAATGCTACGCTTTGTGGGTGAATATGATGTGAATGTTATGATTGTGCAAAGATACCAAACCGGGATCCGGGTCCCGTTGCTGCGAAGATCTTCGATCGATCTGTTCGAAATGGGTATCCCAGCTGGGGATGAGATCATTGGTAGACCTGGTGAGATGTATCTGCTCGGGGATACAGGTCATTAATTGACATATCCTTGTAAATGAGAGACCCAACTGGGGTTTTCAGAAGCTTTCTTCACTCTGTTGTGATCTTCTATGCGTTGCTCTGCTGGATAGAGGCTGTAACTCTGTGGGGAAGATGGTTCCCTGGCTATTGTACTCGGCTGAGGGCGAGATGGCAACTTGACTGGGGAGAAAGAGATCATTGAGAGACCCCCCCTAGGGATTCTGTTGAAAAAGATCCTTGACTTAGCCGGGGATATAGGTGTCCTCTGTGATGCTTGGTAACTCTGATGGGGCAAGCAACAAGTGGCAAACTCAACTGGGGAAGTCATGAGAGGCAACTCAGCTGGGGAGAGAGTACTTCGGGTGCTAAAATTGAGTGTTGATTTGCTAGCTTGCTGGGATGAAGCTTACATGCCCCAAGTTGCGCTCTGGATACCTGCAATCCTGAAAAAGACATAGAAACGCACAAGATAATCCCGAGGTATCCCTCACTGGATTCCGTCATAGGAGTTTAGAATACTTCTGAGAGTAAGCATATTTCCTGCAAGCATGTTTTTATCTGAAGATAAGCATCTGTATTCTTATGCAATCAATTTTTTTTCTTTCTTTTTTTTTTTTTTTTTTTTTTTAAGACATCAGACATTTTTTGCAAATAAAATGTACAAAACGAGACATGACTGAAAATTTGATTTCTATTAATTCATATGCCCTAAATTGGCGAGATACAGTCAAAGGAACATATCCCCTGAAATGAGGAGATTGTTACAAATTGAGAAAACAAAATGCTGGCAGTGTTGATGACGCTTTAAGGAGCTTCCTCTTCACTATGACTCGTATGACTTTTGACGTTCTTCTCATCTGGCTTTCTGAGGAACGTTGATTCCGATTGAAGCTTGATCCTTTCGAAGCTTACCAAGTTGTAAATGATACAGACGAATTCAGAGTGCAGTTGTTCGCTTATTCCCTTATTTTGCATGGATCGCCCTTTCGGGTTTTCGATCCATCGGGATACCCATTTTTGCCTGAGTTTTCCAATGCGGCTTTTCAACTCAGCGGGTGTACATTTTTTGTTTATTTCCCTTATTTTTGCCCGAGCCTTTTATTCTGTTTTTGACTCGCCGGGATGCCCTATTTTTGCCTGGACTTACATTCTGTTTTTACGTCCAGCGTGTCATTTCTATGCGAAGTATTTTTTAACTGCATCTGAATTCACAGGGGACGGGAAGTCTTCACCATCCATGGTGCTGAGCATCAGTGCTCCACCAGAGAAAACTTTCTTTACCACGAATGGTCCTTCATAGTTTGGAGTCCATTTGCCCCTGTGGTCTGTATTAGGAGGGAGGATTCTTTTCAGCACAAGATCTCCTACTTGATACTCTCGGTGCCTGACTTTCTGATCGAAGGCTTTCTTCATTCTCTTCTGATACAACTGCCCATGACAAATTGCAACCAATCTCTTCTCTTCGATCAGACTCAGTTGTTCGTATCGGGACCTAACCCACTCTGCTTCACTCAGTCTAACATCCATTAGTACCCGTAGAGAGGGTAATTCAACTTCAACCGGTAGGACTGCTTCCATACCATATACAAGCTGATACGGTGTTGCCCTAGTGGATGTTCTGATTGACGTGCGGTACCCATGCAAGGCAAATGGTAGCATCTCATGCCAGTCTTTGTAGGTGACTACCATCTTCTGCACAATCTTCTTGATATTCTTATTAGCTGCCTCAACAGCGCCATTCATCTTTGGCCTGTAAGGAGAAGAATTGTGATGTTGGATCTTGAAGTCCCGGCACAGCTCTGCCATCATTTTGTTGTTTAAGTTGGAACCATTATCAGTAATGATTCGCTCGGGAACTCCATATCGACAGATGATGTCTCTTTTCAGAAATCTGGCCACCACTTGTCTTGTGACGTTTGCATATGAGGCTGCTTCAACCCATTTGGTGAAATAGTCAATGGCGACCAGGATGAATCTGTGGCCATTTGAAGCAGTTGGCTCGATCTTGCCAATCATATCAATGCCCCACATGGCAAAGGGCCATGGTGAAGATATGATGTTCAGAGGATTGGGAGGCACATGCACCTTATCTGCATAAATCTGGCATTTATGGCATTTTCTGGCGTAGGCACAACAGTCGGCATCCATTGTGATCCAATAATAGCCTGATCTTAACAACTTCTTAGCCATTGCATGTCCTCCAGCATGGGTACCAAAGGATCCTTCGTGCACTTCATGCATCAGCAAGTCTGCTTCTGTCTTATCAACACATCTGAGGAGTACCATATCAAAGTTCCTTTTGTATAAAGACCCATCTGTGTTCAAGAAGAAACTACCAGCAAGCCTTCTCAAAGTCTTCTTATCGTTGGAAGATGCCCCAGGTGGGTATGTCTGATCCTCCAAGAAGCACTTAATGTCATGGAACCAAGGCTTATTATCTTTAACAACATCTGCTGCGAACACATATGCTGGTCTGTCGAGTCTGGACACTGAAATCTGAGGTACAAAGTTGGCAGCTTGAACTTTGATCATGGATGAAATGGTAGCAAGAGCATCTGCAAACTGATTCTCGTCCCGAGGGATATACTCAAGCTTGATTGTTGTAAAGAAAGTCAATAACCTCCTTGTATAATCCCTGTAAGGTATCAGATGATCTTGGTGGGTGTACCATTTACCGTTGGTTTGATTGATTACCAAAGCTGAATCTCCGAATACGGTCAATGTCTTGATCCTGAGGTAAATGGCTTCCTCAAGACCCATAATGCAAGCTTCGTATTCAGCTTCGTTGTTAGTGCAGTTGAAAGTGAGTTTTGCCGAGAAAGGCATGTGAACTCCTTTAGGTGTAATGAGTACTGCACCAACACCACGACCATTCATATTAACAGCCCCATCAAACATCATAGTCCATTCTTCTTCCGGGTCAGGCCCTTCAGTATGAACAGGCTCTTCATGATCTTTTGCTTTTATGAACATGATGTCTTCATCAGGGAAGTCAAACCTCATAGGCTGGTAATCATCAATAGGTTGCTCAGCAAGATATTCAGACAATACACTGCCCTTGATGGCTTTCTGAGATGTGTATTGGATGTCATACTCTGTGAGAATCATCTGCCATCTTGCAACCCGTCCGGTAAGAGTTGGCTTCTCGAAAATGTACTTGACTGGGTCCATTTTTGATATCAACAAAGTAGTGTGGGTCAACATATACTGTCTCAGTCGGCGAGCAGCCCACGCTAAAGCACAACAAGTTTTCTCGAGCAGTGAATAACGTTGTTCACAGTCGGTAAACTTTTTGCTTAGGTAGTATATTGCATACTCTTTTCGACCAGACTCGTCATGCTGGCCCAACACACACCCCATCGACTCTTCTAATACTGTCAGGTACATAATCAGAGGTCTTCCTTCAACTGGAGGCATAAGGATTGGAGGTTCTTGTAAGTATTTCTTGATTTTGTCAAAAGCCTTCTGGCAGTCTTCGTTCCACCTGACCGTTTGTTCTTTTCTCAACAATTTGAACAAAGGCTCACAAGTTGCTGTAAGGTGAGATATGAACCGTGAGATGTAGTTCAATCGACCTAAGAACCCTCGAACTTCCTTTTCAGTTTTCGGTGCAGGCATCTCTTGAATAGCTTTGACTTTATCAGGGTCAACTTCAATCCCTTTCTCGCTTACAATAAATCCCAGCAGCTTACCAGATCGCACCCCGAATGTGCATTTGTTGGGGTTCAACTTCAGTTGGTACTTCCTCAGACGCTTGAACAATTTGAGCAGATTTACCAGATGGTCTTCTTCAGTGAGGGACTTGGCAATCATATCATCCACATAGCATTCTATTTCTTTATGGATCATATCGTGGAATAATGTTACCATAGCCCGTTGATATGTCGCACCGGCATTTTTGAGCCCAAATGGCATTACCTTGTAGCAGAACGTGCCCCAGGGTGTGATGAATGTTGTCTTCTCCATGTCTTCAGGTGACATTTTGATCTGGTTGTATCCTGAAAATCCATCCATGAAGGAGAATACCGAGAACTGAGCTGTATTATCCACCAATACATCAATGTGAGGTAGAGGGAAATCATCTTTCGGGCTAGCTCTGTTCAGATCCCGGTAGTCAACACACATCCTTACTTTACCGTCTTTCTTAGGCACAGGTACTATGTTAGCAACCCACGGTGGATAGCTAGTTACAGCAAGGAACCCGGCGTCCCATTGCTTTTGTACCTCTTCCTTGATTTTCATTGCCATGTCTGGACGAGTACGGCGTAGCTTCTGTTTGACCGGTGGGCACTCTTCTCTCAAAGGCAGCTTGTGTACAACAATGTCGGTGTCCAACCCTGGCATATCTTGATAAGACCAAGCAAACACGTCCACATACTCTCGAAGCAGGTCAATCAGTTGTCTCTTCACTGAGTTTTGCAGGCAGGCCCCGATTTTAACTTCTTTCACGTCTTCATTTGTACCAAGATTGATCACTTCAATCTCCTCCTGGTGAGGAGTAATAACCTTTTCCTCTTGCCTTAGCAACCTGGCTAGCTCTTCAGGAAGCTCATATTCTTCATCAACCCCTTCATCAGCTTGATTGATTGGATTGTCAAAGTCATACGAAGTCATAGCCGTGCTGTTGTCGATGCTGTCTGGAAGGCACTCTCTGCAAGGATTAAGTTTGTTCATTTTAGTGATCTGATTTTAGTCTTGTTTAGAAAAGTGAAATGAAGTTGTCATTTTGAAAACACTGCCATTTATTTTTTTGTACAAAAAGAAAAATGGAAAAACAGTGAGCGGAAAGAAAAAGGAGACTCATTTGCAAAAAGATGTCTGATATTTCATTGATTAATCTTGTTTGCACAAAAAGTACAGATGGCCCGATTACAAAATGAGTCTTGTCATCTTGGGCAAGATGCAAAACTTTGATGCATGCTATAAAAATACAGGAAATAATAATTACTCTGCATGAGTAACTCTTATAATTTCCTGGGAAGACCAGTTTGAGATACTGCTCCCCGGGATCTTTGGACGAATCCAGCTTTCCAGGTTGCGTTCCTCTTCCAGCTCGTCTTCCAGACAGTTGATAGCATCAGGGGTAAGCATCCCCCCACTCACAAAATTGGGCTCTTTCGCAACCGCTGCTTGATCTTGTTGAGTTGGTTTGTAACCCAACCCAAATCTGTCTTCTTTCTTCTCTACCGATAGCAGTTTGCCCCAGCCTTGGGCGTTTCCTCCCTCAACAACCTTCCGGGCTTGTTGGTATGATGATATTGAAGTACCAGGCACAGCAGATGTTTCATTCACGTTCAAGGCTTCAAAACCTTGGCTCATTGTTTCATGGATCTCCCCATCCATCTCAATATACTTATAGGTAGCCAAGTGGATGACAAAAATATCCTCCTCTCCACAGATTGTAACGATCTGACCCTCCCACTCATATTTTAACTTCTGGTGAAGGGTAGAGGTCACGGCGCCAGCGGCGTGAATCCATGGCCTACCCAATAGACAGCTGTAGGCAGGCTGTATATCCATCACGTAGAAGGTAGTTTTGAAGGTCTGCGGGCCAATCGTTATGGGTAACTCAATCTCTCCCAGAACCGATCTCTTTGAACCATCAAAGGCTCTTACCACCAGGTTGCTGGGTCTCAATGCCAATCCATCATATTCTAGCTTCACCAGGGCTTTCTTAGGCAAGACATTGAGGGATGACCCCGTGTCCACCAGCACATGGGAAAGGACAGCACCTTTGCATTCCATGGTTATGTGCAAGGCTTTGTTATGGTTACGGCCTTCCGTTGTCAAATCAGTATTGGTGAACCCTAGTCCGTGACTAGCATTAACATTTCCAACTACAGCTTCCAGCTGATTGACAGTGATCTCTTCAGGCACGTAAGCTGCGTGCAAGACTTTGAGTAGTGCATTCCGATGGGCCTCGGAGCACATAAGCAATGATAGGATTGAGATCTTGGA
Source organism: Lathyrus aphaca (assembly GCA_963966055.1). Taxonomy (NCBI): domain Eukaryota; kingdom Viridiplantae; phylum Streptophyta; class Magnoliopsida; order Fabales; family Fabaceae; genus Lathyrus; species Lathyrus aphaca. Next base: position 498,917,572 of record OZ014521.1, read on the forward strand.
AGGCGTCTGATGAAGCTGATCCACTATTTTATAATCACTCTTTTTGATGATTCGCATGAACTCATCAACCTCTTGATCGAATGGTGTCTTCAAAGCTTCCTTAACAACTTGATCTTCCTGCACAGGGCTCTTCCCTTTTGCCTTGGCAGCAGCTTCTGCTTCGGCTGTGGGTCTCTGAATTTGTGGAGCGAAAAGACGTCCGCTTCGAGTGAAGCCTCCGCCTCCGCCCACATTGTCTACTTGTAGTGCAGGGGTTGGTGATTCAAAAGTGATTCTTTGTCCTTCACAGTACAAGTCAGAGCCGTAATGCCAGGGGATGGCATTACTGCTTTCATAAGGTACGGGTTCAGGCATCGTGACGGTGACTGGACTGACTGCAGCTGTTGAAGGAACTGTGATAGTCTGTGGATCATAATAAATTGTCACTGGTGCCCTGATGGGAGCAGCACTTTCTGAGTTGTAGGCGGAGTTGTTTTCAGGATCGTAGAATATGGTGACAGTTGAGACATCTTCATGATTTGTTGCTGGTGTTGTAGGAGACATTGTCGGGAGTGTGGATGTTGTTGTTGTGGGAGCTTCATAATGGAGTGGTGCTGGAGTTGTAGAAGGAACATTCATTGATATCTGATCAGTTGAAATGACAGATGAAGTACTCGTTGATGAAACCGAAGAATTGTCAGGAACAATAGTTGTTGCAGTTGTAGGAGGTTCTGAAGCCGTTGCTGATGAGATTGATGGATTTGTTGGAAATGATGTGGTGATCTGAAGCTGGCCACTCTGAATTAGGCCATCTATGCAATTCCTCAAATTGTCGCACCCATTGACTGAGATATTGCAGTAAGCACACCCCAACTCACACCCCGGGAACATTTGACATTCGAGGAGTTGAGCCTTGATTTCTACCAACGGTGTCCGGATCTGACCCACACTGGTTATTAAATAGGACGGCTTGTCTTCTTCAATAGCGTTAATTCTGGGACCACCGTGGTTTGGCATCGGGTTCTTATTGACATTGGGTGGTGGTGCGAAATTCAGAGCTTTCGAGTCTACCAGGTCTTGTACCTTCATGTGCAGGGCTCTGCACTTTTCTGTACTATGGCCAGGTGCATTTGAATGGAAGGCACATCTGGCATTGGAATCATAATTCCTGGGTAGACTGTTGGGATCTGGAGGTGCCAACGTCCTTAGCTCAACTAGGTTGAGTTTCAGGAGTTGTGGCAGCAGAGTAGCATATGGCATAGGGATCGGATCGATTACCCTATTAGCTTGAGATGGCCTCTGTTGGAATGGCCTTTGCTGATTATTGTTGTTGGTGTTGTTGTTGTTGTAATTTCTCGGAGGATACTGATTCTGTTGATGGTACTGAGGTTGTGGCTGATAGTTTTGTTGCGGAGGTTGATAAACTGGCTGAGGATGAACTGGAGCAGGAATGGTGACTGCTGCCACTGATCTGTGAACATATTAGGGCCTGCCCCTGTTGGTGTGGATGGCATTGGTCTCGCCAGTTCTTCTCGGGCCTGCAAAAGGCTTTCTTGTACTACTGGACGAGCTTGCACCATTGTCAGATATTTTACCCATTTTTAACAGACTCTCAATTCTCTCCCCAGCTATGACAACATCTGCAAAGCTAATGGAAGAGAAAGCAGCCAACCTGTCAATATAAGTTCCCTGAAGGGTATTCATAAACATATCTGCCATTTCCCTTTCAGACATAGGTGGCTGAACGGCAGCAGCCAGTTGCCTCCATCTCTGGGCATATTCTCGGAAACTTTCCCTTGACGACTGTGACATTCCCATTAGGAGGGTCCTGTTGGGTGCCATGTCTAAGTTATACTGATACTGTCTGATGAAGGCCTCTGCCAGGTCCTTCCAGCACCTAATAGTTGCCCTTGTCAAGTGAGAGTATCATTCTCTTGACGCTCCAGTTAAGCTGTCTTCGAAATAGAACATCCAGAGCTTCTCATCCATAGTATAGGCCTTCAGCCTTCCCAGAAATGACTGTAAATGAGTCCGGGGGCATGAAGTCCCGTTGTATTTTTCAAAACAAGGAGGCTTAATCTTATGGGGGATCCTGACCCCGTCTACCAAGCACATGTCCATGACGTCAAAGCCCAGAGAGTTTTGAGACTCTAAGGACCTCAATTTCTCGGCTATCTCTTCCAACCTTCTATCATAAGCTTCCTCCCCAGCACCCATTACTGTGAATTGATCCTCCTGGGGGTCCTCTTGAAGTACCCTGGCTGCAGTGGCAGTCCCTTGACTGTTTGCAGGGATGTTGACCTCAGGATGGAGATGTGGTCCAAATACAGGGGGATTTACATGAGGTTGGACCCTTTCTTTGTTGCTGGTGCCGGCAGTCCCTATATGTGGATCTTATTGATTCTGCCTTTCCACCATGGCCCTCAATCTTTCCTGGCTCTGAGCCATGTTGTTCATCACTTCCATAAACTGAGTCATTTGATTCCTCATCTCTAGCCTTTCATTTGCCATTTGATTTCTGACCTCAGTAAGGTCCTGCTGCATCTGATCCATTTGAATGCCCGGTAGATTGTTACGGGTCGGATAACGGTGCGGACGGTTGAGGGGAAAAACTCGGCGCCGAGCAATAGTTCCTGAGCATCACAACAGAGTTAGTGGCAATAAATCAAAAACCTACAAAACAAACAAAGGGTTAGCATGCAATGCAGTATGCTTATTTGCTCTCAAGGTATCCGGCTTGGCATTCAGTTTTGACCCTTCCAGACCCTTGAAGATGCTGTTGATGTTGCTTTTGAAGTGAAACTCGGATGGAACAAACTAATACATATATTACAAAAATCAAAAGGTACATAGTTTGTTTACAAATACAAACCCTCTGAGGGGTCAAAATACATCACAAGAAAGGAAAATAAAAATACATGGAAAGAAAGCAACAACAAACAAATGGTCAAACACCAAGACCAAACTCGTCCTCACGAACTTCCTTGAGAAGTGCTTCGGTCACAGGATCAGTCGGACGCTCCGTGAGATTCCTGATGAGGAGATTCCGGGTTGTAACAGCTGCTGCTAGCTTCTTGTGCTGACTTTGGTCTCTTGACCTCTTCACTCCAGTTTTGATCTTCAGCTCTGATATCTCCTTCTGGGCTGCTGCCAGGGCTTCTTGCTGCTCTTTTGCACTAGCTTCCATTTGCTCCATCTTGTCTTGAACTCTCTTGTCCTCCAGGGTACGAGCCTCGGTGATCCTGACCCACCGGGCTTGACTCTCCTTCAAATACAAGTCTGTCCTTGCTCTCTGGAACTGGGCTTCTTTGCAAGCATTCTTCAGAATTTGTTCTCCAGCCTTAGACTTTTTGATATAATCCCCAGACTTCTCAATCTTAGTCAGATGCTCCACTCTCAACTTCTCCAATCCCTCAATCTCCCTCATACCCTCACTCCTCTCCCGGAGGGTCTTCTGCAAAGCCTGGGTTAACTTCTCATTTCTTTCCTTCAAGCCCTCAAACTCCTCCAAACTGATAGTGGCAGGGGGTGGTGCTGAAGATGACTCAGGCATATCTTCTATAGTAAAGGGCATCCCAGAGAATTGGGCCCTGGCACGGGACCATTCATAATATTGTGCTGATGCCACGTTGTTGCACTTCCCCAAAATGGTCACTCCTTTAGTTTGAACATTATCCCATGCCCAGGCCGCCTGCCTAACAATAGCCAGATTAATCTTGTTCTCACAATAAAGAGTTTCAACCAAGTCCTGCGCCCTAGGAGTGTGGACCAGGGCATAGCCCAGTTGTCTTCTAAACAGCAGAGGGTTGTAATTGATACTACCCTTAACTCCTATTAGGGGCACATTGGGAAAATGCCCACAGCTGGTGATGATATCCCCACCCTTGGTGCTTTGAGTGCACCATCTGATATCGGCTGAAGTTAGAGCAGTGACTCTCTTAGCCCAGTTGCTCTGCTGATGGGGGTTCAGGAATGCATCTGTCCTGGGTAGATGCCTGAGAAGCCAAGTATGGAACAATGGAGCACAACACCTCACTAATCTTCCCTTCTGCTTTTCATTCCTCTGATGCACTGAATAGTAGAGATCCCCCAATAAAGTGGGCACTGGGTTCTTCAAGATGAACAGATGGATTGCATTCTTGCTAATGAATCGAGGCTCATCTGCAAACAACACAATTCCATATATGCTCAAAGCCAGCAAGGCACAAACATCTTTCCACTCTCCTAAAGAAGCTTTCAAAGTAGCTTGAGAGATCAGGAAATCTAGATGGAAGCCAGGGATTCCAGCTTTAGAAGTCATATGCTGCTCAATCAAAACAGGTTCCAGATGCAAAGCTTTTGCTACTTCTCCATTACCAGGAAAAACCATCTCAGGGTTGAAAGGGATTCCACCCCTGATTGGCATACCAACCAATGATGAGTATTCTTCTAACAGAGGACCCAACTGAAAGTCTTGGAAAGTGAAACATCTCAGTGGGGGATCATAAAACTGAATGCAAGTGTGGATCAGGCTTCTCTGTGATGGGTCCAGATCCATAACCAAATCAAGTATATCTCCATAGTTTTCCCTGAACAAGGATATGTGATCTGGAGTGATCAGGGTCTGAATCCTCCTGATGTCAGATAGTTCTGGCTGGAAGAAGTGATAGGTGATGTTGCTCTTTTTAGGAGCCATGATGCTGAAGACTGAGTAGAGACAGGTGCTGATGATAATGCTGAAGTAATGAGCCACTGATTAGCTGATGCTGGTGATAACTGAAGTAGATGCTGGTGAAGATAGGTCAGTACTGAAGATGGGGTCAAAACCAAAACCAAATGAAGATGGATACCCTGAAACAAATAAGCAAATGTCAATATGATGCAATGATTATGTATGCAAATGAAATGCAAGGGTCTGTGACTGAGCTGGATCTGATCAAAATGCTCTGATATAGGTCCAAGTATGTTCAAGAATTCCAGATGGAGGTCTACAAGTCCAGTAACCAAGGTGGGGGACTCAAATAAAGAGCCACATGTCCAAGGTTTTAGAATCACAAGAACTGTTCCAAAATGAAGTACTCTTAAACAAACAAAGTAACAGGGTATTCTTAGGTCAAGGTACCTGCAAACCTGTAAACAGCCCATCCCCCTCACAGGTGGTGTTCTAGAACAAGGATCCTCAGACTTGGATCAGTTATGAGAAGTGTAAACACTTCTAACCCGGAGGTACAGTGTTTACAATAACCATAAAAGTTCTTCCTCTAATTCACCTCAGTTTCTGAAGGTCAAAACTAAAGGTCATCCAGACTTAGCAGGCTTCCCAGATAGCCCTAGAATTGCAGGAAATCTGCAACACAGAGTTCTCAAGAAGAAACCCATATCTGAACCGTGTTTCATATTCCCGCACCAGACCGAGATGGAATGGGAAAGAATATGATTCACTCTAGCCTAGGTGTCACTCAGGTCCCAGGTATAGGACCTTAACTCTCAATGGAACACCCACCCACCAAAGCAAACAAAAGATCCAGCCAGCAGCACAGTATGACAATATGATAATATATGCATAAATCTATAAAGAAAGCAATAAACAAAACTGTACATAAAGCAAAAATACATACAAACATACAAACACAAATAAGCACATAACACCCCAATAAACACAAATCAATCAAGCGCTAGGAGGAACCCACAAAAAGAACCAGAAGCCCTGGTTGCAGTATAAGATTCCCCAGCAGAGTCGCCAAGCTGTCGCTCCCCATAAATGAAACAGGGTCAGATAAAGGTACAGACGCGAACGGTCGGCGAAGAGGGACAATGAGAACACACAGCCGTGAACTCACTGGAGATGAATAGAGTCGCCAGCTAGGCATTTTTATCCCGGAGGAAAGGCAATGCTGCATAGACCTAGAAAGACATGGATAAGACGGTTGCGAACCAGAGAGACTGAGAAAGGGGGTTGGTTACAACCTGGGAAGGTATTAGCACCCAGATTGTCCGTCGTACTCGACGGGATCCACGCTTAAAAGATTTGTGTTTTAAAGGGGTAGTGTCAGTGCAATCTGTGTATAAAAGAGCTGGAAAGATGATGTACAGGTGTCAGTGTAAGAGAAAAGTGAAGTATATAAGTGAAGTGTCAGTGTAAGAACAAGAGTGAAATGCTCAAGATCATGAGGCTAAAAGAATGAGGCTAGAAAGAGGGGGAATATACAGAGACTTTTGTTCGATAACTGTTAAGTTATGCCTACGTATCCTCTCGTGCAATGAGGAAGTCAGAACACCGTAGTTCGACCCAAAGAGACTGAAAGATGAATTGACTTGTGAACTGCTTACTTGTCTATGCTCAAGTGTATGACCTGTCTGGCTCAGGTGCAAACTGTCTTGCATTAGACGGAAGAAGCGAGCTCTCGTTTGTGAGTGAATGAGATGAGAAAAGAATCCCGGAGGAGACGATTATTGTTTGTTTTTGTGTTTTCAGTCTTTTATTGTTTTTGGATTTTGTCATAAGTTAATGAGCTTAAGTCTAAACCAATGGATTTAGTAAACTCATCACATCTTCCCTCTGATTAGGGGTAATGAGAATACCTTAAGTGTGAAGTCAGCTTCTCACACTTAAACACCTTTGGTGTAGGATTAAGATCATTAACCTACTTGTGATTAATTAGATGTTTTTGTTGTTTTTGTTTAGTTTTAAGTAATGATATTAAGCCATAATCAGGGATTAAACAGACTCATTACACCATCCTAATAGAAGGATAATAGATGAGAATGTTTAAGCTGAGGAAAACTCCTCAACTTAATCCATGATTAGGGATTAAACTCATGACAAAACAAAGCCTTTATTGAGTGGATTTTAGTTAATGATATGATGATGAAGTGAGTTTTAGGGTTTATAAGACAACTTGAGGGGGACTTGTCCATTAACACTAGGGTTAGTCCTTCTTAACCAGTTAAGGAAGAATTAGAACCCTAATGCAAGGCCCAAGTTACAAGTGTGATGTCTTGATGATTATTAGATGGATTGATTAAAGGAGTTAAACACATTAAGGGTTTAACACTTAGGATTAAAGTTATACACTCCATCCTAAGATAAGGATGCAGGCATAAACTTAATCACAAAGCCTTAAAGCCTTTAGGGTTTAGTCCCTGATTATGAGATGAGAAGAGAAGACTCAAAAGAGACACAAAGGTAAAACTAAGAGGGGAGACTAATCAAAACCCTAATCATTGTCATGCTTGGTTGTTCCTAAGGTTTGTGAGGTTTTCAAGAGAAGTCTTCAATGGAACCACCAGGAAGCAGATGAAAGGATCAAGAGAAGCAAAGTAACTTGCTTCATTCAAGAAGTCAAGTCACTTGAAGAAAGAAGGTGGGAAGAAGAAGAATGAGCAAGCTCAGACTCAAACACATATAAAAATGTAGCATGGATGCAAGAGAGATGAAAAGAAAAGTCATGAGAAGTGAAGGCAAATTCACTTCTCAGCATCACTTACCACCTGAAAAGTTAGTGAGAAAAATGCAATGCAATGCAAGATGAGATGAAATGACATGATGAGAAACAAAACCAGAAGCATACACATGATGCAAATGATGTTATGAGATGCTACAAACATGAGGCAGCACATGGAAATGGTCATACAAGTTCATGGATGCAAATGATGCAAGCTAGGAAGCATGAACATACATGAAAATTTATGAAGTGCACATGGCATACAAAAAGGCAAATACATGGTACAATGATCAAACATGCTTGCAATATGTCTTATGATGTCAAATGAATCAAATGGATGCTTGAAATGTCATGGCAAGTCATGTTATGCAAGAGAATGCAAGAGGTATGCAAATGAAAGCCCAAATTAGGGTTTATGAACCAAACATCAAACAAAAACCAAAAACAGAAGCAAACCCTAAGATAAAAAATGGAAAATGCCACTCAAAATCCCCCTAATCTTATACTAAACCAATGTCCAAAGGGGAGGTCTCAACTCTTAACCAATCTCAAGTTATGATTTTTACAAGTTATTAGGGTTTTTAGGGTTCCTAAACAAAAGAAATGCCAAACAAATTGAAAATGTGGAATCAAATCATGGCCATTTAATCCTAGAAACTACATGCTAAACACAATGCAATGCAATAAGAATCAATGTCCAACCCTTCATAGATAGGCAGAAATGATTTTTTGAACTTAGGATCAAAATAATGCACAAAAATGATTTTTATTCAATGAAAAATTCTCAAAATGCATCAAGATCAAAAAAGAAATTTGGTTTGAAGGTTGGACAATGTTTCTAAATGTCTTAGAACATTTCATGAATTTTTTGGTGATTTTTAAATACTTAAAAGTATTTTTAATAAATTAATTTCCATTAATCAATTAAAAATAATCTTTTAAATATTTAAAAATGCTTTTTTGATGATAAAAATAAAAACAAAAATATTTTTATGTCATAAAAATTATTAAAACCCATGAGAAAAAGTTTCATAATTTTTAGACATTTTTTACTATTTTAAATAAAATATGCAAGTTAAATGAAAAGAAATGAAATAAAAAAGAAAATAAATGGAAAGTAATCAGAATGGAGGGTTGAGATTGAGACTGGGTTTGAATGCGTTGACTGGCGCGTTATCCAAGGGTCCAGGTTGCTTCTGAGTTAATTAATTTAATTATAATCAATTAAATCTAATTAAGTGGATTAGGGCTAATTGGGAAGATCGAGGCCACACATGCGCGCGGGTAGTCAACGGGTCAAAGGCATCCTACGCTCAGAATTCAAATGGGAGTTAATGACTGTAATTAGGGCAAATCACTTTCAGGTGACCGGAGAGAAGCTCCGGTCATCTTCTCCGGCACCCCAAAAACCTAAACTCCCTCCAAACGCATCTAAAATGAATTCTAAAAACACAGAAATGATTCCCACAAGCTCACGATTCAAAACCCCCACTCAAAACAAATTTATCAATCATGAAATGGCTGAATCGAAGCAAACAAAAGCTAGGGCAGGAAAGTTTCAGGAAGCAATTAAATCCTCATTTCATCACCATTTTTGAAACTAAAAGCATATTCGTGATCAGGAAGACATATAGAACAAGTTTAGAACATAAAAAATGATTTCTGGAAAAATATTTCTTGAGCTACCTGAGATTCGAAGCTTTCACTTCAGCCACTTTCTGACCACTCCCTTTAGTGCAATCCACTCTACTTGGTCCCCAGATGATCCTTGAATGCTTAGGAAGAGTTTATGTTGGCTGGATGAGGAGTTTGACAAGCTTCTGCTCAAACTCAGTTGAACATGGCAATGGTGATTCAGGCTGTTTCTGGCAATGGTGAAGGGTTGCTTGTGGTCCAGAGGGTGAGTAGAGAAGGTTTGTGGAGTTGGCTTGAGTGTTTGTGAACTGTGGAGTGAGTTTCGAAAGAAACTGCAAGTTGGAGTGAAAATGGTGAAATGGTGTTATGGCTTGTTTCAGGCTTGGTTCTTTGCTGGTTTCTACTCAATGGAACATGGTAAGATGATTGGTGAAAATGGTTTGGATGTTTGAAGTTTGTGGAGGCAGATTCGAAGAGTTTTGCCAAGTGAGGTGTTTTTGAGTATGTGATGTTGTGTGTTGTTTCAGCCTTGCTTCTTGAGTGTTATGGCCAGCATTTTCCTTGCATAAAGAACTCCCATTGGTCAGGTGATGTGACCTGACCTGCTGTGATTGGGATGTCCACTTTTGCAAAATGTCAACTTGTTTGTAAGAGAGGCATGGGCTTGGTTCTAGCTTGGTACAAGGGCTAGGGCTGGCGCAGCATGGTGTGGTGAGAGACTATGGCTGGTTCAAAGGCCAATGCAGCAAGTGGTGAGAAGCATAATGATGGTTTTGCAAGTTGGCACACTTTTGAAACCTCATGGAAAAGTCTTGTTACACAAACCATAACCATGTGAAACCTTGGTCCAATTCTGATTTTTAAGGCTCATAGAATGTTTGTGTAATGGTTTGAAGTGAATTAGAAGTTACAAATGGCATTGGTTCGTGATTTTGCAAAATTCACATTTGAAGCATGCCTTGAAAATCAATGATTTTAGCCAACTTTGTCACACCATAACTTTTGATCCAAGAAGAATTTGATCATGTTCTTGTACTTTTTTGAAAAGGGAAAAATGTGTTCTACAACTTTCATGACCAAGGTTTTCTCATTTGAAGCATTTTTGGATCAAGAATCAAGGCTTGAAAAATGACCTAAAATGACATATTCTTGGAAAGTCAACTATGCCCTAAAAAGTCAACTTTGCAAAAACTTCAAATTCTTGATTTTTGTGAACTTAAAACTTCTTCTATGATCAAATAAAGATCAAATACACTTAAAATGATGAAGATCAACCCTTGGTTGGGTCATTGGGGGCCTCAGATGCCCTGATTTTACACTGACTTGTCTGAAAAGTCAACTCTTGATCAGATGACTTCCCCATGGAATTTCTTCATGAAACTTGATATGCATACCCCCTATACCATATAGAGACCAATGGAAACAAGAATGACCAAAAAAATTGGAGTTATGGCCTCTGAAACCAAAACCCTAATTTTGGGTCAACTGTGCAGTCAAGCTTGGCTCTGCATCCATACCAAACCCAGTTCTTGTGATTCTTTGGAATTTTTGACTTTGAGAGGATGTAATATGATATAAGGACACACATGGATCCCTTTGAAGTGATTGGTGGCCTTTGGAGTGGCTCAAGAAGCTCTTGGATTGCTCAGATCACAAACCCTAGATGCAGATGACTTAGAAACTATGCAGTGAATCAAAATTGTGATATGAGATGCTATGATTGAGTTTATGCATATGAAATGATCACAAGCCATGGTGTGAATGGGTGAGGGCAAATTTGGGGTGTTTACAGACACCTTAGGGCATTCGAATCAACAATTTTTCTCTTGGTCATGTGGGTTCATCAGCTCATATCATGGAGGAAATTATTGAGGATAGATGTGAAGGTGATTCTCAACTTGATTTTGAAGAGCAACTATGAGGATGATTAGTTTATGTACTGCATTTTCATCCCTATTGAGACGAAATGCGTCGCTCTGATTCTTCATTGGTCCTGGAAAAATGGAGATACGTAGGCAGAAGATCGTCAAGTCTTTACGAGCAACCTTATGTGTCAACTTCATCTCTTAGTGTTACTATTTTCTTCAGACGTCTCGTGTCAGTCTTCAGCTACAGAGGCTTAAGGTCAGAATAATTGGGCATGAAGTATGGTGTTGACGCGTGGCCATTTGATTGAAGATTGCAATTCCATCAGAAAATCTGATGACTATTGAAAGTATGCAAGATCGATAAGTCCAAATGGAGTCAAGTCTCCTTGATGATGGCAATGTCCATCTTCTTTACTGCATTTTCATCTGTAGCTTTTATCTGCTTTCTTAAAGCATTTGTATGCATGCATGAAGCTTGTTTGTTTTTTAATGTTAATTAATGAAACGAACATGTTTTTCTTGAAGTAATTCATTCATATTTTACTTATAATTTTGTGTATGTGCATTGTAATACCAACTATCATGCTTAAACTCCATGAAGGAGGATGACGAAATGAAAACGCAAAAATCTCCAATTGTGTGCTCTCGAATAAGACCATGTTGACGATGTATTGGCTTTGTTTCAAATCCCCAACACCGGAGATATAAGGGAGATAGACCCTCGCTAATCCCTTTGATCCTAGAAGTAGGATTTTTCGTTTTACATGAAAAACCCCTAATACATTTAACTCGGGGAAGGGTAGGTGTCAGCTAGTTGGACCAAGCATTCAGACTTTCACAAAGGAGTATATCTGAGGATCCTTTACTTTTCGTTTCAATCAAGAGGTCCAAAGACCAGAAACCATAATGGTTATACTAATCAAGAGGTCCAAAGACCGGAAACCACAACGGTTATCCCTCATCAACTGAAAAGTGAGACACTCACGATCCTTACAAAGCAATCAAGACAAACAGTGTCACACAATTTGTTCATAAAAAAGAGAATAAAAAAGGAAATTAAAAAGCCTGTTAAGTCGAATCATGAAAACAAGTAACTTAGGCAAAAATTAGGGCATCCCGCTGGACTCCAATTGCAAAATATTCAAAAGAAATCAGTCCAGGAAAAAGTTAGGGATAAACAAAAGAAAACAAATGCGAAAAGATGAAAATGATTACACAAGAAATATCCTTAAACAAGAACAAAGTTGTGTGACACAGACACTAATGACAACAGGGGTGGCTGTTACTCCAACAACCTCAGTGGTGCTTAAACTGTTAGAGTCATTGGTTCCTCTATCGACATAAAACCCTTAGATAAGGAGAGCGTTTGTGAATACTAGTTGAACATAGGAATGGAAGGAAATCACGAAGAGGGGTGGGCACAAATAAACTTCGAGCATATATCCTTTGTTTCTATAACTGTGAACCAAGCCACGATACAACCCTCAAGAGTCCTAACTGAAACGGGGTTAATTCGAGAGTGTATTACCACGAGAAAGCATTCCTGACGCCTATGAGTTTTGCTAAAAGATATTTTTTGGTATTGCATATGCATGCTTTCTTTCAAAAAAATCAAGGTCGAATCTTAACCAGTGATTCACTCACAAAGGTTTGTGACGTCTTTTCAATAAAAACTTCAAGGTTAACATGTGTGTTGCACTAGAAATTTCATTATCAGAATAAAACATTTTCTACTTGCATACATTTGTTGACATCATGGAAGCTCACATGCGGAATTTCAGTCCAGAAGCTTAATCTCGCCAAGTTGAGATGTCTGAAACTTCTGAAGGATAATAATGTCGAAGTGAAACTTTTCTAAATAACTCCATTGAATAGGGACTTTCCTAACCAGTTGGGTTAAATCTCTTCAAATTTCAGCCGGACTGAGGCAATAACTTCGAGATTTAAATCTCTCAAGGAGAAATTAGTCAGGGCATTTCTCCAGAGTACATTCAGTTAGAGGAAATCACTTCAAGGCTTGTACTAGGGAAGGCCACCCCAAGAGCGCTAGAAATTACTCCTTCCTACAGACGGTTAATCAGAGGCACCTACCCAAGGTTCAAAATACTGGGGCAGAACACCTCATGATGATGCAAGATCTTGGGGAAAATTTATTCACGGGTCATACAGTTTGATGTAGTTACTTCGATCTCTGCAAGAGTTTGAAAACACTGAAGCATTTCAGATGTCAGGTTTTCTGTAAAATCCTCTTGTGACATTTTCTTGAGACAATCTTACAATTTTCAAGGCATTTCTAAGAATGAACGTCTGGTGTTTGATCCATCAGGGTACAGGAAGTGTGTTTCACTAATAAGATAATTTCTCCTCAGTCATTATGGTTTCTCCATCTGATCATCGTACATGGCTAAAGTCCAGTAGTTATTGGCATCTTCACGGTTAAAGTCCAATCTTTGTTAGAATCTCTTCAACCAGGACCATTGGCATATATACGTGTCCAGCCTCTCATTTCAAGTTGAGTGTGGCAATCTTCCTTTGGTTTTCTTCGGACCTTGAGTCCATATTGATGTTTTCTTCGACCCTTGAGTCGATATTATTGCATCTGTTTTTCAGCCCTTTAGTCGATATCATCACTTCTGTTTCTCGGCCCTCGAGTCGATACCATCACCCTTATTTCTCGACCTTTGAGTCGATATCATTGTTTTCGTTTCCTTGACCCTTGAGTCGATATTGTAATGTTGTTTCCTCGACCCTCGAGTCAATGTCGTTGCCTTATTTCCTCGACCCTCAAGTCGATGTTGTTGTTCTTTTCCTTGACCCTTGAGTCGATGTCGTCGTTTTATTTCCTCGACCCTCGAGTCGATGTCGTCGCCTTATTTCCTCGACCCTCGAGTCGATGTTGCTGCCTTATTTCCTCGCCCCTCGATTCGATGTTGTTGCTCTATTTCCTCGACCCTCGGTCGATGTTGTGGTCCTATTCTCCGACCCTTGTGTCGATGTTGTCACTTTGTTGCCTCGACCCTTTAGTCGATATTGCCGTTTCTTATGACCCTTGAGTTGATATCATAGTCTCCACTTTTCAACCCTTGAGTTGATACCTAGTGAGTCTGTCATAAAAATGGAAATTAATCAATCATATCATCCTGGCTCAACCATACTTGGTTCATTTCTTCCCGGGGCATGTGTGCATATCCTTTTTCTTACACTAATCCTTGTAAGACGATTTCTTTCACAGATCATGCAATATGGGGCAGTTATGTCAAGATTCGACGAACCTCTCTAAGATTTTGAAGACACAAGGGAATTTTGGATGCCATGTCTTCTGTAAAATCCTCTTGAATTGGTCTTCGAGCAATTAACTAGACCAGAAAAAGTTATAAGTAATTCCCCAAGAAGAGTCTTCTCCCCAATGAGAGATGCCTTACGACTCTTATCTCCAGCAGAGGCTGATTCCTAACATCCCCAGTAGAGTGCAAGAAGAAACCTTCCTCAGCTAAGTCAGAGCAGGATGGTAGATCCCCAGCAGAACTTTAAGATCATTTGAACAGTTCTCACCTCCAAGAAGCGTCATTATTTTAGAGTGGGTTATCCCTATTAAGCAGTTGAATGCTTAAGTCACCACAGAGTTCAGAACGTTTCTCACCCCAACAAGAGTATTTGACTAAGTATCTCCCCAGTCGAGTTGGGAGATCGACATTTCACCATAGAGTTCGGAATGGAAGAATTTGTTTCCCCATTAGGATTATTCAATCAAGCATCTTCCCAGGCGAGTTGAGATCGTTATTTCTCCATGGTATTTCATGACCAGGATGCAGTCTGTTGCTCCCTGGATTTGTATCCTGGTACAAACGCAAAAGTGGCGCGAAAAGAGGTAGAGTCGCCAGCCAGTCATTTTTATCCCGAAGGAACGGGAATGGTAATGCTGCACAAACCAGAAGAAAAGAAAGGAAGGACAAAGGTCCTGCGAACCAAAGAGACTGAGTTCGAGAGTCGGTTACAACCTGGGAAGGTATTAGCTCCCTAGATCGTCCGCCGTACCCGACGGGATCCACGCTTGCAAAGAAATAGTTTCAAAGGGTGAAGGAAATAAAGCTGCTGCCAAACTGAAACTGAAATGAGAAAGGAACTGAAAAAGGAAACAAAGAGAAAAAATGTAGGGAAAATAAGGATTGTGCTCGAACGGGCCCAACCCCGCTTCCTACGTACCTCATCTGGACAAGAGGATCAGAGACGTCGTAGTTCCCCTAACTAGGGGTGGATAAGATTGCTTGTGTCTTAAGGATTGAACTGCCTATGTCAATGTTCAGGTGTTGCAGGCTCGGACGGCGAGTGTGTAATCGTCTTGAGAAATGACAAGTAAGAGCATGTTCGTGTACAAAGCGAAGGAGATGAGAAAAGAATTCCCGAAGGAAAGACATTTCAATGGATTGTGTACTTATCAAATGGCACAAGAGAATGAACTCAAACTCTTTTAAATGAAATGTGTACTTGTCACTACATTCCAAGATGGAATAATAGAACAAGCACACCAAGTAAGGAGAATTTATCCAAAACTTGTTTCCAAAGGCAAGGGCCTAAGTTCATTGACCTGTTGAATTTATTAAGTGTTTTAGTGATTAAAATGAAGAAGTATTTTTTTAGGATTTTCTTGATGAAGATGACCTCATGATCTGACTTGTGCGTCATCCTAGACAAATGCACTATTCCAAGATGGAATGAATACATATGCCCCATAGAATAAGGCTATTACATAAGAAGTCACTTCTTTCTTTATTAATGCTTTTTATACTTTGTTTTGAGATGAGAAGAGAAAGAACCAAAGGAGCAAAAGGAAAAAGTCTAATGGGAAAAGACTAATCCTAAAGTTATCATGCAAAAAGTGGTCCTAAGGTTAGTGAAGTTTGAACTCTATCCTAAGAGAAGAAAGAACCACAAGAGGAGAGGAAAGCTAGAGAGCAACTTACTCCTCTAAAAGAGATAAGTTGCTTCTAAGGGGAAGAATACAAAGTTGAATCACATGATGGCATGAGGCACATCAAAAATCACAAAGTAGAAAGCAACTTAAAAAGAAAAGATGAAGAGTTGAAATGTGGATGAACATCCACACTTCTCTTACCACGAGCCCCTGAAATGTTAGCAATATTCCAGCAAATATTCATCACATCAATCAAGGAATTAGCATGCTCAAAGTTCTAAAAAACAAGATCAAACAAAATGCCAAGCTTTGAAAATACATGAATTTACCTGTCGAGAACATGAAGGCATACATCAACCAGCAAGCAAATCACCCTAAACTAGCATATTCAATGATCATACAATGAGTCATGGAAATTAAGACAAGCAACAGGATCAAACAAGTTCAAAACAGCTCCAAAATGACATTCTGCATCAGTGTTAACCGGTTAACCAAAGCGTTAACCAGTTAACCAGTCCAGACCTGCAGAAAAACAGCACATAAACAGGTGCGTTAACCGGTTAACCAAGGCGTTAACCGGTTAACACTATGAAAACAACAGTAATAACCTGTAGAAAATCAGCTCAAACTAGCTTATCCAAATAATCCCACGCCAGTCCATCAATCAAATAAGCATGAAATAAATGGATCAATTCACATTAATCACCGTCATTAAGCTCATGAACATTAACACGTGGATCCGATCACATATCAACCAATCAACTCAAGCAAAACAAACAAATACACAAGCACATGGTGGATCTAAACACAAGCATGCAAATAAGCTAAAAAACAGAGCTTGATCTGAATTTAACCAACCTACAAAGACGAGTTATGATTTGGTAATTGTTGTTTGAGCTGGAAATGAGGAAATGCGCGGAAAACTTCGAAGATTTGGTGCTAATCCTCACACATCATGCAAAATAAATGCAAGCAAAGGACCTTGATGCAGAATTTTGGCTCCAAAAGCACTTCTAATCTCCAAACCAGATCTGAACCAAGTAGAGAAACCAAAAAATTGATGCAAAGAAGCTATGGATGGAGGTCTAGTTCCAAGATCTACAAGCTTTAAGGCAAAGTCTTATGATCTTCAAAGAGGAACTTTGAGTGATTTGGAAAATTGAGAGAAAAAAGTGAGAGAATGGTGAGAGAGATGAAAAATTCAGAAAAATGAAGAGTGAATTATGAGAGAGTCCCTTCTTGGTTTGGAGGGAAATGGAATAAATATGGTTTAGGTTTGGGGCCCAAAATTTTGGTTTGGGATCCAAAAAATATGGTTTGGGATTAGCTTAGAAAGTGATTAGGATCTAGCATTGGAATTAGGCTTGGATAAATGCTCTAGATCCTTCTCCATAATTTAAAATGAATAAAAATAAGAAAAGTGAAAATTGGAGCCAAAAACACATGCTGAAAATGCTGCTGGAATTCAAAATTCGCAGCCATTAACCGGTTAACCAAAGCGTTAACCAGTTAACGCTAGTGAATTTTGAATTCTCCCTCCTTTTGGTGGGAAACTTCAAGAATAACCCGACACGAACCATTTTGATCTGATTTTGATCCTCAATCCTTTTTTAGGGCTTTGACAATGATACTAGGCTTGTGCAAAAGGTCTTGTGAGCTTCTTGCCAGGTCACCATGCTCTTAACTTTAATTTGTAATGCTTCGAATCTCCCGGATGATTGATCATATGCCTTATGCTAGAACATGCGAGTACTATGCTTCATTTTTCTATGCAAAATGCTAAGAATATGACATGCTAATGATGATTATGATATGATGATGATGCTAAAAAGAAGAGGGCAAATTTGGGGTGTTACAGTTGCCCATATTCAGGCAACTGTTAATCTGAAAAGTACGGTAGCACGGGCTATCGATCGTTCAAGATAAATTGTGGTTGAATACCAAGAAGACCTGAAATTTGCACTCTGCTGGAGAATGCAAGCAATGGGAAATAAACCCAACCAAATAACGCCTTGGATGACTGAAGCTAGAACAAAGCTGACGAGCTCAATTCAAATTGAATTGTTACTTCGGAAAAGAAAACTTGGACAAACAAGTCTCCCTCAAAGCACATGTTATGCCAGGAAGTGGACATACGAGCCCTTTTCAAGACGACCCTGTTACGCCAGGAAATGGACATACGAGCCCTCTTCATACATTTTGAAATATATGACTTGAGACAGACGAACCTCCTTCAGATAAACCTGTTACGCCAGGACCGGTGATGCACTTAAGTCTGTGGGATAGACATGCATAATCAGGATAGATAAACCCTCTTCATACATTTTCTGTAGATATATGGTCTAAGACAAACGAGTCTTCTTCAGATAACCTGTTACGCCAGGTGCGACATTAGGATTGGATGAACCCTCTTCACAAATCTTGCGTAGATAAGTGGTCTCTGAGACAGACAAACCTCCTTCGGATAAACCTGTTACGCCAGGACCGGTAACCATTTCGACGATTAATCCCACCGACAGGACTTCAAACCTCTTCAACACAGACGAGTATTGGATGATCATCAAGAGAACACAGACGAGCATCATAAGTCAATGATACAAACAAATATCAGACGATGACCTAAGAAACGCAAACAAACACTTCAGGAAAAGATACAGACGAGTACTAACCCCTGATATGTACGAATACCAAAAGCCCAACACAGACGAGCATTTGGAGTAGCAATATAGACGAGTATCAGATATCCAATACAAATGAGCATTTGGACGATACAGATGAGTATCCAAGCAGATGCAAACGAGTTTCGAACAGATAACACACTGACGAGCGCCAGGGAATGCATTCAAGAATCGAGCAAATTCCAAACATGGACGAGTGCTGGGAAATGTAGACGAGCAAAAGTAGATATCACACACGGACGAGTGATGGGACGTACGTACGAGCATCAGCAGATTTTAAACACGGACGAGTGCTAGAAAATGCAAACGAGCGTCAAGAAAATTTCAAACACAGACGAGTTCTAGGGCGTAGGTACGAGCAAAAAATTCCTGGTAAGAATCACAACTCTTCCAGGGAGAATCAAACAAAGATTAATTCACAAACGAGCGCGTGCTGGGAGTGCAGACGAACAAAATGCGAGCACAGACGCATGCCAGGAAATGCAACCGAGCGTCAAATAAAGCGCGAGCACAGATGAGTGACAGGCAATTCAAACGAGCATCAAACAAAGTTCCCTCATTGGCAACAATAATCACGGCTCTGCAGGGGAGAACTAAGTCAAGAGGCTTCAATGATACTTATCTCTGACTAGGGTGATGAATACCTGTCTGTATCATCACAATGGCCAAATATAAATTGGCGACTTCTCTGGGGAATATTTCAACGATGGGTGCAAGTCCTAAACATGAACTCTTTGGGAATAACCGTCTTCAAACTTGGCTGGGGAAGAGGCTCGTCCAAGACTCTAGCTGGGGAGAGAATTCTGAAAATTCTGACTCTGTGGGGAAACCAGGAGTACAGCCGCTCGCTGGGGGTAATTTCACTTGTGGAAAGATAAACCGCTTGGGGAGGAAAGCTCTTCAATTAGCCTTGGAATTCTGCTGGAGAAATAACCAAGATATCCTGGCAATAATTGGTTGAGGAATGAAATGTGAACAAATCACTACTTTGTCCCACTGGCCAAAAATAAATTGGCGAACTCACTGGGGATATGTTTCAATGATGGTTGCGTACCAGTCATGAACTCTGTGAGGAAAATACGATCTTTCGACCCGACTGAGGAAAACGCTTGGTCAAATAAACCTTTGTTAAGGAAAGAGTTCTGACAGTTACAACTCTGCGGGGAATTTGGCATTCAACTACTTACAGGGAATTCCCCATTCTGACACAAAGACTCCGCTTGGGGACGAAACCTCTTTAACTAGGTTTAAAGTTCTGCTGGGGATTCCACTTGCTCTAGCTCAGCTGGGGAGCACTCTCTGCTTGGGGAAATACTGCATCACCCTGCGAAACCTGCAACAATAGTTTGCACACATGTGCCCTGGGGACTTGCATGGTATAATCTGTTCATCCATTGTTATTCGACACTCAAAGATAGTTTTAAATGTTTCCCTACAATGTCAGTTTTTCTCAAAAAAATCAACATGTTTTGAATGCTATGTTCTTTTTGCCAAAAATTCAGGACATTTTTGCAAACAACGTAAACACAATGCAACACGGCTTTTAACTGAATGTTTATTCATTGAATGGCCTCTGAATAGGCAAATTTTTACATCGGAAAGCAACTACTTGGAAAGAGGTAGCTACCATAAAATTGAGAAAAGAAACTATCCTAATGGCAATGTACACGACATTCCAATGCGTTTCCTTCCTGCTATGACCAACATGTCTTCAAGACTTTATGTTCTTGCCTTTGCTTTCCGAAGAAGATGAGGGGACTGATTCCTATCCTTCTGATATTGCCAGACTATTTGAAATAGTGATTTGGTTCAGATTACCCGGATCGCAGTTGTTCGCTTATTCCCTTGTTTTGCGTGGATCGCCCTTTCGGGTTTTCAATTCACCGGGATACCCTTTTTTGCCTGAGCTGTCCGATGTGGCTTTTCAACTCAGCGGATGTACATTTCCTTTTTTATTTGTTTTCCCTAACTTTTTCCCGATCTTTTTATTCTGTTTTTAGCTCACCGGGATGCCCTTTTCTTGCCTGGACTTTAATTTTGTTTTTGTGTCCAGCGGGTCTTTTTATGCGATGTATTTTTTAACTGCGTTCGAGTTAACAGGAGACTGGAAATCTTCTCCATCCATAGTAGTGAGCATCAGTGTTTCACCTGAGAAAACTTTCTTTACTATGAATGGGCCTTCGTATTTTGGGGTCCACTTGCCCCTGTGATCTGAACCTGGAGGAATGATCCTCTTGAGTACAAGCTCGCCTACTTGATACTCTCGAGTACGTACTCGTTGGTCAAATGCTTGCTTCATTCTCCACTGATAATGTTGACCATGAAAGATAGCCTCTAATCTCTTTTCCTCAATTAGACACAACTGATTATATCGAACACGCACCCATTCAGCCTCATCAAGCTTCGCATCCATCATCAGGCAAGACTGCCTCCATGCCATATACCAGGGAGAAAGGAGTTTCCCCAGTTGATGTCCTGAATGACGTTCGGTACCCATGCAGCACGAATGGTAACATCTCATGCCAATCTTCTTAATATTCTTGTTAGCTGCCTCTACTGCGCCATTCATCTTTGGCCGGTAAGGAGAAGAATTGTGATGCTGAATCTTGAAGTCCCGACACAGCTCGGCCATCATCTTATTGTTTAAATTGGAACCATTATCACTAATGATTCTCTCAGGCACTCCGTATCTACAAATGATGTCTCTCTTCAGAAATCTGGCCACCACTTAACGAGTGACATTAGCATAAGATGTTGCTTCAACCCACTTGGTGAAGTAATCGATTGTAACCAAGATGAAACGATGACCATTTGAAGCAGTAGGCTCTATCTTCCCGATCATGTCAATGCCCCACATAGAAAAGGGCCAAGGAAATGACACGACGTTGAGCGGGATAGGAGGAACATGCACCTTGTCTGCATAAATCTGGCATTTATGGCATTTACGGGCGTACAAACAACAGTTTGCATCCATTCTTAGGTAATAGTACCCCGGCCTCAATAACTTCTTAGCCATAGCATGCCCCCCTGCATGAGTACCGAAAGATCCCTTGTGGAGTTCTTGCATTAACAAGTCTGCTTCGTGTCTACCCACGCATCTGAGCAAGACCATGTCAAAGTTCCTTTTATACAGAACTCCGTCTGCATTCAAGAAGAAGCTAGCAGCAAGTCGTCTCAAGGTCTTCTTGTCGTTGGATGATTCCCCAACTGGGTATTCTTGTTTTTCCAGGAAAAACATGATATCAAAGTACCAAGGTTTCTCATCAGACACTGTGTCTATAGAGAAAGCATAAGCTGGTGCGTCAAGCTTGGAAATGTCAATCCTGGGCATGTAGTTCCAACACAAGACTTTGTTGGAAGAAGAAAGAGTAGCCAATGCATCGGAAAATTGATTCTCATCTCGTGGTATATATTGAAGCTTAACCGTCTTGAAGAACGTCAACAGTCTTCTGGCGTAATCCCTATAAAGAATTAAGTGTTCTTGATGCGTATACCACTTGCCGGTAATCTGGTTGATAACGAGGGCTGAATCTCCGAATATATCGAGGGTCTTAATATGATGATTAATGGCCTCCTCTATTCCCATTATGCACGCCTCGTATTCCACTTCATTGTTGGTGCAGCCAAAAGTAATTCTGGAAACGAAGGGAAAGTGAACACCTACGGGAGTGATAAGAACATCATCAACTCTATGTCCATTGATATTGATTGCCCCATCAAACATCAAATTCTATTTTGATTCAGGGTCAGACCCCTCCTCCGAAATTGGTTCCTCGCAATCTCTTTCCTTGAGGCACACGATGTCCTCATCAGGGAAATCAAACATCATCGGCTGATAGTCGTCTTCAAGCGGTTGCTGTGCAAGATAATCTGACAAAACAATTCCTTTGATGGCTTTCTGGGAAGTATATTGTATGTCATAATCTGTTAGGATCATTTGCCACCTTGCAACCCTTCCGCTTAGCGCTAGTTTCTCGAAAATATACTTGACGGGGTCCATTTTTGAGATTAGAAATGTGGTATAGGTCAACATGTACTGTCTCAGTTGGTGAGCAGCCCATACCAAAGCGCAGAAAGTTTTCTCGAGCAATGAGTAACAGGACTCACAGTCGGTAAACTTTTTGCTAAGGTAATAAATAGCATGCTCTTTTCGACAAGACTCGTCATGTTGACTTAGAACACATCCCATCGACCCTTCTAACAAAGTCAAGTACATGATAAGTGGTCGTCCTGGAATTGGAAGCATTAGAATCGGAGGCTCCTGCAAATATTCTTTTATCTTGTCAAAGGCTCTTTGACAATCCTCATTCCACCTGACCGTTTGTTCTTTTCTTAGAAATCTGAAGATTGGCTCGCATGCGGTAGTTAGATGAGATATAAACCGTGAAATGTAGTTCAATCTCCCTAAAAATCCACGCACTTCCTTTTCTGTTTTCGGTGCAGGCATGTTCTGTATTTCTTTTACTTTTGCAGGATCTACCTCAATCCCTCTCTGGCTAACAATGAAACCTAGCAATTTATCGGAACGCACTCCGAAAGTACAGTTGTTTGGATTCAACCTCAGTCTATACTTTATCAATCTATCAAACAACTTTTTGAGATTGACTAGATGCCCTTCTTCGTCTCGGTACTTGGTGTCGCTCCCGACAAATGAAAATGGATCATATGAAGGTACAGACGCGAACGGTCGGCGAAGGGAACAGTGAGAACACACAGCCGTGAACTCACTGGAGATGAAAAGAGTCGCCAGCTAGGCATTTTTATCCCGGAGGAAAGGCAATGCTGCATAGGCCTAGAAAAAGATGGATAAGACGGTTGCGAACCAGAGAGACTGAGAAAGGGGGTTGGTTACAACCTGGGAAGGTATTAGCACCCAGATTGTCCGTCGTACTCGACGGGATCCACGCTTAGAAGATTTGTGTTTTAAAGGGGTAGTGTCAGTGCAATCTGTGTACAAAATAGCTGGAAAAGAATGTACAGGTGTTAGTGTATAGAAAGAATGTGAAGTGTATAAATGTACAGTGTCAGTGTAAGGATGAGAGTGAAATGCTCATGATCATGAGGCTAAGAATCAAGCTGAAAGGAGGGGGAATATACAGAGACTTTTGTTCGATAACTGTTAAGTTATGCCTACGTATCCTCTCGTGCAATGAGGAAGTCAGAACACCGTAGTTCGACCCAAAGAGACTGAAAGATAAATTGACTGATGAACTGCTTACTTGTCTATGCTCAAGTGTATGACCTGTCTGGCTCAGGTGCAAACTGTCTTGCACTAGATGGAAGAAGCAAGTTCTCGTTTGTGAGTGAATGAGGTGAGAAAAGAATCCCGGAGGAGACGATTATTGTTTGTTTTTGAGTTTTCAGTCTTTTATTACTTTTGAAAGTTTGTCGTAAGTTAATGAGCTTAAGCCTAAACCAATGGATTTAATAAACCCATCACATCTTCCCTCTGATTAGGGGTGATGAGAATACCTTAAGTGTGAAGTCAGATTCTCACACTTAATCACCTTTGATGTAGGATTAAGATCATTAACCTACTTGTGATTATTTAGATGTTTTTGGTGTTTTTGTTTAGTGTTGAGTAATGAGGTTAAGCCATAATCAGGGATTTAACAGACTCATTACACCATCCTAATAGAAGGATAATAGATGAGAATGTTTAAGCTGAGGAAAACTCCTCAACTTAATCCATGATTAGGGATTAAACTCATGACAAAACAAGCCTTTGATTAAGTGGATTTTATTCAATGATATGATGATGAAGTGAGTTTTATGATTTGTAAGACAACTTGAGGGGGACTTGTCCATTAACACTAGGGTTAGTCCTTCTTAACCAATTAAGGAAGAATTAGAACCCTAATGCAAGGCCCAAGTTACAAGTGTGATGTCTTGATACTTATTAGATGGATTGATTAAAGGAGTTAAACACATTAAGGGTTTAACACTTAGGATTAAAGTTATACACTCCATCCTGAGAGAAGGATGCAGGCATAAGCTTAATCACAAAGCCTTAAAGCCTTTAGGGTTTAGTCCCTGATTATGAGATGAGAGGAGAAGACTCAAAGAGAGACACAAAGGTAAAACTAAGAGGGGAGACTAATCAAAAACCCTAATCATTATCATGCCTGGTTGTTCCTAAGGTTTGTGAGGTTTTCAAGAACAATCTTCAAAGGAGCCACCAGGAAGCAGATGAAAGGATCAAGAGAAGCAAAGTAACTTGCTTCATTCAAGAAGTCAAGTCACTTGAAGAAAGAAAGTGGGAGAAACAAGAATGAACAAGCTCAATCTCAAACACATATAGAAATGCAGCAATGGATGCAAGAGAGATGAAAAGAAAGGTTATGAGAAGTGAAGGCAAATTCACTTCTCAAGTTTACTTACCACCTGAAATGTTAGAAAGAAATGCAATGCAATGCCAAATGAAATGAAATGGTGTGATGCTAAACAAAACCAGAAGCATGTTGATGGTGATAATGATGCTATGAGATGCTACAAACATGAGGCAAGGCATGGAGATGTTCATACAAGATCATGGATGCAAATGATGCAAGTTAAGGAGCATGAACAAGCATGGAAAGTTATGAAGCATACAAGGCAAATGACATAGCAAATATGTGGTGCAATGATCAAACATGCTTCCTATGTGTCTTAAGATGTCAAATGAATCACAAGGATGCTTGAAATGCTAAGACAAGTCATGTTATGCAAGAGAATGCAAGAGGGATGCAAAGGGAAGCCCAAATTAGGGTTCATGGATCAAACAACAAACAAAAACCCAAAACAGAAGCAAACCCTAAGATAAAAAATGGAAAATGCCACTCTAAGAAACCCTAAACCTATACTAAACCAAGGTCCAAAGGGGAGGTCTCAACTCTTAACCAATCCTAAGTTATGATTTTTCTAAGTTATTAGGGTTTTTAGGGTTCCTAAACAAAAGAAATGCCAAACAAATTGAAAATGAAGAATCAAATCATGGCCATTTAAACCTTGAAACTACATGCTAGACACAAGACAATGCAAGAAGAACCAATGTCCAACTCTTCTCAAATAGGCAGAAATGATTTTTTTAACCTATGATCAAAATAATGCACAAAAAATGATTTAATTCAATGGAAAATTCTCAAAATGCATCAAGATCAAAAAAGAAATTTGTTTTGAAGGTTGGACAATGTTTCTAAATGTCTTAGAACACTTCATGAATTTTTTGGTGATTTTTAGATACTTAAAAGTATTTTTAATTAATTAATTCCCATTAATCAATTAAAAATAATCTTTTAAATATTTAAAAATACTTTTTTAATGATAAAAAATAAAATGAAAATATTTTTGGGTCTTAAAAATTAATAAAACTTTTAAGAAAAAGTTTCATAATTTTTAAGCCATTTTTGCTATTTTAAAATAATTATGCAAATAAAATGAAAAGAAAATGAATTAAAATTAAATAAAATGAAAGTAATCAGGATGGAGGGCCAGGATTGGGTCTGGATTCAAATTTGTTGACCAGCGCGCAAATGAAGGGTCCAGATGGCTTCTGATCAGATTAAATTAATTATGGATTAATTAATATAAACACGTGGATTAGGGCATAATCAGGAAGATCCAGGCCACACACTCACGCGCGAAGTCAACGGGTCAGAGGCATCTCACGGTCCAAATTCAAATGGTCATTAATCACGTGATTAGGGCTTAAACATTCTCAGGTGGCCGGAGAAGACTTCCGGTCGTCTTCTCCGGCCAGCATCTCACCTGGAAATTTCCAAACTCCCTCAAAACGTAACAAAAACAAAATCTAAGAATTGGGAAATGTTCTCCAACCACTCACGAATCAAACCCCTCTCCCAAAACAAATTTCTTTTTCCTAACTAAGCTGAATCGAAGAAAATAAGAACTAGGGCACGCAAGCTTCAGAGAGAAATTAAACTCTCATTCCAGCACCATTTCAAAAACTAAGAGCACCAGGATATTCAGTGGAACATAAGGAACAAGTTTATAACATGAAAAACAATTTCTGGAAAAATAATTCTCAAGCTACCTGAGATTTGGAGCTTTCAACCTGATGACTTTCTGGCCACTCCCCTCAGTGCAATCCACTCCTTAGGACCTCTTGATGGTGTTTGAATGCTTTAGAACAATTTATGTTGGCTGGTTGATGAGTTTCGACAGCTTCTGCTCAAGCTCAGTCAGAAATGGCAATGGAGTTTCAGGCAGTTTCAGGTCATTGTGATGGGTTCTATGTGATCAGAACAATGAGTGGAGAAGATCTATGGTATTTGTTTGGGTGTTTGTGAGCTATGGAGAGAGTTTCGAATGAAAATGCAGGCTGAGGTGAAGAATGGCAATGGGGGATTCTTGCTTGTTTCAGGCCTGGCTCTTGGTGGTTTTAGGTCTATGAAGTATGGTGAGTTGAATGGTGAAAATGGTTTGAGTGTTTGAAGGCTGGGCAGAGAGATTCGAAGCAACTTGCAAGATGGAGTGTTTTGTGAATGTGTGTCTTGTGAATGGTTTCAGCCTTGCCTTGTACATGAAATGGCTTGCAAAATGATAATGTATTTTAATCCTATAGGTCAGATGATGTGACCTGGCCTATAGTGATTGGTAAGTTTGCTTTTGCAAAAAGTCACATTTTGTGTAAGGCAAGCATGGCTCATGATCTAGGCTTGGTACAAAGCATGGGCTATGCGCAGCAAAATGAGGGGAAAGGGTTAGCTTGGTTCAAGGGCCAATGCTGCAAGTTGGTGAAGAGAAATGAGTGGTTTTGCAACTTGTTGCTTTTTGAAACTTTATGAGAAAAGTCTTGTTACATGAACCATAACCATGGGCATTCTTGGTTCAAATCTGAATTTTATGACTTAGAGGATGTTTGCATACTGGTTTGAAATGAATTAGAGGTTGCAATTGGCCTTGGTCCATGATTTTGCAAAATTCTCATTTGAGGCATGCCTTGAAAATCAATGATTTTTGCCAACTTTGTCACACCATAACTTTTGATCCAAAAAGAGTTTGATCATGTTCTTGTACTTTTTGAAAAGGGAAAGATGAGATCTACAACTTTCATGACCAAAGTTTTTCCATTTGAAGCATTTTTGGATCAATAATCAAGGCTTGAAAAATGACCTAAAATGAAGCATTCTTGGAAAGTCAACTATGCCCAAAAAGTCAACATTTGCAAAAACCCTAAATTCTTGATTTTTATGAACTTCAACCTTCTTCCATGATCAAATAAAGATCATATAAACTCAAAATGATGAAGATCACCCATTGGTTGGGTCATTGGGGGCCTCAGATGCCCTGATTTTACACTGACTTGCCTGAAAAGTCAACCCTTGGTCAGATGACTTCCCCATGGAATTTCTTCATGAAAATTGATATGCATACTTCCTATACCATATAGAGACCAATGGAAACAAGAATGACCAAAAAATTTGGGGTTATGGCCTCTGAAACCAAAACCCTAATTTTAGGTCAACTGTGCGGTCAATCCTGGCTCTGCATCCACTCAAACCCTAGTTCTTGTGATTCTTTTGCATTTTTGACTTTGAGAGGGTGTACTATGATGCTTGAACACATGTAGACCCCTTTGAATTGATTGGTTGCCTTTGGAGTGGCTCAATATGCCCTGAGATTGCTCAGATCACAAACCCTAGATGCAGATGACTTAGAACCAATGCAGTGACTCAAAAATGAGATGTGAGATGATATGATTGTGTTTATGCATATGAGAATGATCACAAGCCATGGTGAATGGGTGAGGGCAAATTTGGGGTGTTTACACTTGGCAATCATATAGTCCACATAACACTCAATTTCCTTGTGTATCATGTCATGGAACAAAGTTACCATAGCACGTTGATACGTTGCCCTAGCATTCTTCAATCCCAAGGGAATAACCTTATAACAGAATGTACCCCACGGGGTAACGAACGTCGTTTTTTCCATGTCTTACGGTGCCATCTTAATCTGATTGTACCCGGAGAAGCCATCCATGAAAGAAAATACCGAGAACTGAGCGGTGTTGTCTACCAGCACATCAATGTGAGGTAACAGGAAGTCATCCTTTGGACTTGATCGGTTTAGATCCCGATAATCGACGCACATCCGGACCTTGCCATCTTTCTTTGGTACACGCACAATGTTAGCTACCCAAGGTGGGTAGCTAGTCACGGCAAGGAACTCGGCATCCCACTGCTTTTGAGCTTCCTCCTTGATCTTCATAGCCATATCAGGGCTAGTTCTTCTCAGCTTTTGCTTTACCGGAGGACAGTCTTCCTTTAGTGGCAGCTTATGTATAACGATGTCGGTATCCAACCCTGGCATATCTTGATACGACCAGGCGAAGATATCCACATATTCACGTAGCATACCAATCAATTCCTTCTTTACCTCGGCCTGCAGACTGGCCCCGATCTTTATCTCTTTCCTTACATCTCCAGACCCAATGTTGATGATCTCTATTTCTTCCTGATGAGGCTGAATGACCCTTTCCTCTTATTTCAATTACCTAACCAATTCTTCCGGGAGTTCACAGTCTTCCTCAACCCCTTCATCAGCTTGGTAGATAGGATTGTCGAAGTCATGCATAGTCATAGCAGGAACGTTATCACAGGAATCCGAATGATCAACACTGGACAAATGATGTGCTTATTTCATAATCTGTTCTTTCAAAGGTGACGCAAACACACAAAAGACACTGAAAAGAAAACATTACCATTTTATTTGTTTTTTGTGAAACTTTTTAAAAACGAAAGAAAGAGAAGAAAATTTGCTTGAAAAAATGTCCTTTATTTCATGGAAAAAGTAAATGCATTAAAACATGGTGGCCCTACAGATGGATCCATGCACCTTGGGCAGAGTGCAGGATTTGACATGCAGTATGAGAAAAAGGAAACAAAAAAAATTACTTTGACTGCCAAGTAACTTGAACAAAATCTTCGGCAGACCAGTTCCAGAGCTCCTCCCCAGGTACACATGGGTGAATCCAGTTATCCAAGTCACAATCATTATCCCCATATTCATATGTTGCACAAACGAAATTGTAATCGAGCATTCCAGCGCTTGTGAATGCTATGGGCCTACTGCCATGAGACTGGGTGGACTGACCAGGTTGATATCCGAGACCAAACTTGTCATCCTTCTTTTCCACTTCTAACAGCTTACCTCAGCCCTGGGCACTTCCGAATTGGACTACTTCCCTATCTTTCTTGTAGGAGTAGATATGAGTCCATTCCTTCTCATTGTTCTGAACTGTTGCAACTGGAGACAAAGTACCGAGATTAACTGTCTCAAAAGCTTAACAAAGTGTCTCATGGATCTCTCCGTCCATTTCCACATACTTGAAGGTCGACAGATGGCTTACGAAAATATCTTCTTCTTCGCACACAGTAACAACCTGGACGCCTACCACATACTTTAACTTCTGATGCAACGTGGAGGTTACTGCGCCAGCAGCATGAATCCAGGGACGTCCCAGCAGACAGCTATAAGCGAGTTGAATATCCATAACATAGAATGTTCTCTTGAATACCTGAGACCAAATCATTATCGGTAGCTACACCTCCCCAAACACAGATCTCTGTGACCCGTCAAAGGCTTTCACAATCAAATCACTAGGTCACAAGACAACACCATCAATATTCAACTTCATGAGGTCCTACTTAGGGAGCACATTGAGAGAAGAGCATGTATCTACCAAGACATGTGATAGAACAACACCCTTACACTCCATGGTGATGTGTAAGGCCTTGATGTGATTACGTCACTCGGAAGTGAGATCTCTATCTATGAATCCCAACCTATGGCTGGCGTTCACACTAGCTATCACAACTTCCAACTGATTAATAGTTATCTCTTATGGTACATACGCCAATTGCAAAACATTCAACAAAGCCTTTTGGTGAGCTTGGGAACACATCAGCAATGACAGAATGGATATCTTGGACGGGGTCTGATTCAGCTGTTCAACCACCTTGTAGTCATTTTTCTTAATTATTCTCATGAATTCTTCAACTTCTTTTTCAAAAGTGCCTTGACCAACAGCAGGAGTTGTCACCTCCTCAGTTGCTATCTGCTTACCCTTAGCCTTTGCAACAGCTTCAGCTTCAGGATCACCTCTGCAAGCTTGAGGAGCAAAGATACGCCCACTCCGAGTAAACCCACCAACTCCTCCGACATTCACAATAGTCGGGTCAATTGTCACCGCTTTACTTTCCACCTTCTGGCCTTTCTACGTACATGTATGAGCCATAGTGCCAAGGGATGGCCTTGTCATCAACATAGGGAACTGGTCCCGGAACAGTAATGGTTACTGGACTCACTTCTGGAACATAGATAGTCACCGGTTCTCTCCGGGCAGGAACTTCAACAGGATCAAAGTAAATTGTCATTGTAGACACACAATCACTTCTATTGCCAACCCCGTCTAACTGTAGAGACCCTTCATCAATCAAACACAGCAGCCCAGCTTTTAGATCTCTGCAACCATCAAATGAATTCAAGAAACCCTCGCAGTCATAACCACAACCTGAGAATACCTGCCCTTTCAACAATCTGTCTTTCACCACAAACAACGAAGTCTTCACTTCATCAACATTCAGAATTAGGTTCAACATCTCGCCACTGTCGACAACGTTTATCCTGGCCCCTCCATGATTTAGAATGGGGTTTGATGTAACATTAAAATAAGGTGCAAAGTTAATTTCTTTCGAATCAATTAAGTCTTGGACCTTATGCTGCAATGCCCTGCACTTTGTTGCTCCCACCAAAAGACGCCTAGGTCAGAAGGGGTACAGATGCAAACGGTCGGCGAAAGGGAAAGAGAACACAAAGGTGAACTAAAAAGAAAAGAGTCGCCAGCTAGGCATTTTTATCCCGAAGGAAAGGTAATGCTGCATAGACCTAAGAAAAGATGGATAAGACGGTCGCGAACCAGAGAAACTGAGAAAGGGGGTTGGTTACAACCTGGGAAGGTATTAGCACCCAGATTGTCCGCCGTACTCGACGGGATCCACGCTTGAAAGATTTGTGTTTTAAAGGGGTAGTGTCATTGCTATTTTGTGTGCAAAAGCTGGAAAAGAATGCAAGTGTCAGTGTAAAAGAAAATGAAGTGAACAGGGGAAGTGTCAGTGCAAGGAAAAAATGTGGAGCTCAAGAATATGAGGCTCAAAGAATAATGCTGGAAGGAGGGGGAATATACAGAGACTTTTGTTCGATAATTGTTAAGTTATGCCTACGTATCCTCTCGTGCAATGAGGAAGTCAGAACACCGTAGTTCGACTCAAAGAGACTGAAAGATAAATTGACTTGTGAACTGCTTACTTGTCTATGCTCAAGTGTATGACCTGTCTGGCTCAGGTGCAAACTGTCTTGCTTTAGACGGAAGAAGCAAGTTCTCGTTTATGAGTGAATGAGATGAGAAAAGAATCCCGGAGGAGACGATTATCTTTGTTTTTGTGTTTTCAGTCTTTTATTGCTTTTTGAAGTTTGTCATAAGAAAATGAGCTTAAGCCTAAACCAAGGGTTAGTAAACTCACCACATCCTCCCTCTGATTAGGGGTAATGAGAATACCTTAAGTATGAAGTAAGCACCTCACACTTAATCATCATGATGTAGGATTAAGATCATTAACCTACTTGTAGTTATTTAGATGTTTTTGTTGTTTTTGTTTAGTGTTAAGTAATGAGTTTAAGCCATAATCAAGGATTTAATGGACGCATTACACCATCCTAATAGAAGGATAATAGATGAGAACATTTAAGCTGAGAAAGACTCCTCAACTTAATCCATGATTAGAGATTAACCTCATGACAAAACAAAGCCTTTATTAAATGGATTTTAGTCAATGATAAGATGAAGAAGTGGATTTTATGGTTGGTAAGACAACTTGAGGGGGACTTGTCCATTAACATTAGGGTTAGTCCTTCTTAACCAATTAAGGAAGAATTAGAACCCTAATGCAAGGCCCAAGTTACAAGCTTGATGTCTTAGTGGTTATTAGATGGATTGATTAAAGGAGTTAAACACATTAAGGGTTTAAAACTTAGGATTAAAGTTATACACTCCATCCTAATAGAAGGATGCAGACATAAGCTTAATCACAAAGCCTTGAAAACCTTTAGGGTTTAGTCCTTGATTGTGGGATGAGAAAAGAAGACTCAAAGATGACACAAAGGTAAGATATAAATGGGGGAATAATAAAAACCCTAATTGTTATCATACTTGGAGATCCTAAGGTTTATGAGGCTTAAGGGAGAAAGAATCTTCAAGGAAGCCACCAAGGAGAAGCAGATGAAAGGAGGAAGAAGCAGAGAGAAACAAGACAACTTGCTTCACTTAAGAAGACAAGTTGCCTGAAGGAAGAAAGTAAGAGATGAACATGAATGTGCAAGCTCACTCTAATACAAAAATGAAATGCAGCAAAGATGCAAGAGAGATGAGAAGAGATTGTGAGAAGTGAAGGCAAATTCACTTCTCAAAACAACTTACCACCTGAAAAGTTAGCAAAAAAAATGAAATGCAATGCAAATGAGATGAAATGTTATGATGCAAACCAAAGTCAGAAGCATAAACATGATGTTAATGATGCTAAAAGAAGATACAAACACATGACAAGAGATGAGAGTGAACATACAAGGATGAGGATGCAACTGGGGCATGCTTTGAGCCATAAAGATTCATGAATGTTTATGAAATGCAATGAACATATAACATGGAAAATGAAAGATGTAATGATTGAACATGATTCTAATATGTCCTAAGATGTATTATGGATCATGTGGATGCACAAATTGTCATGGCAAGTCAATGGATGCAAGCAAAAGAGAAATGGATGCAAAGGAAGGCACAAATTAGGGTTACATGCATCATGCAATGAAAAAATCCAAAACCAGAAGCAAATGACATGATAAAAAATTTTAAATGCAATCAAAGATACCCTAAACCTATACAAGTCCACTTCCCAAAGGAGGGGATCCAACTCTTAACCTAGTGCAAGTTGTGAATTTCTCAAGATTACTAGGGTTTTGGGGTACCTTATCAAGAAAAATGCAAAAACAAATTTAAAATGCAATATCAAATAAAACCAATTTTATCCTATAAACTACATGTTATGAAGGATGCAATGCAAGAAGAATCATCATCAAACTCTCAATGGTTAGGCAGAAAGGATTTTTTAAAGTTTGAACCAAAATATTGCCTTAAAATGAATTTAATTCCAATGAAAATGATCAAAATGCATCAAGATCAAAAAAGAAATTTGGTTTGAGGGTTTGATAATGTTTCTAAATGTTTCTAAATGCAATGTGAATTTTTTTGTGATTTTTAAATACCTAAATGTATTTTTAATTAATTAATTTTCTTTAACTAATTAAAAATAATCATTTAAATGGTTTAAAAATAATTTTTTATGCAAAAAATAAAAATAAAAATATTTTTGGGTTGAGAAAATTGTTTGGAATTAAAATGCTAAATAAAAATATTTTTTGGGATTTTTTTAACTATTTTAAATAAAATGTACAAAATAAATAAGAAAAATGAATTAAAAATAAAATAAATGAGAAGTATGCAGAGGGAAGGGCCAGGATTGATTCTGGGTTTAGACTGGTTGACTGTGCGCCAGATCTAAAGGCTCTCATTCAAACTTCAATAATCCTAATTAATTATTTAATTAATCCAGTTTAATAATTAATGACATGATCTTGACCTTTCAAACGCGCGCGGGAAACAACATCCAACGGCCTACATTCAAACCTGGTGCCCTAACCCTAATTAGAATTTAATCACTCTCAGGTCACCGGAGAAGAGCTCTGGTCGTCTTCTCCGGTGACCCCTTCACCTGAAAATTGCCAACTTCTTCCCTAGGTTATTTCTAGAGCTCTAAAGCTCCAGATTAAGTCCTCTCACCTCCCTGAATCCAAATCCACCCTCAAAACAAATTTATTCTCAC
Organism: Lathyrus aphaca; assembly: GCA_963966055.1. Classification (NCBI taxonomy): domain Eukaryota; kingdom Viridiplantae; phylum Streptophyta; class Magnoliopsida; order Fabales; family Fabaceae; genus Lathyrus; species Lathyrus aphaca. The sequence continues at coordinate 498,952,006 of OZ014521.1, forward strand.
CCAAACTCAAGATTCGAAAGGAAGAACAAAAATGGCAGAAATTTCAGTCAATCAATACAAGCTCATTTCTACACCATTTTCAAAATTTCAAAGTTCAGTGTGATCAGTGGAGCATGCTTTATCATATTATAACATAAAAAAAGGTTATGGAAAAATGAATTTCAGTGGCTACCTGAGATGAAGCTTTCAATCCAGGAGCCTTTTGACCAGTTCCTTGCTTCCAATCACCTCTACTGACCTCCCTCAAGAGTTTGCAAAGCTTGGTTGGAGTTTAAAATGGCTGGTTGTGAGTTTGATGAAGTTCTGTTCAGTGAGGGGTGAGAATCGTGTTTCTGATTGAGGTGGGTTCAGGGACAAATGAGGGCAGGGAAATGATCAGGGGAACATGTTGAGTGATTCTATGAAGTTTGTTTTAATGTTTGATGCTCGTGTGCTGAGATTCAAAGGAAAGTGCATAAGAGGTGAGTTTGGAGAATGCTGGCTTATGAGATGTTTCAGGCTTAGTTGTGCTATGTGTTGAGTCTCATTTGGTACATGTATCACACTTGGATAGGTCTGAGGAGTTGGTGTGGCCTAGCTTGATTGGTATGGGCCATTTTGCATAAAGTCAATGTTTTGTGTAAGAGAGGTATGGGTCAATAGCAGACAAGGTACAAAGGGGTGTCCTGCGCAACAAGGATTGAGGAGAGCCATAGAATCAGTCTTGAGGCCAATTAGCAAGTGGATTAGGGTTTGTGAGAGGTTTTGCAACTTTGTGATCCTTTGGCCCTTTTGTGATTACTTGAAGCATAAGTCATGAAAATGGACAAACCCTTGGTGTATTCTGATTTTTAGGCATTGGTTTAGGTTTGTGCAAAGGTTAGAAGTCCATTTGAAGTCACATTTTGCCTTGGCAAGGGGTTTTGCAACTTTGCCTCTTTGGTGCAAAACTTGAAATTATGTGATTTTTCCCAACTTTGACAAGCCATAACTTTTGATCCAAAATGAGTTAGAATGAGTTCTTGTACTTTTTGAAAAGGGAATGGTCCATTCTACAACTTTCATGACCAAAGTTTTCTCATTTGAAGCATTTTTGAATCAATTTGAGGAGGTTGAAAAACTTTCCCAAAATGGCAAGTTTACATTACAAGTCACTTTCCCAAAATAGCAATTTTGCAAATGGCTTGAAATTCTTCCATTTTGTGAACTTCTAACACCTTATATGATCAAATAAAGATCATACACATTCAAAGTTATGAAGAACACCCTTTGGTTGGGTCATTGGGGGCCTCAGATGCCCTGATTTTACACTGACTTGCTCAAGAAGTCAACTCTTGATCAGATGCCTTCCCCATTGAATTTATTCATAAAAATTGATATGCATGATCCCTATACCATATAGAGACCAATAGAAACAAGAATGACCAAAGTGTTTGGAGTTATGGCCTCTGAAACCAAAACCCTAATTCTAGGTCATCTGTGTAGTTAAACCTGGCTCTGCTTCCATGCCTTCCTCAGTTCTTGTGATTCTTTGACTTCCTTGACTTTGTGAGGATATAATATGATGCTTGAACACACATGGACCCCTTTGAAGTGATTGATGACCTTTGGAGTGGCCCAAATGGCTCTTGGATGGCTCAGATCACAAACCCTAGATGCAGATGACTTTGAATCAATGCAGTGAACCAAAGATGTAAAATGAGATGTTATGATTGAACTTATGCATATGAAAAGATCAAAAGCCATGGTGTGAATGGGTGAGGGCAAATTTGGGGTGTTTACAGCTGCCCCTATTCAAGCATGAGTTAGCTGTGCAGGATGTAAGCAACGGCTTAACAGGCAAACAAGATAACTTGTGGTTGAATACCAAAGACAGTCCAAAATTTGCCCTCACAGAATGAAGAAGAAAAGGGATATAGATTGTAAAGGAAAATAAAGTGTAATTATAAAGTGCGGGCTACGGAGGACGACCGTCGGGCAGAGGACAACTGCTGGGGATGAAGCAATGACGGGGACGGCCGACATGATGGGAAAAATGTGGGAAATAAAGAAATGACGGGGACGGCCGACAGGCTGGGGATGTAAGGGATTATGATGGGGATGGCCATCAAGTAAAGCTATAAGACTCTCTGGGATTAAGGGTAAATGATGGGGACGACCATCGGGTTGAAGGAATAAAATGATGAGGAACGGTCATCAAAGGTGAAGGACTATCACCTGGAATGGTACGGCTGCTCTGTTGGGGATAAGATGAGGGACGATCATCTAAGGAGAAGGACGATCACCTGGCAGGGGACGGCTGCTAAAAGGTATCACGACATAGGACGAATGTCGGATAAAAAGGGTCGACGATGGGGACGGCCATCAGATAGGCATGATGAAGGACGATCATCAAGAGGTGAAGGACGATCACCTAGCAGGGTACGGCTGCTCCGAGGGTATCATGGCATAGGACGAATGTCAGATAACAAGATCAACGATGGGGACGACCATCGGATAAAATGATGAGGGACGATCATCAAGAGGTGAAGGAAGATCACCCAGCAGGGGACGGCTGCTGAAAATATCACGACATAGGACGTACATCAGATGGAAAAAGGGTTCTAATGAATAGAGACTCCACTGGGGGTGATGAGGGAAGATCATCAAAAAGGTGAAGGACGATCACCTGGCAGGGTACGGCTGCCGAAAAGGTATCATGACATAGGACGAATGTCAGATAGACAGGAAATAGTTCACTGGGATTTGTTGGGACTCTTCCGGGGAATAGTAGACACAGACGGGTGTCTAATTTCAAGAAGACATAAGTGTTTGGCACGGCGTATGGATTAAAGATGCGGACGAGCATCCTTATGATACGGACGAGTATCAGTAGAAACAAACACTTGACGCATGTTCAGAGATGATGATACGGATGAGTATCAACTGGTTAACAAAGAACACGGACAAGTGTCGGATCTGAGGGGATTTAAGTGGTATATACAAGATACGGACGAGTATCTGTATATGTGAAAGGTATTGGTGATACACAGACGAGTGCTCAACTTGCTATGGAGAACACGACACGGACGGGTGTCGGAAGAAGTGTATTATAAACAAGTAAATGCTTCCCAAATGTTTAGGTAACTATGTTGGGAAAGGTGAAACGGACGGGTGTCAAGGAATTGTATATGAATCTGTGAGTGCAAAGGGGACGCTTTGGCTTTCTGCTTGGGGATATGGCACAGACGAGTGTCGAGATGCATCTGTAATATATAAGTGTCTGTTTGTAGACAATGCTCGGGCGATTTTGCTGGGGAATGATGACACGGACGAGTGCCAAAAGGTGTGTGTATTTGTATTTGTAAGGGAAATGCTTTGGTTCTCTGATGGGGAATTGGGGAAATATTCTGTATACTGTCTGATGGGTTGTCAGTATTTACAAGTGTTTCGTCCGACACATGGCTTATGATTATGCAATATGTTTGATTTTTGGCCGTAATGATCCGTATTATACGGAATGCTACGCTTTGTGGGGAAAATATGATGCGAATGCTATGATTATGAAAAGATACCGATCCGGGGTTCGGATCCCGCTGTTGTGAAGATCTCTGGCTGATCTGCTTGAAGTAGACATCCCAGCTGGGGATGGGGATCATTGGTAGGTGTCGCTCCCGATAAATGAAGCTAAGTCCAGATAAAGGTACAGACGCGAACGGTCGGCGAGAGGGACAATGAGAACACACAGCCGTGAACTCACTGGAGATGAAAAGAGTCGCCAGCTAGGCATTTTTATCCCGGAGGAAAGGCAATGCTGCATAGACCTAGGAAAAGATATGGATAAGACGGTTGCGAGCCAGAGAGACTGAGAAAGGGGGTTGGTTACAACCTGGGAAGGTATTAGCACCCAAATTGTCCGTCGTACTCGACGGGATCCACGCTTAAAAGATTTGTGTTTTAAAGGGGTAGTGTCAGTGCAATTTGTGTATAAGATAGCTGGAAAAAGATGTACAGGTGTCAGTGTAAAAGAAGTGCAAAGTGTAACATATACAGTGTCAGTGTAAGGACAAGAGAATGAATTGCTCAAGATCATGAGGCTAAAAGAATAAAGCTGAAAGAGGGGGAATATACAGAGACTTTTGTTCGATAACTGTTAAGTTATGCCTACGTATCCTCTCGTGCAATGAGGAAGTCAGAACACCGTAGTTCAACCCAAAGAGACTGAAAGATGAATTGACTAGTGAACTGCTTACTTGCCTATGCTCAAGTGTATGACCTGTCTGGCTCAGGTGCAAACTGTCTTGCATTAGACGGAAGAAGCAAGTTCTCGTTTGTGAGTGAATGAGATGAGAAAAGAATCCCGAAGGAGACGATTATTGTTTGTTTTTTTGTGTTTTCAGTCTTTTATTGCTTTTGAAAGTTTGTCATAAGTTAATGAGCTTAAGCCTAAACCAATGGGTTAGTAAACTCATCACATCTTCCCTCTGATTAGGGGTAATGAGAATACCTTAAGTATGAAGTCAGATTCTCACACTTAATCACCAATGGTGCAGGATTAAGATCATTAACCTACTTGTGATTAATTAGATGTTTTTGTGGTTTTTTTGTTTAGTGTTAAGTAATGAGGTTAAGCCATAATCAAAGATTAAACAGACTCATTACACCATCCTAAGAGAAGGATAATAGATGAGAATGTTTAAGCTGAGGAAGACTCCTCAACTTAATCCATGATTAGGGATTAAACTCATGACAAAACAAGCCTTTGATTAAGTGGATTTTATTAGATGATATGATGATGAAGTGATTTTTATGGTTTGTAAGACAACTTGAGGAGGACTTGTCCATTAACACTAGGGTTAGTCCTTCTTAACCAATTAAGGAAGAATTAGAACCCTAATGCAAGGCCCAAGTTACAAGTGTGATGTCTTGATACTTATTAAGTGAATTGATTAAAGGAGTTAAACACATTAAGGGTTTAATACTTAGGATTAAAGTTATACACTCCATCCTAATAGAAGGATGCAGGCATAAGCTTAATCACAAAGCCTTAAAGCCTTTAGGGTTTAGTCCCTGATTATGAGGTGAGGAGAGAAGACTCAAGAGAGACACAAAGGTAAAACTAAGAGGGGAGACTAATCAAAACCCTAATCATTGTCATGCTTGGTTGTTCCTAAGGTTTATGAGGTTTATCAAGAAAAATCTTCAATGGAACCGCCAGGAAGCAGATGAAAGGATCAAGAGAAGCAAAGTGACTTGCTTCATTCAAGAAGTCAAGTCACTTGAAGAGAGAAAGGTGGGAAGAAGAAGAATGAGAAAGCTCAAACTCAAACACATACAAAAATGCAGCATGGATGCAAGAGAGAGATGAGAAGGAAGTATGAGAAGTGAAGGCAAATCCACTTCTCAAAGTTACCTACCACCTGAAAAGTTAGTGAAAGGAATGCAATGCAATGCAAAATGAGATGAAATGACATGATGATAAACAAAACCAGAAGCATATACATGATGCTAATGATGCTATGAGATGCTACAAACATGAGGCAGCACATGGAAATGGTCATACAAGCTTATGAATGCAAATGAAGCAAGTTAGGAACCATGAAAACACATGAAAAGTTATGAAGTGCCAATGACAGACAACATGGCAAATACATGATGCAATGATCAAACATGTTTTCTATATGTCTTATGATGTCAAATGAATCACATGGAAGCATGGAATGTCATGGCAAGTCATGTTATGCAAGAGAATGCAAGATGGATGCATATGGAAGCCCAAATTAGGGTTTATGTATCAAACATCAAACACAAACCAAAACCAGAAGCAAACCCTAAGATAAAAAATGGAAAATGCCACACAAAGGACCCCTAATCCCATACTAAACCACTGCCCAAAGGAAAAATCTCAACTCTTAACCAATCTTAAGTTATGGTTTTTACAAGTTTTTAGGGTTTTTAGGGTTTCCAAACAAAAGAAATGTCAAACAATTTGAAAATGCAAGATCAAATCATGGCCATTTTATCTCAAAAACTACATGCTAAACACAATGCAATGCAAAAAGAATCAATGTCCAACTCTTCATGGATAGGCAGAAATGGTTTTTGGAACTTTGGATCAAATTAATGCATAAAAATGATTTTAAATCAATGAAAAATTATCAAAATGCATCAAGATCAAAAAAGAAATTTGGTTTGAAGGTTGACAAATGTTTCTAAATGTCTTAGAACATTTCATGAATTTTTTGGTGATTTTTAGATACTTAAAAGTATTTTTAATAAATTAATTCTCATTAATCAATTAAAAATAATCTTTTAATTATTTAAAAATACATTTTAAATGCTGAAAATGAAAATAAAAATATTTTTGTGTCATAAAAATTAATAAAACTCTTGAGAAAAAGTTTCATAATTTTTAAGACATTTTTGCTATTTTAAATAAATTATGCAAAACAAATGAGAAAAATATGAAAATAAAATGAAAATAAATGAATTAAAGAGAAGTCAGCTGATCCAAGGGCTTGAATTCAAAGTCACATGCGCGGGAGTTGACTGCGCGCCACATCCTACGGCTCAAATTCAAAAATGACTAATTAATGCTTAAACCCTAATTGCGCCGTTAAACACTTTCAGATGACCGAAACAGTGTTCCGGTCATCTTCTCCGTTCACCCCAAACCTCAAACTCACTCCATACGTTATGAAAATGAAATCTAATTGAACAGAAATGTTTCCCACTCACTCACGAATCATAACCCTCACTCAAAACAAATTTATTTTTCCAGGAAAGGCTGAATCGAAGCAAACAAGAACTAGGGCAAAAAAGTTTCAGAGATCAATTAAATTCTCATTTCATCACCATTTTCAAAACTAAAAGCACCAGGACAATCAGTGAAGCATAGAGAACAAGTTTAGAACATAAAAAATGATTTCTGGAAAAATATTTCTTGAGCTACCTGAGATTCGAAGCTTTCACTCCAGCAACTTTCAGACCTCCCCTCCTTGTGAAATCCACTCCTTATGACCTCTTGATGATGCTTGAATGCTTTGGAGAAGTTTATGCTGGCTAGGTGAAGAGTTTTAACAGCTTCTGCTCAAGCTCAGTTGAAAATGGCAATGGTGATGCAGGCAGTTTCTGGCAATGGTGAAGGGTTGTTTGTGGTCAGGATGATGAATGGAGAAGGTTTGTAGAGTTTGTTTGAGTGTTTGTGAGCTGTGGAGTGAGTTTCGAATGAAACTGCAAGTTGGAGTGAAAATGGAGAAGCAATGTTTTTGTTTGATTCAGGCTTGGTTCTTTGTTGGTTTAGGCTTAATGGAGTATGGTGAGATGATTAGTGAAGCTGGTTTGAATGTTTGTGAGCTGGGCAGAGAGATTCGAAGAAAAATGCAAATGGGGTGAGTTTTGTGTATGTGATGTTGTGGTGTGTTTCAGCTGGGCTTGGTGTTATGTTTTGCTTGCAAATGGAAAGTATAAACAATTCCAAGTGGCCAGAGGATGTGACATGGCCTGCTGTGATTGGGATGTTTGCTTTTGCCAAAAGTCAACTTTTTTGTAAGAGAGGTATGGCTTGGGTTCTAGCTTGGTAAAATGGCTAGGGCTGGCGCAGCATGGTGTGTATGGGAGGCTAGAGTGGTTCAAAGGCCAATGCAGCAAGTGGTAAGAAGCATCATGATGGTTTTGCAACTTGGTTACTTTTGGAACTTCATGAAAAAGTCTTGTTATACAAACCATGATCATGAGAAACTTTGGTCCAATTCTGATTTTTAGAACCCATGTGATGTTTGTACATTGGTTTGAAGTGAACTAGAAGTTACAAACAGCCTTGGTTCATGATTTTGCAAATTTCTCATTTGGTGCACATCTTGAAAATCAATGATTTTTGCCAACTTTGTCACACCATAACTTTTGATCCAAAATGAATTAGATCATGTTCTTGTACTTTTTGAAAAGGGAAAAATGTATTCTACAACTTTCATGACCAAGGTTTTCTCATTTGAAGCATTTTTGGATCAAAAATCAAGGCTTGAAAAATGACCTAAAATGACATATTCTTGAAAAGTCAACTATGCCCAAAAAAAGTCAACTTTGCAAAAACTTCAAATTCTTGATTTTTGTGAACTTCAACCTTCTTCCATGATCAAATAAAGATCATATACACTCAAATTGATGAAGAATGCCCATTAGTTGGGTCATTGGGGGCCTCAGATGCCCTGATTTTGCACTGACTTGTCCAGAAAGTCAACCCTTGATCAGATGACTTCCCCATGGAATTTCTTCATAAAAATTGATATGCATACTCCCTATACCATATAGAGACCAATGGAAACAAGAATGACCAAAAAATCTGGAGTTATGGCCTCTGAATCCAAAACCCTAATTTTAGGTCAACTGTGCAGTCAAACTTGGCTCTGCATCCACACTAATCCCAGTTCTTGTGATCCTTTTGCATTTTTGACTTTGAGAGGATGTAAAATGATATAAGAACACACATGGATCCCTTTGAAGTGATTGATGGCCTCTGGAGTGGCTCAGGAGGCTCTTGGATTACTCAGGTCACAAACCCTAGATGTAGATGACCTAGAAACTATGCAGTAAATCAAAAATGGGATATGAGATGATATGATTGTGTTTATGCATATGAAATGATCACAAGCCATGGTATGAATGGGTTAGGGCAAATTTGGGGTGTTTACAGCTGCCCCTATTCAAACATGAGTTAGCTGTGCAGGATGTAAGCAACGGCTTATCAGGCAAACAAGATAACTTGTGGTTGAATACCAAAGACAGTCCAAAATTTGCACTCACAGAATGAAGAAGAAAAGGGATATAGATTGTAAAGGAAAATAAAGTATATTATAAAGTGTGGGCGACGGAGGACGACCGTCGAGCAGAGGACGACTGCTGGGTAAAGAGCCATGACGGGGACGGCCGACATGCTGGGAAAAGGTGCGAAAAATAAAGCAATGACGGGGACGGCCGACATGCTGGGGATGTAAAGCCAAGACGGGGACGGCCGACTAGCTGGAAAAAATAAGATATTATGATGGGGACGGCCACCAAGGTAAAGCTGTAAAAGTCTCTGGGAAAACATGACGGGGACGGCCATCAAATTCACAAAGCAAGGTAACCGACGATGGGGACGGCCATCGGGCTAAAAGAAAAGGAAAAGGGACCACGACGGGGACGGCCATCGGGTTAAAGAATAAATGAGATAAACAGATGATGGGGTACGGCCATCAAAGGTGAAGGACGATCACCTAGCAGGGGACGGCTGCTCTGTTGGGGGATAAAGGAATTATGATGGGGACGGCCATCAAAGGTGGAGGACGACCACCTGGCAGGGTACGGCTACCGAAAATATCGCGACATAGGACGAATGCCGGATAGAAAAGGTCAACGATGGGGACGACCATCGGAAGAGCCTGATGGAGGACGACCATCAAGAGGTGGAGGACGACCACCTAGCAGGGGACGGCTACTCTCGAGGTTTGTCATGACATAGGACGGCTGTCAGATAACCAAAATCAACAATGGGGACGGCCATTGGATAAAATGATGAAGGACGATCATCAAAAGGTGGAGGACGACCACCTAGCAGGGGACGGCTGCTAAAAATCAACGATGGGGACGGCCATCGGATGAGCATGATGGAGGACGACCATCAAGAAGTGGAGGACGACCACTCAGCAGGGTACGGCTGCTCTCAGGGTTTATCATGACATAGGACGAATGTCAGATAAAAAGGAAAATTGCTTTGTTGGCGATCTACTGGGGAATAGTAAACACGGACGAGTGTTTATATCCAAGAAGCAAAAGGTATAAGTGTTTGGATGTGTATAAATTAAAGATGCGAACGAGCATCCTTAAGACTATGATACGGACGAGTATCATGTAGAAACAAATACTGACACGTGTTCAGAGATGATGATACGGACGGGTATCAACTGGTTAACAAAGAACACGGACGAGTGTTGCATCTGAAAGGACTCTTCTGGGGAATAGTAGACACGGACGAGTGTCTATATTCAAGAAGACATAAGTGTTTGACACAGTGTATGGATTAAAGATGCGGACGAGCATCCTTAAGACTATGATACGGACGAGTACCATGTAGAAACAAACTCTTGACGCATGTTCTGAGATGATGATACGGACGAGTACCAACTGGTTAACAAAGAACAAGGACTAGCATTGAATCTGTGGGGATATAAGAAGTGTATTCAAAATACGGACGAGTATCTGTATGAGTGTATAGATGAGTGTTTATCTGCTGGGGAGGGTGACACAGACGAGTGTCGAGAGAGAAAAGTATAATATGAACAAATATCTGATATACAAAGTGTAGGTGACTGTGCTGGGGATATGACACGGACGGGTGTCGAGAAAATGTATATAGGTATATGTGAGTGCAAAAGGGATGTCTTTGGCTTTCTTCCGGGGATGTGACACGGACGGGTGTCAGGAAGTATCTGTAATATGAGTGATCTTGTTCGTAAAGAGTGTTCAGGCGACTTTACTGGGGGAAAGGTGGCACGGACGGGTGTCAAAATGAGTATATACTGGTGTATGTGGATTGTGGGGCAGCTGCTTTTGCTGGGGACTCCGGTGGGGAATTCTGTACATTTGTTGATGAATGGTTATTATTCACAAGTGTTTGATTCATAACATGGCTTATGATTATGCTATATGCTTGATTTTTTGCCGTAATGCTCCGTGTTAAAACGGAATGCTACGCTTTGTGGGTGAATATGATGCGAATGCTATGATTGCAGAGATACCAAACCGGGATCCGGGTCCCGTTGCTGCGAAGATCTTTGATCGATCTGTTGAAGTAGACGTCCCAGCTGGGGATGAGATCATTGGTAGATCTAATAAGATGATATTTGCTTGGGGATACGGGTCATTGATAGACCTATCCTAATAAATGAGAGACCCAGCTGGGGTTTGTAGAAGCTTTCTTCACTCTGTTGTGACTCCTTCATGCGTTGCTCTTCTGAATAGAGGCTGAGGATTCTGTGGGGAGATGATTCCCTAACTTTTATACTCGGCTGAGGGCGAGATGGCAACTCGGCTGGGGGGAAGGAGAGATCATTGAGAGATCTTCCTAGGGATTCTGTTGAAGAGGATCCTTAGCTCAGCCGGGGATACAGGTGCCTTTTGTAATACCTGCCCATTCTGATGGGGATAAGTAATAAGTGGCCAACTCAGCCGGGAGGAGTCATGAAAGGCAACTCAGCTGGGGGAGAGTGCACTTCGGGTGCTAAAATTGAGTGTTGATTTGCCAGCTTGCTGGAATGAGGCTTACATGCCCCAAGTTGCATTCTGGATACCTGCAATCCTGAAAAAGATAGAGAAACGCGCAAGGTAATCCCAAGGTATCCCTTACTGGATTCCGTCATAGGAGTTTAGATACTTCTGAGAGTGAGCATATTTCCTGCAAGCATGTTTTTACTTGAAGATAAACATCTGTATTCTTATGCAATCAGTTTTTCTTTTAAGACATCAGACATTTTTGCAAATAAAAATGTACAAAACGAGACATGACTGAAAATCTGATTTTATTAATTCATATGCCCTGAATTGGCGAGATACAATCAAAGGAACATATCCCCTGAAATGAGGAGATTGTTACAAATTGAGAAACAAAATGCTGGCAGTGTTGATGACGCTTCGAGGAGCTTCCTCTTCACTATGACCCGTATGACTTTTGACGTTCTTCTCATCTTGCTTTCTAAAGAATGTTGATTCTGATTGAGGCTTGATCCTTTCGAAGCTTACCAAGTTGTAAGTGATACAGACGAATTCAAAGTGCAGTTGTTCGCTTATTCCCTTATTTTGCATGGATCGCCCTTTCGGGTTTTCAATCCATCGGGATACCCATTTTTGCCTGAGCTGTCCAATGCGGCTTTTCAACTCAGCGGGTGTACATTTTTTATTCGTTTTCCCTTATTTTTGCCCGAGTCTTTTATTCTGTTTTTGACTCGCCGGGATGCCCTATTTTTGCCTGGACTTACATTCTGTTTTTATGTCCAGCGGGTCATTCTTATGCGAAGTATTTTTTAACTGCATCTGAATTCACAGGGGACGGGAAATCTTCACCATCCATGGTGCTGAGCATCAGTGCTCCACTTGAGAAAACTTTCTTCACTACAAATGGTCCTTCGTAATTTGGAGTCCATTTGCCCCTGTGGTCTGTATGAGGAGGGAGGATCCTTTTCAGCACAAGATCTCCCACTTGGTACTCTCGGTGCCTGACTTTCTGATCGAAGGCTCTCTTCATTCTTTTCTGATATAACTGCCCGTGACAGATTGCAGCCAATCTCCTCTCTTCAATCAGACTCAGTTGTTCAAATCGGGCCCTAACCCATTCTGCTTCATTCAGTTTAACATCCATCAGTACCCGCAGGGAGGGTAATTCAACTTCCACAGGTAGGACTGCCTCCATACCATACACAAGTTGATACGGTGTTGCCCCAGTGGATGTTCTGATTGACGTGCGGTACCCATGCAAGGAAAATGGTAGCATTTCATGCCAGTCTTTGTAAGTGACTACCATCTTCTGCACAATCTTCTTGATATTCTTATTAGCTGCCTCAACAACGCCATTCATCTTCGGCCTGTAAGGAGAAGAATTGTGATGTTGGATCTTGAAGTCCCTGCACAGCTCTGCCATCATTTTGTTGTTTAGATTGGAACCATTATCAGTAATGATTCGCTCGGGCACTCCATACCGGCAGATGATATCTTTCTTCAGAAACCTGGCTACCACTTGTCTCGTGACGTTTGCATATGAGGCTGCTTCAACCCACTTGGTGAAATAGTCAATGGCAACCAGGATGAATCTGTGGACATTTGAAGCAGTTGGCTTGATCTTGCCAATCATATCAATGCCCCACATAGCAAAGGGCCAGGGTGAAGACATGATGTTAAAGGGATTGGGAGGCACATGCACCTTGTCTGCATAAATCTGGCATTTATGGCATTTTCTGGCGTAAGCACAACAGTCTGCATCCATTGTGATCCAGTAATAGCCTGATCTTAGCAACTTCTTGGCCATGGCATGCCCTCCCGCATGGGTACCAAAGGAGCCTTCGTGCACTTCATGCATCAATAAATCTGCTTCTGTCTTGTCAACACATCTAAGGAGTACCATATCAAAGTTCCTTTTGTATAGAGACCCATCAGTGTTCAAAAAGAAACTACCAACAAGCCTTCTCAAAGTCTTCTTATCATTGGAAGATGCCCCAGGTGGGTATGTTCGATCCTCCAAGAAGCACTTAATGTCATGGAACCAAGGCTTATCATCCTTGACAACATCTGCTGCGAATACATATGCTGGTCTGTCAAGTCTGGACACTGAAATCTGAGGTACAAAGTTGGCAGTCTGAACTTTGATCATGGACGAAATGGTAGCAAGAGCATCTGCGAACTGATTCTCGTCCCGAGGGATATACTCAAGCTTGACTGTTGTGAAGAAAGTCAATAACCTCCTTGTATAATCCCTGTAAGGTATCAGATGATCCTGGTGGGTGTACCATTTGCCGTTGGTTTGATTGACTACCAAAGCTGAATCTCCGAACACGGTCAACGTCTTGATCCTGAGGTCAATGGCTTCCTCAAGACCCATAATGCAAGCTTCGTATTCAGCTTCGTTGTTAGTGCAGTTGAAAGTGAGTTTTGCCGAGAAAGGCATGTGAACTCCCTTAGGTGTAATGAGTACTGCACCAACACCACGGCCATTCATATTAACAGCCCCATCAAACATCATAGTCCATTCTTCTTCCGGGTCTGGCCCTTTAGTGTGAACAGGCTCTTCATGATCTTTTGCTTTTATGAACATGATGTCTTCATCAGGGAAGTCAAACCTCATAGGCTGGTAATCATCAATGGGTTGCTCAGCCAGATATTCAGATAGTACACTGCCCTTGATGGCTTTCTGAGAGGTGTACTGGATGTCGTATTCTGTGAGAATCATCTGCCATCTTGCAACCCGTCCGGTAAGCGCTGGCTTCTCGAAAATGTACTTGACTGGGTCCATTTTTGATATCAACAAAGTAGTGTGGGTCAACATATATTTTCTCAGTCGGCGAGCAGCCCACGCTAAAGCACAACAAGTTTTCTCGAGCAGTGAATAACGTTGTTCACAGTCGGTAAACTTTTTGCTTAGGTAGTATATTAAATACTCTTTTCGACCAGACTCGTCATGTTGGCCCAGCACACACCCCATCGACTCTTCTAATACTGTCAAGTACATTATTAGAGGTCTTCCTTCAACTGGAGGCATAAGGATTGGAGGTTCTTGTAAGTATTCTTTGATCTTGTCAAAAGCCCTTTGGCAGTCTTCGTTCCACCTGACCGTCTGTTCTTTTCTCAATAATTTGAACAAGGGTTCACAGGTTGCCGTAAGGTGAGATATGAACCGTGAGATGTAGTTCAATCGACCTAAGAACCCTCGAACTTCCTTCTCTGTCTTCGGTGCAGGCATCTCTTGGATGGGTTTGACTTTATCAGGGTCAACTTCAATCCCTTTCTCGCTTACAATAAAACCCAGCAGCTTACCAGATCGCACCCCGAATGTGCACTTGTTGGGGTTCAGCTTCAATTGGTACTTCCTCAGATGCTTGAATAACTTCAGTAGATTTACCAGGTGATCTTCCTCTGTAAGGGACTTGGCAATCATGTCATCCACATAACATTCTATCTCTTTATGAATCATATCGTGGAATAACGTTACCATAGCCCGTTGATATGTTGCACCAGCATTCTTGAGCCCAAATGGCATCACCTTGTAACAGAACGTGCCCCAGGGTGTGATGAAGGTTGTCTTCTCCATGTCTTCAGGTGACATCTTGATCTGATTGTATCCTGAAAATCCGTCCATGAAGGAGAATACCGAGAACTGAGCCGTATTATCAACCAATACGTCAATGTGAGGTAATGGGAAATCATCTTTCGGGCTGGCTCTGTTCAGATCCCGGTAGTCAACACACATTCTTACCTTGCCGTCTTTCATAGGCACAGGTACTATATTAGCAACCCACGGTGGGTAGCTAGTCACAGCAAGGAACCCGGCGTCCCATTGCTTTTGTACCTCTTCTTTGATTTTCATTGCCATGTCTGGGCGAGTACGGCGCAGTTTCTGTTTAACTGGCGGGCATTCTTCCCTCAAAGGCAGCTTGTGCACAACAATATCGGTATCCAAACCCGACATGTCTTGATAAGACCAAGCAAACACGTCCACATACTCTTGAAGCAGGTCAATCAATTGTCTCTTCACTGAGTCTTGCAGGCAGGCCCCGATTTTAACTTCTTTCACGTCTTCATCTGTACCAAGATTAATCACTTCAACCTCCTCCTGGTGAGGAGTAATAACCTTTTCCTCTTGTCTTAACAACCTGGCTAGCTCTTCAGGAAGCTCATACTCTTCTTCAACCCCTTCATTGGCTTGATTGATTGGATTGTCAAAGTCATACGAAGTCATAGCCGTGCTGTTGTCGGTGCTGTCCGGAAGGCACACTCTGCAAGGGTTCAGTATGTTCATTTTAGTGATTTGATTTTAATCTTGTTTTAGAAATAAATTTGTCATTTTGAAAACACTGCCATTTATTTTTTGTACAAAAAGAAAAATGGAAAAATAGTGAGCGGGAAAGAAAAAGACTCGTTTGCAAAAAGATGTCTGATATTTCATTGATTAATCTTGTTTGCACAAAAAGTACAGATGGCCCGATTACAAAATGAGTCTTGTCATCTTGGGCAAGATGCAAGACTTTGATGCATGCTATAAAAATACAGGAAATAATAATTACTCTGCATGAGTAACTCTTATAATTTCCTGGGAAGACCAGTTTGAGATACTGCTCCCCGGGATCTTTGGACGAATCCATCTTTCCAGGTTGCGTTCTTCTTCCAGCTCGTCTTCCAGACAGTTGATAGCATCAGGGGTAAGCATCCCCCCACTCACAAAATTGGGCCCTTTCGCAGCCGCTGCTTGATCTTGTTGAGTTGGTTAGTAACCCAACCCAAATATGTCCTCTTTCTTCTCCACCGATAGCAGTTTGCCCCAGCCTTGGGCGTTTCCTCCCTCAACAACCTTCCGGGCTTGTTGGTATGATGATATTGAAGTACCAGGCATAGCAGATGTTTCATTCACATTCAAGGCTTCGAATCCTTGGCTCATTGTTTCATGGATTTCCCCATCCATCTCAATGTATTTATAAGTAGCCAGGTGGCTGACAAAAATATCCTCCTCTCCACAGATTGTAACGATTTGACCCTCCCACTCATATTTTATCTTCTGGTGAAGGGTAGAGGTTACAGCGCCAGCGGCGTGAATCCATGGCCTACCCAATAGACAGCTATAGGCAGGCTGTATATCCATCACGTAGAAGGTCGCTTTGAAGGTCTGCGGGCCAATCGTTATGGGCAATTCAATTTCTCCCAGAACCGATCTCTTTGAACCATCAAAGGCTCTCACCACCAGGTTGTTGGGTCTCAACGCCAATCCGTCATATTCTAGCTTCACCAGAGCCTTTTTAGGCAAGACATTGAGGGATGACCCCGTGTCTACCAGCACATGGGAAAGGACATCACCTTTACATTCCATGGTTATGTGCAAGGCTTTGTTATGGTTGCGGCCCTCCGTTGTCAAATCAGTATTGGTGAACCCTAGTCCGTGACTAGCATTAACATTTCCAACTACAGCTTCCAGCTGATTGACAGTGATCTCTTCAGGCACGTAAGCTGCGTGCAAGACTTTGAGTAGTGCATTCCGATGGGCTTCGGAGCACATAAGCAATGATAGGATTGAGATCTTGGAAGGCGTCTGATGAAGCTGATCCACTACTTTATAATCACTCTTTTTGATGATTCGCATGAACTCATCAACCTCTTGGTCAAAGGGTGTTTTCAAGGCTTCTTTAACAGTCTGCTCTTCCTGCACCAAGCTTTTTCCTTTTGCTTTAGCAGCAGCTTCCGCTTCGGCAGTGGGTCTCTGAATTTGTGGAGCGAAAAGACGTCCGCTTCGAGTGAAGCCTCCTCCTCCTCCCACATTGTCAATTTGTGGAGCAGGGGTTGATGATTCAAAAGTGATTCTTTGTCCTTCACAGTACAGGTCAGAGCCGTAATGCCAGGGGATGGCATTACTGCTTTCATAGGGTACTGGTCCAGGCACCGTGATAGTGACTGGACTGACTGCAGCTGCGTAAGGAATTGCGATAGTCTGTGGATCGTAATAAATCGTGACTGGTGCTCTGATGGGAGCAGCACCTTCTGAATTGTAGGCAGAGTTGTTTTCAGGATCATAAAATATTGTGACAGTTGAGACATCTTCATGATTTGTTGCTGGTGTTATAGGAGACATTGGTGGAAGGATGGATGTTGTTGTTGTAGGAGCTTCATAATGGAGTGGTGCTGGAGTTGTAGAAGGAACATTTGTTGATACCTGGTCAGTTGAAATGACAGATGAAGTACTTGTTGATGAAACCGAAGAATTGTCAGGAACAATGGTTGTTGCAGTTGTAGGGGGTTCTGGAGCTGTTGCTGATGAGATTGTTGGATTTGTTGGAAATGATGTGGTGATCTGAAGTTGGCCATTCTGAATGAGACCGTCTATGCCATTCCTCAAGTTATCGCACCCGTTCACTGAAATATTGCAGTAAGCACACCCCAACTCACACCCCGGGAACATTTGACATTCGAGGAGTTAAGCCTTAATTTCTACTAACGGTGTCCGGATCTGACCCACACTGGTTATTAAATAAGACGGCTTGTCTTCTTCAATAGCGTTAATTCTGGGACCACCGTGGTTTGGCATGGGGTTCTTATTGACATTAGGTGGTGGTGCGAAATTCAGAGCTTTTGAGTCTACCAGGTCTTGTACCTTCATGTGCAGAGCTCTGCACTTTTCTGTACTGTGGCCAGGTGCATTTGAATTGAAAGCACATCTGGCGTTGGAGTCATAATTCCTGGGTAGACTGTTGGGATCTGGAGGTGCCAGCGTCCTTAGCTCAACTAGGTTGAGTTTCAGGAGTTGTGGCAGCAATGTAGCATATGGCATAGGGATCGGATCGATTACCCTGTTGGCTTGAGAAGGCCTCTGTTGGAATGGCCTTTGCTGATTGTTATTGTTGGTGTTGCTGTTGTTGTAATTTCTCGGAGGATACTGATTCTGTTGGTGATACTGAGGTTGTTGTTGATAGTTTTGTTGCGGAGGTTGATAAACTGGTTGAGGATGAGCTGGAGCGGGAATGGTGACTGCTGCCACCGATCTGTGAACATATTGGGGCCTGCCCCTGTTGGCGTGGATGGCATTGGTCTCGCCAGATCTTCTTGGGCCTGCAAAAGGCTTTCTTGTACTACTGGACGAGCTTGCACCGTTGTCTGAGATCTTACCCATCTTCAATAGGCTTTCAATTCTCTCCCCGGCTATGACAACATCTGCAAAACTAGTGGAAGAGAAAGCAGCCAGCCGGTCAATGTAAGTCCCCTGAAGGGTGTTCATGAACATATCTGCCATTTCCCTTTCAGACATAGGTGGTTGAACATCAGCAGCCAATTGCCTCCATCTCTGGGCATATTCTAGGAAACTTTCCCTTGACGACTGTGACATTCCCATTAGGAGAGTCCTGTTGGGTACCATGTCTAAGTTGTACTGATACTGTCTGATGAAGGCTTCTGCCAGGTCCTTCCAGCATCTGATAGTTGCCCTTGTCAAGTGAGAGTACCATTCTCTTGAAGCTCCTGTCAAGCTGTCTTCGAAATAGAACATCCAGAGCTTCTCATCCATAGTATAGGCCTTCAGCCTCCCCAGAAATGATTGCAAATGAGTGTGGGGGCATGAAGTCCCGTTGTATTTCTCAAAACAAGGAGGCTTGAACTTATGGGGAATTCTGACCCCGTCTACCAAGCCCATGTCCATGACGTCGAAACCCAGAGATTTTTGAGACTCTAAGGACCTCAATTTCTCAGCTATCTCATCCATCCTTATATCATAAGCTTCTTCCCCAGCACCCATTACCGTGAATTGATCCTCTTGGGGGTCTTCTTGAAGTACCCTGGCTGCAGTGGCAGTTCCTTGAACATTTGCAGGAATATTGACCTCAGGATGGAGGTGTGGTCCAAATACAGGGGGGTTAACATGAGGTTGGACCCTTTCATTATTGTTGGTGCCGGCAGTCCCTATATGTGGATCTTCTTGATTCTGCCTTTCCACCATGGCCCTCAATCTTTCCTGGCTCTGAGCCATGTTGTTCATCACTTCCATAAACTGAGTCATTTGATTCCTCATTTCTAGCCTTTCATTTGCCATTTGATTTCTGACCTCAGTAAGGTCCTGCTGCATCTGATCCATTTGAATGCCCGGAAGGTTGCTACGGGTCGGATAACGGTGCAGACGGTTGAGGGGAAAAACTCGGCGCCGAGCAATAGTTCCTGATCATCACAACAGAGTTAGTGGTAATAAAATAAAAACCTACAAAACAAACACAAGGGGTTAGCATGCAATGCAGTTATGCTTATTTGTTCTCAAGGTATCCGGTTTGGCATTCAGTTTTGACCCTTTCAGACCCTTGAAGATGCTGTTGATGTTGCTTTTGAAGTGGAACTCGGATGGAACAAACTAATACATATATTACAAAAGCAAAATGGTACATAGTTTGTTTACAAACACAAGCCCTCTGAGGGGTCAAAATACATTACAGGAAAATAAAAGTACATGGAACGAAAGCAACAACAAACAAATGGTCAAACACCAAGACCAAACTCATCCTCACGAACTTCCTTGAGAAGTGCTTCGGTCACAGGATCAGCCGGACGCTCCGTGAGATTCCTGATGAGGAGATTCCGGGTGGTAACAGCTGCTGCTAGCTTCTTGTGCTGACTTTGGTCTTTTGACCTCTTTACTCCAGCTTTGATCTTCAGCTCTGATATCTCCCTCTGGGCTGCTGCCAGGGCTTCTTGCTGTTCTTTTGCACTAGCTTCCAGTTGCTCCATCTTGTCTTGAACTCTCTTGTCCTCCAGAGTACGAGCCTCGGTGATCCTGACCCACCGGGCCTGACTCTCCTTTAGATACAAGTCTGTCCTTGCTCTCTGGAACTGGGCTTCCTTGCAAGCATTCTTCAGAATTTGTTCTCCAGCTTTAGACTTTTTGATATAATCCCCAGACTTTTCAATCTTAGCCAGATGCTCCACCCTCAACTTCTCCAACCTCTCAATCTCCCTCATACCATCACTCCTTTCCCGGAGGGTCTTCTGCAAAGCCTGGGTTAACTTCTTATTTCTTTCCTTCAAGCTCTCAAACTCCTCCAAACTGATAGTGGCAGGGGGTGGTGCTGAAGATGATTCAGGCATATCTTCCATGGTAAAGGGCATTCCAGAGAATTGAGCCCTGGCATAAGACCATTCATAATATTGTGCTGATGCCACATTGTTGCACTTCCCCAAAATGGTTACTCCCTTGGTTTGAACATTATCCCAGGCCCAGGCTGCCTGCCTAACAGTAGCCAGATTAGGCTTGTTCTCACAATAGAGTGTTTCAACCAAGTCATGTGCCTTAGGAGTATGGACCAGTGCATAGCCCAATTGTCTTTTGAACAGTAGAGGGTTGTAATTAATACTACCCTTAACTCCTATTAGGGGCACATTAGGAAAATGCCCACAGCTGGTGATGATATCCCTACCCTTGGTGCTTTGAGTGCACCATCTGATGTCGGCTGAAGTTAGAGCAGTGAGTCTCTTAGCCCAGTTGCTTTGCTGATGAGGATTCAAAAATGCATCTGTCCTGGGTAGATGCCTGAGAAGCCAAGTATGGAACAATGGAGCACAACACCTCACTAATCTTCCCCTCTGCTTTTCATTCCTCTGATGCACTGAATAGTAGAGATCCCCCAATAAAGTGGGCACTGGGTTCTTCAAGATGAACAGATGGATTGCATTCTTGCTAATGAATCGAGGCTCATCTGCAAACAACACAATTCCATATATGCACAAAGCCAGCAAGGCACAAACAGCTTTCCACTCTCCTAAAGAAGCTTTCAGGGTAGCTTGAGAGATCAAGAAATCCAGATGAAAGCCAGGGATTCCATCTTTAGAAGTCATATGCTGCTCAATCAGGACAGGTTCCAGATGCAAAGCCTTTGCTACTTCTCCATTACCAGGAAAGACCATCTCAGGGTTGAAAGGGATACCACCCCTGATAGGCAGACCAACCAATGATGAGTATTCTTCCAATAGAGGACCCAACTGAAAGTCTTGGAAAGTAAAACACCTCAGTGGGGGATCATAGAACTGAATGCAGGTGTGGATCAGGCTTCTCTGTGAAGGGTCCAGATCCATAACCATATCGAGTATATCTCCATAATGTTCCCCGAACAATGGTATGTGATCTGGAGTGATCAGGGTCTGAATCCTCCTGATGTCAGATAGCTCTGGCTGGAAAAAGTGATAGGTGATGTTGCTCTTTTTAGGAGCCATGATGCTGAAGATGAGCAGATGCTGATGATAATACTGAAGAACTGGCCACTGATTGGCTGGTGCAGGTGATAACTGAAGCAGATGCTGGTGAAGATGGGCCAATGCTGAAGATGGGGTCAAAACCAAAACCAAAGATGAAAGTGGATACCCTGAAACACAAATAAGCAAATGTCAATATGATGCAATGTTTATGTATGCAAATGATATGCAAGGGTTTGTGACTGAGCCGGATCTGATCAAATGCCTTGATATAGGTCCAAGTATGTTCAAGAAATCCAGATGGAGGTCTATAAATCCAGTAACCAAGGTGGGGGGCTCAAATAAAAAGCCACATGTCCAGGGTTTTAGAATCACAAGAACTGTTCCAACATGAAGTATTCTTAATCAAGTCGAAGTAACAGGGTATTCTGAGGCCAAGGTACCTGCAAACCTGTAAACAGCCCAACCCCCTCACAGGTGGTGTTCTAAAACAAGGATCCTTAGACTTGGATCAGTTATGAGAAGTGTAAACACTTCTAACCCGGAGGTACAGTGTTTACAATAACCATAAAAGTTCCTCCTCTAATTCACCTCAGTTTCTGAAGGTCAATACTAAAAGGTCATCCAGACTTAGCAGGCTTCCCAGATAGCCCTAGCATTGCAGGAAATCTGCAACACAGAGTTCTCAAGAAGAAACCCATATCTGAACCGTGTTTCATATTCCCGCACCAGACCGAGATGGAATGGGAAAGAATATGATTCACTCTAGCCTAGGTGTCACTCAGGTCCCAGGTATAGGACCTTAACTCTCAATGGAACACCCACCCACCAAAGCAAAACCAGATCCAGCCAGACAACATGACAGTATGATATATGAAAAACTGTAAAGAAAGCAATAAATAAAGCTGTACAGAAAACAATAAATAAAGCAAACATACAAACACAAATAAGCACGTAACACCCCAGTAAACATAAATCAAACAAGCGCTAGGAGGAACCTACAAAAAGAACCAGAAGCCCTGGTTGCAGTATAAGGGTCCCCAGTAGAGTCGCCAAGCTGTCGCTCCCGATAAATGAAGCTAAGTCCAGATAAAGGTACAGACGCGAACGGTCGGCGAGAGGGACAATGAGAACACACAGCCGTGAACTCACTGGAGATGAAAAGAGTCGCCAGCTAGGCATTTTTATCCCGGAGGAAAGGCAATGCTGCATAGACCTAGGAAAAGATATGGATAAGACGGTTGCGAGCCAGAGAGACTGAGAAAGGGGGTTGGTTACAACCTGGGAAGGTATTAGCACCCAGATTGTCCGTCGTACTCGACGGGATCCACGCTTAAAAGATTTGTGTTTTAAAGGGGTAGTGTCAGTGCAATTTGTGTATAAGATAGCTGGAAAAAGATGTACAGGTGTCAGTGTAAAAGAAGTGCAAAGTGTAACATATACAGTGTCAGTGTAAGGACAAGAGAATGAATTGCTCAAGATTATGAGGCTAAAAGAATAAAGCTGAAAGAGGGGGAATATACAGAGACTTTTGTTCGATAACTGTTAAGTTAGGCCTACGTATCCTCTCGTGCAATGAGGAAGTCAGAACACCGTAGTTCGACCCAAAGAGACTGAAAGATGAATTGATTAGTGAACTGCTTACTTGCCTATGCTCAAGTGTATGACCTGTCTGGCTCAGGTGCAAACTGTCTTGCATTAGACGGAAGAAGCAAGTTCTCGTTTGTGAGTGAATGAGATGAGAAAAGAATCCCGAAGGAGACGATTATTGTTTGTTTTTTTGTGTTTTCAGTCTTTTATTGCTTTTGAAAGTTTGTCATAAGTTAATGAGCTTAAGCCTAAACCAATGGGTTAGTAAACTCATCACATCTTCCCTCTGATTAGGGGTAATGAGAATACCTTAAGTATGAAGTCAGATTCTCACACTTAATCACCTATGGTGCAGGATTAAGATCATTAACCTACTTGTGATTAATTAGATGTTTTTGTGGTTTTTTTGTTTAGTGTTAAGTAATGAGGTTAAGCCATAATCAAAGATTAAACAGACTCATTACACCATCCTAAGAGAAGGATAATAGATGAGAATGTTTAAGCTGAGGAAGACTCCTCAACTTAATCCATGATTAGGGATTAAACTCATGACAAAACAAGCCTTTGATTAAGTGGATTTTATTAGATGATATGATGATGAAGTGATTTTTATGGTTTGTAAGACAACTTGAGGAGGACTTGTCCATTAACACTAGGGTTAGTCCTTCTTAACCAATTAAGGAAGAATTAGAACCCTAATGCAAGGCCCATGTTACAAGTGTGATGTCTTGATACTTATTAAGTGAATTGATTAAAGGAGTTAAACACATTAAGGGTTTAATACTTAGGATTAAAGTTATACACTCCATCCTAATAGAAGGATGCAGGCATAAGCTTAATCACAAAGCCTTAAAGCCTTTAGGGTTTAGTCCCTGATTATGAGGTGAGGAGAGAAGACTCAAGAGAGACACAAAGGTAAAACTAAGAGGGGAGACTAATCAAAACCCTAATCATTGTCATGCTTGGTTGTTCCTAAGGTTTATGAGGTTTATCAAGAAAAATCTTCAATGGAACCGCCAGGAAGCAGATGAAAGGATCAAGAGAAGCAAAGTGACTTGCTTCATTCAAGAAGTCAAGTCACTTGAAGAGAGAAAGGTGGGAAGAAGAAGAATGAGCAAACTCAAACTCAAACACATACAAAAATGCAGCATGGATGCAAGAGAGAGATGAGAAGGAAGTATGAGAAGTGAAGGCAAATCCACTTCTCAAAGTTACCTACCACCTGAAAAGTTAGTGAAAGGAATGCAATGCAATGCAAAATGAGATGAAATGACATGATGATAAACAAAACCAGAAGCATATACATGATGCTAATGATGCTATGAGATGCTACAAACATGAGGCAGCACATGGAAATGGTCATACAAGCTTATGAATGCAAATGAAGCAAGTTAGGAACCATGAAAACACATGAAAAGTTATGAAGTGCACATGACATACAACATGGCAAATACATGATGCAATGATCAAACATGTTTTCTATATGTCTTATGATGTCAAATGAATCACATGGAAGCATGGAATGTCATGGAAAGTCATGTTATGCAAGAGAATGCAAGATGGATGCATATGGAAGCCCAAATTAGGGTTTATGTATCAAACATCAAACACAAACCAAAACCAGAAGCAAACCCTAAGATAAAAAATGGAAAATTCCACACAAAGGACCCCTAATCCCATACTAAACCACTTCCCAAAGGAGAAATCTCAACTCTTAACCAATCTTAAGTTATGGTTTTTACAATTTTTTAGGGTTTTTAGGGTTTCCAAACAAAAGAAATGTCAAACAATTTGAAAATGCAAGATCAAATCATGGCCATTTTATCTCAAAAACTACATGCTAAACACAATGCAATGCAAAAAGAATCAATGTTCAACTCTTCATGGATAGGCAGAAATGGTTTTTGGAACTTTGGATCAAATTAATGCATAAAAATGATTTTAAATCAATGAAAAATTATCAAAATGCATCAAGATCAAAAAAGAAATTTGGTTTGAAGGTTGGACAATGTTTCTAAATGTCTTAGAACATTTCATGAATTTTTTGGTGATTTTTAGATACTTAAAAGTATTTTTAATAAATTAATTCTCATTAATCAATTAAAAATAATCTTTTAATTATTTAAAAATACATTCTAAATGCTGAAAATGAAAATAAAAATATTTTTGTGTCATAAAAATTAATAAAACTCTTGAGAAAAAGTTTCATAAGTTTTAAGACATTTATGCTATTTTAAATAAATTATGCAAAACAAATGAGAAAAATATGAAAATAAAATGAAAATAAATGAATTAAAGAGAAGTCAGCTGATCCAAGGGCTTGAATTCAAAGTCACACGCGCGGGAGTTGACTGCGCGCCACATCCTACGGCTCAAATTCAAAAATGACTAATTAATGCTTAAACCCTAATTGCGCCGTTAAACACTTTCAGATGACCGGAACAGTGTTCCGGTCATCTTCTCCGTTCACCCCAAACCTCAAACTCACTCCATACGTTATGAAAATGAAATCTAATTGAACAGAAATGTTTCCCACTCACTCACGAATCATAACCCTCACTCAAAACAAATTTATTTTTCCAGGAAAGGCTGAATCGAAGCAAACAAGAACTAGGGCAAAAAAGTTTCAGAGATCAATTAAATTCTCATTTCATCACCATTTTCAAAACTAAAAGCA
The DNA here is from genome assembly GCA_963966055.1 of Lathyrus aphaca. Taxonomy (NCBI): domain Eukaryota; kingdom Viridiplantae; phylum Streptophyta; class Magnoliopsida; order Fabales; family Fabaceae; genus Lathyrus; species Lathyrus aphaca. The sequence continues at coordinate 498,977,675 of OZ014521.1, forward strand.
CCAGGACAATCAGTGAAGCATAGAGAACAAGTTTAGAACATAAAAAATGATTTCTGGAAAAATATTTCTTGAGCTACCTGAGATTCGAAGCTTTCACTCCAGCAACTTTCAGACCTCCCCTCCTTGTGAAATCCACTCCTTATGACCTCTTGATGATGCTTGAATGCTTTGGAGAAGTTTATGCTGGCTAGGTGAAGAGTTTGAACAGCTTCTGCTCAAGCTCAGTTGAAAATGGCAATGGTGATGCAGGCAGTTTCTGGCAATGGTGAAGGGTTGTTTGTGGTCAGGATGATGAATGGAGAAGGTTTGTAGAGTTTGTTTGAGTGTTTGTGAGCTGTGGAGTGAGTTTCGAATGAAACTGCAAGTTGGAGTGAAAATGGAGAAGCAATGTTTTTGTTTGATTCAGGCTTGGTTCTTTGTTGGTTTAGGCTTAATGGAGTATGGTGAGATGATTAGTGAAGCTGGTTTGAATGTTTGTGAGCTGGGCAGAGAGATTCGAAGAAAAATGCAAATGGGGTGAGTTTTGTGTATGTGATGTTGTGGTGTGTTTCATCTGGGCTTGGTGTTATGTTTTGCTTGCAAATGGAAAGTATAAACAATTCCAAGTGGCCAGAGGATGTGACATGGCCTGCTGTGATTGGGATGTTTTCTTTTGCCAAAAGTCAACTTTTTTGTAAGAGAGGTATGGCTTGGGTTCTAGCTTGGTACAATGGCTAGGGCTGGCGCAGCATGGTGTGTATGGGAGGCTAGAGTGGTTCAAAGGCCAATGCAGCAAGTGGTAAGAAGCATCATGATGGTTTTGCAACTTGGTTACTTTTGGAACTTCATGAAAAAGTCTTGTTATACAAACCATGATCATGAGAAACTTTGGTCCAATTCTGATTTTTAGAACCCATGTGATGTTTGTACATTGGTTTGAAGTGAACTAGAAGTTACAAACAGCCTTGGTTCATGATTTTGCAAATTTCTCATTTGGTGCACATCTTGAAAATCAATGATTTTTGCCAACTTTGTCACACCATAACTTTTGATCCAAAATGAATTAGATCATGTTCTTGTACTTTTTGAAAAGGGAAAAATGTATTCTGCAACTTTCATGACCAAGGTTTTCTAATTTGAAGCATTTTTGGATCAAAAATCAAGGCTTGAAAAATGACCTAAAATGACATATTCTTGAAAAGTCAACTATGCCCAAAAAAAGTCAACTTTGCAAAAACTTCAAATTCTTGATTTTTGTGAACTTCAACCTTCTTCCATGATCAAATAAAGATCATATACACTCAAATTGATGAAGAATGCCCATTAGTTGGGTCATTGGGGGCCTCAGATGCCCTGATTTTGCACTGACTTGTCCAGAAAGTCAACCCTTGATCAGATGACTTCCCCATGGAATTTCTTCATAAAAATTGATATGCATACTCCCTATACCATATAGAGACCAATGGAAACAAGAATGACCAAAAAATCTGGAGTTATGGCCTCTGAATCCAAAACCCTAATTTTAGGTCAACTGTGCAGTCAAACTTGGCTCTGCATCCACACTAATCCCAGTTCTTGTGATCCTTTTGCATTTTTGATTTTGAGAGGATGTAAAATGATATAAGAACACACATGGATCCCTTTGAAGTGATTGATGGCCTCTGGAGTGGCTCAGGAGGCTCTTGGATTGCTCAGGTCACAAACCCTAGATGTAGATGACCTAGAAACTATGCAGTAAATCAAAAATGGGATATGAGATGATATGATTGTGTTTATGCATATGAAATGATCACAAGCCATGGTATGAATGGGTGAGGGCAAATTTGGGGTGTTTACAGTAGGTCTGATATGAATTTTCCTGGGGAAGTAGATCACTGATAGATCTATCTCGGTAATGAAGGACCCAGCTGGGGTTTGTAGAGGCTTTCGTCACTCTGTTGTGAGATCTTCAGGCGTTGCTTTTTCTGGATAGAGGCTGAAATTCTGCGGGGCTATTCCCTGTCTAGCACTTGGCTGGGGAGGAAGAAAGATCACTGAAAGATCTTCCTAGAGATTTCTGTGGGGGATCCTGCTGAGGATGATACTTGACAACTCAGTTGGGGAATATGAACATCTTCTGGTGTTGCCCTGAAGGAAGTGTTGGAGGAGTGATTCCTGCAACTCTGATGGGGAGAACGCATTTCTGGTGCTGTTTGGAAGGTGGTGACTTCACTGGGGAAATAATGATTTGGCAACCTACTGGGGAGAAACTTGCATGCCCTATGTTGTGCTTTGAATTACCTGCAATCCTGTAAAGACAAAGAAACGCACAAGTATCCCTGAGGTATCCCTTACTGGATTCCATCATAGGAGTTTAGACACCCTCGGGAGTAAGTATATTTCCTGCAAGCATGTAGTTTAGGAAAGACACATCTGTATTTATGCGATCAACAAATTAATGACACCGGACATTTTCTCAAATAAAAGAGTACGAGACGGTGTGTGACTGAAAATCTAATTTTATTAATTTGCGTGCCCTGAATTGGCAAGATACAGCCAAAGAAACAGATCCCCTGAAATGAGGAGATTGTTACAAATTGAGAAACAAAAGAGTGCTGGCAATGTTGATGACGCTTCAAGGAGCTTCCCTCTTTGCTATGACTCGTATGACATTGACGTTCTTCTCATCTTGCTTTCTGAAGAAATCTGATTCTGTCTGATGCTCGAACCTTTCGGAGCTTGCCATGTTGTGAGTGATACAGATGAATTTAGAATGCAGTTGTTCGCTTATTCCCTTATTTTGCGTGGATCGCCTTTTCAGGTTTTCAATCCACCGGGATACCCATTTTTGCCTGAGTTGTCCAATGCGGCTTTTCAACTCAGCGGGTGCACATTTTATTTATTTATTTTCCCTTATTTTTTCCAGAGTCTTTTATTCTGTTTTTGACTCGCCGGGATGCCCTATTTTTGCCTAGACTTACATTCTGTTTTTATGTCCAGCGGGTCATTTTCATGCGAAGTATTTTTTAACTGCATCTGAATTCACGGGGGACAGGAAGTCTTCACCATCCATAGTATTGAGCATCAGTGCTCCACCGGAGAAAACTTTCTTTACTATGAATGGCCCTTCATAGTTTGGAGTCCACTTGCCCCTGTGGTCTGTATGAGGAGGGAGGAGTCTTTTCAGCACAAGATCTCCTACTTGGTACTCTCGGAGCCTGACTTTCTGATCGAAGGCCTTCTTCATTCTTTTCTGATATAACTGCCCATGACAAATTGCAACCAATCTCTTTTCTTCAATCAGACTCAGTTGTTCGTATCGGGACAGGACCCATTCTGCTTCGTTCAGTTTAACATCCATCAATACCCGCATAGAGGGTAATTCAACTTCAACATGTAGGACTGCTTCCATGCCATACACAAGCTGATACGGTGTTGCCCCAGTGGATGTTCTGATTGACGTTCGGTACCCATGCAAGGCAAATGGTAGCATTTCATGCCAGTCTTTGTATGTAACTACCATCTTCTGCACAATCTTCTTGATATTCTTATTAGCTGCCTCGACAACGCCATTCATCTTTGGCCTGTAAGGAGAAGAATTGTGGTGTTGGATCTTGAAGTCCTGACACAGTTCTGCTATCATTTTGTTGTTCAAGTTGGAACCATTATCAGTAATGATTCGCTCGGGAACTCCATACCGACAGAGGATGTCTCTCTTCAGAAATCGGGCTACCACCTGCCTTGTAACATTTGCATAGGAAGCTGCTTCAACCCACTTGGTAAAATAGTCAATAGCAACCAGGATGAATCTGTGGCCGTTTGAAGCAGTCGGTTCAATCTTGCCAATCATATCAATGCCCCACATGGCAAAGGGCCATGGTGAAGACATCACATTCAAAGGATTCGGAGGCACATGCACCTTATCCGCATAAATCTGGCATTTATGACATTTTCTGGCATAAGCACAACATTCTGCATCCATTGTGATCCAGTAGTAGCCTGATCTTAACAACTTTTTAGCCATTGCATGCCCTCCAGCATGGGTACCAAAGGATCCTTCATGCACCTCGTGCATCAACAAGTCTGCTTCTGCCTTATCAACACATCTGAGGAGTACCATATCAAAGTTTCTCTTGTACAGGGAACCGTCAGTATTCAGGAAGAAACTACCAGCTAGCCTTCTTAATGTATTCTTATCATTGGAAGATGCCCCAGGTGGGTATGTTTGATCCTCCAAGAAGCATTTGATGTCGTGGAACCAAGGCTTATCATCCTTAACAACATCTGCTGAGAACACGTATGCTGGTCTGTCCAGTCTGGACACTGAAATCTGAGGCACAAAGTTGGCAGCTTGAACTTTGATCATGGATTAAATGGTAGCAAGAGCATCCGCAAACTGATTCTCATCTCGAGGGATATACTCAAGCTTGACTGTTGTGAAGAAAGTCAATAACCTCCTTGTATAATCCCGATAAGGTATCAGATGATCTTGGTGAGTGTACCATTTGCCGTTGGTTTGATTGATTACCAGAGCTGAATCTCCGAACACAGTCAAAGTCTTGATCCTGAGGTCAATGGCTTCCTCAAGACCCATAATACAAGCTTCGTATTCAGCTTCGTTGTTAGTGCAGTTGAAAGTGAGCTTTGCCGAGAAAGGCATGTGAACTCCTTTAGGTGTAATGAGTACTGCACCAACACCACGACCATTCATATTAACAGCCCCGTCAAACATCATAGTCCATTCTTCTTCCGGGTCAGGCCCTTCGGTGTGAACAGGCTCTTCATGATCTTTTGCTTTTATGAACATGATGTCTTCATCAGGGAAGTCAAATCTCATAGGCTGGTAATCATCAATGGGTTGTTCAGCAAGATAATCAGACAGTACACTGCCTTTGATGGCTTTTTGAGATGTGTACTGAATGTCATATTCTGTGAGGATCATTTGCCATCTTGCAACCCGTCCGGTAAGTGCTGGCTTCTCAAAAATGTACTTGACTGGATCCATCTTTGAGATCAACAAAGTAGTGTGGGTCAACATATATTGTCTTAGTCGGCGAGCAGCCCACGCTAAAGCACAGCAAGTTTTCTCGAGCAGTGAATAACATTGTTCACAGTCGGTAAGCTTTTTGCTTAGGTAGTATATTGCATACTCTTTTCGACCAGACTCGTCATGCTGGCCCAGCACACACCCCATTGACTCTTCTAATACTGTCAAGTACATGATTAGAGGTCTTCCTTCAACTGGAGGCATCACGATTGGAGGCTCTTGCAAGTACTCCTTGATTTTGTCAAAAGCCCTCTGGAAGTCTTCGTTCCACCTGACTGTTTGTTCTTTTCTTAACAGCTTGAACAAGGGTTCACAGGTTGCAGTAAGGTGAGATATGAACCATGGAATGTAGTTCAATCTACCTAGAAACCCCCGAACTTCTTTTTCTGATTTTGGTGCAGGCATTTCTTGAATGGCTTTGACTTTATCAGGGTCAACTTTAATCCCTTTCTCACTCACAATAAATCCCAGCAGCTTACCGGATCGCACCCCGAATGTGCATTTGTTGGGGTTTAACTTTAGTTGGTATTTCCTCAGACGCTTGAATAACTTCAGCAGATTCAACAGGTGGTCTTCTTCTGTAAGGGATTTGGCAATCATGTCATCCACATAACATTCAATTTCCTTGTGGATCATGTCATGGAATAATGTTACCATAGCCCGCTGATAAGTCGCACCAGCATTCTTTAGTCCGAATGGCATCACCTTATAACAGAACATGCCCCAGGGTGTGATGAAAGTTGTCTTCTCCATGTCTTCAGGGGACATCTTGATCTGATTGTATCCTGAAAATCCATCCATGAAGGAGAACACCGAGAACTGAGCCGTATTATCAACCAATACATCAATGTGAGGTAAAGGGAAGTCTTCTTTCGGGCTGGCTCTATTCAGATCCCAATAATCCATACACATCCTCACCTTGACATCTTTCTTAGGCACAGGTACAATATTAGCAACCCACGGCGGATAGCTAGTCACAGCAAGGAAACCTGCATCCCACTGCTTTTGTACCTCTTCTTTTATCTTCATTGCCATATCTGGGCGAGTGCGGCGCAGTTTCTGTTTAACCGGTGGGCAGTCTTTTTTCAGTGGCAGCTTGTGCATGACGATGTCGGTGTCCAACCCTGGCATATCTTGATAAGACCAAGCAAAGACATCCACATACTCCCGAAGCATGTCAATTAGTTGCTCTTTCACTGAATCTTGTAAGCAGGCCCCGATCTTAACTTCTTTCACGTCTTCTTCCGTACCAAGATTAACTGTTTCAATTTCCTCCTGATGAGGAGTGATAACCTTCTCCTCTTGCCTTAACAACCTAGCTAGCTCTTCAGGAAGCTCATAATCTTCTTCAACCCCTTCATCAGCTTGATTGATTGGATTGTCAAAGTCATACGAAGTCAAAGCAGTGTTGTTGTCGGTGCAGTCTGAAAGGCACTTTCTGCAAGGGTTTAGATTGTTTATTTTAGTGATCGATTTTAATCTTGTTTAGAAAAAGTGAAATGAAGTTATCATTTTGGAAAAAATTGCCATTTTATTTTTGTACAAAAAGAAAAATAAAAGACAGTGAGCGGAAAAGAAAAACACTCATTTGCAAAAGATGTCTGATATTCATTGATTGATCTGTTTGCCCAAAATTACAAGATGGCCCGATTACAAAATGAGTCTTGACATCTTGGGCAAGATGCAAGACTTGATGCATGCTTAAAAAGTACAGGAAATAATAATTACTCTGCAGGAGTAACCCTTATAATTTCCTAAGAAAACCAGTTAAGGACTTGGCTCCCCGGGATCCTTGGATGTATCCAGCTCTCCAGGTTGCGGTCGCTTTCTTCCTCGTCTTCCAAGTTGTTTACTGCATCCGGGGTGAGCATTCCCCCGCTGACAAAATTGGGCTTCTTGGCAGCCTCTGATTGATCTTGTTGAGTTGGTTTGTAACCCAACCCAAATCTGTCCTCCTTCTTTTCCATGGGCAGTAGCTTGCCCCAGCCTTGGGCAGTACCCTCTTCAACAACCTTCCTGGCTTGTTGATAAGACGTCATGGAGGTTCCCAGTACAGCAGATGCTTCATTAATATTCAGGGCCTCAAACCCCTGACTCACAGTTTCATGGATTTCTCCATCCATTTCTATGTACTTGTACGTAGCCAGATGGCTAACAAAGATGTCTTCTTCCCCGCAGATGGTGATGATTTGGCCTTCCCACTCGAATTTCAGCTTCTGGTGAAGGATAGACGTAACAGCGCCAACGGCATGGATCCAGGGTCTACCCAACAAACAGCTGTAGGCCGGCTGAATGTCCATCACATAGAAGGTAATTTTGAAGGTCTGCGGGCCAATCATCACAGGCAGATCAATCTCCCCAAGCACTGATCTTTTAGAGCCATCAAATGCTCTCACCACCAAATTACTCGGACGCAATGCTAATCCATCATACTCCAACTTCACTAAGGCTTTCTTTGGTAGGACATTGAGCGATGACCCAGTGTCCACCAGTACATGAGATAGAACAGCACCCTTACATTCTAGAGTGATGTGTAAAGCCTTGTTGTGGTTACGTCCCTCAGTTGTTAAGTCAGCATTGGTAAAGCCCAGTCCATGACTGGTGTTGACATTTGCTACCACAGTTTCTAGCTGATTAACGGTAATCTCCTCTGGCACGTATGCTGCGTGCAGGACTTTTAGTAATGCATTCCTGTGAGCTTCAGAACACATCAGCAGGGATAATATGGAGATCTTTGAGGGAGTTTGGTGAAGCTGATCCACCACCTTGTAATCACTCCTCTTTATGATTCTCATAAACTCGTCTACATCTTGTTCAAAAGATGTCTTCTGAGTTTCTTTGACAGTCGGCTCTTCAAATACCACACTCTTTCCCTTTGCTTTGGCAGCAGCTTCTGCTTCGGCATTAGGTCTTTGAGTTTGTGAGGCAAAAAGGTGTCCGCTTCTGGTGAAGCCTCCGCCTCCCCCAACATTATCAATTTGTGGAGAAGAGGTTGAAGAATCCAAAGTGATTTTCTCCCTGTTGCAGTAGAGGTCAGAGCCATAATGCCAAGGTATGGCATTACTGCTTTCATATGGAACTGGTCCAGGTACCGTGATAGTAACTGGACTGACTGCAGCAGAGGAGGGTACTGAAATGGTGTGCGGATCGTAGTAAATTGTGACTGGTGACCTGGTGGGAAGTGCCACTGTTTGTTGTTGAAAGCTGTTGTTTGGAGGAACATTTGATGGATCATAGTAGATGGTGACTGCTGAGATATCTTCATTAATTTCTGCTGGTGTTGTAGAAGATTCTGCTGAGTAAATGGATGTTGATGTTGCAGAAGAAAGAGTTGTTGACATTTGATTTGTTGAAGTGATGGGCGGAGCCATTGTTGATGATATTGATGAATCGGTCGGAATGATTGTTGCTGCAGTTGTAGGAGAATCAGGAATTGTTGTCAAAGGAATTGCTGGATTTGTAGGTGTCGTTGTTGAGATCTGGAGTATGCCATCTTTGATAAGACCATCTATGCCACTTCTTAAATTATCACACCCATTGACTGCAATGTTGCAATACCCACAACCGAGCTCACACCCGGGGAATATATGGCACTCTAGAAGCTGAGCTTTAATTTCGACCAAAGGTGTTCGAATCTGTCCAACACTGGTGATCAAGACAGATGGCTTGTCTTCCTCAATGGCATTAATTCTTGGCCCTCCATGATTAGGCATGGGGTTCTTGTTGACATTTGGAGGGGGTGCGAAGTTGAGGGCTTTAGAATCCACCAGATCTTGTACTTTCATTTGTAAAGCCCTGCATTTCTCAGTATTGTGGCCAGGTGCATTGGAGTGGAAAGCACACCTGGTGTTGACATCATAATTTCTAGGAAGATTGGAGGTATCTGGTGGTGCCAACGTCCTTAACTCAACCAAGTTGAGCTTCAGGAGTTGTGGCAATAAGGCGGCATAAGGCATAGGGATAGGGTCAATCACCCTGTTTGCCTGTGACGGTCTTTGCTGAAAAGGTCTTTGTTGTTGATTGCTGTTGTTGTTGTAGGTTCTTTGTGGCGGGTAATGAACTTGCTGCTGATAATGTCGTTGTTGTTGTTGATATGTTGGTTGCTGAGGGATCGGAGCTGGGATAGTGACAGCTGCCACTGATCTGTGAACATACTGAGGTCTGCCCCTGTTGGCATGAATGGCATTTGTCTCGCCGGTTCTTCTAGGTCCCACAAAAGGCTTCCTGGGATTACTGGACGAACTTGCACCATTATCAAAAATCTTACCCATCTTCAAAAGGCTTTCAATTCTTTCTCCAGCTATAACTACGTCAGCGAAACTGGTGGAAGAAAAGGCAGCTAGCCTATCAATATATGTTCCTTGCAGAGTATTCATGAACATGTCGGCCATTTCTCTTTACGACATGGGTGGTTGGACAGCAGCAGTAAGCTATCTCCACCTTTGGGCATATTCCCTGAAGCTTTCCCTGGAGGATTGAGACATTCCCATCAAGAGGGTCCTGTTAGGAGCCATGTCCAGATTGTATTGGTACTGCCTGATGAAGGCTTCAGCTAAGTCCTTCCAGCATCTGATAGTAGCTCTGGTCAAGTGTGAATACCACTCTCTTGAAGCTCCAGTCAAACTATCTTCAAAGTAGAACATCCACAGCTTTTCATCCATGGTATATGCTTTAAGTCTCCCCAGGAAGGATTGTAAGTGAGTTCGTGGACAAGAGGTTCCATTGTATTTCTCGAAGCACGGGGGTTTAAACTTGTGGGGAATCCTTACCCCATCCACTAACCCCATATCCATTACATCGAAGCCTAAGGAATTTTGAGACTCCAGAGATCTCAACTTCTCAGCAATTTCATCAAACCTCCTATCATAAACTTCATCCCCAGCTCCTATTACAGTAAACTGCTCCTCTTGAGGATCTTCTTGCAAGATCCTGCCTGCAGCAGTGTTGCCCGGTACATTCCTTGGGATGTTGACTTCCGGATCCAGATGAGGTCCAAATACTGGTGGGTTAACATGAGGCTGACCTCCCTCATTATTACTAGTCCCTCTAGTCCCGGGATGAGGTTCCTCGGGGTTTTGTCTTTCTACCAACGCCCTTAACCTCTCTTGACTTTGGGCCAAGTTAGTCATTACAGTCATGAATTGGGCCATTTGGTTCCTCATCTCTACTCTTTCGTTAGCCATCTGAGTTCTGACCTCTGTCAGGTCCTGCTGTACTTGATCCATTTGGATACCAGGAAGGTTGTTGCGAGTAGGATACCGGTGCGGACGGTTGAGAGGGAACACCCGGCGGCGAGCAATAATTCCTGAACCACAACAGAGTTAGTAACAAACAAATCAATAACAAAAACCTACAAAACAAAACAAAAGTTAGTATGCAATGCAGTATGCTTATTTGTTTTCCACGGTATCCGGCTTGGTTCTTGGTTTTGACCTTTCCAGACCCCGAGGAAGATGCTTTGATGTTGTTGAGAAAAGAAAAACCCACAATAGAAACAAACTAAAATATATTACAAATACTGAACAATACATATTTTGTTTTTACAACACATGCCCTTGAAGGGTCAAAATACAACACAAAATGGAAAGTACATCAAATGAAAGCAACAACAATCAAACAGGTCAGACATCAAGTCCAAACTCATCCTCCTTAACTTCCTTCAGAAGTGCCTCCGTCACTGGACCAGCTGGATGCTCTGTGATGTTCCTGATGAGGAGGTTTCTGGTGGCAATAGCAGTGGTCAGCTTCTTGTGCCTGTCTTGGTCCTTTGACCTCTTCAAACCAGCCCTGAGCTTCAACTCTGAAATCTCCTTCTGGGCTGCCAGCAAAGATTCTTGCTGCTTCTTTTCATTGGCCTCTAACTGTTCAATCCTGGCCTGAGTTCTCTTATCTTCTTGTGTCCAGGCTTCAGTGATCCTGACCCACCTAGCCTGACTCTCCTGCAGATAAAGCTCAGTCCTAGCCTGCTGGAACTTGGCTTCTTTACAGGCATTCTTCAATATTTGCTCCCCAGCCCTTTCTTTCTTGATGTAATCCTCTGTTTTCTCAATCTTAGCCAGATGCTCCACCTTAAGCTTCTCCAACCTCTCAATGTCCAGACGACCATCAATCCTCTCCCAGAGGGTCTTTTTCAGAGCTTGAGACAGATTATCATTCCTTTCCTTCAACTTCTCAAATTCTTCTAGGCTGACAGTTGCTGCTGGATGAGTTATGGATGGTCCAGGTATATCTTCAATGGTGAAGGGCATTCCAGTAATCTGAGCCCTAGCATGAGACCAGTCATAGTACTGAGCTGAAGCAACATTATTGCACCTTCCAAGAATAGTCATCCCTTTTGTCTGGATGTTCTTCCAAGCCCAGGATGCTTGTCTGACAACAGCTAGATTAGGCTTTATCTCACAATACAGGGTCTCAGCTAAATCTTGCACCCTAGGAGGGTGAACCAAAGCATAGCCCAATTGCCTTTTGAACAGCAAAGGATTGTAGTTGATGCAACCCTTTACTCCTATCAGAGGTACATTTGGGTATTTCCCACAGCTAGTGATGATGTCTTTGCCTTTGGTGCTCTGGGTACACCATCTGATATCATCTGAAGACAGAGCAATAAGTCTCTTAGCCCAATTCTTCTGTTGGTGGGGATTCAGGAAGGCATTTGTCTTAGGTAAGTGTTTGAGCATCCAAGTGTGAAACAAAGGAGCACATCATCTCACCAACTTCTCCCTCTGTTTCTCATTCCTCTGATGAATGGAGTAATAGAAGTCTCCCAGCAAGGTGGGTACTGGGTTCCTCAGAAGGAAAAGGTGAATGGCATTCTTGCTGATAAATTTGGGCTCATCTGCAAACAGTACAACCCCATATATGCTGAGAGCTAGCAATGCACAAACTGCCCTCCATTCTCCAAAAGAGGCCTTCAGGATGGCCTGGGAAATCAAGAAATCCAAGTGTAAACCAGGGATCCCAGCTTTTGTTGTCATATTCTGCTCAATCAAAGTAGGCTCCAGGTACAATGCTTTTGCCACTTCTCCATTGCTGGGAGAAGTCATCTCTGGGTTGAAGGGGACACCACCCCTGACAGGTACTCCAATCAATGATGAAAACTCCTCCAGCAGAGGTCTTATCTGAAAGTTTGAAAATGTGAAACATCTCAAAGGAGGATCATAAAACTGCAAGCATGTGTGGATCATGCTCCTCTGAGAAGGGTCCAGGTCCATAACCATATCCAGGATACCTCCATAATGCTCTCTGAATAATGGGATGTGGTCAGGGGTGATAAGTGACTGGACCTGCCTGATACCAGTCAACACAGGCTCAAAGAAATGGTAAGATATATTACTCTTCCTGGGAGTAGTCATGAGTGCTGCTGAGGAAACTGAGGGTAAGTGCTGATGAAGATCACAGACTGATGCTGGAAATGAGCCACTGACAGGCTGATGCTGGCGATGATGAAGATGATTGAAGCAGACAACTGATGAAGATAGTTGAAGCAGATATCTGATGAAACAGGGGTCTAAGCAGATGAAGGGGTCAAAACCAAGCCAAAATACAATGTGGATACCCTGAAAAACAAATAAACAAATGTTAAATGATGCAATGATGATGTATGCAAATGATATGCAAGGGTTTGTGATTAAGCTGGATCTGATTTATCTGTCCTGATATAAGGCCCATGTATGTTCAAGAAGTCCAGATGGAGGTTTAGAAATCCAGTAACCAAGGTGGGGGACTCAAATAAAGAGTCACGTGTCCAGGGTTAATCACAAGAACTGTCCAAAATGAGGTATTATTAATCAAAACAAGTAACAGGGTATGATGTGGCCAATGGTACCTGCAAACTTGTAAACAGCCCAACCCCCTCACAGGTAATGTTCTAAAACAAGGATCCTCAGACTTGGATCAGTTATGAGAAGTGTAAACACTTCTAACCCGGAGGTACAGTGTTTACAATGACCATAAAAGATCCTCCTCTAATTCACCTCAGTTTCTGAAGGTCATAATAAAGGTCATCCAGACTTAGCAGGCTTCCCAGATAGCCCTAGCACTATAGGAAATCCGTAGCACAGAGTTCTCAAGAAGAAACCCACATCTGAATCGTGTTTCATATTCCCGCACCAGACCGAAATGGAATGGGAAATAATATGAACCACTCTAGCCTAGGTGTCACTCAGGCCCCAAGTATAGGACCTCAAACTCTCAATGAAAACCCACCCATCAAGACAATAGACCAGATCCAGCAAAAATGGCAGTATGAAATATGAAAAACTGTAAAAGAAAGCAATAAATAAAGTTGTACATAAAGCAATAAATAAAGCACATAAACACATATAGCACATAACACCCCAGTAAACACAAATCAAACAAGCGCTAGGAGGAACCCACAAAAAAGAACCAGAAGCCCTGGTTACAATATAAGGGTCCCCAGCAGAGTCGCCAAGCTGTCGCTCCCACCAAAAGACTCCTAGGTCAGAAGGGGTACAGACGCGAACGGTCGGTGAAAGGGAAAGAGAACACAAAGGTGAACTGAAAAGAAAAGAGTCGCCAGCTAGGCATTTTTATCCCGAAGGAAAGGTAATGCTGCATAGACCTAAGAAAAGATGGATAAGACGGTCGCGAACCAGAGAAAGGGGGTTGGTTACAACCTGGGAAGGTATTAGCACCCAGATTGTCCTCCGTACTCGACGGGATCCACGCTTGAAAGATTTGTGTTTTAAAGGGGTAGTGTCAGTGCTATTTTGTGTGCAAAAGCTGGAAAAGAATGCAAGTGTCAGTGTAAAAGAAAATGAAGTGAACAGGGGAAGTGTCAGTGCAAGGAAAAAATGTGGAGCTCAAGACTATGAGGCTCAAAGAATAATGCTGGAAGGAGGGGGAATATACAGAGACTTTTGTTCAATAACTGTTAAGTTATGCCTACGTATCCTTTCGTGCAATGAGGAAGTCAGAACACCATAGTTCGACTCAAAGAGACTGAAAGATAAATTGACTAGTGAACTGCTTACTTGTCTATGCTCAAGTGTATGACCTGTCTGGCTCAGGTGCAAACTGTCTTGCTTTAGACGGAAGAAGCAAGTTCTCGTTTATGAGTGAATGAGATGAGAAAAGAATCCCGGAGGAGATGATTATCTTTGTTTTTGTGTTTTCAGTCTTTTATTGCTTTTTGAAGTTTGTCATAAGAAAATGAGCTTAAGCCTAAACCAAGGGTTAGTAAACTCACCACATCCTCCCTCTAATTAGGGGTAATGAAAATACCTTAAGTATGAAGTAAGCACCTCACACTTAATCATCATGATGTAGGATTAAGATCATTAACCTACTTGTAGTTATTTATATGTTTTTGTTGTTTTTGTTTAGTGTTAAATAATGAGTTTAAGCCATAATCAAGGATTTAATGGACTCATTACACCATCCTAATAGAAGGATAATAGATGAGAACATTTAAGCTGAGAAAGACTCCTCAACTTAATCCATGATTAGGGATTAACCTCATGACAAAACAAAGCCTTTATTAAATGGATTTTAGTTAATGATAAGATGAAGAAGTGGATTTTATGGTTGGTAAGACAACTTGAGGGGGACTTGTCCATTAACATTAGGGTTAGTCCTTCTTAACCAATTAAGGAAGAATTAGAACCCTAATGCAAGGCCCAAGTTACAAGCTTGATGTCTTATTGGTTATTAGATGGATTGATTAAAGGAGTTAAACACATTAAGGGTTTAAAACATAGGATTAAAGTTATACACTCCATCCTAATAGAAGGATGCAGGCATAAGCTTAATCACAAAGCCTTAAAACCTTTAGGGTTTAGTCCTTGATTGTGGGATGAGAAAAGAAGACTCAAAGATGACACAAAGGTAAGATATAAATGGGGGACTAATCAAAACCCTAATTGTTATCATACTTGGAGATACTAAGGTTTATGAGGCTTAAGGGAGAAAGAATCTTCAAGGAAGCCACCAAGGAGAAGCATATGAAAGGAGGAAGAAGCAGAGAGAAACAAGACAACTTGCTTCACTTAAGAAGACAAGTTGCCTGAAGGAAGAAAGTAAGAGATGAACATGAATGAGCAAGCTCACTCTAATACAAAAATAAAATGCAGCAAATATGCAAGATAGATGAGAAGAGATTGTGAGAAGTGAAGGCAAATTCACTTCTTAAAACAAATTACCACCTGAAAAGTTAGCAAAAGAAATGAAATGCAATGCAAATGAGATGAAATGTTATGATGCAAACCAAAGTCAGAAGCATAAACATGATGTTAATGATGCTAAAAGATGATACAAACACATGACAAGAGATGAGAGTGAACATACAAGGATGAGGATGCAAATGGGGCATGCTTTGAACCATAAAGATTCATGAATGTTTATGAAATGCAATTAACATATAACATGGCAAATGAAAGATGTAATGATTGAACATGATTCTAATATGTCCTAAGATGTATTATGGATCATGTGGATGCACAAAATGTCATGGAAAGTCAATGGATGCAAGCAAAAGAGAAATGGATGCAAAGGAAGGCACAAATTAGGGTTACATGCATCATGCAATGCAAAAATCCAAAACCAGAAGCAAATGACATGATAAAAAATTGAAAATGCAATCAAAGATACCCTAAACCTATACAAGTTCACTGCCCAAAGGAGGGGATCCAACTCTTAACCTAGTGCAAGTTGTGAATTTCTCAAGATTACTAGGGTTTTGGGGTACCTTATCAAGAAAAATGCAAAAACATATTGAAAATGCAAGATCAAATCAAACAAATTTTATCCTATAAACTACATGTTATGAAGGATGCAATGCAAGAAGAATCATCATCAAACTCTCAATGGTTAGGCAGAAAGGATTTTTTAAAGTTTGAACCAAAATATTGCCTTAAAATGAATTTAATTCCAATGAAAATGATCAAAATGCATCAAGATCCAAAAAGAAATTTGGTTTGAGGGTTTGATAATGTTTCTAAATGTTTCTAAATGCAATGTGAATTTTTTTGTGATTTTTAAATACCTAAATGTATTTTTAATTAATTAATTTTCATTAACTAATTAAAAATAATCATTTAAATGGTTTAAAAATAATTTTTTATGAAAAAAATAAAAATAAAAATATTTTTGGAATTAAAATGCTAAATAAAAATATTTTTTGGGATTTTTTAACTATTTTAAATAAAATGTACAAAATAAATAAGAAAAATGAATTAAAAATAAAATAAATGAGAAGTATGCAGAGGGAAGGGCCAGGATTGATTCTGGGTTTAGACTGGTTGACTGCGCGCCAGATCTAAAGGCTCTCATTCAAACTTCAATAATCCTAATTAATTATTTAATTAATCCAGTTTAATAATTAATGACATGATCCTGGCCATTCAAACGCGCGCGGGAAACAACATCCAACGGCCTACATTCAAACCTGGTGCCCTAACCCTAATTAGCATTTAATCACTCTCAGGTCACCGGAGAAGAGCTCCGGTCGTCTTCTCCGGTGACCCCTTCACCTGAAAATTGCCAACTTCTTCCCTAGGTTATTTCTGGAGCTCTAAAGCTCCAGATTAACTCCTCTCACCTCCCTGAATCCAAATCCACCCTCAAAACAAATTTATTCTCACCCAAACTCAAGATTCGAAAGGAAGAACAAAAATGGCAGAAATTTCAGTCAATCAATACAAGCTCATTTCTACACCATTTTCAAAATTTCAAAGTTCAGTGTGATCAGTGGAGCATGCTTTATCATATTATAACATAAAAAGAAGGTTCTGGAAAAATGAATTTCAGTGGCTACCTGAGATGAAGCTTTCAATCCAGGAGCCTTTTGACCAGTTCCTTGCTTCCAATCACCTCTACTGACCTCCCTCAAGAGTTTGCAAAGCTTGGTTGGAGTTTAAAATGGCTGGTTTGTGAGTTTCATGAAGTTCTGTTCAGTGAGGGGTGAGAATCGTGTTTCTGATTAAGGTGGTTTCAGGGACAAATGAGGGCAGGGAAATGATCAGGGGAACATGTTGAGTGATTCTATGAAGTTTGTTTTTATGTTTGATGCTTGTGTGCTGAGATTCAAAGGAAAGTGCATAAGAGGTGAGTTTGGAGAATGCTGGCTTATGAGATGTTTCAGGCTTATTTGTGCTATGTGTTGAGTCTCATTTGGTACATGAATCACACTTGGATAGGTCTGAGGAGTTGGTGTGGCCTAGCTTGATTGGTATGGGCCATTTTGCATAAAGTCAATGTTTTGTGTAAGAGAGGTATGGGTCAATGGCAGTCAAGGTACAAAGGGGTGTCCTGCGCAGCAAGGATTGAGGAGAGCCATAGAATCAGTCTTGAGGCCAATTAGCAAGTGGATTAGGGTTTGTGAGAGGTTTTGCAACTTTGTGATCCTTTGGCCCTTTTGTGATTACTTGAAGCATAAGTCATGAAAATGGACAAACCCTTGGTGCATTCTGATTTTTAGGCATTGGTTTAGGTTTGTGCAAAGGTTAGAAGTCCATTTGAAGTCACATTTTGCCTTGGCAAGGGGTTTTGCAACTTTGCCTCTTTGGTGCAAAACTTGAAATTATGTGATTTTTCCCAACTTTGACATGCCATAACTTTTGATCCAAAATGAATTAGAATGAGTTCTTGTACTTTTTGAAAAGGGAATGGTCCATTCTACAACTTTCATGACCAAAGTTTTCTCATTTGAAGCATTTTTGAATCAATTTGAGGAGGTTGAAAAACTTTCCCAAAATGGCAAGTTTACATTACAAGTCACTTTCCCAAAATAGCAATTTTGCAAATGGCTTGAAATTCTTCCATTTTGTGAACTTATAACACCTTCTATGATCAAATAAAGATCATACACATTCAAAGTGATGAAGAACACCCTTTGGTTGGGTCATTGGGGGCCTCAGATGCCCTGATTTTACACTGACTTGCTCAAGAAGTCAACTCTTGATCAGATGCCTTCCCCATTGAATTTCTTCATAAAAATTGATATTCATGATCCCTATACCATATAGAGACCAATAGAAACAAGAATGACCAAAAGGTTTGGAGTTATGGCCTCTGAAACCAAAACCCTAATTCTAGGTCATCTGTGCAGTTAAACCTGGCTCTGCTTCCATGCCTTCCTTAGTTCTTGTGATTCTTTTACTTCATTGACTTTATGAGGATATAATATGATGCTTGAACACACATGGACCCCTTTGAAGTGATTGATGAGATTTGGAGTGTCCCAAATGGCTCTTGGATGGCTCAGATCACAAACCCTAGATGCAGATGACTTTGAATCAATGCAGTGAACCAAAGATGTAAAATGAGATGTTATGATTGAACTTATGCATATGAAAAGATCACAAGCCATGGTGTGAATGGGTGAGGGCAAATTTGGGGTGTTTACACACTTCTCTGTTGAGTGCCCGGGAGCCCTTGAGTGAAATATGCATCTTGCATTAGCATCATACCCCACTGGAAGCACTCCAGGTTGAGGTGGTGCTAATGTTCTCAACTGAATCAAATTCAAGTCTAATAACCTCTGGAGTAATGTTGTGTATGTCATCGGGATGGCCTCAAGCACCCTGTTAGCTGGACGAGCTTGTCTCTTTTGATAGGGTCTTTGCTGATAGTTGTTGCGGTGCGGCTGTTGTTGTTGTTGTTGTTGTTGTGGCATAGGACTTGTTGGAATGGTGACAACTGCCACCTGCTCGTAAGATCCCATGTATCCATGGCCTCGGCCATACACAACATTAGCTTCTCCCTCCCTTTTTCTGGAGGTCCATTGAAAGCTTTGCGAACACCGCTTGAGCTACCTGCACCAATGTCTTGAATCTTCCCCATTTTCAATAGAGTTTCAACCCTTTCTCTGGCTATCACGATATCATTAAACTTAGTCGCTGAACAAGAAGTCAATCTCTCAATAAACACCCCCTGCAGTGTCCCCATAAACATGTCTGCCATTTCATTCTCTAACAAGGGAGGTTGTACTCGAGCAGCAAGCTGACGCCACCTCTGGGCGTACTCTTTGAACCCTTCTTTAGCCCTCTGAGACATTGTCTGCAACTGGGTACGATTTGGAGCTATATCCAAATTATACTGATACTGTTTCATAAACGCCTCAGCTAAATCCTTCCAGCTTCGAATATTGACCCTACTTAGCTTCATGTACCATTCCATGGAAGCTCCTACAAGACTATCCTGGAAGTAATACATCCACAACTTCTCATCATCTGTATGCGCAGAGATCCTTCCCATAAAATATTGCAGGTGAGTTTTCGGGCAAGTTGTTCCATTGTACTTATCAAAAGTAGGGACCTTGAACTTGTAGGGAATTCTCACCCCTGACACTAAGCCCAGATCAGAGATGTCAAACCCTAGAGAACTTTGAGATTGAAAGGCGCGAATTTGCTCATCCATTTCTTCAAACCTCCTATTCATGTCAATTCCCTGGCCTTCTGCCTCATCCAGCAAAGTGAAATGTTCGTCTTGCCCATCCATCTGCATGTTATTCACTCCATCATTGATAATAGTGACCCCTGGTTGCACCACAAGGATTTCAACATGACGGGAGCCAGCCCTATTGCGGTTACCCCCATCTGTTGTCCCATTGTTCTTGGCTTGATTATTCTCTACCATTTCGCGCAACCACTCTTGATTTTGACCCATCCCAGCCATGAGGGTCATGAAGTTGTCCATTCTTATCCTTAAATCAGCCAGATCTGCTTACATCTGATCCATTGCTCTCTCTCTGTTCACCTTTGTAGGGTATCTGTGTACAGTTGGCTGTCTCTGAACATTCTTGGGAGCTATAGTGCCTGAAAGCGACACAAACGTTAGAAACCTAATGAATTACCTACAAAAAACAAACATGTTATATGCATGCAATGTAACTATTTATGTTTCCACATTCAGGCATTAATACACCCCAATTCTGGTATTTTGGACAGAAAATACTCCATATGTATTTTCGGAAACTCTTTTGAGGAGTATTCAGACCCTGATGACTTCGGACCAACAACTTTTGCTCATTCAGAAACGGTAACTGGAAAGTATCATTGCATTATATGAACAAACCACCAACAACCAGAGTTATAAACATAAACAGAATTCCCTAAAGGGTTACAATTCAATACGAAAAACAAAAAGATAAAGCAAGACTCCTACAGCAATCCTGTAGGTAATCTGAATGCAAATAACAGTAAACTAAAACCCTATGCTAAAGGAAGATCCAGGCTCCTCTTCTTCAGTCATCACCTCTGTCCGGTTCTTCTTGACGCCTGCTCTAAGCTTAAGATCTGCAATCTCTTTCATCGCTTCATCCAAGGCTAACTGGCTCTGTACCAAATACTGAGTCTTTTCCCTTCGTATCTTGTGAACTTGTTTCACCTCTTCTTTCTTGAATACCATCTGCACTTCAAAGAACTCTTCCTTTTCTTTGTACTTCTTATGCTCCTGTTCTCTTTGGCCCTGTAACCAAGTAATGGATTGACAAGCTTCTCTGAGATTCTTCAAAATCTTCTTATGTTCCGCTTCTCTTTTTGACTCTGTTAAACCCAATCTCTGAAAATGAGCTTCTCTCCCAGCAAACTCCTTTTCTTTAGCTTCTAAGTTAGCATGCACCCTATGTAGCTTTTCTTCCGCTTCTTGTCTAGCATGATTGGCACAGTGATACAAGCTAGCCATTTCAGAAATTTCTACCCGAACCTCGTGCAATTGAGCTTCCAACTTCTTGTAATCTTCAAGAGAAATAGTGGTTTGTGTCGGTACCTCTTTCGAATATAATGGAGCCTCAACTGAAAATGGAAGGAAGAAGGTATCGACCCTACCTTGTATCCAAGCAGCGAAAGAGGGATAAGTCTTAGTGTCCACCTTTCCAAATTATTTCTTTCCCTTACTTAATCTCACCTCCCAAGCCTTAAACGCCTGAGTGACTAGCTTCTCATTCCCTTCCAACGATGCATACAGTGATTCCAAAATTTCTTCAGCAGAGGGAGGATCTTTCAAAGAGTAACCAAATTGTTTCCGAACCAGCACGGGATTATAATTAATCATCCCTTTCCTACCCAGCAAAGGTACATTGGGAAACTCTCCACAACTGATAATCATTTCTCTTCCCAATAAGTCTATGTTACTCCCCCAAGCTATTTCGTCTAAAGTCAAGCCCATCAATCTTCTAGCCCATTTCCACTCTTGCTTCAGATCTTTGAACAGTCCTGACTTTGGAAGTTGTTTAGCAAACCAATCAGCGAATAAGGGCACACAACAGTTTATGAATCCCTTTCTTCTCTCGTTCCTGTAATGAACATTATAGTAGAAATCTCCCAAAAAAGTAGGTACTGGATTCTTCTGAATAAAGATGGAAATTGCCTCTATACCAATTAACCCCTTCTCCACTGGGAACAAACTTATCCCGTAAACCATCAAAGCCAGTAATGCATTGAAGCTTTACCACTTGTTCCCAAGAGCAAACAAATGAGCCTCTGTCACTAGGAAATCCAAGGCAATTCCTTTCCCTTCACTAGCTTCTAAACCCATCTTGACTCTGAGCATACTAAGGTGGCAAGCACTGGCTATGTCTGCATGTGAGGGAGCCCTCCCTGAAGCATAATAAGGAATTCTCTTTCCAATAGGAATCTTCAAGATGCTAGCAATATCTTCCAAGGTAGTAGCCAGGATGTAATCTGGAAATACGAAGACTCGTAATTGAGGATCATAAAACTGCAATAAAGAATGAAGACTATCCCTCTAGTCAACAGTTGGCTTGCTTACATAATTCAAAACCTTCCCAAATTTCTTCCAGAAATCTGCTAAAACTTTATCAGTCATCAAGTCTATCAGCTTCTGAATACTCCTGGTCTCTGGTTGTGGGAAAGTGTAATGCATATTTCTTTTTCTAGGTAACTCTTGGACTTCTGCCATCTGGAGCAACAATGAATACCAGAACTGTGTACAAAGACTTAATGCTAACCTGAAATGGAAACATAAATAGTTAATGCAAGTATGATGCGATGCATATGCAAAGCAGGCATATGATCAACAACTGGGACTGTCTGGATACGGAACACTGGACCCAAGTGATCAAGAACCAAGATCCTCTGAATAAATCCCCATGAATAAGAATTCAGTCTCAAATAATCCCCGAATCCGATATCAAATGACTTAAGAACTCCAAAATCCATGTAGCCATATCAAATCAAAGAACTGTACTAACAATGAAGTATGATAAGGTCAAGGGTTCCTGAAAACCTGTAAACCCTTCCCAATCTCACAGGTGTGCTCCGGGTCAAACATCACGGACTCTCAAAGCCGAATAGCAATAATACGTTCACCATTTCCGAGAAATGGCTCATGACCAAATCAGGGAATCGGTTTGGCATTATATACTACTCAGGGAGGTCTCAGCGTGAGTCCGGGAAAAACAAGCATCCTTTATAAGTTCCCAGCTTCAAGCGTTGGAATCGTGAAACAATATTACATTCATCTCGAAGGGTACAATACTATCGTCATACGACCAGATGCTTTACTTGAGTTCCTATAAAAGAACCAAGCCATCCTATGCAAGTTCCCAGTGGGCCCTCGGGTGCGAATGTGTTTGCCACAGAATGTGGTCTGCCACTGCCACCACTGGAGAGGGATGTTTCCACAAATGTTCTCAATGATCGGTCCCCAGATGCACATAACTATCGAGGACCTGTAATGATTCAGAAAGATTCAGATATTAATACATTCCCAAGATGGTCGCAAGTCTAGGCGTGGAACTCACTAATACCAACATAGAAAGATGCCATGAAGCCAAAGTGGAACCACTCTAAGTCCTAGAGTGCACTCGAGCCCCAGTTATGAGCTCATCTCTCAGTAACAGTTCCCAATCCCACAGGAAAAAAGGAAACCAGCACAACCAGACAGTCCAATAATAATATATGATGCATGAATAAAAATACTAAAAACTGTAAATAAAGCTGTAAATAAACAACAGTAAAATAAACACTCAACAGCAAACAATCAACACCCAAAGAAACAGAAACACACAAGCACTAGGATTGACTCTCAAGGGAACCAGAGATACTTTGGTTAGGACTCCCCAATAGAGTCGCCAGTTTTCGCTCCCTTGATTTCCATCCTGGTACTAATGCGAAAGTGGCGCGAAAAGAGGTAGAGTCGCCATCCAGGCATTTTTATCCCGAAGGAATGTGAATGGTAATGCTGCACAAACCAGAAGAAAAGAAAGGAAGGACAAAGGTCATGCGAACCAAAGAGATTGAGTTCGGGAGTCGGTTACGATCTGGGAAGGTATTAGCACCCCAGATCGTTCGTTGTACCCGACGGGATCCATGTTTGAAAAGAAATAGTTTCAAAGGGTGAAGGAAATAAAGTTGCTGCCAAACTGAAACCGAAATGAGAAAGGAACTCAAAAAGGAAACAAAGAGGAAAATTGTAGGGAAAATAAGGATTGTGCTTGAACGGCCCCTACCCCGCTGCCTACGAACCTCATCTGGACATGAGGATCAGAGACGTCGTAGTTCCCCTAACTAGGGTTGGAAAAGATTGCTTGTGTCTTAAGGCTTGAACTGCCTATGTCAATACTCAGGTGTTGCAGTCTCAGACGACGAGTGCGTAACCGTCTTACGAAATGACAAGTAGGAGCAATTCGCGTACGGAGCGAAGGAGATGAGAAAAGAATTCCCGAAGGAAAGACGCTTATTGTTTGTTAGTGGTTTTTATGAGTTTTTTATTTGTGTGGCACAAGAGAATGAACTCAGACTCCTTTCCATGGAATGTGTACTTTTCAATACATTCCAAGATGGAATAATAGAACAAGCACACCAAGTAAGGAGAATTTATCCAAAAATTGTTTCCAAAGGCAAGGGCCTCACTTCTTTCTTTATTAATGCTTTTTATACTTTGTTTTGAGATGAGAAGAGAAAGAACCAAAGGAGCAAAAGGAAAAAGTCTAATGGGGAAAGACTAAACATAAAGTTATCCTGCAAAAAGTGGTCCTAAGGTTAGTGAGGTTTGAACTCTATCCTAAGAGAAGAAAGAACCACAAGAGGAGAGGAAATCTAGAGAGCAACTTACTCATCTAAAAGAGATAAGTTGCTTCTAAGGGGAAGAATACAAAGTTGAATCACATGATGGCATGAGGCACATCAAAAATCACAAAGTAGAAAGCAACTTAAAAAGAAAAGATGAAGAGTTGAAATATGGATGAACATCCACACTTATCTTAACATGAGCCCCTGAAATGTTAGCAAAATTCTAGCAAATATTCATCACATCAATCAAGGAATTAGCATGCTCAAAGTTCTAGAAAACAAGATCAAACAACATGCCAAGCTTTGCACATACATGAATTTACGTGTCGAGAACATGAAGGCATACATCAACCAGCAAGCAAATCACCCTAACCTAGCATATTCAATGATCATACAATGATCCATGGCAATTAAGATAAGAAAGGGGATCAAACAAGCTCAAAACAGCTCCAAAATGACATCCTGCATCACTGTTAACCGGTTAACCAAAGCGTTAACCGGTTAACTAGTCCAGACCTGCAGAAAAACAGCACAGAAATAGGTGCGTTAACCGGTTAACCAACGCGTTAACCGGTTAACACTGTAAAAACAACAGTAAACACCTGCAGAAAATCAGCTCAAACCAGCTTATCCAAATAATCCCACGCCAGTCCATCAATCAATTAAGCATGAAATAAATGGATCAATTCACGTTAATCACCATCATTAAGCTCATGAACATTAACATGCGGATCCGATCACATAACAAGCAATCAACTCAAGCAAAACAAACAAATACACAAGCACATGGTGGATCTAAACACAAGCATGCAAATAAGCTAAAATAAATACAAGCATGCGCGGAAAACTTCGAAGATCCGGTGCTAATCTTCACACATCATGCAAAATAAATGCAAGCAAAGGACCTTGATGCAGAATTTTGGCTCCAAAAGCACTTATAATTTCCAAACCAGATCTGAACCAAGTAGAGAAACCAACAAATTGATGCAAAGAAGTTATGGATGGATGTCTAGTTCCAAGATCTACAAGCTTTAAGGAAAATTCTTGTGATCTTCAAAGAGGAACTTTGAGTGATTTGGAAATTTGAGAGAAAAAGTGAGAGAATGGTGAGAGAGATGAAAAATTCAGAAAAATGAAGAGTGAATTATTAGAGAGCCCCTTCTTGGTTTGGAGGGAAATGGAATAAATATGGTTTAGGTTTGGGGCACAAAATTTTTGTTTGGGATCCAAAAAATATGGTATGGGATTAGCTTAGAAAGTGATTGGGATCCAACATTGGAATTAGGCTTGGATAAATGCTCTAGATCCTTCTCCATAATTTAAAATGAATAAAAATCAGAAAAGTGAAAATTGGAGCCAAAAACACTTGCTGAAAATGCTGCTGGAATTCAAAACTCGCAGTCGTTAACCGGTTCACCAAAGCGTTAACCGGTTAACACCAGTGAATTTTGAATTCTCCCTCCTTTTGGTGGGAAACTTCAAGAATAACCCGGTGCCAACCGTTTTGATCTGATTTTGATCCTCAATCCTTTTTTAGGGATTTGACCATGATACTAGGCTTGTGCAAAAGGTCTTGTGAGCTTCTTGCCAGGTCACCATGCTCTTAACTTTAACCTGTAATGCTTCGAATCTCCCGAATGATTGATCATATGCCTTATGCTAGAACATGCGAGTACTATGCTTCATTTTTCTATGCAAAATGCTAAGGATATGACATGCTAATGATGATTATGATATGATGATGATGCTAAAAAGAAGAGGGAAAATTTGGGTGGTTACACAGTCGTCATTGAAATATTCCCCAGCGAGGTCGCCAATTTATTTTTGGCCAGTGGAGCAAGTGAATGCAGACAGTTGCTCACATTCCTCAGCCATAGTTCAAGTATTGTTAGAATATCTTGATGTCATTTCCTTAGCAGAATATTAGTCAGAACGTTCTCACTTCCCCAACGAAGTTACAAATGGTATTCTCCCCCTGTAGGAGCAGTTTCCCATGGAACTTCATCTTCTCAACCTTTCAAGGCCCACATCTTTGTGGCAGGCCAGTAGTCATCTAGTTCATTATAAAAGACAGTTTTCCGAGTCGTAAATCCTATGATATTACATGCTCATGGTTAGTTTGTAGATCCTATGATGATGCAACACCATTCTAAGGCCCACATCCGTGGCAGGCCAGTTGTCTTCTTGTTCATTATAAAAGGACATTTCTTCATTGTTACTGAGTTATTTTTCACCTCATTAGGGTTTTCAGGCAGTTGTTTTCCTTGATTGGGTTCATATTACTTTTATTCGCCAATAGAGTGCAAATTTCCGGGTTCTTTGAGTATTCAATCACAATTCATCATGAACGGTCGACAGTCGATGCTCTCGTTCTTTTCAGATTAACAGATGTTTGAATAGGGGCAGCTGTAACACCCCAAAATTTTCCCTCTCTTTTTCATAGCATTTAGCATATCCTTCTCATATTTTGCATTGCATCGTTACATAGAAAAATGAAGCATAACATCCATAACATAGCATAAGATGGCGGTGTTTTAATTCAAGTGTGGTTGTTCAGTTCGTGATTCAAGTCAGATGGATGTTTGACCTAATCTTGGTCAAACTATCAGGAGATTGTTTCAATTTCAAGATTTTTGTTCTAGTGGCTATTCCTTAGATAGTGCATATTCAAGGTTGAGATGTGTCGTGTGCAAAAGTCCTTCGGTTAATCGAACTATGGCTTGTGAGAAGCTCGGTCCAATTTGTCTTAATTGAGTGGTCATCATTTCGCCAGTGGTTTATTTGTGGATTTATTTTCTTCAGCATGGATTCAAATAATCAAGGTCGTCTTCAAACGATTCTAATGATGGTGGCTTAATTGGAAAATTATTCAGTGGCCTGGAGTTGGTTTCATTCATCATGTGTGTGAAAAATCAAGATTTGGTTTTGGGCTATAATCAAGATTTCATATCCATTATCCATTTTCGATTGAACCATTTTTTATTTTCCAATTTCTACTATCCATTTTTTATTTGATGACCATTTTTCTTCCATTTTCCTCAAATATCTTATTCATACTTTTTTAGTTCAATCATCCAAACAACCATTTTAACAAAATTCCGATTTTTCCCTTTCTTTTAATATCCCATTTCTATATTCATTACCTTTTTTTTTCTATAATGTCCGTATCAATATCCATTTCTTTTTAACATCATTTCCAATCCTTAAAGCCCATTCTTTTATTAAAGCCCAAGTCAACATAAGCTTCTTGTTTTACTATTTCTTTTATAAACCAAACAAAATAATAAAAAGAAAATGATGAAGTCAGCGCATATTTTGATATTTTTTATCAGCTCCCATCAACTATTTTCAATCCCCACCAATACACGCACGCCATCATGCTTTTCACAAGTGCACAAAGCCATTTTCATCAGCCAAAGTCACACGCATATTACACTACCTCAAAACGCATCCAGTAACAACTCAAAATGTAGAAAAATAAAAAGGAAACATATCAAAGCTTCAGTGGTAGTACATGGATTACACAAAGGGTAAAAATGCAAATATCATGCGTGATTCATGGCCCAAAACGCATCCATAGTCAGGGAAAAATGCAATGAAGAAAAGTACAAAAAAAATTCAGAATTAATAAGAAGAATAACAAAATAGAGAAGAAGAAAATTTTGTTACAAGACATGATTCACACTTATCTTCATGATTAATAACAAACCAAATTTATCTTTTCTTCATCATCATAACAAAAGCTTTTCTCCATCGCACAACAAAACTTCTTCATGAAAAATTCTTCATCCTCTTCATTGTATCACCACAACAAAAATCAGCCACTGAATTTCTTACACTCCTTCATCACAAAACAAAAACGGATTTCACTTCTTAATCAAAACCATAAACTCTTCTTCATAAAAATGAGATAAACTCTCCCTCATCTTCATTAACAAACAACCTTCTCGATAAAAATGAAAAAATGCAGAAAAGAGTAACAAATTTTCCTTGACTTTTCTTCATCCACGAAGCCAAACAGACTATTCTTCATCACATCACCAATAGCCGAATTCAGTTACACTCTTCTTCAGGACCAAAAGCAAATACTTAATCCTGTCACTCTTCATCATCCGCAACAAAACCGAACTACACTCGACATCAACATTAACTTCATCAATCGAAGATATCAACCGAATCCATAAGCTGCATCCAATTTGCAGAAGGAGGAAGAAGAGTTCGAGACAAGAGAATGGAATCGTACCATGATTTCGCGTCTTCGATCGGCATGTGTGTGTATCTGAGTTCTGTTAGACTTGATTTGATTATCATTGTGTGTTGATTTTTTTTCGCTCTTATTTTTATTCTTCGATCCGTTGTTTTGGTTGAGAGTTTGAAATTTTTTATTCCGGATTCGTAATCTGAGTGGAAAATAAGTTACGGTTGGTGTTCGGTTTGTGAGATTTAGAGGTGGCCGGAGGGATGAAGGTGACAACGCTAGGTTAGGGTGACGGAGAAGAAGAAAACATCGCGGCGTCAGAGGGAGAGAGTCCGTGAGTGGCTCTTATTATTTTGTTCATTTGTTTTGATTTTGAGATATTAAAAAGAAGAGGTATGATATTTTTACACTAATTTACTACACCGTACCAGCTTACACCGTATACTCATAGCTAGATCAGTGCTGCACGTATACCAAAAATGGAATAAAAAAATATTAAAAATGGATAAGTATCTAATAATAGTATATTTTACGGTGTAGAATGTATAAATGGGTGTCATAGTAGCATTTCTCTAAAAGAAAGAATGTATTAAGAGATTTATTGAGATTGACGAGATGATAAGGATATGCTATGGTAGCTTTTTGGATTTATGTCCATACCAGCGGTGACACTTGTCACCTTTCGGTAGGACCTTCTGTCCAGATCTCCTGCACGCACAAACACGATAACACCATACTCCTTCGCCTCCAGCATCGTCTGATGATCATACTAATTTAGTCCATTGATCAAACGCTCCACAGTGAGTCAAGGAAGTTGACCGAAACTCCACCGTGATCCCTCAGGCTCTTATGCGTGTTGGGCCTTGTGGCATTTGCTTTCCACACCTCCTTTCTAATCCCAATCCTCCTTTTAACTACATTTTTTCTAATTTTGCACCCCTCCCTCCTTTTCCATTCATTTTATTTTATTATTTGCCTAGTTTCATTTTAATTTATCAAAAAAATACAAAAACACATTATAAAATTCCCCAAAAATTATTGTACTATCTTAACTCATTTTAGAAATTTTGTATGCTTTTATTTTCTGATTTCATTGTTATTTTAATTTTATTTCGAATTTTCATTTAGTTTCTTTTTCAACTAACTCCTACCTTGACACCTTGACTTGTATGATTTATTTCTTCTACCTCAAGTAACATTTTCACACCATTCTTTTTGCATCTTTTTAAAGACTCAGAAAAACATATAAAAATAGTTTTTTCATATTTTTAAACTCATTTTATCATTAGTTTTAGAAGGAATTTTTTTTGCATTTTCCTTAGTTGTTCTTAAGCGACTTTGTGTGACCATTTGGTGGAGTTTGATTGTGAATTTTTGAGAGCCATTTGGACAATTTGTTTGCTTCTGGTTGTGGCCTTTTGAGACTTAATTTTCTAATTTTCTCATGATCATTTATATTTGTTTGGTGCCTTTCTTCTTAAGTAGCTTTTCATACTTCTTTTTTACCTCCGTCTAACATAGTTTGAGGAAGGCATTTATGCCATCCTATTAGGTTTTCTTGGGAGATGTTATAGGACACCTCTAGGGTTTAGGTTCTGAATTTTGTGATTGTGGTTGGTTTGTGACCTTCATTTTTTGTTTGTGCATTGTTTGAATCTTCTTATTTTCACCTTATGCTTATGTGGTTCACTAACCTTTGTTTTGTAGGGGTTATGGTAAGTCATGTTTGCGGGAGGGCATCCCACATACAATCTCTTCCTCTATCTATTTCTACTTTCAAATTGTGTTTGCCTTAGCCTTATGTTATGCTTGCTTAATTACTTTATCTCTCCCTCTTAGAAACGACTTAACTTCTTTAGAGAAGTAAGTTGTCTTCTAATTTCTTCTTCCCCTCTTCTTCTTCTTCTTCCTTTCTTCTCTTCTTTCCTTCTTCTTCATTAGGATAGACTTTATACCACACTAACCTAGGACTCCCATGCATGATAACATTAGGATTTTTAATTCCCCTTAGTTCTTTTACCTTTAAGATCCTTTGGTTCTTTCTCTTTCTCATCTTCATACAAAACCCTAAAAAAAACTTAATGAATTCCACAAACAAAAACAACAAAAACACTTCTTTAAAATACTCAAATAAAGAATAAACGTCTCTCCTTCGGGACTTCTTTTCTCATCACCTTCACTCTCAACTTAAGAACTTGCTCCTACTTGTCACTTTGCAAGACAGTAACGCACTCGTGTCAGATGAGCCTGCAACACCTGAGCATTGACATAAGTAGTTCAAGCTTTTAAAACATAATCCATTTTCCTCCCTAGTTAGGGGAACTACGCGTCTCTGATCCTCATGTCCAGATGAGGTACGTAAGCAGCGGGGTAGGGCCCGTTCAAGCACTCTTTAATTTTCCCTATATTTTACCCCTTTCTTTTCTTTTCTCTAGATCCAATTGCTTTTCTTTTGCAGCAACTTCATTTCTTCACCCTTTGAAACAATCTCTTTGCATGCGTGGATCCCGTCGGGTACGTCGGACGGTCTGGGGTGCTAATACCTCACTATGCCAAAAATGGCATTTCGCATCGCACAAAAGACAACGCTTTTAATGCAAAGCACTGCTATAGGTCAATTGAAAATTCTCTAAAAAAAACGCTCTCTAAAGGGCACATTAGACAGCATTTTCTAAAAGCTCTTTCTAAGGTGACCACTTTAGAGAGCGCTTTCACCTTAAGCGCTTTCTAAAGTGTAACTTAAGAAATTACTTTATTTTAAATTATTTTACAAAAGACCTATAAGAGCGCTTTGTTACAAAAGCGATGTCTTTTGTTTTTGGTACAAATATACCGAAGCTTCATACGCAGTTACTATTTTCATTTCATTATTTCCCTCTCTTTAGAAACGAAACTTGCGAACACCATTTTCTCCCTAACAGAAGCTTCAATCGCCACAGCAGTCCACCACCGTGCTCCTCCGTGACCATTACTGTTGTCGCCTTGCTCCTTCCTCCCTCCACTGTACACTCATTTTTCTTAAGTTTATTCTTTGTCTCTATTTAGTGCAAGTCTGAGTTTAGGGCACGAAAATAAGATACATTGATGATATAAGTAGATTATGTAGATGACATTGATGATATCAGAAGAGTATAAAGTAGAAAATAGCTTATTTATTTTTTAATATAGTTCTTTTTATATATAGTTTACATTCTTTTTAGAAGTGCTTATTAGTTTAATATCTTTTTGTATATGACATTTTTTACATTGTTGTAGAAGTGCTTATTAGTTTAAGCTCTTTTTATATATAGTTTACATTAGTTTAAGCTCTTTTTATATATAGTTTACATTGTTGTAGAAGTAGATTATGTAGATGACATTTTTTTAGAATGTAATGAAATAAAGATATAAATAGATATATAAATAGAGATATAAATAAGTTTGAGGGAATGTAATGAAATAAAAGTGAGAAATGAAAGTTTGTTATATATGTTATGTTATGTTATGTGCATGGATGGATTAATAGAGTTTGTTTTGATATATTGTGTAGGAAAGATGGACGATACTGAAGCTGCAACTGTTGATTAGAAGATGGTTGATAAAGTTTTACAAAGTAGGGGAGAGACGGAGAAAGGAAAGGGACGTCGACAAGAAATCTGCGAGAGACAACAAAGGTATAGAAAAAGATAAATTTTTGTTGCATGTGTTGAGAATTTAATTGAGCAAGAATTTAATGGTTCCTGTCATTTGTTGTGAATACAAACCTTTTATTTTAAAAATGAAAATGTTGTGTTTGTGCAGAAAAGTCGTAGCGCACTTCAAAGAAAAGGAGGGTATGGAGGAAGATAATCATGTTGAATGGGAAAAAAAGGTGAGTTATGGGTACAAAGTGATTAACAATGTCATGGTAAGTATTTACTCCTAATGTTAAAAGTATGTATATGCAGTATATGTGTATAGTTAGTGAATAATGATAGTGATCAAATTGTTGCAGCATTTTCCGAAGCATGTGAGCAAGAGGTATCTTGCATTGCATCAGAAGGATATAATTCTGGAGGACGAAGACTATGGATACCTGTATGCTGCGAAGAATAAATGCGCCAAGCGTAAAGGGAGGATAATGAAGATGGAAAAATTTATGTATCGTGGGTGGCATAAGTTTTCCAAGTATCGTCAACTGAGGAGGGGTGACATGCTCAGGTTCAGCATAGCTCTACCTGGTGACCGACTTACCGTCTCTGTGACGAAAAAGAACCAGAATTAGTCGGTCCAGTAGCATCATTGTAATAGTTAACATTGTAGTGAATTTGTGTAATAGTTAAGTGATGTGTCTTTAGTATCTATAGTATGGTAATACTGTTAAGTGATGTGTGTTTAGTATCTATAGTATGTTAATGCAAACAGAATTGTAATATTGTTAAGTGATGTGTCTTTAGTATCTATAGTATGAGAAGCACCGCATTAATGTAATAATGTTGCTATAATATCTAAAGTATGGTAATACTGTTCAGCATAGAAATTATATTAATATATAATGTAATACTGTTCAGCATAAAAATTATATTAATATATAGTTTAAATATAGAAATTATATTAATTAAATATATATGTAAACTTATATTATATATATTTAATGTGAATTTAATAAAGGGATGAGGGCGTAGTACTACTGGTCAAAAAGGTTTATCTTAATGCTTTAGGTCTGGGGTTCGAATCCCCCTCGCCCCAGACTCATTTTAATTTTTTTTTCTACCTTAGAAAACGCTTTTATTACAAAGCGCCCTCTAAGTGAAACTATCAAAAGACCTTAGTAGAGTGCTCTCTAAGGTTATTTAATAAAATATATTAATTAATATATTCAAATTATATTATTATATAATTTAATATATATTAATTAATATATACAAATTATATCAATATATAATTTAATATATATTAATTAATATATTCAAATTATATTAATATATAATTTAATATATATTAGTTAATAAATACAAATTATATTAATATATAATTTAAAATATATTAGTTAATATATACAAATTATATTAATATATAATTTAAATTATATATTAATTAATATATTCAAGTTATATTAATATATTATTTAACATATATTAGTTAATATATACAAATTATATTAATATATTATTTAAAATATATTAGTTAATATATTCAAATTGTATTAATATATAATTTATAATATATATGAATACTTATGTTATATATATTTAATGTGAATATAATTAATGGATGAGGGCGTAGTACCGCTGGTCAAGGAGGTTTATGTGAATGCTATGGGTTTGGGGTTAGAATCCCCCTCGCCCTATACTCATTTTTATTTTTTTGATATTTTCAACTATAGAAAGCGCTTTCCAGTGAAAGCACCCTCTAAGGTTATTTATTAAAAAAATTTATATTATTTTATTTCAAAGACCTTAGAAAGTGCTTTTAACAAAAATCGTCCTCTAAGATTAATCTGTCAAAAGACCTTAGAAAGCGTTCTTTCTAAAAAGCGTTATCTAATGTCAATCATTTATTAAAATATAAAACGTTTCTAATCATTTTCTTTTTCAGAAATCAGAATCGCTTTCGTTGTTTACGTTCCTAAACCCTTTTCTACTCATTTTCTTGCTTACGTTAATTTCGTTCTTGCTGAAGATTATCATTGCTGAAGATTATCATTGTTCGTTGATCGTCATTGCTGAAGATTATATTTGCTTTCATTCTTGCTGAAGATTATCTTCGCTGAGGTACGTACATTTTTCGTTCGTCCGTTCTTGATGATATTGTGTTGGTGATGTTGTACATTGTTGTTGTTGTCGTCCGTTCTTGATGGTATTTATGTTGTACATTGTTGTTGTTGTCGTCCGTTCTTGATGATATTGTGTTGATGATGTTGTGTTTGTTGTTGTGTTGATGATATTGTTGATGTTGCTCATTGTTGATGTTGTGTTGATTTTCCTTACTATTGTTGATGTTGATACAGTTTTGTTATTGATGATACAATTTTGTTGTTGATGATTGCATTCACTAAACATGCTCACTGTCACTACCACTTTCCTGACTATTTCTTTATTTTTATTTTTATCTATTTTTTTAACTATATGAAGCCAAAAAACAGCCAAATGGCAATATAAGTCAGCAAAGCCATGCGAGGTCATTGTTTGAGAGAGAGACATGGAGAATGTTTTGTTTGTGAGATAGTAGTGAAAGGGCCTACCTTTTTCAGTTGAACTATACTTATTCTAATTTGGCATGTATGTTAACATTACAAAACCCTTGTCTCAAAGTGCAATACAAATGTATAACCTCTTTCCCATATTTTTTCTTAAATTCATTTCATCTTAATATATTCTTTAGTGTTTTAAGGGACCTTTAATGGCATTGTAATTGAGTATAGGTAACGAACTCCTTTCTTTTATATATATGCAACATTATATTAATGGGGAATTACCTATAGTAAATTATTCTTTACTTTATTGGATTACCTAATGTGAATATGACTAAATTTTGTTTAATGGTAAGCTTAAGGTTATTTGTGATTCAACTTTTGAACCAAACATCAAGTAACCCATTATAGCCATTGATACAAAAATATTTGTTGCAAACATAAAACATAAATATTTGCTATAATTAATTATTTCATTAAATGAGAAGTATACATTTTTCATTCATGGTATCAATGAAGATTTCTCAAATTGATTATGATTTATCATTCTTTTAACATCTTAGAATTATAAGTTTAGGAACCACTATCTTATCGTTCTTGATGATATTGTTGTTGTTGTCGTTCTTGATGATTTATTTGTATATTAAGAGACGGTATCAAATTCTAATAATCTTCATTTTTTATGCAAATTGAAGGTAGATTTTGAGGTGAGGTCTAGAAGTTGTTTACATTTAGATTTTGAGGTGAGGTCTAGAAGTTGTTTACATCTCTACAGGTATATTTGATTTTTTGATTTTTATTTTTGTTTTTGTTTACTTTAATTAGTGTAACTATGGATAAGAAATGGATGTTTTCAAATCGATTGACGAAAGAGTACGAGAATGGGGTCAAGGAATTTGTTAAGTTTGTTGTTGTGCATGTTGAAGACCCCAGTCGAATGAAATGTCCGTGCTTGGATTGTTGTTTTGTGGGTCGGGTTAACGTGAGTCATTTGTTATCGCATTTACTGAGGCATGGAATTGATCAAAGTTATACATGTTGGGATTTGCATGGCGAGAAAAGTAACGGGAATGTTGAACCGGGGGATAATACGACCTATGCTTCAAACGATAATGGCACAGATACATATGATTATGATCGAGTCAAAGAGATTGCAGAAGCGCTTGAAGATGATCTTAAGGATTGTCCTGAAATGTTTGAAAGGTTGGTAAGCGATGCAGAGAGTCTGTTGCATCACAAAAAAGAGAGGTACATTTAAAGTGTTATTCTATGATCTAGATTCAAAAGTTTTATGATTTTCTACTTTACCTAACTTATATGATTGTTAGGTTCCTTATGCTCAAGCTTCACAAGTTCCTCCTGCTCAAGCTTCAAAAGTTCCTCCTGCCCAAGCTTCAAAAGTTCCTTCTGCTCAAGCTTCACAACAGGTCGAGAGCAAGAAAAAGGCTCCTGCAAAATTGTTAAACCGATTCTGTTTCCTTGCTTCCACTAGTGTCAACTGTACGACAATTGGTTTGAATGTGGATTCAGTAAGACAATACTTAGTTGACAGATACATAGCATCCAATATAGAGACATTGTTTTTTTTACCGTATAATACTGGACACAAGTAAGATTTTCATTCTAATTTCATTCTAATCTTTGTATCTTTTGCGTATAATTTATCCATCTAAACTTTTGTTATATTTTACAGTGGACACCAGTTGTTGGTTGCCATTAATCCTAAGAGATAAGTGGTCTATTAATTGAATTCAATGGAGAAGTATTGGTCAACATATCCGAGTATGAAGGAAGTGGTTGATACGTAAGTGAGATTGTTCGAAAAATTCGTGTGTATTTGTATATTTAAATATTTCTATGAGATTGTTCTAAATTTACGTTTTTCTTTTATAGATCTATACTAGTGTACCGAGCACAAAGAGATTATTGAGTTGCACGGGCTAAAGCAAACACTATTCCATGGATCCATGTGCAGGTAATTAATTTAATTTTCACAATGTTACTTATTAGTGATACTACTTGATAACACAAATTTGTTTGTCTATGTGTAGTGTCCTCGACAGAAAAATGGCATATACTGCGGGTACTATGTTTTGAGGTTCATGAGAGAAATCATTCAATTGGATCAATTAGAGATTCCTAATCAGATATGCATAGATTTATAACTTAGGATCAATTAGAGATTCCTAATCAGATTTGTTTAGTTATGTAATACTTTGAAGAATTCACGTGTCCTCATTATACGGCCGCAAAAATTGTTGAAATTATGGAAGAATTGTGTGAATTTATTATAGAAAAATGGATAATTTAAGGCATAAATAGGTTAATATTGTGGTATATATGTACATGACTTGTGGTGTAAATGAATTGGTTTGGAATGAATGGAAATGAATTGGTTTAACGTATATATATATATATATATATATATATATATATATATATATATATGTATATATATATAGTTTCTGGTGATAAATACCGATAATATTGAGATTGTTTATATTGGTTTGAAATGAATTGTTTATAATGGTTTGAAATGAATTGGTTTATAATAATGTGAATTATACTGGTAGAATGGTTTTATACTGGTATACTTCCTAAAAAAGGCATTTACAGGTTCTGCGTTTAAAATGGAAAAATGGGATGTTTTGAAAAAAATCATTAAAATTATAGGTACACTTTAGAGACCGCTTTCTCTTAAAAGCACTCTCTTAGGTCCACAATAGAAAAATAAAAATTATAGATAGCCTTTAGAAAGTGCTTTTAAAAACCGCTCTCTAATGGGGGACCAAAGAAAGCGCTTTTTTCATAAAAGATCTCTCTAAAGTAATGTAAAAATAATTATTAAAATTTTCAACATATACAATAGAAAGCGCTTTAAAAGCGATGTCTAATGGCATAACTTTGAGAGCGCTTTCTAAGGAAAAAGCGCTTTATAAGGCCTACTTTAGAAAGCATTTTTTCTTAAAAAGCGCTCTCTATTTGGGGCCTTTTAAAGTGTTTTTTCCTTTAAAAAAAGCGTTGTCTTTACCTAAGACAGCGCAACCTATTACAGCGCTTTAAAGTTCTCTCTAAGGTCAAAAAAGCACTCTCTAAGCCTTGTTTTCTCGTAGTGCCTTCCCAAGTCATAACTAACTCCCGAACCCAGTTTCTTTGGTTCGCAGGACCTTTGTCCTTTCTTTTCTTTTCTTCGGTTTGTGCAGCATTACCTTTCCCGTTCCTTCGGGATAAAAATGCATGGCTGGCGACTCTACCTTTTCCGTGCCACTTTCGCGTTTGTACTAGGATGGAAATCCAGGGAGCGACAATTGATATCAAAATGGAAATGGAAAAGGACTATGATAGGCTGGACTGGGATTTCATCAAAAGGGCACTGGCTTATTTTAAATTCCCTGACATGTTTATCAATCTTATCATGTGGACCATCAATACAGTTCAGCTGGTTATTCTCATCAGTCATAGTCTTACTGAGTTTTTTAAGCCTTCTAGGGGGATCCGTCAGGGGGACCCCTTATCTCTTTAACTTTTTATTATATGTGCATATATATTTTCTAACATCATTAATATATCTAAGAATCAAAGCCAGTTTAAAGGCATAAAAATAGCTAACACCGCTCCTTATATAACTCACCTCTTCTTTGTTGATGATAGCCTTAATTTTCTGCCAAGCAAGAAAAAAGGAGGTGGACAAGCTGACTGAGATGATAACTTGGTTCCAGGATTGTTCAGGGCAGAGGATAAATAACATAAAATCTCAAATTATCTTCTCCAAAGGAACATCGCAAGAGAATTATGATCACTTTCTTAACTTGTTCAACATCCCTGAAGCTTCTAATATCTCTAACTATTTGGGGCTTCCCACTAAATTTCAAGGACTTTGAAGAAACTACTATGCAATTTGATGATTGGTGCATAAACTTTATCAGGAACAAGGATGATGACCAGATAGAAATGTTAATTCAGATAGTTGATTGCATATGGTACAATGGAATAATAATCTTCATGAACAACAAGATAATTATCCGGAGGTAGATGGGAAAAGTATCATCAACAATATGGAAGCCTACTATAAAGCTCAAAACAACAACCAAAAAGAAGTTGGTCAAAAACGGAATAGAGAGCAACAGGACGCGGTTAACAATAATATCAAATCTCTGGAAGTGGAAAAGAGGAGAAAAAATAGATGGTCAGACAAGGAGAAAGGACAGGTCAAAGTAGGGAGCGTTGTAGGGAAGGCAATAATTATCATCAGAAGGATGATATTAAGGAGATATATAGGATTCGTGCTGAGGAAAAAGGAAAGGCGAATATGCAGGACATGGAACCTATAATATATGCGATGCGTCAAAAAAAAGTTGGAATTGTTATCAATGACATACCTTTCGAGATCGGAAGACCAGAAGGGAACGCGGAACGCGGAACGTAGAACTAGAAACAACAATACTTTGCAGCATGACGGTGATAATTATGCGCAGGAAAACAGATCTAGGAAGCAAATGATCCAGCAGAAGTGTCATATACCAAAGGAAGATAACATGAATCAAACTACTAGGAAAGTTAATCAAGAATATCAGATAAAGGAGAAAGAGAGTAAAACTTGGAGGTATGCTTCTGATGCATCGATGAAGGCGGATGGTTGTCGGGGCCGTGGCATTGAGGTAACTGATGAAAATGGTGTTGTGGTTTATACTAAATCTTCCAGGATGAGTGGGAATGATAAATTGGAGGCGACTGAGGCAGCAACTATGCACTTTGTTATATATGAAGCAAGCCTTTGACGATAAGAGGACTTATGTTGTATTTGAATATGATAATTTGGTCCTGATAAACACTATGAGCAATGAAGGAAATGACCTTCCCAGGATAGAGATGGGAATGCTTTGTAAAGCCATGAGTTTGAAGAAGAAGGAGTTTATGAACGTTGGTTTCTGTCATAGAAGTAGAGAGATGAACCTTGGTGCTCATGTGGCGGCTAGGGAAGCTGTTGAAAAGTTATATAGTCATAGTAGGATCACCATGATAGGCCAAAAGTAGGTGGATGACTGTGTTTAGCCTTTTGGTTTGTGTGTGGGATTTAAGGCCCATCTTTGTTAAAAAAAAATCAGAATGTGCCCCTGAAATTGAATATTGAATTTCATTTATATGGATAATACATATGTATACATATATTTAATTGTATTTCTTTTATAATTATAATATTATAATAATAACAACTTTAGTGTGTTAATTTATGAATAATAAAATATAAATTAAATTAAATGAGTTGTGTTATTAATCTAAATATTAAATTTTATTTATATACAAATTATAATTTAACAAAACATATATATATATATATATATATATATATATATATATATATTCAAATATTTTATTTTATTTTATTATTTACAATTATACTAGCTAAATTAAAATAAAAAAGTAACATTTAAGTAACATAAAAAAATTATATGAAGGGTACTTTTATCATTTTACAAATTAAACACATCTCTTTCTCTTTTATATCTCACTTCTTTCTCCTCTACCAATCAATATATCAAATCTACTCTACTTCTCTCATACTTCTCTCATTTCATACTCTTCCTCATCTTTTTTCTCTCTTCTTACTTTCTTTTCCTTGCCAAACAGACCCTTAAAGTCTGGTCAATTGAGTCCGGGATGAGTATGGAACTCGCCGTTCAGTCTCATAATAATTCTCCGACCTCATAAAACCCTAAGATACACACCTACCATATTGTCGCTCCCGCTAAAAGACACCTGTTCAGATAGGGTACAGACGCGAACGGCCGGCGAAAGAGAGAACATGAAAATGAACTGAAAAGAGTCGCCAGCTAGGCATTTTTATCCCGAAGGAAAGGTAATGCTGCATAAACCTAGAAAGATATGGATAAGACGGTTGCGAACCCGAGAAACTGAGAAAGGGGGTTGGTTACAACCTGGGAAGGTATTAGCACCCAGATTGTCCTTCGTACTCGACGGGATCCACGCTTAAAAGATTTGTGTTTAAAGGGGTTGTGTCTGTGTTATCTGTGTGCAAAAGCTGGAAAAGAATATACAAGTGTCAGTGCAGGAAAATGAAGTGAAGTGCTCAGGAATGAGGCTTAAAAAGAATAATGCTGGAAGAGGGGGAAGAGACAGAGACTTTTGTTCGATAACAGTTAAGTTATGCCTACGTATCCTCTCGTGCAATGAGGAAGTAAGAAAACCGTAGTTCGACTCAAAGAGACTGAAAGATAAATTGACTTGTGAACTGCTTGCTTGCCTATGCTCAAGTGTATGACCTGTCTGGCTCAGGTGCAAACTGTCTTGCATTAGACGGAAGAAGCGAGTTCTCGTTTGTGAGTGAATAGGGTGAGAAAAGAATCCCGGAGGAGACGATTATTGTTTGTTTCGATTTTTTCAATCTTTTATTGCTTTTGGAGTTTGTCATAAGAAAATGAGCTTAAACCTAAACCAAGGGTTAGTAAACTCATCACATCCTCCCTCTGATTAGGGGTAATGAGAATACCTTAAGTATGAAGTAAACACCTCACCCTTGATCACCATGATGTAGGATTAAGATCATTAACCAACTTGCATTTATTTAGATGTTTTTTGGAGTTTTTTGTTTAGTGTTAAGTAATGAGTTTAAGCCATAATCAAGGATTTAATGGACCCATTACACCATCCTAATAGAAGGATGATATATGAGAACATTTAAGTTGAGGAAGGCTCCTCAACTTAATCCATGATTAGGGATTAACCTCATGACAAAAAAAAGCATTTATTAAAGTGGATTTTAGTTAATGGTAAGATTAAGAAGTGGATTTTATGGTTTGTAAGACAACTTGAGGGGGACTTTTCCATTAACACTAGGGTTAGTCCTTCTTAACCAATTAAGGAAGAATTAAAACCCTAATGCAAGGCCCAAGTTACAAGCTTGATGTCTTAGTGATTATTGTAAAAACCCCAAATTTGCCCTCACCCATTCACACCATGGCTTGTGATCATTTCATATGCATAAACTCAATCATAGCAGCTCATATCACATTTTGATTCATTTCATTGGTTCAAAGTCATCTGTATCTAGGGTTTGTGATCTGAGCAATCCAAGAGTTTCTTGAGCCACTCCAAAGGTCATCAATCACTTCAAAGGGGTCCATGTATGTTCAATCATCATATTATATCCTCTCAAAGTCAATAATGTCAAAGAATCACAAGAACTGAGAATGGCATGGGAGCAGAGCCAGGTTTGACTGCACAGATGACCTAGAATTAGGGTTTTGGTTTCGAAGGCCATAACTCCAATTTTTTTGGTCATTCTTGTTTCTATTGGTCTCTATATGGTATAGGGAGTATGCATATCAATTTTCATGAAGAAATTCCATGGGGAAGTCATCTGATCAAGAGTTGACTTTTCAAACAAGTCAGTGTAAAATCAGGGCATCTGAGGCCCCCAATGACCCAACCAAAGGGTGTTCTTCATCATTTTGATTGTATATGATCTTTATTTGATCATAGAAGAAGTTGGAAGTTCACAAAATTGAAGAATTTCAAGTCTTTTGCAAAGTTGACTTTTTGGGAAAGTTTGACTTTTAATGAAATTGCCATTTTGAGAAACTTTTTCAACCCTTGCTTTTTGATTCAAAAATGCTTCAAATGGAAAAACTTTGGTCATGAAAGTTGTAGAATGGAGCATTCCCTTTTCAAAAAGTACAAGAACATGACCTAATTCATTTTGGATCAAAAGTTATGGCTTGTCAAAGTTGGCAAAAATCACAAAATTTGAAGTTTTCCACCAAAGAGGCAAAGTTGCAAATTCACTTTTCAAGGCAAATTGAACTATCAAATACACTTCTAATCTTCATACAAGCATGTACCAAGACCTAAAATTCAGATTGCACCAAAGGATCATTCATTTTTATGGCTTATGGAGCAAGAAATTTCAAAGGAAGCAAAAGTAAGACAAGTTGCAAAAACTCACTCAAGTGTGAATCCACTTGCTTGCTGACTTCATGATCAATCCTAGGGTTCTCCCCACATCTTGCTACGCAGGACACACCTTTTGTCCTTGGCTAGCTAGTAGCTCATGCCTCTCTTACACAACTTTGACATTTTGGCAACTTGAGCCATACCTATCACAAAAGCACACATCACCTCATCTGACCAATCACAATAGTTTATGCAAACAAAAAGCAAGCCAAAGCATACAAAACACAAGCCAGAAACTCTCTCCAACACAGCATTCTCATTTCCCACCCCATTTGCAAAACTCTTCGAAACTGATTGCACAAGCCTCAAACACAAAAACCAACTTCACAGATCAACTCAACACACTTCCCTGGTCACAAACCACCCCTCACCCTAGCTTGAAACTCAGAGAATCAAAAACACGATCACCACCTTCCATTGAACATAACTTCTGCCATCTCTCAAACCACCCATTATAAACTCCAAACAAGCATTGAAAGCTTCTCAGGGGGTCCAGTGGAGTTGATTGCAAGCAAGAAACCAGCCAGAAAGTACCAGAAACCAAAGCTTCAGTTCAGGTAGCCATCTCAAACATTTTTTCCAGAAACTCCAT
Source organism: Lathyrus aphaca (assembly GCA_963966055.1). Taxonomy (NCBI): domain Eukaryota; kingdom Viridiplantae; phylum Streptophyta; class Magnoliopsida; order Fabales; family Fabaceae; genus Lathyrus; species Lathyrus aphaca. The sequence continues at coordinate 499,020,584 of OZ014521.1, forward strand.
TTTAAGTTCTTAAAAGCTTCTATGCACTCCCCTGATCATGGGGATGTGGTTATTTTTGAAAATGGTTGAGAAACCAGGATGTATGAATGCTCTGAAACTTTTTGCCCTAGAAATGTTTTGCTTCGATTTGGATGATTAATGAATGAAAAATGATGTTTGATTGAGGGGTTTGATTCGTTTTTGAATGGGGATGAGTTCTGGGCAGTTAGATTTCATTTTCATTGCGTATAGAGTGAGTTAGAGTTTTGGGCTTGCCGGAGAAGACGACCGGAACAGTGTTCCGGTCGCCTGAAAGTCATTAGGGTTAATTAATTAGGGTTTAGTCTTAATTGCGTAAGTTTGAATTTGGGCCGTCCAGATGCGCGCGCAGGTCAATTCCCTCCCTTTTAGTTTGAATCATAGCCTTTGGATGCGCTGACTTTTCTTTTTTCAGTTTAAATTCATTTTATTTTTCATTTAATTGCATTTGTTTTCTCCATTTTATAAAAAATAGCAAAACACCTTAAAAAATTCTGAAAATTTTTGTATAAACTTTTATTAATTTTCAGAAACCAAAAACATTTTTATTTTTATTTTTTGCATTAAAAAATATTTTTAAATCATTTAAAAGTTTATTTTTAATTAATTAATGAGAATTAATTAATTAAAAATACTTTTAGGTATTTAAAAATCACAAAAAAATTCATGAAACCTTTAGAATCATTTAGAAACATTGTCCAACTCTCAAACCAAATTTCCTTTTTAATCTTAATGCCTTTTGACAATTTTCCATGGAATTAATTCAATTTCAAAGCATTATTTTGATCCAATGTTCAAAAATTCATTTCTGCCTAGTCTTTGAGAGTTGGACTTTGATTCTTTTTGCATTGTGTCTTGCATATCATGTAGTTTGTAGGATTAAATTGGCATGATTTGATCTTGCATTTCCTATTTGTTTGACATTTTTCTTGTCAAGGTACCCTAAAACCCTAGGAATCTTAGGAAATTCATAACTTTCACTAGGTTAAGAATTGGATCCCCTCCTTTGGGAAGTGAGTTTGCATAGGTTTAGGGTTCCTTTGAATGCATTTTCAATTTTTTATCATGACGTTTGCTTCTGGTTTTGATTTTTGTTTGTCGCATTGATCATAAACCCTAATTTGGGCTTTCATTTGCATTCATCTTGCATTTGCTCACATACCATGACTTGCCATAGCATTTTGTGCATCCATTTGATTCACTAGACATCTTAAGACATATTGGAATCATGTTTGATCATTGCTTCTTGCATTTTCCATGTTGTATGTCATTTGCATTTCATAACTTTTCATGTATGTTCATGGTTCCAAGCATGCTCCATTTGCATCCATATGTTTATATGATCATCCTCATGCCTTGATTCATGTTTGCATCATCCCATAGCATCATTATCATCTCACATATGCTTCTGGTTTTGATTTGAATCATGCCATTTCATCTCATTTTGCATTGCATTGCATTTCTTTCACTAACTTTTCAGGTGGTAAGCAACTTTGAGAAGTGAATTTGCCTAGTGTTAATGGACAAGTCCCCCTCAAGTTGTCTTACAAACCCTAAAACTCACTTCATCATCTTATCATTAATTAAAATCCATTAAATAAAGGCTTTGTTTTGTCATGAAGTTAATCCCTAATCATGGATTAAGTTGAGGAGCTTTCCTCAGCTTAAACATTCTCATCTATTATCCTTCTATTAGGATGGTGTAATGGGTCTGTTTAATCCCTGATTATGGCTTAATCTCATTACTCAACACTAAACAAAAACAACAAAAACATTTGAATAATCACAAGTAGGTTAATGATCTTAATCCTACACCATGGTGATTAAGTGTGAGATACTGACTTCACACTTAAGGTATTCTCATTACCCCTAATCAGAGGGAAGATGTGATGAGTTTACTAAATCCATTGGTATAGGCTTAAGCTCATTAACTTATGACAAACTCTCAAAAGCAATAAAAGACTGAAAACACAAAAACAAACAATAATTGTCTCCTCCGGGATTCTTTTCTCATCTCATTCACTCACAAACGAGAACTTGCTTCTTCCGTCTAATGCAAGACAAATCGCATATGTGCCAGACAGATCATACAATTGAGCATAGACAAGCAAGCAGTTCACAAGTCAATTCATCTTTCAGTCTCTTTGGGTCGAACTACGGTGTTCTGACTTCCTCATTGCACGAGAGGATACGTAGGCATAACTTAACAGTTATCGAACAAAAGTCTCTGTATATTCCCCCTCTTTCCAGCTTTATTCTTTTAGCCTCATGATCTTGAGCACTTCATTCTTGTTCTTACACTGACACTTCACTTTTACACTTCACTTCTCATACACTGACACCTGTACATCCTTTTCCAGCTCTTTTATACACATATAGCACTGACACTACCCCTTTAAAACACAAATCTTTTAAGCGTGGATCCCGTCGAGTACGGCGGACAATCTGGGTGCTAATACCTTCCCAGGTTGTAACCAACCCCCTTTCTCAGTCTCTCTGGTTCGCAACCGTCTTATCCGTATCTTTCTAGGTCTATACAGCATTACCTTTCCTCCGGGATAAAAATGCCTAGCTGGCGACTCTTTTCATTCCCTGTGAGTTCACTCCTGTGTGTTCTCATTCCTCCTCTCGCCGACCGTTCGTGTCTGTACCCTATTTGACCCGGCCTCATTTAGTGGGAGCGACAACTTGGCGACTCTGCTGGGGACCCTTATATTGTAACCAGGGCTTCTGGTTCTTTTTGTGGGTTCCTCCTAGCGCTTGTTTGATTTGTGTTTACTGGGGTGTTATGTGCTATTTGTGTTTGTATATTTATTTGTTTATTGCCTTATGTACAGTTGTTTATTGCTTTCTTATAGTTTTGCATATATCATACTGTCATACTATTCTGGCTGGATCTGTTGTTTCTATTTTGGTGGGTGGGGATTCTATTGAGAGTTGAGGTCCTATACCTGGGACCTGAGTGACACCTAGGCTAGAGTGGTTCATATTCTTTCCCATTCCATTTCGGTCTGGTGCGGGAATATGAAACACGGTTCAGATATGGGTTTCTTCTTGAGAACTCTGTGCTACAGATTTCCTATAGTGCTAGGGCTATCTGGGAAGCCTGCTAAGTCTGGATGACCTTTATTATGACTTTCAGAAACTGAGGTGAATTAGAGGAGGATCTTTTATGGTTATTGTAAACATTGTACCTCCAGGTTGGAAGTGTTTACACTTCTCATAACTGATCCAAGTCTGAGGATCCTTGTTTTAGAACACCACCTGTGAGGGGGTTGGGCTGTTTACAGGTTTGCAGGTACCCTTGACCTCAGCATACCCTGTTACTTTGTTTTGATTAAGAGTACTCCATTTTGGGACAGTTCTTGTGATTTTAACCCTGGACATGTGATTCTTTATTTGAGTCCCCCACCTTGGTTACTGGACTTATGAACCTCCATCTGGATTTCTTAAACATACATGGACTTATATCAAGGCAGTTAATCAGATCCAGCTTGATCACAAACCCTTGCATATCATTTGCATACATCATCATTGCATCATTTTAACATTTGCTTACTTGTTTTTCAGGGTATCCATCATATATTTTGGCTTGGTTTTGACCCCTTCATCAGCATAGACCTATCTTCATCAGTATCTGCTTCAGCTATCCCCATCAACTACCTGCTTCAGTCACCTGCACCACCAGTCTCAGCCTGTCAGTGGCCCATCTTTAGTATCATTCCTAGCATCTGTCTTAGCTTTTCTTCAGCAACATGGCACCCAAGAAGAGCAATATCTCCTACCATTTCTTTGAGCCTGAGTTAGCTGGCATCAGGAAGATCCAGGCCTTGATTACTCCAGACCATATACCACTATTCAGAGAACATTATGGAAGCATCCTTGATGTGGTTATGGATTTGGAACCTTCCCAGAGGAGCTTGATTCATACTTGCTTGCAGTTCTATGACCCCCCTCTGAGGTGCTTCACCTTCCAGGATTTTCAGTTGGGGCCTTTATTAGAAGAGTATTCATCATTGGTTGGTGTCCCTGTCAGGGGTTGTGTCCCCTTCAACCCTGAGATGGCTTTTCCCAGTAATGAAGAAGTGGCAAAGGCATTATATCTGGAACCTTGTCTGATTGGGCAGAACATGACTACCAAGGCTGGAATCTCTGGTCTACATTTGGATTTCTTGACTTCTCAGGCCATCCTGAAGGCCTCCTTGGGAGAATGGAAGGCAGTCTGTGCATTATTGGCCCTTAGCATATATGGGGTCATATTATTTGCAGATGAGCCTAAGTTTATTAGCAAGAATGCAATCCATCTTTTCATCCTGAGGAACCCAGTGCCCACCTTACTGGGAGATTTCTACTACTCTGTTCACCAAAGGAATGAAAAGCAGAGAGGAAGGTTGGTGAGGTGCTGTGCTCCCCTGTTCCATACCTGGCTGCTCAAACACTTGCCCAAGACTGATGCATTCTTGAATCCTCACCAGCCAAAGAATTGGGCTAGAAGACTCATTGCTTTGACCTCAGCTGACATCAGGTGGTGCACTCAGAGCACCAAGGGCAGGGACATCATTACTAGTTGTGGGCAGTTCCCCAATGTACCCCAAATAGGAGTAAAGGGTTGCATCAACTACAACCCTCTGTTATTCAAAAGACAATTGGGCTATGCATTGGTCCACACCCCTAGAGCACAAGATTTGGCTGAGACCCTTTATTGTGAGATTAAGCCTAATCTGGCTATTTTCAGGCAAGCATCCTGGGCTTGGGACAATGTTCAGACCAAAGGAGTGGCCATTCTTGGAAGATGCAACAATGTGGCCTCAGCTCAGTACTATGAGTGGTCTCATGCCAGGGCTCAAATTTCTGGGATGCCCTTCACCATTGAGGATGCACCTGGGCCATCCACTGCACCACCTCCTGCCACTGTCAGCTTAGAGGAGTTTGAGAAATTGAAAGAGAGGAATGAGAATCTGACTCAGGCTCTACAGAAGACCCTCTGGGAGAGGAGTGATGGTCGGCTGGACATTGAAAGGTTGGAAAAGCTTAAAGTGGAGCATTTGGCCAGGATTGAGAAGTCAGAGGATTACATCAAGAAGTCAAGGGCTGGAGAGCAGATCTTGAAGAATGCCTGCAAGGAGGCTCAGTTCCAAAAGGCCAGGACCGATTTGTATCTGAAGGAGAGTCAAGCTAGGTGGGTCAGGATCACCGAAGCTCGTACTCAGGAAGATAAAAGGACTCAGGACAAGATTGAGCAGTTGGAGGCTAATGCAAAGGAGCAACAGGAAGCCCTGATAGCAGCCCAGAAGGAGATCTCAGAGTTGAAGATTAGGGCTGGTGTGAAGAGGTCAAAGGACCAGAGTCGACACAAGAAGCTAACTGCAGCTGTTGCCTCCAGGAATCTTCTCATCAGGAACCTCACAGAGCGTCCAGCTGATCCTGTGACTGAAGCACTTCTAAAGGAAGTTCAGGAGGATGAATTTGGTCTTGGTGTCTGACTTTTGCTTGTTGTTGCTTTCATTTCATTGTACTTTTCCTTTTTTGTGTTGTATTTTGACCCCTCAAAGGGCATGTATTGTAAAAGAAACAAGCTATGTATCATTTACTTTTTGTAATATATGTGTTGGTTTGTTTTATCTGAGTTCTTCAAGAAACATCAAAAGCATCTTCCTTAGGGGTCTGGGAAGGTCAAAACCAAGTGCCAAGCCGGATACCTTGGAAACAAATAAGCATACTGCATTGCATACTAACCTTTTGTTTTGTTTTGTAGGTTTTTGTTTTGTTTGTTACTAACTCTGTTGTGGTTCAGGAACTATTGCTCGACATCGAGTGTTCCCACTCAACCGTCCACACAGATATCCTACCCGCAACAACCTTCCGGGTATACAGATGGACCAGGTACAACAGGATCTTACAGAGGTCAGGAATCAAATGGCCAATGAGAGGTTGGAAATGAGGAATCAGATGACACAATTTATGGAGGTGATGAATGGCTTAGCTCAGAGCCAAGAGAGATTAAGGGCTTTAGTAGAGAGGCAGACTCAGGAAGACCGCCATCTAGGGACTGGTGGAACAAGCAATAATGAGAGGGTTCAGCCTCATGTCAACCCACCTGTGTATGGCCCTAATCTTCACCCAGAGATCAACATCCCTGCTAATGTGCAAGGGAATGCTACTACAGGTAGGGTACTGCAAGAAGACCCCCAGGAAGATCAGTTCACAGTGATGGGAGCTGGGGATGAAGCCTATGACAGAAGGCTAGATGAAATTGCTGAAAAATTAAGGTCCTTGGAGTCTCAAAACTCCTTGGGTTTTGATGTCATGAACATGGGCTTAGTGGACGGGGTCAGGATTCCCCACAAGTTTAAACCTCCGTGCTTTGAGAAGTACAACGGAACCTCCTGTCCGCGAACCCACTTGCAATCCTTTCTGGGCAGGCTGGAGGCATATACCATGGATGAAAAGCTATGGATGTTTTATTTCGAAGATAGCTTAACGGGAGCTTCAAGGGAATGGTACTCTCATTTGACCAGAGCAACCATCAGATGTTGGAAGGACTTGGCTGAGGCCTTCATTAGACAATACCAGTATAACTTGGATATGGCTCCCAACAGGACTCTCCTGATGGGAATGTCACAATCATCCAGAGAAAGCTTCCGGGAGTACGCCCAGAGGTGGAGACAGCTTGCTGCTGCTGTCCAGCCACCCATGTCGGAGAGGGAGATGGCCGACATGTTTATGAACACCCTCCAAGGGACATACATTGACAGGCTAGCTGCCTTTTCTTCTACCAGCTTTACGGATGTAGTTATAGCTGGAGAAAGAATTGAGAGCCTACTAAAGATGGGAAAAATTTCTGACAATGGTGCTAGCTCGTCCAGCAACCCAAGAAAGCCTTTTGTGGGCCCAAGAAGAACTGGTGAGACTAAGGCTATCCATACCAGCAGGGGCAGACCCAAGTATGTTCATAGGTCAGTGGCAGCTGTCACCATTCCCGCTCCAATTCATCCACAACCAGCATACCAACCACAGCAACAACCCCACTACCAGCAACAAGCTCAATATCCACCTCAGAGAAATTATAACAACAACAACACCAGCAACAACAATCAGCAAAGACCGTTTCAACAGAGACCATCTCAGGCCAATAGGGTGATCGATCCGATCCCTATGCCTTATGCCACATTATTGCCACAACTCCTGAAACTCAACCTGGTTGAGCTAAGGACATTGGCACCTCCAGATCCTGCCAGTCTACCCAGAAATTTTGACGCCAACGCCAGATGTGCTTTTCACTCAAATGCACCCGGCCACAGTACAGAGAAGTGTAGAGCTTTGCACATGAAAGTACAGGATCTAGTGGATTCCAAAGCTCTAAACTTTGCACCTCCACCAAATGTCAGTAAAAACCCTATGCCAAACCACGGAGGAACCAGAATCAATGCTATTGAGGAAGATAAACCATCTTACTTGATAACTAGTGTGGGGCAGATTCGGACACCCTTGGTAGAGATTAAAGCTCAACTCCTTGAATGTCAAATGTTCCCTGGATGTGAGCTAGGATGTGCTTATTGCAACATTTCAGTGAATGGGTGTGATAACTTGAGAGATGGCATAGATGGTCTCATCCAGAGTGGCCTACTTCAGATCACAACATCAACACCTCCAAATCCAGCAATCTCCTTAACAGCAATTCCCGAGTCTTCTACAACTGCAACAACAATTGTTCCAAACAACTCTTCAATCTCATCAACAAATGATTCATTTGTCACTTCAGCGGACCAAATATCAACAAACATCCCTTCTACAACTTCAACACCCCTTCATTCAGAACCTCCTACAACAGCAACACTCACCCAGTCTACAGTATCTCCTACAACATCAACAGCAAACAATGAAAATGTCTCAACGGTTACAATTTATTATGATCCTGCAAATGATTCTGCCTACAACTCACAAAATGCCACTCCTATCAGAGCACCAGTCACAATATACTATGATCCACATACTATCATGGTCCCTCCTGCAGCTGTTATCAGTCCAGTCACTATCACAGTGCCTGGGCCAGTACCTTATGAAAGCAGTAATGCCATCCCTTGGCATTACGGCTCCGATCTATACTACGAAGGACAGAAAATCACTTTGGAATCATCAACTTATTCACCACAAATAGACAATGTGGGAGGAGGCGGAGGCTTCACTCGAAGCGGACGTCTCTTTGCCCCGCAAATTCCAAGACCTAGTGCCGAAGCAGAAGCTGCTGCCAAGGCAAAAGGGAAGAGTATGGTGCAAGAAGAACAAGTTGCCAAAGAAGCTTTGAAAACCCCTTTTGATCAAGAAGTTGATGAATTCTTGAGAATCATCAAGAAAAGTGATTACAAGATAGTGGACCAGCTTCACCAGACACCTTCCAAGATCTCCATTTTATCATTGCTAATGTGCTCCGAGGCTCACCGGAACGCATTACTAAAAGTCTTGCACGTAGCTTATGTGCCAGAGGAGATTACCGTCAATCAGTTAGAGGCTGTGGTTGGAAATGTTAACGCTAGTCATGGACTAGGATTTACCAACACTGATTTGACTACGGAAGGTCGCAATCACAACAAGGCTTTGCACATTACCATGGAGTGTAAGGGTGCAGTTCTTTCCCATGTACTGGTAGACACAGGGTCATCCCTCAATGTATTACCTAAAAAAGCCCTTGTGAAGCTGGAGTATGAAGGATTGGCATTACGTCCCAGTAACTTGGTAGTGAGAGCCTTTGACGGTTCTAAGAGATCAGTTCTAGGAGAAATTGAGTTTCCTATAACGATTGGCCCACAAACTTTCAAAACGACCTTCTACGTGATGGACATTCAGCCGGCCTACAGCTGTTTGTTGGGTAGACCTTGGATTCACGCCGCTGGCGCAGTTACGTCTACCCTTCACCAGAAGTTAAAATTCGAGTGGGAGGGCCAAGTCGTTACTATTTGTGGAGAGGAAGATATCTTTGTTAGCCATCTGGCTACATACAAATACATTGAGATGGATGGGGAGATCCACGAAACTATGAGTCAAGGGTTTGAGGCCTTGAACATAAATGAAGCATCCGCTGTACCTGGAACCTCAATGACATCTTATCAACAAGCCCGGAAGGTTGTTGAAGAAGGGACTGCCCAAGGCTGGGGCAAGTTGTTGCCCGTAGAGAAGAAGGAGGATAGATTTGGGTTGGGTTACAAACCAACTCAACAAGTTCAAGCAGAGGCTGCTAAAAAGCCCAATTTCGTCAGTGGGGGGATGCTCACCCCCGATGCAGTGAACAACTTGGAAGACGAGGATGAAAGCGACCGCAACTTGGAGAGTTGGATCCGTCCAAAGATCTCGGGGAGCAGTATCTCAAACTGGTCTTCCCAGGAAATTATAAGAGTTACTCCTGCAGAGTAATTATTATTTCCTGTATTTTTAAGCATGCATCAAGTCTTGCATCTTACCCAAGATGACAAGACTCATTTTGTAATCGGGCCATCTGTAATTTTGTGCAACAAGATTAATCAATGAAATATCAGACATCTTTTACAAATGAGTCTTTTTCTTTTCCGCTCACTGTTTTTTTTCCATTTTTCTTTTTGTACAAAAAATAAATGGCAATGTTTTCAAAATGACGACTTTATTTCACTTTTCTAAAACAAGATTAAAATCAATCACTAAAATGAACAAACTGAACCCTTGCAGAGAGTGCCTTCCAGACCGCACCGACAACAGCACGGCTATGACTTCGTATGACTCTGACAATCCAATCAATCAAGCTGATGAAGGGGTTGAAGAAGAGTATGAGCTTCCTGAAGAGCTAGCCAGGTTGTTGAGACAAGAGGAAAAGGTTATCACTCCTCATCAGGAGGAGGTCGAAACGATTAATCTTGGTACAGATGAAGACGTGAAAGAGGTTAAAATCGGGGCCGGCTTACAAGACTCAGTGAAGAAACAACTGATTGACCTGCTTCAGGAATATGTGGATGTGTTTGCTTGGTCTTATCAAGATATGCCAGGGTTGGACACCGACATTGTTATGCACAAGCTGCCTTTAAGAGAAGATTGCCCGCCGGTTAAACAGAAACTGCGCCGTACTCACCCAGACATGGCAATGAAAATCAAAGAAGAGGTACATAAGCAGTGGGATGTCGGGTTCCTTGCTGTGACTAGCTATCCGCCATGGGTTTCTAATATAGTACCTGTGCCTAAGAAAGACGGCAAAGTAAGGATGTGTGTTGACTACCGGGATCTGAATAGAGCAAGCCCGAAAGATGATTTCCCATTACCTCACATTGATGTATTGGTTGATAATACGGCTCAGTTCTCGGTGTTGTCCTTCATGGACGGATTTTCAGGATACAATCAGATCAAGATGTCACCTGAAGACATGGAGAAGACAACCTTCATCACACCCTGGGGCACGTTCTGTTACAAGGTGATGCCATTCGGACTGAAGAATGCTGGTGCAACATATCAGCGGGCTATGGTGACATTATTCAACGATATGATCCATAAAGAAATCGAATGTTATGTGGATGACATGATTGCCAAGTCCCTCACTGAAGAAGACCACCTGGTAAATCTGCTGAAGCTATTCAAACGTCTGAGGAAGTACCAGCTAAAGTTAAACCCCAACAAGTGCACATTCGGGGTGCGATCCGGTAAGCTACTGGGATTTATTGTAAGTGAGAAGGGGATTGAAGTTGACCCTGATAAAGTCAAAGCCATTCAAGAAATGCCTGCACCGAAGTTAGAAAAAGAAGTTCGAGAGTTCTTAGGTCGATTGAACTACATTTCACGGTTCATATCTCACCTTACAGCAACTTGCGAACCGTTGTTCAAACTGCTAAGAAAAGAACAGACGGTCAGGTGGAACGACGACTGCCAGAGGGCTTTTGACAAAATCAAGGAGTACTTGCAAGAACCTCCAATCCTTATTCCTCCAGTTGAAGGAAGACCTCTAATCATGTATTTGACAGTTTTAGAAGAGTCAATGGGGTGTGTGTTGGGCCAGCATGACGAGTCTGGTCGAAAAGAGTACACAATATACTACCTAAGCAAAAAGTCTACCGACTGTGAACAACGTTATTCACTGCTCGAGAAAACTTGTTGTGCTTTAGCATGGGCTGCTCGCCGACTAAGACAGTATATGTTGACCTACACCACTTTATTGATCTCAAAGATGGATCCAGTTAAGTACATTTTTGAGAAGCCAGCACTTACCGGACGGGTTGCAAGATGGCAAATGATCCTCACAGAATATGACATTCAGTACACATCTCAGAAAGCCATCAAGGGCAGTGTACTGTCTGAATATCTTACTGAGCAGCCTATTGATGATTACCAGCCTATGAGATTTGACTTCCCTGATGAAGACATCATGTTCATCAAAGCAAAAGATCATGAAGAGCCTGTTCACACTGAAGGGCCTGACCCGGAAGAAGAATGGACTATGATGTTTGATGGGGCTGTTAATATGAATGGTCGTGGTGTTGGTGCAGTACTCATTACACCTAAAGGAGTTCACATGCCTTTCTCGGCAAAGCTCACCTTTAACTGCACTAACAACGAAGCTGAATACGAAGCTTGCATTATGGGTCTTGAGGAAGCCATTGACCTCAGAATCAAGACATTGACTGTATTCGGAGATTCAGCTCTGGTAGTTAATCAAACCAACGGCAAATGGTATACACACCAAGATCATCTGATACCTTACAGGGATTATACAAGGAGGTTGTTAACTTTCTTTACAACGGTCAAGCTTGAGTATATCCCTCGGGACGAGAATCAGTTTGCAGTTGCTCTGGCTACTATTTCATCCATGATCAAAGTGCAAGCTGCCAACTTTGTACCTCAAATTTCAGTATCCAGACTTGACCGACCAGCATATGTATTTGCAGCAGATGTTGTTAGAGATGATAAGCCTTGGTTCCATGACATTAAGTGCTTCTTGGAGGATCAAACATACCCACCTGGGGCATCTTCCAATGATAAGAAGACTTTAAGAAGGCTTGCTGGTAGTTTCTTTCTGAACACTGATGGTTCCCTGTATAAGAGAAACTTTGATATGGTACTCCTCAGATGCGTTGATAGAACAGAAGCAAACTTGTTAATGCATGAGGTGCACAAAGGATCCTTTGGTACCCATGCAGGAGGACATGCAATGGCTAAAAAGTTGTTAAGATCAGGTTATTACTGGATCACAATGGATGCCGACTGTTGTGCCTACGCCAGAAAATGCCATAAATGCCAGATTTATGCGGATAAGGTGCATGTGCCTCCCAATCCTTTGAATGTGATGTCTTCACCCTGGCCCTTTGCTATGTGGGGCATTGACATGATTGGCAAGATTGAGCCAAATGCTTCAAATGGCCACAGGTTCATCTTGGTTGCCATTGACTATTTCACCAAATGGGTCGAAGCAGATTCATATGCAAACGTTACAAGACAAGTGGTAGCTAGATTTCTGAAGAGAGATATCATCTGTCGGTACGGAGTTCCCGAGCGAATCATTACTGACAATGGTTCCAACTTAAACAACAAAATGATGGCAGAGCTATGCCGGGACTTCAAGATCCAACACCACAATTCTTCTCCTTACATGCCAAAGATGAACGGCACGGTTGAGGCAGCTAATAAGAATATCAAGAAGATTGTGCAGAAAATGGTAGTCACATACAAAGACTGGCATGAGATGCTACCGTTTGCCTTGCATGGGTACCGCACGTCAATCAGAACATCCACTGGGGCAACACCGTATCAACTTGTGTATGGTATGGAAGCAGTCCTACCTGTTGAAGTTGAATTACCCTCCCTATGGGTGCTGATGGATGTTAAGTTGAACGAAGCAGAATGGGTCCGGTCCCGATACGAACAACTGAGTCTGATTGAAGAGAAAAGATTGGCTGCAATTTGTCATGGGCAGCTGTATCAGGAAAGAATGAAGAGAGCCTTCGATCAGAGAGTCAGGCACCGAGAATACCAAGTAGGAAATATTTTGTTGAAAAGAATCCTCCCTCCTCATACAGACCACAGGGGCAAGTGGACTCCGAACTATGAAGGACCATTCGTAGTAAAGAAAGTTTTCTCGGGTAGAGCACTCATACTCAGCACTATGGATGGTGAAGACTTCCCGTCCCCTGTGAATTCAGATGCAGTTAAAAAATACTTCGCATAAAAAGACCCGCTGGACACAAAAACAGAATGTAAGTCCAAGCAAAAATAGGGCATCCCGGCGAGTCAAAAAACAGAATAAAAGACTCGGGCAAAAATAAGGGAAAATAGACAAAATATGTACACCCGCTGAGTTGAAAATTCGCATTGGACAACTCAGGCAAAAATGGGTATCCTGATGGATTGAAAACCCGAAAGGGCGATCCACGCAAAATAAGGGAATAAGCGAACAACTGCATGCTGAATTCGTCTGTATCACTTACAACTTGGTAAGCTTCGAAATGATCAAGCTTCTTTCAGAATCAGCCTTTTTCAGAAAGCAAGACGAGAAGAACGTCAAATGTCATACGAGTCATAGCAGAAGGGAAGCTCTTTGAAGCGCCGACAACATTGCCAGCATTTTGTTTCTCAATTTGTAACAATCTCCTCATTTCAGGGGATATGTTTCTTTGACTGTATCTTGCCAATTCAGGGCACATGAATTAATAAAATCATATTTTCAGTCATGTTTCGCCCCGTACACTTCATTTTCATTTGCAAAAATGTCTGGTGTCCTTAAAATACTGATTGCATAAATACAGATGCTTTTCTTTCTAAAAATACATGCTTACAGGGAATATACTTACTCTCGGGAGTGTCTAACTCCTATGACGGAATCCGGTAAGGGATACCTCGGGATCACTTGTGCGTTTCTCTGTCTTTTCAGGATCGCAGGTACTCAAGGCACAACATGGGGCATGTAAGCCTCATCCCGGCAAGCTGGCAAATCAACACCCAATCTTAGCACTCAAAAGTGTTTTCTCCCCAGCTAAGTTGCCACTTGTTATTTCTCCCCATCCGAGGTGCCAATCATTCTTCCTCAGCCAAGTACAAAAGCCAGGGAACCACTTCCCCACAAAGTTTCAGCCTCTATCCAGAAGAGCAGCGCATGAAGGAATCACAACAGAGTGACGAAAGCTTCTACAAACCCCAGCTGGGTCCTTCATTTACTGGAATAGGTCTATCATCGACCCATTTCCCCAAGCAGAATCATATGCACCAGATCTACCAATGATCTCATCCCCAGCTGGGATGTCCACTTCATCGACCAGAGATCTTCGCAGCAACGGGATCCGAATCCTGGATTGGTATCTTTGCATAATCATAGCATTCGCATCATATTCACCCCACAAAGCGTAGCATTCCGTCTAATACGGAGCATTACGGCAAAAATCAAACATACTGCATAAGTCATAAGCCATGATCCGAATCGAACACTTGTGAATAATGACAATCCATCAACAGTATACAGAAAACCCCCCAGATTCCCCAACAGAGAGCTAAAGTTGAAGCAGTTGCCTTACACTCCCAAACATCAGTATATACTCCTTGTGGCACCCATCCGCGTCATATCCCCAGTAGAAGACCAAAGCGTCCCCTTTGCACTCACAAATACTTTCATATACAATTCCTTGACACCCGTCTGTGTCACCTTCCCCAGCACAGTAACATAAACACTTTGTATATCAGATATTTGTGTATATTACTTTTCTCCTTTCGACACTCGTCCGTGTCACTCTCCCCAGCAAGTTAAATACCCGTCTATACACTACTCATACTTGTACAGATACTCATTCGTATCTTGTATACACCATTTATATCCCCGCAGATTCAACACTAGTCCTTGTTCTTTGTTAACCAGTTGGTACTCATCTGTACCATCATCTCAGAACATGTGTCAAGCGTTTGTTTCTACCTGATACTCGTCTGTATCATAGTCTTAAGGATGCTCGTCCGCATCTTTAATCCATACTGTGTCAAACACTTTTGTCTTCCTGAATATAGACACTCGTCTGTGTCTACTATTCCCCAGAAGAGTCCCCTCAGATTCAACACTCGTCCGTGTTCTTTGTTAACCAGTTGATACTCGTCCGTGTCATCATCTCTGAACACGTATCGGTATTTGTTTCTACCCGATACTCGTCCGTATCGTAGTCTAGGGATGCTCGTCCGCATCTTTAATCTATACACAGCGTCAAAACACTTATACCTTTTGTTTCTTGGATATAAACACTCGTCCGTGTTTACTATTCCCCAGTAGATCTCCAGCAAAGCAAAATTTCTTTTCTATCTGACATTCGTCCTATGTCATGATAAACCTTGAGAGCAGCCGTACCCTGCTAGGTGATTGTCCTTCACCTCTTGATGATCGTCCTTCATCATGCTCATCCGATGGCCGTCCCCATCGTTGATCTTTTCTATCCGGCACTCGTCCTATGTCGAGAAATTCAGCAGCCGTCCCCTGCTAGGTGATCGTCCTTCACCTTTTGATGATCGTCCTTCATCATTTTATCCGATGGCCGTCCCCATCGTTGATATTGTTATCTGACATTCGTCCTATATCATGATAACTTTGAGAGTAGTCGTCCCCTGCTAGGTGATCGTCCTTCACCTCTTGATGATCGTCCTTCATCATGCTCGTCCGATGGCCGTCCCCATCGTTGACCTTTTATCCGGCATTCGTCCTATGTCGCGATATTTTCGGCAGCCGTACCCTGCCAGGTGATCGTCCTTCACCTTAGATGACCGTCCCCCATCTTATCCCCAGCAAAGCAGCCGTCCCCTGCTAGGTGATCGTCCTTCACCTTTGATGACCGTCCCTCATCATTATTTCATTTATTCTTTAACCCGATGGCCGTCCCCGTCGTGGTCCCTTTTCCTTTTCCTGATGATCGTCCTTCGTCAGTTTAGCCCGATGGCCGTCCCCATCGTTTGTTTACATTACTTTATGAACTTGATGGCCGTCCCCATCATTTTTCATTAATCCCCAGAGAATCTTATAACTTTACTTGATGGCCGTCCCCATCATGATCCCTTTTATCCCCAGCATGTCGGTCGTCTCCGTCATTGCTTTGTTTCCCGCACTTTCCCCAGCATGTCGGTCGTCCCCGTCATTGCTCATCCCCCAGCAGTCGTCCTCTGCTCGACGGTCGTCCTCCGTCGCCCATACTTTATAATATACTTTATTTTCCTTTTACAATCTATATCCCTTTTCTTCTTCATTCTGTGAGTGCAAATTTTGGACTGTCTTTGGTACTCAACCACAAGTTATCTTGCTTGCCTGTTAAGCCGTTGCTTACACCCTGCACAGCTAACTCATGTTTGAATAGGGGCAGCTGTAAACACCCCAAATTTTCCCTCACCCATTCACACCATGGCTTGTGATCATTTCATATGCATAAACTCAATCATAGCAGCTCATATCACATTTTGATTCATTTCATTGGTTCAAAGTCATCTGCATCTAGGGTTTGTGATATGAGCAATCCAAGAGCTTCTTGAGCCACTCCAAAGGTCATCAATCACTTCAAAGGGGTCCATGTATGTTCAATCATCATATTATATCTTCTCAAAGTAAAGAATGTCAAAGAATCACAAGAACTGAGAATGGCATGGGAGCAGAGCCAGGTTTGACTGCACAGATGACCTAGAATTAGGGTTTTGGTTTCGAAGGCCATAACTCCAATTTTTTTGGTCATTCTTGTTTCTATTGGTCTCTATATTTTATAGGGAGTATGCATATCAATTTTCATGAAGAAATTCCATGGGGAAGTCATCTGATCAAGAGTTGACTTTTCAAATAAGTCAGTGTAAAATCAGGGCATCTGAGGCCCCTAATGACCCAACCAAAGGGTGTTCTTCATCATTTTGATTGTATATGATCTTTATTTGATCATAGAAGAAGTTGGAAGTTCACAAAATTGAAGAATTTCAAGTCTTTTGCAAAGTTGACTTTTTGGGAAAGTTTGACTTTTAATGAAATTGCCATTTTGAGAAACTTTTTCAACCCTTGCTTTTTGATTCAAAAATGCTTCAAATGGAAAAACTTTGGTCATGAAAGTTGTAGAATGGAGCATTCCCTTTTCAAAAAGTACAAGAACATGACCTAATTCATTTTGGATCAAAAGTTATGGCTTGTCAAAGTTGGCAAAAATCACAAAATTTGATGTTTTCCACCAAAGAGGCAAAGTTGCAAATTCACTTTTCAAGGCAAATTGAACTATCAAATACACTTCTAATCTTCATACAAGCATGTACCAAGACCTAAAATTCATATTGCACCAAAGGATCATTCATTTTTATGGCTTATGGAGCAAGAAATTTCAAAGGAAGCAAAAGTAAGACAAGTTGCAAAAACTCACTCAAGTGTGAATCCACTTGCTTGCTGACTTCATGATCAATCCTAGGGTTCTCCCCACATCTTGCTGCGCAGGACACACCTTTTGTCCTTGGCTAGCTAGTAGCCCATGCCTCTCTTACACAACTTTGACATTTTGGCAACTTGAGCCATACCTATCACAAAAGCACACATCACCTCATCTGACCAATCACAATAGTTTATGCAAACAAAAAGCAAGCCAAAGCATACAAAACACAAGCCTGAAACTCTCTCCAACACAGCATTCTCATTTCCCACCCCATTTGCAAAACTCTTCGAAACTTATTGCACAAGCCTCAAACACAAAAACCAACTTCACAGATCAACTCAACACACTTCCCTGGTCACAAACCACCCCTCACCCTAGCTTGAAACTCAGAGAATCAAAAACAAGATCACCACCTTCCATTGAACAGAACTTCTACCATCTCTCAAACCACCCATTATAAACTCCAAACAAGCATTGAAAGCTTCTCAGGGGGTCCAGTGGAGTTGATTGCAAGCAAGAAACCAGCCAGAAAGTACCAGAAACCAAAGCTTCAGTTCAGGTAGCCATCTCAAACATTTTTTCCATAAACTCCATTTTAAGTTCTTAAAAGCTTCTATGCACTCCCCTGATCATGGGGATGTGGTTATTTTTGAAAATGGTTGAGAAACCAGGATGTATGAATGCTCTGAAACTTTTTGCCCTAGAAATGTTTTGCTTCGATTTGGATGATTAATGAATGAAAAATGATGTTTGATTGAGGGGTTTGATTCGTTTTTGAATGGGGATGAGTTCTGGGAAGTTAGATTTCATTTTCATTGCGTGTAGAGTGAGTTAGAGTTTTGGGCTTGCCGGAGAAGACGACCGGAACAGTGTTCCGGTCGCCTGAAAGTCATTAGGGTTAATTAATTAGGGTTTAGTCTTAATTGCGTAAGTTTGAATTTGGGCCGTCCAGATGCGCGCGCAGGTCAATTCCCTCCCTTTTAGTTTGAATCATAGCCTTTGGATGCGCTGACTTTTCTTTTTTCAGTTTAAATTCATTTTATTTTTCATTTAATTGCATTTGTTTTCTCCATTTTATAAAAAATAGCAAAACACCTTAAAAAATTCTGAAAATTTTTGTATAAACTTTTATTAATTTTCAGAAACCAAAAACATTTTTATTTTTATTTTTTGCATTAAAAAATATTTTTAAATCATTTAAAAGTTTATTTTTAATTAATTAATGAGAATTAATTAATTAAAAATACTTTTAGGTATTTAAAAATCACAAAAAAATTCATGAAACCTTTAGAATCATTTAGAAACATTGTCCAACTCTCAAACCAAATTTCTTTTTTGATCTTAATGCCTTTTGACAATTTTCCATGGAATTAATTCAATTTCAAAGCATTATTTTGATCCAATGTTCAAAAATTCATTTCTGCCTAGTCTTTGAGAGTTGGACTTTGATTCTTTTTGCATTGTGTCTTGCATATCATGTAGTTTGTAGGATTAAATTGGCATGATTTGATCTTGCATTTCCTATTTGTTTGACATTTTTCTTGTCAAGGTACCCTAAAACCCTAGGAATCTTAGGAAATTCATAACTTTCACTAGGTTAAGAATTGGATACCCTCCTTTGGGCAGTGAGTTTGCATAGGTTTAGGGTTCCTTTTAATGCATTTTCAATTTTTTATCATGACGTTTGCTTCTGGTTTTGATTTTTGTTTGTTGCATTGATCATAAACCCTAATTTGGGCTTTCATTTGCATTCATCTTGCATTTGCTCACATACCATGACTTGCCATAGCATTTTGTGCATCCATTTGATTCACTAGACATCTTAAGACATATTGGAATCATGTTTGATCATTGCTTCTTGCATTTGCCATGTTTATGTCATTTGCATTTCATAACTTTTCATGTATGTTCATGGTTCCAAGCATGCTCCATTTGCATCCATATGTTTATATGATCATCCTCGTGCCTTGATTCATGTTTGCATCATCCCATAGCATCATTATCATCTCACATATGCTTCTGGTTTTGATTTGTATCATGCCATTTCATCTCATTTTGCATTGCATTGCATTTCTTTCACTAACTTTTCAGGTGGTAAGCAACTTTGAGAAGTGAATTTGCCTTCACTTCTCACATTTTCTTTTCATCTCTCTTGTGCATCCTTGCTGCATTTTACTTTGTGTTTGAGATTGAGCTTGCTCATTCTTCTTCTTCTTACTTTCTTACCTCAAGTGACTTGTCTTCTTAAATGAAGCAAGTTACTTTGCTTCTCTCTGCTCCTTTCATCTGCTTCCTGGTGGTTCTTTTGAAGATTTCTCTTGTCAAACCTCACAAACCTTAGGAACAACCAAGAATGACAATGATTAGGGTTTTGATTAGTCCCCCACTTAGTTTTACCTTTGTGTCTCTTTTGAGTCTTCTCTTCTCACCTCATAATCAAGGACTAAACCCTAAAGGCTTTAAGGCTTTGTGATTAAGCTTATGCCTGCATCCTTCTATTAGGATGGAGTGTATAACTTTAATCCTAAGTGTTAAACCCTTAATGTGTTTAAATCTTTTAATCAATTCATCTAATAATCACCAAGACATCAAGCTTGTAACTTGGGCCTTGCATTAGGGTTCTAATTCTTCCTTAATTGGTTAAGAAGGACTAACCCTAGTGTTAATGGACAAGTCCCCCTCAAGTTGTCTTACAAACCCTAAAACTCACTTCATCATCTTATCATTAATTAAAATCCATTAAATAAAGGCTTTGTTTTGTCATGAAGTTAATCCCTAATCATTGATTAAGTTGAGGAGCTTTCCTCAACTTAAACATTCTCATCTATTATCCTTCTATTAGGATGGTGTAATGGGTCTGTTTAATCCCTGATTATGGCTTAATCTCATTACTCAACACTAAACAAAAACAACAAAAACATTTGAATAATCACAAGTAGGTTAATGATCTTAATCCTACACCATGGTGATTAAGTGTGAGATACTGACTTCACACTTAAGGTATTCTCATTACCCCTAATCAGAGGGAAGATGTGATGAGTTTACTAAATCCATTGGTCTAGGCTTAAGCTCATTAACTTATGACAAACTCTCAAAAGCAATAAAAGACTGAAAACACAAAAACAAACAATAATTGTCTCCTCCGGGATTCTTTTCTCATCTCATTCACTCACAAACGGGAACTTGCTTCTTCCGTCTAATGCAAGACAGTTCGCATCTGTGCCAGTTAGATCATACACTTGAGCATAGACAAGCAAGCAGTTCACAAGTCAATTCATCTTTCAGTCTCTTTGGGTCGAACTACGGTGTTCTGACTTCCTCATTGCACGAGAGGATACGTAGGCATAACTTAACAGTTATCGAACAAAAGTCTCTGTATATTCCCCCTCTTTCCAGCTTTATTCTTTTAGCCTCATGATCTTGAGCATTTCATTCTTGTTCTTACACTGACACTTCACTTTTACACTTCACTTCTCTTACACTGACACCTGTACATCCTTTTCCAGCTCTTTTATACACATATAGCACTGACACTACCCCTTTAAAACACAAATCTTTTAAGCGTGGATCCCGTCGAGTACGGCGGACAATCTGGGTGCTAATAGCTTCCCAGGTTGTAACCAACCCCCTTTCTCAGTCTCTCTGGTTCGCAACCGTCTTATCCGTATCTTTCTAGGTCTATGCAGCATTACCTTTCCTCCGGGATAAAAATGCCTAGCTGGCGACTCTTTTCACTCCCTGTGAGTTCACTCCTGTGTGTTCTCATTCCTCCTCTCGCCGACCGTTCGCGTCTGTACCCTATTTGACCCGGCCTCATTTAGTGGGAGCGACAATTATTAGATGGATTGATTAACAGATTTAAACACATTAAGGGTTTAACACTTAGGATTAAAGTTATACACTCCATCCTAAGAGAAGGATGTAGGCATAATCTTAATCACAAAGCCTTAAAACCTTGAGGGTTTAGTCCCTGATTAAGTGATGAGAAGAGAAGACACAAAAGATGACACAAAGGTAAAACTAATGGGGGACTAATCAAACCCTAATCTTTATCATGCTTGGGTGTTCCTAGGGTTTATGAGGCTTTCAATAGATCTTCTAGAAAACCCACCAAATAGAAGGAAAGATGGAAGGAGGAGAAGCAGAAGAAGCAAGTCAACTTACTTCACTTAAGAAGATAAGCTGCTTGAAGAAAGAAAGTGAAGAAGGAACATGAATGAGCAAACTCACTCTAAGACAAAAGCAAAAAGCAGCAAGAATGCATAAGAGAAGAGATGAGAAGAGATTGTGAGAAGTGAAGGCAAATTCACTTCCCAAAGCACTTACCACCTGAAAAGTTAGCATAAAGAAGAAATGAAGTGAAAATGAAATGAATGCAAAGGTATACACCAAAATCAGAAGCATATTTATGATATAAATGATGCTATGAGATAATGAAAATGTATGTCAAGATTTGTGAATGATCATACAAGTGATGAGAATGCAAATGAAGCATGGAGGAAGCATGAAAGTACATGAATGCACATGGAGTGAAATGAATGCATAACATGGCAAATGGATGAAAGAATGATCAATAAAGATTCTAATGTGCCCTAGGATGTCTTATATGTCATGTGGATGCAAGAAATGTCATGGAAAGTTCATGAATGCAAGCATATGCAAGGTGTATGCAAAGGAAGATGAGAAATTAGGGTTTTCATGCAACATGAGATGTAAAACTCAAAAATAGAAGCATATGACAAGATAAAAAAATGAAAATTCAATCAAAAGAACCCTAACCCCATATGATTCCAAACCCCAAAGGAGAAGGTCCAACTCTTAACCCTAAGGAATTTATGATTTTTCTAATTTATCTAGGGTTTTAAGGTACCTAAAGGGGAAAAATGCCAATCAATTCAAAAAGGCAGAAGAAATTCATGACAAAATTATGCTAGAAAATACATTTCAAATGAAGATCAATGCAAAAAGAATCATTGTCATACTATTCTTTGTTAGGCAGAAAATAATTCTTGAAGTTAGGGTTCTAAAATGTGAATTTTATGAACCCTAAATTCAAGAAAATTGTCAAAAATGGTTCAAAACCAAAAATAAATTTGTGTGGACGGTATGACAATGTCTCTAAATGTTTAAAGATGCAACATGAATTTTTTGGGATTTTTCAGAAACCTAAATGATATTTTAATTAATTAATTTTCATTAATTAATTAAAATAAACATTTAAATGCTTAAAAATGACTTTTAAATGCAAAAAATAAAAATAAAAATATTTTTGGGTTAAGAAAATTATTTGAAATCAAAATGCAAAATAAAAATATCTTTTGGAAATTTCTAGCTATTTTAAATAAATGATGCAAAATAAATGAGAAAAATGAAATAAAAATTAAAATAAACTGAAGTATGCAAAGGGAATGGCTGAGATTGAATCTGGGTTTATGGGGGTTGACTGCGCGCCATATCTAAAGGCCCACATTCAAATTTCATTAAACCTAATTAACTAATTAATTAATTCAGATTAATAACTAATGAGCTAATCTCAACCACACAAACACGCGCGAGAAGGGAGATCCAAGGGTCCACGTTCAAACAGAAATCCTAACCCTAATTAACACTTAATGACATTCAGGTCACCGGAGAAGAGCTCCGGTCGTCTTCTCCGGTGACACTCTCACCTGAAAATTTCAATCTTCTTCCCTAAGCACTTTCTAGAGCTCTAAAGCTCCAGATTCACTCCTCCCACTTCCCTGAACCCAAATCCACCCTCAAACCTCATTTCTTTTCACTCAAACTCATGATTTGAAGAGAAACATAAACATGGCAGAAATTTCAGACAATGAATACACACTCATTTCTCAGCCATTTTCAAAAATTCCAAGTTCAGTGTGATTAGTGAAGCATGCTTAATCATTTTGTAACATAAAAAAGAAGTTCTAGAAAAATTAATTTGAATGGCTACCTGAGATGGAGCTTTTCACCCTTGAGCTTTCTGGCCACTTCCTTGGTGCAAAATGCCTCTAATGACCTTCCTGAAGAAGTTGCAATGCTTGGAAAGCTTTGTGGATGGCTGGTTTGAGAGTTTGCACTCCAACTGGTCAGAAATCGTATTTGGTGTGTGAGGTGTTTTTGGCTGTTTCAATGGTTGGTTTGTGATCAGTGAGGGATTTAGAGATGAATGGTGGAATTTGTTTGAAGATTGAGTGGCTGAGTTGGGAGATTCGAAAGCTTTTGCAAGAGGGAGAGCTTTTGTGAACTTGGTGATTCTTAGGGTTCAACTTGTGTTCTTGTGTGTTATGACCAGCATTTGGTCCACATATCAACTTGTGATAGGTCTGTGGAGTGGTTGTGCCCTATTGAGATTGGTATGGCCTTCTTGCAAAAAGTCACCAACTTGTGTACTTGAGGTATGGGAAAGGTTGCAGCTAGCCTTTGGGCATGTCCATGCGCAGCTGACTTCAAGGAAGTCCACAAATTCATTCTTGAAGCAATTCAGCATGTGGGAATAAAGTTATGGGGTGTTTTGCAATTATGTGATGTTTTGGCCCTTTTGAGAAATCTTGATGTTCAAGGCATGTGATCTTGCAATTCCTTGGGCAATTCTAATCTAAAAACAATGTTCTATGATGTTATGATGTATTGAAGTGTGTTTGAAGTCACAAAAAGCATTGGCAAGTGGTTTTGCAAAGAATCCCTTTTGGTGCATTCTTGAAAATTATGGGATTTTTGCCAACTTTGACAAGCCATATCTTGAGTTCCAAAATGAATTAGATCTTGTTTTTTTACTTTTTGAAAAGGGAATGATCAAATCTACAACTTTCATGAACAACAATTTTTCATTTGAAGCATTTTTGGTTGAGAAAGAGGAGGTTGAAATACTTTCCCAAAATGGAAAGTTTACATTACAAGTCATTTCCATTTTTGGCAACTTTTGGTTTAGCTCACTTTTCTTCAATTTTGTTAACTTCTAAACACTTAAATGATCAAATAAAGACCATATAACCTCAATTTGATACAAAAAAAATCCATTTTGGTTCCATGGGTGGGGGCCTCAGATGCCCTGATTTTGCTCTGACTTGCTCAAGAAGTTACCCAGTGATCAGATGACTTCCACAATGAATTTCTTCATCAAACTCGGTATGCATGATCCTCCTAATATATTGAGACCAATAGAAACAAGAATGACCAAAAAAAATTGGAGTTATGGCCTCTGAAACCAAAACCCTAATTTTAGGTCATCTGTGCAGTTAAACCCTAGCTCTGCTTCCATGCTTTGCCAGTTCTTGTGATTCTTTGACTTCTTTAATTTTTGGTGGATATAATATGATGATTGAACATACATGGACCCTCTTGAAATGATTGGAAGCCTTTGGAGTGGCTCAAATGGATCTTGGATGGCTCAAGTCACAAACCCGAGCTGCAGATGAATTTGAACTAATGTAGTGAAGCAAAAATGCAACATGAAATGATATGCTCAAACTAATGTAAATATGAAAGATCACAAGCCATGGTGTGAAATTAGTGAGGGAAAATTTGGGGTGTTTACAGCTGCCCATATTCAAACATGAGTTAGCTGTGCAGGATGTAAGCGACGGGCTTATCAGACAAACAAGATAACTTGTGGTTGAATACCAAAGACAGTCCAAAATTTGCACTCACTGGGGAGAAGAAGAAAAGGGATATAAATTGTAAAATAAAGTATAATATGATTATGAAAATGCGGGCAATGGAGGACGACCATCGAGCAGAGGACGACTGCTGGGGGATAAAGCAATGACGGGGACGGTCGACATACCGGGGCAATAAAGAGATCATGATGGGGACGTCCATCAGGTAAAGTTCTCTGGGGATTAAAGTAAAGGCGGTGATGGGGACGACCATCAGGTCTGCAAAGTAACGGTAAACAACGACGGGGACGGCCATCGGTTCAAAGAATAAATGAAATAATGACGAGGGACGGTCATCAAAGGTGAAGGACGATCACCTAGCAGGGGACGGCTGCTCTTTATCGCGACATAGGACGAATGTCGGATAGAAAAGGTTGACGATGGGGACGGCCATCGGATAAACATGATGAAGGACGATCATCAGGAGGCGAAGGACGATCACCTAGCAGGGTACGGCTGCTCTCAGGATTTATCATGACATAGGACGAATGTCAGATAACAAGATCAACGATGGGAACGATCATCAAAAGGTGAAGGACGATCACCTAACAGGGGACGACTGCTCTGTTGGGGATAAGTATGAGGGACGGTCATCCAAGGTGAAGGACGATCACCTGGCAGGGTACGACTGCTGAAATTATCGCGACATATAATGAATGCAGGATAAGAAAGGGTTCCAATAATGGAGACTCCGCTGGGAGAAGGATGAGGGACGGTCATCCAAAGGTGAAGGACGATCACCTAGCAGGGTATGGCTGCCATGAGTATCATGACATATGACGAATGTCAGATAAAAGAGAGGTTGCTTTGATGGGGACCTACCAGGGAATAGTAAACACGGACGAGTGTTTACATCCAAGAAATAAAAGATGTAAGTGTTTTGACACTGTGTATAGATCAAAGATGCGGACGAGCATCCTTAAGACTACGATACGGACGAGTATCGGTAGAAACAACGCTGACGCATGTTCAGAGATGATGATACGGATGAGTATTGTTGCGGTGAGAATCGGATACCAAGCTATTAAGTAAGCTTGAATCACAAAACTTTTATGTTCACCACCGACTTTAATTTAATCCAGAGGGAAAAGGGAAAAAGATCGTAAAAACCCTAAATGAGGAGAAACTAGGTTCGGGGGTTGATTATACCTAGGGAAGGTGTTAGCATCCTAAGCATCCGCAGTATCCTACGGGAACCTCTTGTTAATATTTGTGTTATTGTTATTTATTACTTGCTAAAATTATGGGAACCTAAGGTTTTATTTCTAATGGTGCTCGCACAACATCGCATCGATGCCTACGTATCGGGTATAGAATCAGAGCACTCGTAGTTCTCCTAAGGATTAACGAACACTTGGTTACGCTCAAGGTTCGTGGGGGAAGGTAAGTGTTATGGCAAACACTCACGTGACTTTAGGAAAGTCACAAAAAGTTCTAAAATAAAAAGTCCTAATGGCTAAGGTCAAAAAGGTAACTAGGGATGGCTAAACTTCCTATGACATTGAGTCAACTACAGGAGTTCTTTCCCTTTTGGATTGAAATACGAAAAATAAAGTAAACAAATGAGGGTGCAAGCTCCTAAGTCTAAGGCATAGGTTGCTACTTGCAAAAATGAACTGAATGAAGTAAATGGAAATACAAGATAAAAGGCTTAGTAATCGGGCTATGACTCGATATATGGATCGAGAATGCGGGGGTGGAAGACAAGCGTGGTGCGTCAATTTGCTTAAGTTGGAAAGTTGTGAAGTGTAAAGACCGTGCAGATGGCAATCGTAAAATGACCGACTTACGTGTGTGAGTGAAGTGTATATGAACTCAACTTGGCGTTGGACCATGGATTTATTATCTTTGAAAAAATTAAAGTCTCAAGAGTGTGCGCTTTCAATTTTATCTTAACAAGTATATGGTCTTGATGCAAAATATAAAAAAAAATGCATGGCATATATACAACCAAAATAATAATAAAAAAATTATAAAAAAAAACTCTCACTAAGAGATAAACCTAAAATTAAACCTCTCAAGCTAATGGGACACCTCTAAATAGATCAAACATAAACTACCCAACAACTAAATAAAAACTAATAAAAAAACATTATTTTTATTTATTTTTAATTATTTTTTAGATTTTTCAAAGAAAAAGATAAATTGAAAATAACTTCTAAAACCTTAAGTTTGAAATAAGATAAAATTGATTTTGAAAATAATTAGACAAAATAGAAGAAAATATTTTTATTTTTTATTTTTTTAGATATACTTAAAGAAAGTAATAAATAAAAAGTAAAATAATAATAAAAATAATAACAATTTTTAATAACAAAAATTTAGTAAAGATAAAGAATTGTTTTATTTTTAGAATAAACAAAAATTAAGAAATAAATAAGAAAAAGTTTTATTTTTTGTTTTTTTTAGATATATTAAGAAAAATGATAAATAGAAATTAAATAACGAAAAAAACTAAGTACAAAATTAAAACTTAACTATATAAATAAATAAAAGTCTAAAGTAAGAATATTTTTGTATTTTTCTAATAATATCTAAAAATTAGGAAAGAGAAAAATGTATTAACCTTTTTTTACTTTTCTAACAATATCTAAAAAAATAGGGAAAGAGAATAAGTATATTGGTTGATTTTGATTTGAATTTTTTTATTTAATAATAATATCTAAAATTAAGGAATGAGGAAGGAAAAAAAAAGATTCTTGTTGATTTTATTTTATGCATAATCTAACCAATGAAAAAAACAATAAATGTGATTCTTTCTATAATTATAATAATATCTAAAAATTAAATAAGAAAAAAAATATTTTTATTTTTATTTTCCTAACAACATCTAAAAATAAGGAAAGAGACTAAGTATATTCATTTTTTTTGAATTTTTTCTAATAATACCTATAAATAAGGAAAGAGACTAAGTATAGTTTTTTTTTTATAATAATAATATCTAAATTTAAGGAAAGAAAATAAGTGCTAATATTATTATTATTATTGTTTTTTAAATATTAAAAAAAAATCAAAAAGAAAAGAAACAAAATAACCCTAAATATTTAACAAAATTACCCAATTGATTAGTAAAATATTCTTAGATATATTTTTTTATAATTATAATAATATCTAAAAACGATAAATGAGAATAAGTGCCTTAATTTTTTTGTTTTTTTGTTATACAAAAATAAATAAATGTCTAATAAAAATAAGATAAAAATAAATAAAAATAAAAGATTCGGAATCAAAATGTTTTTTTTTGGATTTTTATAAATGTTTAAATATCTAACTATAAAAAAATAGAAAAGAAAATAAAATGTTTTTTTGAGTTTTAAAAATGTTTAATTGAAAAAAAGGAAAATAATTTAATTAAAACTAAATATTCAATAATAATAAATCCATAAATAGTTTATTATTGTTAAATATAAAGATTTGATTAAATTATAAAAAAGGCTATAGAAAATATATTTTTTTAGATTTTTAAGAAGAAAAAACTGTCACTCTTATTTTTTTAGATTCTCTCTTAACTACATTTATTTTTAAGGCTATTTTAAATAATTACTTAAAGACTAATCATAATATTATACATAAACAAAATAATTTAAATATAATTAAAAATAACAAGATTAATCGAAAAAAATGGGCTGGTTTAACTGGGTCGGTTGGACCCAGTTCACTCAAAAGTAAATAAAATAAAATAAAAGAACCCTAAAACGAAAATGCTAAAAACTCAGCGGACAATTCACGATACACAGGAGTAAAAAAGTTCACTACAATGGTTTCAAATCGATCTCAATCATCTCTGCGGATTCTCTCAATCATCTTTGTGGATTCTCTCAATCTATTCAATCTCCCTCACGATCCAAACCCTCATCCCTCTCACTCAAAACTCTCGGTCTCTCTCTCAAAACACAAATAAGGAACGCAAGCCACACAACAATGTTCAAGAAACAAAACAACAATCGTTATGGAAAACGCGAGAATGGAGGTTTAAAGGGAAAATACCTCTCCGATCGTTACCGGAGTGAAGAATCTTAGGTATCTTTCAAACTTTTCTCTCTGTTTTGCTTCTGTGGCACCGTTGCAGTGTCTTTCGCTCACGGTTTCTCGCCCTTCTTCTTCTCTCCGTGGTTTCTATCTCTATTTTTCTTTTATTTTTTTAATCCTCTCCTTTACTTAAAAACACGGCTCTTTCTGTGTTGCTGTGATGCTTGGATGAATTTGCAGATTATGTGAGTCTGATAGAAATATGAAACAGAGGTGGTGATTTTTTTGAATGGTGTTTTTTTGTGTTACAGGTTTTGTTTTTCTATGTTGAAAAGTGGTGAGGAAGAACAAGGAAAATTATTGTTGTTGTGTGAAGATATTGATTTGCAGGTGAGTGTTTCAGTTGATGTTTGAAAGAGTTTTTGAACTTGTTGTATTTTGGTATTTTCTCTGTTTCTAGTGTATCTTTCCTTTACGATTAGGTTCTTTTTTTGTGTGAATAGTGACTGGTTTTTATAGAAAATGAATTAGGGTTTTCAATTTGAATTTTTACTGAAACTTGCTCATGAAGAGTTGTTGTTATGAAACAAGAGTTTTTTTTACTGAAATTTCCAAGTTTTTGTTGCTATTATTCTGCTGGTTTTTGTCTGCTTGTAGAGAGAAAATGGTCCCCTCTTCTTGTACTGATTTTGTGAAGTTATGAAAAAACAAAAAAATGTAAAATGATATGAATGATATATGTGAATGAATTAGAATTAGAATGCTGATGTGAATTGGATTAGAATTGTGATATGCTTTGAATTAGAACATGATATGATAGTATGAACTTGAATTTGATTTTTTTTGATGAATTTATTGAATGAAATGTTTGTAATTAAATTCTCGAATGCATGATTATCTATGAACTATGATGAATTTGCCTATGATATGAATATGATTTCTAATTACAATTCACTTTTTGTTTCATGTACATTAGCAAAAGCTTGGATGAGGACATGAAAGTTTTACACCAAGGTGGCTCCTGACATTAAGGCCTTACATGAAGAAGGATAAAAAATCAAGGTTGCTCTTAGATTTGTAATCTTGGAATTTAGGCTTGTAATTGAATTTTGTCTTGGATTTGGAAGAGAAATTGTAACTTTGACATTTAAACTTTGAGAATTTTTTTTGACATGAGTTGATATTTGGAATGTTTTTGTTTTTGGAAAAAGAATTGGAACTTTGAAATAATAATTGAAAATTTAATCTAAAAATGAAATTTGGAATTGAAAATTCAGCACTTGAATTTGAAAGAAATTTGAAAATTGATTATGGAAACTTGGAAATTTGGAATAGAAACTTGAAGAAATTGAATCTAAAAATGAAATAGAAACTTGAAGAAATTGAATCTAAAAATGAAATTTGGAATTGAAAATTTAGCACTTGAATTTGGAAGAAATTTGAAAATTGATTATGGAAACTTGGAAATTTGGAATAGAAACTTGAAGAAATTGAATCTAAAAATGAAATAGAAACTTGAAGAAATTGAATCTAAAAATGAAATTTGGAATTGAAAATTTAGCACTTGAATTTGGAAGAAATTTGAAAATTGATTATGGAAACATGGAAATTTGGAATAGAAACTTGAAGAAATTGAATCTAAAAATGAAATAGAAACTTGAAGAAATTGAATCTAAAAATGAAATTTGGAATTGAAAATTTAGCACTTGAATTTGGAAGAAATTTGAAAATTGATTATGGAAACTTGAAAATTTGACATGAAATTGGTGATAGGATTAATGACTTGAAATGGATTTAGAATTAGACTTGAACTTGACAATGCCTTAGAAATTTGCAATTTGGACATGACTTTGAACTCTAGAAGACAAAAAAACTTGGGATTGAAGTTTAGAATTGAGAACTTTGTACATGAATTTGAATTTGTTAGGAATGAAATTAGAAACTAAGTTATAACTTGAAATAGAATTCGGAAGGGAAATTACATCTAGTATTTGAAATTGAAAACTTGGAAAAGAAGTTGAAAATTATGAACTAAAATTTGGAAAAGAAAATGTGACTTGGAAAGGGAATTTTAAAATTGAAATAAAAAAAAGGAAAAGAAATGGAATTTAGAAACATAAATGGCATTTGAATTTGAAATGGCAATTGGAATATAAACATGAAAATTCAAAACGGAATTTAAAATAAATTTGGAAATAAACTTGACAATTTGAAATGAAAGGTTGAAGTGAAAAATTGGTGATTAGAATAACAGCACCTGAAAAGAGGAAACTCGAGTCACACAATTCATAAGACCACTTAAAAACTTGCTGCAAATCCAAAATAACTAGTATGCACAAAGGTACATAATAATGAGACAAATGCGTGAATGAAACTTAGGGGTAAAATTTAGGGTGTGACAAGTATCAACTGGTTAACAAAGAATACGGACGAGTGTCGAATATGAGGGGAAATAAGTGTGTATACAAGATACGGACGAGTATCTGTATGAGTAAAAATAAACATTGGTGAGACACAGACGAGTGTTCAACTTGCTGGGGAGAGTACGACACGGACGGGTGTCGTACAAGTTACGAACTTATAAGTGTAAGAGATAATCTGGTGATCTGTGGGATAGGACGACACGGATGGGTGTCAACAAGTGTATTATAATAAGTGTTTGGTTTGTAGCCGTGCTGGGGAATGGTGACACGGACGGGTGTCAAAAAGAGTATGTAAAGTTCTGTATTCAAAAAGGATATTTGTGGCCTATATCTTCATGGGATGATATGACATGGACGAGTGTCGAATGAGCATATACAAACATGTACTTGTGAGTGCAAAGGGGATGCTCTTTTGCTTTCCGTTGGGGAAATTAAGAAATATTTTGTTTATTGCTGATGTGGTATATTTGGTTTTTTACAGGTGACTGGTTCGAACCTGACTTGTGATCATACGATATGTTTGATTTTTGCCGTAATGCTCCGTATTAGACGGAATGCTACGCTTTTGTGGTGATTTATGATGTGAATGTCATGATTGTGCAAAGATACCGATCCGGGATTCGGATCCCGTTGCTTGCAGAGATCTATGATTGATCTTCCTTGAAAGAATATCCCAGCTGGGGATGAGACCATTGGTAAGTCTGATAAAATATATGACTCTGCTTGGGGCTAGATCACTAATAGATCTATCTGGTAATGAGATAACCCAGCTGGGGATGAGGAAGCTTTCGTCACCTTGTTGTGTGGGAAATTCAGACATCGCTCTTCTGGAGAGGATGAAGCTCTGTGGGGGGATGATTCCCTGTCTAGTGCTCTGTTGGGGGAGGAAAGACCACTGAACAATCTTCCTAGAGATTTCTGTGGGGATCCTGCTGAGGATGAGGAGACTTGACAATTCAGCTGGGGAAATGAGCACCTTCTAATGCTGCACTGAAGAAAATGTACTGGAGAAGTGATGCATGGCAACTCTGATGGGGAGAAAGCATTTCCGGTGCTGTTTGGAGGACGTGCTGAGGAAATAATGATTTGGCAACTTTGTTGGGGTAAAACTTTCATGCCCCATGTTGCACTCTGAATACCTTCAATCCTGTTATGACAAAGAAACACGCCAATATCCCGAGGTATCCCTTACCGGATTCCGTCATAGGAGTTAGATATTCCTGGAAGCAAAAATATATTTCCTGCAAGCATGTGATTAGAAAGGCACATATGTTTTTATGCAAACGTTATATCAGGGATATCAGACATTTTTGCAAACAAAACAAAAATGTACAAGGCGAAGTGTGACTGAAAACTCTGATTTTATTAATTTTTGTGCCCTGAATTGGAAAGTACAGTCAAAGAAACAGATCCCCTGAAATGAGGAGATCGTTACAAATTGAGAAAAATGAAGGTGCTGGCATTGTTGATGATGCTTCAGTGAGCTTCCCTTTGCTATGACCTGTATGACCTTGACGTTCTTCTCATCTTGCTTTCTGAAGAAGGTTTATTCTGACCGATGCTTTAACCTTTCGAAGCTTTCCATGTTGTAAGTGATACAAACGAATTCGGAATGCAGTTGTTCGCTTATTCCCTTATTTTGTGTGGATCACCCTTTCGGGTTTTCAATCCACCGAGATACCCATTTTTGCCTGAGTTGTCCAATGTGGCTTTTCAACTCAGCGGGTGTACATTTTTTTAATATTCCCTTATTTTTGCCTGAGTCTTTTATTTTTTTTTTGACTTGCCGGGATGCCCTATTTTTGCCTGGACTTACATTCTGTTTTTATGTCCAGCGGGTCATTTTATGCGAAGTATTTTTTAACTGCATATGAATTCACAAGGGATAAGAAATCTTCACCATCCATAGTAGTGAGCATCAGTGCCCCACCGGAGAAAACTTTCTTTACTATGAATGGACCATCATAATTCGGAGTCCACTTGCCCCTATGGTCTGTATGAGGAGGAAAGAGTCTTTTCAGCACGAGATCTCCTACTTGGTATTCCCGAAGCCTGACTTTCTGATTGAAGGCTTTCTTCATTCTCTTCTGATATAACTGCCCATGACATATTGCAGCTAATCTCTTTTCTTCGATTAGATTCAGTTGAGTGTACCGAGATCGGACCCATTCTGATACACAAGCTGATACGGTGTTGCCCTAGTGGATATTGTGATTGAAGTACGGTACCCTTTCAAGGAAAATGGTAGCATTTCATGCCAGTATTTGTATGTAACCACCATCTTCTGCACAATCTTCTTGATATTCTTGTTAGCTGCCTCAACAGCGCCATTCATCTCTGGCCTGTAAGGAGAAGAGTTGTGGTGTTGGATTTTGAAGTCCCGGCACAGTTCTGCCATCATTTTGTTGTTCAAATTAGAACCATTAGCAGTAATGATTCGCTCAGGCACTTCATACCGACAGATGATGTCTCTTTTCAGCAATCGAGCTACCACTTGTCTGGTGACATTTGCATACGAAGCTGCTTCAACCCACTTGGTAAAATAGTCAATGGCTACCAGGATGAATTTATGGCCATTTGAAGGAGTCGGTTCAATATTTCCAATCATGTCAAAGCCCCACATGGCAAAGGGCCAAGGTGAAGACATTACATTCAACGGATTTGGAGGCACATGCACCTTATCTGCATAAATCTGGCATTTGTGGCACTTTCTGGCATAGGCTGAACAGTCTGCATCCATTGTGATCCAGTAGTAACCTGACCGTAGTAATTTCTTAGCCATGGCATGTCCTCCAGCATGGGTACCGAAAGATCCTTCATGCACCACGTGCATCAGGAAGTGTTCCCCTGTCTTATCAACACATCTGAGTAGTACCATGTCAAAGTTTCGCTTGTACAAGAAACCATCAGCATTAAGGAAGAAACTACCAGCCAGCCTTCTTAATGTCTTCTTATCATTGGATGATGCCCCAGGTGGGTATGTTTGATCCTCTAAGAAGCATTTGATGTCATGGAACCAAGGTTTGTCATCTTTAGCAATGTCCACGGAGAATACGTATGCTGGTCTATCAAGTCTGGATACTGAAATCCGAGGCACAAAGTTGGCAGCTTGAACTTTGATCATGGAAGAAATGGTAGCCAGAGCATCCGCAAACTAATTTTCATCTCGAGGGATATACTCAAGTTTGACTGTAGTGAAGAAGGTTAGTAATCTCCTCGTGTAGTCTCGGTATGGAATCAGATGCTCCTGGTGAGTGTACCATTTGTCGTTGGTCTGATTGATTACCAGAGCTGAATCTCCGAACACAGTTAAAGTTTTGATCCTGAGGTCAATGGCTTCCTCAAGACCCATGATACAGGCTTCGTATTCATCTTAGTTGTTAGTGCAGTTAAAGGTGAGTTTTGCCGAGAAAGGCATGTGAATTCCCTTAGGTGTGATGAGCACTGCACCAACCCCACGACCATTCATATTAACAGCCCCATCAAACATCATTGTCCATTCTTCTTCTAGGTCAGGCCCTTCAGTGTGAACAGGCTCTTCATGATCTTTTGCTTTTATGAACATGATTTCTTCATCAGGGAAGTCAAATCTCATTGGCTGGTAATCATCAATGGGTTGCTCAGCCAGAAAGTCAGACAGTACACTGCCCTTAATGGCCTTTTGAGATGTGTATTGGATGTCATATTCCATGAGAATCATTTGCCATATTGCAACCCTTCGGGTAAGTGCTTGCTTCTCAAATATATACTTGACTGGGTCCATCTTTGAGATCAACAAGGTAGTGTGATTCAACATATATTGTCTTAGTCGGCGAGCTGCCCACGCTAAAGCACAACAAGTTTTCTCGAGCAGTGAATAACGTTGTTCACAGTCGGTAAACTTTTTGCTTAGGTAGTATATTGCATACTCGTTTCGACCAGACTCGTCATGCTGGCCCAGCACACACCCCATTGACTCTTCTAATACTGTCAAGTACATTATTAGAGGTCTTCCTTCAACTGGAGGCATAAGGATTGGGGGCTCTTGTAAATATTCCTTGATTTTGTCAAAAGCCTTCTGGAAATCTTCATTCCACCTGACTGTTTGTTCTTTTCTTAATAACTTGAATAGGGGTTCACAGGTTGTAGTAAGATGAGATATGAACCTTGAAATGTAGTTCAATCTACCTAAGAACCCTCGAACTTCTATCTCAGTCTTTGGTGCAGGCATCTCTTGAATGGCCTTGACTTTGTCAGGATCAACTTCAATTCCTTTTTCACTTACAATGAATCCCAGCAGCTTACCGGAACGTACCCCGAATGTGCATTTGTTGGGGTTTAGCTTCAGCTGATACTTTCTCAGACGCTTGAACAGCTTGAACAGATTTATCAGGTGGTCTTCTTCTGTGAGGGATTTGGCAATCATGTCATCCACATAACATTCAATTTCTTTGTGGATCATGTCGTGGAATAATGTTACCATAGCCCGTTGATAAGTGGCACCAGCATTCTTCAGTCCAAATGGCATTACCTTATAACAGAATGTGCCCCAGGGTGTGATGAAAGTTGTCTTCTCCATGTCTTCGGGTGACATCTTGATCTGATTATATCCTGAAAATCCATCCATGAAGGAGAATACCGAGAACTGAGCTGTGTTGTCGACCAATACATCAATGTGAGGTAATAGGAAGTCCTCTTTTGGGATGGCTCTATTCAGATCCCGATAACCCACACACATCCGTACTTTACCATCCTTTTTAGGCACAGGTACAATGTTAGCAACCCACGGCGGGTAACTAGTTACAGCAAGGAAACCGGCGTCCCACTGTTTTTGCACCTCTTCTTTTATCTTCATGGCCATATCCGGGCGAGTACGGCGTAGCTTCTGTTTTACTGGAGGACAGTCTTCCTTTAGAGGCAACTTATGCATAAAAGTATCGGTGTCCAGACCTGGCATGTCTTGGTATGACTAAGCAAAGACATCAACATACTCTCGCAGCATGTCAATAAGTTGTTCCTTCACTGAATCTTGCAGGCGGTCCCCGATCTTCACTTCCTTCAAGTCTTCTTCGGTACCAAGATTAATTGTCTCCACTTCCTCCTGATGAGGAGTGATAACCTTTTCCTCTTGTCTTAACAACCTGGCTAGTTCTTCAGGTAGCTCATAATCTTCTTCAACCCCTTCATCGGCTTGATTAATCGGATTGTCGAAGTCATACGAAGTCATAGCAGTGTCGTTGTCGGTGCAGTCTGGAGGGCACTCTCTACAAGGGTTTAGATTTGTTCATTTTAGTGAACAGTTTTATCTTGCTTAGAAAAAGTGAAAATGAAGTTATTATTTCGAAAACATTTCCATTTTATTGTTTTGTACAAAAAATGAAAAATGAAAAACAGTGAGAGAAAAAGAGACTTGTTTGCAAAAGATGTCATGATATTCATTAATTGATCGTTTGCACAAAATACAAGATGGCCCGATTACAAATGAGTCCTGACATCTTGGGCAAGATGCAGGACTTGATGCATGCTAAAAGACAGGAAATAATAATTACTCTGCAGGAGTAACTCTTATAATTTCATGGGAAGACTAGTTTGATACTTGGTTCCCCGGGATCCTTGGACGTATCTAGTTTTCCAGGTTGCGTTCGTCTTCTTCCTAGTCTTCCAGACTGTTCACAGCATCCGGGGTAAGCATTCCCCAGCTGACAAATTTGGGCCCCGTTGCAGCCTCTGGTTGATCTTGTCGATTTGGTCTGTAACCCAACCCGAATCTGTCTTCTTTCTTTTCTACTGGCAGCAACTTGCCCCAGCCTTGAGCGGTACCCTCCTCAACAAACTTTCGGGCTTGTTGATATAAAGTGATGGAAGTTCCAGATACAACAGTTGCTTCATTGATGTTAAGGGCCTCAAACCCCTGACTCATAGTCTCATGGATCTCCCTATCCATCTCTATATACTTGTAAGTAGCCAGCTGGCTAACGAAAATGTCTTCCTCCCCACAGATTGTGATGATTTGACCTTCCCACTCAATTTTTAACTTCTGGTGAAGGGTAGATGTAACAGCGCTAGCGGCGTGAATCCAGGGTCTACCCAACAAACAGCTGTAGGTCGGTTGTATGTCAATCAAGAAGAAGGTAGTTTTAAAGGTCTGGGGGCCAATCAACACAGGTATAGCAATCTCTCCAAGCACTGATCTTTTAGAGCCATCAAATGCTCTCACCACCAAGTTACTTGGACGTAACGCCAAACCGTCATACTCCAGTTTCACCAAGGCTTTCTTTGGCAGGACATTGAGCGAAGACCCAGTGTCTACCAATACATGATAAAGAACAACACCTTTGCACTCTAAGGTGATATGCAAAGCCTTGTTATGATTGCGTCCCTCCGTCGTTAAATCAACATTTGTGAAGCCCAGTCCATGACTGGTGTTAACATTTGCAACCACCATTTCCAGTTGGTTAACAGTAATCTCTTCCGGCACGTATGCTGCGTGCAGGACTCTCAACATTGCATTCTTATGGGCTTCGGAGCACATTAACAATGATAATATAGAGATTTTGGAGGGTGTTTGATGAAGCTGGTCCACCACTTTGTAATCACTCTTTTTGATTATTCTCATGAACTCGTCTTCATCCTGGTCAAAGGATGTCTTCTGAGTTTCCTTGGTAATAGGCTCTTCAAGTACCACATTCTTCCCTTTTGCCTTAGCAGCAACTTCTGCTTCAACACTGGGTTTCGGTGTTTGTGAGGCAAAAAGGCGTCCACTTCTGGTGAAGCCTCTGCCTCCCCCAATATTTTCAACTTGTGGTGAAGAGGTTGATGAATCTAGAGTGATTTTATTTCCTTCGCAGTAGAGATCAGAGTTGTAGTGCCAAGGTATGGCATTACTGCTTTCATAAGGAACAGGTCCAGGCACCATAATGGTGACCGAACTGATTGCTGCAGCGGAAGGTATTGTGATGGTATGCGGGTCGTAATAGATTGTGACTAGAGATCTGACAGGAGGTGTTGCAGTTTGTTGTTGGAAATTGTTGTTGGGATGAACATTTGTCGGGTCATAATAGATCGTGACCGTTGAGACATCTTCATTAGTGATTGCTGGTGTTGTAGGTGATTTCGTTGATAAGATGGGTGCTGATGTTGTAGAAGTAAATGTTGCTGAATTTTAATCTGTTGAAATAATAGATGGAGTGTTTGCCGGAGTTGTGGATGAATTAGTGGGAATGATAGTTGTTGCAGTTGTAGGAGGATCTGTTGTTGTTGAAGAAGGAATTGTTGATGTTGAAGGAGAATCCATTGTTGCTGAAGAAAGAGTTGTTGATGTTGAGGGAGTTGTTGTGGTAATCTGTAAAATTCCATCTCTGATGAGGCCATCTATACCAAGCCTTAGCTTCTCACAACCATTAATAGCAGTTTTGCACGATTCGCAGCAGGCCTCACAGCCTGGGAACACCTGGCATCTTAAGAGTTAAGCTTTGACTTCTGCCAGCGGTGTTTGAATCTGTGCAACATTACCAATTAGTGTAGATGGTTGATCTTCCTCTATGGCATTAATCTTGGGCCCACCATGATTAGGCATAGGATTTCTATTAACATTCAGAGGAGGTGCAAAATTGAGAGCTTTGGAATCAACCAGATCTTGAACCTTCATTTGCAAGGCTCTACATTTCTTGGTATTGTGACCAGGCGCATTGAAATGAAAGGAAGACTTGGCATTGGCATCATAATTCTTCGGGAGATTGAGAGGATCTGGTGGAGCCAACGTCCTTAACTCAACCAGGTTAAGCTTCAGGAGTTGTGGCAGTAGAGCATCATTAGGCATAGGAATGGGGTCAATCACCCTTTTTGCCCGATATGGCCTCTGTTGAAATGGGTGTTGCTGCTGATTGTTGTTGTTGTTGTACGTTCTTTGTTGCGGAAAATGAGATTGTTGCTGGTAGTGATGTGATTGTTGTTGTTGTTGAGGAAAAAGTGGTTGTTGTGGAACTGGAGCCGGGATAGTAACGGCTTCTATTGATCTGTGAGAATATTGGGGTCTGCCCCTGCCTGCATGGATAGCATTTGTTTCACCTGCCCTTTGGGGTCCTGAAAAAGGTTTTCTGGGGTTGTTGGAAGAGCTTGCACCATTGTCAGAGATTTTGCCCATCTTCAAAAGACTCTCAATTCTCTCACCAGCTATAACTACATCGGCAAAACTGGTGGAAGAGAAAGCAGCAAGTCTATCAATATAAGTTCCTTGCAGAGTGTTCATAAACATGTCAGCCATTTCCCGTTTAGACATGGGTGGCTGGACAGCAGCAGCAAGCTGTCTCCACCTTTGAGCATAATCCTGAAAGCTTTCCCTTGAAGACTGAGACATGCCCATTAGAAGAGTTCTATTGGGGGCCATGTCTAGGTTGTACTGGTATTGCCGGATGAAGGCTTCGGCCAAGTATTTCCAACATCTTATAGTGGCCCTAGTCAGATGCGAATACCATTCTCTTGATGCTCCAGTCAGGCTGTCCTCAAAATAGAACATCCATAACTTCTCATCCATGGTATAAGAATTGAGTCTTCCTAAGAAGGATTGTAGATGAGTACGCGGGCAAGAGGTACCATTATATTTCTCAAAGCAAGGGGTTTGAATTTGTGGGGAATCCTTACCCCATCTACCAGCCCCATATCCATTACGTCAAAGCCTAAAGAATTTTGGGATTCCAAGGACCTCAGTTTTTCAGCAATCTCATCCAACCTTCTGTCATACACCTCATCCCCAGCCCCAATAATTGTGAATTGTTCTTCTTGGGGATCCTCTTGCAGGATTCTGCCACCAATAGTATTACCTTGAACATTCCTTGTGCCATTAACATTCGGGTTCAAATGGGGCCTAAACTCTGGTGGGTCGATACGAGGCTGCCCTCGTTCATTATTGCTGGTTCCTCCTGTTCCAAGGTGGGGCTCTTCAGGTGTCTGCCTTTCTACCAGCTCTCTTAGCCTCTCCTGGCTCTGAGCCAAGCCAATCATCACAGCCATAAACTGGTCATTTGGTTTCTCATTTCGACCCTCTCATTTGCCATTTGATTTCTTACTTCATTCAGGTCCTGTTGTACCTGATCCATCTGAATGCCTGGAAGGTTGTTTCGCATTGGGTACTGGTGTGTACGGTTGACAGGGAACACTCTGCGACGAGCAATGTTTCCTGAAACCACAACAAAGTGAGAAACAAATAATAAACAAAAAACCTACAAAACAAAGAAAGAGTTAATATGCAATGCAATATGCTTATTTATTTTCCAAGGTATCCGGTTTGGTTCTTGGTTTTGACCTTTCCAGACCTCGAGGAGATGCTTGATGATGTTGAGAAAAGAAGCCCAATAAAACAAACTGATATATTACAAATGATGGAAATACATAGTCTG
The DNA here is from genome assembly GCA_963966055.1 of Lathyrus aphaca. Classification (NCBI taxonomy): domain Eukaryota; kingdom Viridiplantae; phylum Streptophyta; class Magnoliopsida; order Fabales; family Fabaceae; genus Lathyrus; species Lathyrus aphaca. Next base: position 499,061,380 of record OZ014521.1, read on the forward strand.
TTTACAATACATGCCCATGGTGGGTCAAAAATACAACAATCAAAAGAAAAAGTACATCAAAAGAAAAGAAATACAAGCCAAGAGGAATAAGACATCCAATCCAAAGTCATCCTCCCTGACTTCCTTCAGGAGTGCCTCAGTCACCGGACCAGTTGGGTGCTCTGTAATGATCCTAATGAGGAGGTTCCTGGTAGCAATGGCATTAGTCAGCTTCTTATGCATGTCCTGATCCTTTGATCTCTTTAACCCTGCTCGGAGCTTCAATTCTGATATCTCCTTCTGAGCTGCCAACAGAGCTTCTTGCTGCTTCTTCTCATTGGCCTCCAGTTGTTTAATCTTGGCCTGAGTCCTCTGGTCTTCTTGTGCACGGGGCTCGGTGATCCTGATCCACCTAGCCTGTCTCTCCTCCAGGTAATTCTCAACCCTAGCTTTCTGAATCTTGGCCTCCTTGCAGGCATTCTTCAAAACCAACTCTCCTGCTCTTGCTTTCCTTTTGTAGTCATCTGTCCTTTCATTCTTGGTAAGATGCTCAGTCTTGAGTCTTTCCAATCTCTCAATGTCCAGGAGACCGTCATTCCTTTCCCAAAGAGTATTCTTCAGGGCCTCAGATAGCAAATTATTCCTCTCTTTCAGCTTTTCAAACTCCTCCAAGCTAACAGTTGCTGCAGGCTGTACTGTATAGGGTCCAGGTGTGTCTTCCAAGGTGAAAGGCATATTGGTGATCTGAGCTCTAGTACGGGACCAGTCAGAATACTGGGCTGAAGCAACATTGTTACATCTTCCAAGGATGGCTGTCCCTTTGGTCTAGATATTGTCCCAAGCCCAGGCAGCTTGTCTGACAATAGCTGAATTAGGTTGAACTTCACAGTATAGGGTCTCAGCTAAATCTTTTCCTCTGGGAGGATGAATCAAGGCATATCCCAATTGTCTCTTAAACAGTAAATGGTTGTAGTTGATGCAACCTTTTACAACTATTAGAGGCACATTAGGGTATTGCCCACAGCTGGTAATAATATCCTCGCCTTTGGTGTTCTGGGTGCACCATCTGATATCATCTGATGTTAAGGCAATTAACCTCTTGGCCCAATTCCTCTGCTGGTGTGGGTTCAAGAAAGCATCTGATTTAGGCAGGTGTTTGAGCAGCCAAGAGTAGAACAGAGGGGCACAGCATCTGACTAACTTCCCCCTTTTCTTTTCATTTCTCTGATGGATGGAGTAATAAAAATCCCCTAGCAATGTAGGCACTGGGTTCCTTAGCAAGAACAAGTGGATGGCATTCTTACTCACAAATTTGGGCTCATCTGCAAACAATATAACCCCATATATGCTGAGGGCTAAAAGTGCATAGACTGCCTTCCGTTCTCCCAATGTAGCCTTCAGGGTGGCCTGAGAAATCAAAAAGTCCAGATGTAAACCAGGAATCCCAGCCTTTGTTGTCATGCTTTGCTTAATAAGGACAGGCTCCAAGTGTAATGCCCTTGCTATCTCTTCACTTCTGGGAGCAGTCATCTCTGGGTTGAAAGGGATCCCTCCTCTGATAGGCACTCCAATCAACAAAGAAAACTCTTCCAACAGAGGCCCCATCTGGAAGTCAGGAAAGGTGAAGCATCTAAGTGGAGGGTCACAAAATTGCAAGCATGTGTGAATCATGCTCCTCTGAGATGAATCAAGATCCATAACCATGTCCAAAATACCCCCATAGTGCTCTCTAAATAGTGGGATGTGATCAGGTGTGATGAGTGACTAGACATGCCTAATACCAGTCAATATGGGCTCAAAAAAGTGGTAAGATATGTTGCTTTTCCTTGGAACATCCATGAGTTCTGATGAAGAAGCTGAAGACAAATGCTGATGAAGATCACAGACCGGAATGCTGGAGGTAAGTCTCTGACAGACTGATGCAGGTGAGTCTTTAACAGACTGAAGGAGATGGCTGAAGAAAATTTTGAAGAAGATAACTGAAGCAAAGGTCTAAGAATTAGAAGGGGTCAAAAACAAACCAAATATAATAGGATGGATACCCTGAAAAACAAATAAACAAATGTTAAATGATGTAATGATGATATATGCAAATGATATGCAAGGGTTTGTGATCAAGAGCTGGATCTGATTATCTGTCTTGGTAAAAGGTCCATGTATGTTCAAAGGTCCGGATGGAGGCCCAGAAATCCAGTAACCAGGGTGGGGGACTCAAATAAAGAGTCATATGTCCAGGGTTAATCACAAGAACTGTCCAAAGTGAAGTATTCTTTAACAAAACAGTAACAGGGTATAATGTGGCCAAGGGTTCCTGCAAACCTGTAAACAACCCAACCCCCTCACATATAATGTTCTAGAACAAAGATCCTCAGACTTGGATCAGTTATGAGAAGTGTAAACACTTCTAACCCGGAGGTACAATGTTTACAATAACCATAAAAGATCCTCCTCTAATTCACCCCAGATTCTGAAGGTCAAAATAAAGGTCATCCAGACTTAGTAGGCTTCCCAGATAGCCCTAGCACTACAGGAAATCTATAGCACAGAGTTCTCAATAAGAAACCCACATCTGAACCGTGTTTCATATTACCGCACTAGACCGAAATGGAATGGGAAAGAATATGAACCACTCTAGCCTAGGTGTCACTCAGGTCCCAGGTATAGGACCTTAATCACTCAGTGAAACCCCACCCACCAAAACAAAAACCAGATCCAACAATGATAATGACAGTATGATGTATGCATAAGACTGTAAAAGAAAGCAATAAATAAAGTTGTACATAAATCAATAAATAAAGCAAATAAATAAACACAATTATCACATAACACCCCTGTAAACACAAATAAAACAAGCGCTAGGAGGAACCCATAAAAAGAACTAGAAGCCCTGGTTGCAGTATAAGGGTCCCCAGTGAAGTCGCCAAGCTGTCGCTCCCGCTAAAAGACACCTGGTCAGATAGGGTACAGACGCGAACGGTCGGACAAAGAGAGAACATGAAAATGAACTGAAAAGAGTCGCCAGCTAGGCATTTTTATTCCGAAGGAAAGGTAATTATTCATAAACCTAGAAAGATATGGATAAGACGGTTGCGAACTAGATAAACTGAGAAAGGGGGTTGGTTACAACCTGGGAAGGTATTAGCACCTAGATTGTCCGTCGTACTCGACGGGATCCACGCTTAAAAGATTTATGTTTAAAGGGGTAGTGTCTGTGCTATCTGTATGCAAATGCTGGAAAAGAATATACAAGTGTCAGTGCAGGAAAATGAAGTGAAGTGCTCAGGAATGAGGCTTAAAAAGAATGATGTTGGAAGAGGGGAAGAGACAGAGACTTTTGTTCGATAACAGTTAAGTTATGCCTACGTATCCTCTCGTGAAATGAGGAAGTCAGAAAACCGTATATCGACTCAAAGAGACTGAAAGATAAATTGACTTGTGAACTGCTTGCTTGCCTATGCTCAAGTGTATGACATGTCTGGCACAGGTGCAAACTATCTTACATTAGACGGAAGAAGCGAGTTCTCGTTTGTGAGTGAATGGGGTGAGAAAAGAATCCCGGAGGAGTCGATTATTGTTAGTTTTGATGTTTTCAATCTTTTATTGCTTTTGGAGTTTGTCATAAGAAAATGAGCTTAAACCTAAACCAAGGGTTAGTAAACTCATCACATCCTCCCTCTGATTAGGGGTAATGCAAATACCTTAAGTATGAAGTAAACACCTCACCCTTAATCACCATGATGTAGGATTAAGATCATTAACCTACTTGCATTTATTTAGATGTTTTTTTGGAGTTTTTTGTTTAGTGTTAAGTAATGAGTTTAAGCCATAACAAGGATTTAATGGACCCATTACACCATCCTAATTGAAGGATGATAGATGAGAACATTTAAGCTGAGGAAGGCTCCTCAACTTAATCCATGATTAGGGATTAACCTCATGACAAAACAAATCCTTTATTAAAGTGGATTTTAGTTAATGGTAAGATTAAGAAGTGGATTTTATGGTTTGTAAGACAAGTTGAGGGGGACTTGTCCATTAACACTAGGGTTAGTCCTTCTTAACCAATTAAGGAAGAATTAGAACCCTAATGCAAGTCCCAAGTTAAAAGCTTGATGTATTAGTGATTATTAGATGGATTGATTAAGAGATTTAAACACATTAAGGGTTTAACACTTAGGATTAAAGTTATACACTACATCCTAAGAGAAGGATGCAGGCATAATCTTAATCACAAAGCCTTAAAACCTTGAGGGTTTAGTCCCTGATTAAGTGATGAGAAGAGAAGACACAAAATATGACACAAAGGTAAAACTAATGGGGAACTAATCAAACCCTAATCATTATCATGCTTGGGTGTTCCTAGGGTTTATGAAGCTTTCAATAGATCTTCAAGAAAAGCCACCAAATAGAAGGAAAGATGGAAGGAGGAGAAGCAGAAGAAGCAAGTCAACTTACTTCACTTAAGAAGATAAGTTGCTTGAAGAAAGAAAGTGAAGAAGGAACATGAATGAGCAAAATCACTCTAAGACAAAAGCAAAATGCAGCAAGAATTCATAAGAGAAGAGATGAGAAGAGATTGTGAGAAGTGAAGGCCAATTCACTTCCCAAGACACTTACCACCTGAAAAGTTAGCATAAAGAAGAAATGAAGTGAAAATGAAATGAATGCAAAGGTATAAACCAAAATCAGAAGCATATTTATGATATAAATGATGCTATGAGATGATGCAAATGTATGTCAAGAGTTGTGAATGATCATACAAGTGATGAGAATGCAAATGAAGCATGGAGGAAGCATGAAAGTACATGAATGCACATGGAGTGAAATGAATGCATAACATGGAAAATGGATGAAATAATGATCAAGCATGATTCTAATGTGTCCTAGGATGTCTTATATGTCATGTGGATGCAAGAAATGTTATGGAAAGTTCATGAATGCAAGCATATGCAAGGTGTATGCAAAGGAAGATGAGAAATCAGGGTTTTCATGCAACATGAGATGCAAAACTCAAAAACAGAAGCAAATGACAACAAAATGAAAATGCAATCAAAAGAACCCTAACCCCATATGATTCCAAACCCCAAAGGAGAAGGTCCAACTCTTAACCCTAAGGAAGTTATGATTTTTCTAAGTTATCTAGGGTTTTAAGGTACCTAAAGGGGAAAAATGTCAATCAATTCAAAAAGGCAGAAGAAATTCATGACAAATTTATGCTAGAAAATAAATTTCAAATGAAGATCAATGCAAAAAGAATCATTGTCATACCATTCTTGGTTAGGCAGAAAATAATTCTTGAAGTTAGGGTTCTAAAATGTGAATTTTATGAACCCTAAATTCAAGAAAATTGTCAAAAATGGTTCAAAACCAAAAATAAATTTGTGTGGATGGTATGAAAATGTCTCTAAATGTTTAAAGATGCAGCATGAATTTTTTGGGATTTTTCAGAAACCTAAATGATATTTTAATTAATTAATTTTCATTAATTAATTAAAATAAACATTTAAATGCTTAAAAAATGATTTTTAAATGCAAAAAATAAAAATAAAAATATTTTTGGGTTAAGAAAATTATTTGAAATCAAAATGCAAAATAAAAATATATTTTGGAAATTTCTAGCTATTTTAAATAAATGATGCAAAATAAATGAGAAAAATGAAATAAAAATTAATATAAACTGAAGTATGCAAATGGAATGGCTGAGATTGAATCTGGGTTTATGGGGGTTGACTGCGCGCCAGATCTAAAGGCCTACATTCAAATTTCATTAAACCTAATTAACTAATTAATTAGTTCAGATTAATAACTAATGAGCTAATCTCAACCACACAAACACGCGCGGGAATTGAGATCCAAGGGTCCACGTTCAAACAGAAACCCTAACCCTAATTAACACTTAATGACATTCAGGTCACTGGAGAAGAGCTCCGGTCGTCTTCTCCGGTGACACCCTCACCTGAAAAATACAATCTTCTTCCCTAAGCACTTTCTAGAGCTCTAAAGCTCCAAATTCACTCCTCCCACTTCCCTGAACCCAAATCCACCCTCAAACCTCATTTCTTTTCACTCAAACGCATGATTCGAAGAAAAACATAAACATGGCAGAAATTTCAGACAATCAATACACACTCATTTCTCAGCCATTTTCAAAAATTCCAAGTTCAGTGTGATCAGTGAAGCATGCTTAATCATTTTGTAACATAAAAAAAGAAGTTCTGGAAAAATTAATTTGAATGGCTACCTGAGATGGAGCTTTTCACCCTTGAGCTTTCTGTCCACTTCCTTGGTGCAAAATGCCTCTAATGACCTTCCTGAAGAAGTTGCAATGCTTGGAAAGCTTTGTGGATGATTGGTTTGAGAGTTTGCATTCCAACTGGTCAGAAATCGTATTTGGTGTGTGAGGTGTTTTTGGCTATTTCAATGGTTGGTTTGTGATCAGTGAGGGATTTAGAGATGAATGGTGGAATTTGTTTGAAGATTGAGTGGCTGAGTTGGGAGATTCGAAAGCTTTTGCAAGAGGGAGAGCTTTTGTGAACTTGGTGATTCTTAGGGTTCAGCTTGTGTTCTTGTGTGTTATGACCATCATTTGGTCCACATATCAACTTGTGATAGGTCTGTGGAGTGGTTGTGCCCTATTGTGATTGGTATGGCCTTCTTGAAAAAAGTCACCAACTTGTGTACTTGAGGTATGGGCAAGGTTGCAGCTGGCCTTTGGGCATGTCCATGCGCAACTGACTTCAAGGAAGTCCACAAATTCATTCTTGAAGCAATTCAGCATGTGGGAATAAAGTTATGGGGTGTTTTGCAATTATGTGAAGTTTTGGCCCCTTTGAGAAATCTTGATGTTCAAGGCATGTGATCTTGCAATTCCTTGGGCAATTCTGATCTAAAAACAATGTGCTATGATGTTATGATGTATTGAAGTGTGTTTGAAGTCACAAAAAGCATTGGCAAGTGGTTTTGCAACGAATCCCTTGTGGTGCATTCTTGAAAATTATGAGATTTTTGCCAACTTTGACAAGCCATATCTTGAGTTCCAAAATGAATTAGATCTTGTTCTTGTACTTTTTGAAAAGGGAATGATCCAATCTACAACTTTCATGACCAACAATTTTTCATTTGAAGCATTTTTGGTTGAGAAAGAGGAGGTTGAAATACTTTCCCAAAATGGAAAGTTTACATTACATGTCATTTCCATTTTTGGCAAATTTTGGTTTAGCTCACTTTTCTTCAATTTTGTGAAATTCTAAACACTTCAATGATCAAATAAAGACCATATAAACTCAATTTGATTAAAAAAAAAATCCATTTTGGTTCCATGGGTGGGGGCCTTAGATGCCCTGATTTTGGTTCCACAATGAATTTCTTCATCAAACTTGGTATGCATGATCCTCAAAACATATTGAGACCAATAGAAACAAGAATGACCAAAAAAATTGGAGTTATGGCCTCTGAAACCAAAACCCTAATTTTAGGTCATCTGTGGAGTTAAACCCTTGCTCTACTTCCATGCTTTGCGAGTTCTTGTGATTCTTTGACTTCTTTGATTTTTGGTGGATATAATATGATGATTGAACATACATGGACCCTCTTGAAATGATTGGAAGCCTTTGGAGTGGCTCAAATGGATCTTGGATGGCTCAAGTCACAAACCCTAGATGCAGATGAATTTGAACTAATGCAGTGAAGCAAAAATGCAACATGAAATGATATGCTCAAACTAATGTAAATATGAAAGATCACAAGCCATGGTGTGAAATTAGTGTCGCTCCCAATAGGTGGGACCAGGCCCAGATAAAGGTACAGACGCGAACGGTCGGCGAGAGGGACAATGAGAACACACAGCCGTGAACTCACTGGAGATGAATAGAGTCGCCAGCTAGGCATTTTTATCCCGGAGGAAAGGCAATGCTGCATAGACCTAGAAAGAGATTGGATAAGACGGTTGCGAACCAGAGAGACTGAGAAAGGGGGTTGGTTACAACCTGGGAAGGTATTAGCACCCAGATTGTCCGCCGTACTCGACGGGATCCACGCTTAAAAGATTTGTGTTTTAAAGGGGTAGTGTCAGTGCAATCTGTGTATAAAGAGATGGAAAAGGATGTACAGGTGTCAGTGTAAAGAAGTGTAAAGTGTAATATATACAGTGTCAGTGTAAGGATAAGAGTGAAATTCTCATGACTATGAGGCTTAAAAGAATGAAGCTGGAAGGAGGGGGAATATACAGAGACTTTTGTTCGATAACTGTTAAGTTATGCCTACGTATCCTCTCGTGCAATGAGGAAGTCAGAACACCGTAGTTCGACCCAAAGAGACTGAAAGATGAATTGACTTGTGAACTGCTTACTTGCCTATGCTCAAGTGTATGACCTGTCTGGCTCAGGTGCAAACTGTCTTGCATTAGACGGAAGAAGCAAGTTCTCGGTTATGAGTGAATGAGATGAGAAAAGAATCCCGAAGGAGACGATTATTGTTTGTTTTTGTGTTTTCAGTCTTTTATTGCTTTTGGATTTGTCATAAGTTAATGAGCTTAAGCCTAAACCAATGGGTTAGTAAACTCATCACATCTTCCCTCTGATTAGGGGTAATGAGAATACCTTAAGTGTGAAGTCAGCATCTCACACTTAATCACCTTTGATGCATGATTAAGATCATTAACCTACTTGTATTTATTTAGATGTTTTTGTTGTTTTTGTTTAGTGTTAAGTAATGAGATTAAGCCATAATCAGGGATTAAACAGACTCATTACACCATCCTAATAGAAGGATAATAGATGAGAATGTTTAAGCTGAGGAAGACTCCTCAACTTAATCCATGATTAGGGATTAACCTCATGACAAAACAAAGCCTTTAATTAAGTGGATTTTAGATTAATGGTAAGATGATGAAATGATTTTTAGGGTTTGTAAGACAACTTGAGGGGGACTTGTCCATTAACACTAGGGTTAGTCCTTCTTAACCAATTAAGGAAGAATTAGAACCCTAATGCAAGGCCCAAGTTACAAGTGTGGTGTCTTGATGATTATTAGATGGATTGATTAAAGGAGTTAAACACATTAAGGGTTTAACACTTAGGATTAAAGTTATACACTCCATCATAAGAGAAGGATGCAGGCATAAGCTTAATCACAAAGCCTTAAAGCCTTTAGGGTTTAGTCCCTGATTATGAGATAAGAAGAGATGACTCAAAAGAGACACAAAGGTAAAACTAAGAGGGGAGACTAATCAAAACCCTAATCATTGTCATGCTTGGTTGTTCCTAAGGTTTGTGAGGTGTTCAAGAGAAGTCTTCAATGGAACCACCAGGAACCAGATGAAAGGATCAAGAGAAGCAAAGCAACTTGCTTCATTCAAGAAGTCAAGTCACTTGAAGAAAGAAAGTGGGAAGAGGAGGAATGAGCAAGCTCAATCTCAAACACATATAAAAATGCATCATGGATGCAAGAGAGAGATGAAGATAAGTTATGAGAAGTGAAGGCAAATTCACTTCTCAAAGCCACTTACCACCTGAAAAGTTAGAAAAGAAAGTGCAATGCAATGCAAAATGAGATGAAATGGTATAATCTAAATCAAAACCAGAAACATGTTTATGATGTTAATGATGCTATGAGATGCTACAAACCAGAAACAAAACATGGGGATGATCATGCAAGCTTATGAATGCAAATGAAGCATGTTAAGACACATGAACACACATGATAAGTTATGAGATGCATATGGCATACAACATGACAAATGCAAGGTGCAATGATCAAACATGCTTTCAATATGTCTTATAATGTTAAATGAATCAAATGGAGGCATGGAATGTCATGGCAAGTCATGTTGTGCAAGAAAATGCAAGATGGATGCATATGGAAGCCCAAATTAGGGTTTATGAACAATGCAACAAACAAAAACCAAAACCAGAAGCAAACAACATTATAAAAAATTGAAAATGCCCTCAAAGGATCCCTAATCCTATACTAACTCACTGCCCAAAGGAGAGGTTTCAACTCCTAACCAAATTCAAGTTATGATTTTCCTAAGTTTTCTAGGGTTTTAGGGTTCCTTAACAAGAAAATTACCAAACAAATTGAAAATGAAAGATCAAATCATGGCCATTTAATCTCACAAACTACATGCTAAACACAATGCAATGCAAAAAGAATCAAGGTCCAACTCTTCATGGTTAGGCAGAAATGATTTTTGGAAGTTTGGATCAAAATAATGCATCAAAAAGATTTTAATTCAATGAAAAATGCTCAAAATGCATCAAGATCAAAAAATAAATTTGGTTTGAAGGTTGGACAATGTTTCTAAATGTCTTAAAACATTTCATGAATTTTTTGGTGATTTTTAAATACCTAAAAGTATTTTTAATAAATTAATTTTCATTAATCAATTAAAAATAAACTTTTAAATATTTAAAAATACTTTTTTAATGATAAAATGAAAATAAAAATATTTTTGTGTTTTAAAAATTAATGAAACTCTTGGTAAAAAATTTCATAATTTTTAAATCATTTTTGCTATTTTTAATAAATTGTATAAAACAAATGAAATATTATGAAAATAAAATGAATTTTTAAACTGAAAAAGCAAAGTAATCAGATCCAACGCGTGAGATTCAAACTGGCAAACGCGCGCATTGACTTGGCGCCAGGTCCTACGGCCAGAATTCAAAATCAGCTAATTAATGCTTATGCCCTAATCCTGCCGTTAATCACCCTCAGGTGACCGGAACAGTGTTCCGGTCATCTTCTCCGTTCACCCCAAAAACCAATCTCACTCTAAACGCTTCTAAAATGAAATCTAAAAACACAGGAATGATCCCCACTCACTCACGAATCAAAACCCCCAATCAAAACAAATTTATCATTCCTAAAATGGCTGAATCGAATCAATCTATTTCTAGGGCAAAAAGTTTCAGAGACTGATTAAACTCTCATCTCTCCACCATTTTCAAAACTAAAGACATATTCATGATCAGGAAGGCAAGTAGAACAACTTAAGAACTTTAAAAATCATTTCTGGAAAAAAAGTTCTTGAGCTACCTGAGTTTCGAAGCTTTCAGTTCACAGCTTTCTGGGTGCTTTCCTGCTTGCAATCAACTCCACTTGACCTCCTGAGAAGCTTTCAATGCTTGGAAAGAGTTTGTGATGGCTGGTTTTGAGGTTTGAACAAGTTCTGTTCAATGGAGGGCAGAAATCGTATTTGTGATTCTGGGGGTTTTAGGCTATGGTGATGGATGCTTTGTGATCAGAGGAACATGTTGAGTTGATCTATGAAGTGGGTTTGTGTGTTTGTGTATTGTTTTCTGAGTTTCGAAGGTTTTTGCTTCAAGGGTGGAAAATGGGAATGTGATGCTAAGGCTTGCTTCAGGCTTGCTTGTTATGTGAAATGGCTGGCATTTGATCCACATAAACAAATCCCATTGGTCAGGTGATGTGACTTGGCCTGCTGTGATAGGTGAGCTAGCTTTTGCAAAAAGTCCACTCTTGTGTAAGAGAAAGCATGGGCAGCTTCTAGCCAAGTACAAGGGTGTGGGCTGGCGCAGCATGGTGAGGGGAAAGGCTAGGGCTGGTTCAGCATCCAAGGTAACAAGTGGATGGAAGTGTGATGATGGTTTTGCAACTTGATCACTTTTGGTTCACATGGAAATGTCTTGCTTCACAAACCATGAAACATGAGAAATTCTTAGTCCATTCTGAACTTTAGGGTACATGTGATGTTTGTGTGATGGTTAGACATGAATTAGAAGTCACAAATTCCTTGGTACAAAGTTTTTGCAAGTTTTCCATTTGGTGCATATTTTGAAAATTAGTGATTTTAGCCAACTTTGACACACCATAACTTTTGATCCAAAATGAATTAGGTCATGTTCTTGTACTTTTTGAAAAGGGAAAGATCTAATCTACAACTTTCATGACCAAAGTTTTTCCATTTGGAGCATTTTTGGATCAAAAAGAAAGGGTTGAAAAAGTTGCATAAAATGACATTTCATTAAAAGTCAACCATGCCCTAAAAAGTCAACTTTGCAAAAACTTGTAATTCTTGAATTTTGTGAACTTCAACCTTCTTCCATGATCAAATAAAGATCAAATACACTCAAAATGATGAAGATCACCCCTTGGTTGGGTCATTGGGGGCCTCAGATGCCCTGATTTTGCACTGACTTGTCCAGAAAGTCAACTCTTGATCAGATGACTTCCCCATGGAATTTCTTCATGAAAATTGATATGCACACTCCCTATACCATATAGAGACCAATAGAAACAAGAATGACCAAATACATTGGAGTTATGGCCTCTGAAACCAAAACCCTAATTTTAGGTCAACTGTGCAGTCAAGCCTGGCTCTACCTCCATACCAATCCCAGTTCTTGTGATTCTTTGGCATTCTTGACTTTGAGAGGATGTAATATGATGCTTGAACACACATGGAACCCTTTGAAGTGATTGATGACCTTTGGAGTGGCTCAAGAAGCTCTTGGATTGCTCAGATCACAAACCCTAGATGCAGATAACTTTGAATCTATGCAGTGACTCAAAATTGTGGTATGAGATGTTATGATTGTGTTTATGCATATGAAATGATCACAAGCCATGGTGTGAATGGGTGAGGGAAAATTTGGGGTGTTTACAGCTGCCCCTATTCAAACATGAGTTAGCTGTGCAGGATGTAAGCGACGACTTAACAGGCAAACAAGATAACTTGTGGTTGAATACCAAAGACAGTCCAAAATTTGCACTCACAGAATGAAGAAGAAAAGGGATATAGATTGTAAAGGAAAATAAAGTATATTGTAAAGTGTAGGCGACGGAGGACGACCGTCGAGAAAAGGACGACTGCTGGGTAAAGAGCAATGACGGGGATGGCCGACATGCTGGGAAGAAATGCGGAAAATACGGCAATGACGGGGACGACCGACATGCTGGGGATAAAAGAATTATGATGGGGACGGCCATCAAGATAAAGCTGTAAAATTCTCTGGGGATCAATGAAACATGACGGGGACGGCCATCAAGTCCATATAGTAAAGTAACCAACGATGGGGACGGCCATCGGGCTAAAAAGGAAAAGGGACCACGATGGGGACGGCCATCGGGTTAAAGAATAAATGAAATAAACAGATGATGAGGTACGGTCATCAAAGGTGAAGGACGATCACCTAGCAGGGGACGGCTGCTCTGTTGGGTTAAGATGAGGGACGGTCATCTAAGGTGGAGGACGACCACCTGGCAGGGTACGGCTGCCGAAAGTATCGCGACATAGGACGAATGTCGGATAAAAGATCAACGTTGGGGACGGCCATCGGGTGAGCATGATGGAGGACGATCATCAAGAGGTGGAGGACGACCACCTAGCAGGGGACGGCTGCTCTCAAGGTTTGTCATGACATAGGACGAATGCTAGATAACCAAAATCAACAATGGGGACGGCCATTGGATAAAATGATGAAGGACGATCATCAAGAGGTGGAGGACGACCACCTAGCAGGGGACGACTGCTAAATATCAACGATGGGGACGGCCATCGGATGATCATGATGGAGGACGACCATCAAGAGGTGGAGGACGACCACCTAGCAGGGTACGGCTGCTCTCAGGGTTTATCATGACACAGGACGAGTGTCAGATAAAAGGAAAAAAAAAACTTTGTTGGCGATCTACTGGGGAATAGTAAACACGGACGAGTGTTTACATCCAAGAAACAAAGGGTATAAGTGTTTAGATGTTGTGTAGAGATTAAAGATGCGGACGAGCATCCTTAAGACTACGATACGGACGAGTATCGGGTAGAAACAAATACTGACACGTGTTCAAAGATGATGATACGGACGAGTATCAACTGGTTAACAGAGAACACGGACGAGTGTTGAATCTGAGAGGAGTCTTCTGGGGGATAGTAGACACAGGCGAGTATCTATATTCAAGAAGACAAAAGTGTTTGACACAGTGTATGGATTAAAGATGCGGGCAAGCATCCTTAAGACTATGATACGGACGAGTATCATGTAGAAACAAACGCTTGACGCATGTTCTGAGATGATGGTACGGACGAGTACCAACTGATTAACAAAGAACGAGGACTAGTATTGAATCTGCGGGGATATATAAGTGATATATACAAGATACGGACGAGTATCTGTGTATAGAGTGATTGGTACATAGATGAGTATTTAACTGCTGGGGAGAGCGACACGGGCGAGTGTCAAAAGGAGAAGAGTGTATGGAATTCTGTAACAAAATGTTTTAGGTGATCTTTGCAAAAGCATATCCTTTATTCAGCCCTGTTCTCGATCCCACCCTTTTTTTTTTTTTTTGGGCACCACTATATGGGGAATGGAGGGGATTGTGGTGATGAGGTTTGGGTGAATGCAAAAGGAAAAGTAAGTTGACGGACGAAAATGATGTTTTGTTGTAGCGGGATAAGGATAGAAAAGAGGATAAGAGGGTTGATGTTGAAGACGAACGAAAGTGAGGTATGGAGGGTGAAGTTTTTTTGCACTTGGTTGATGGGGCAAAATTCGGGAGCTTCTGCGCTTAAACCCGAACAAACAAAGGAAGCCATTGGAGAAGGAAATGTGTGGGAAAGCGAAGGATGTAGCTCCCCTTCTTCCCCTTTTTTTTTTCTTTTTTTCGGGTGGAATCATGACACGGACGGGTGTCAGGATGTATCTGTAGTGCGATTGGTACTGTTTGCACGGAGTGTTTAGGTGACCTTACTGGGGAGTGATGACACGGACGGGTGTCAAGGGAGTATATATTGGTGTTTGTGAATGTGAGGCAGCTGCTTTTGCTGGGGAATCTGGGGGGTATTCTGTATACTGTTGGTGGATTTCAATACTTACAAGTGTTTGTTTCAAAACATGGCTTATGATTATGCTATATGTTTGATTTTTGCCGTAATGCTCCGTACTAGACGGAATGCTACGCTTTACGGGTGAATATGATGCGAATGCTATGATTATGCGAGGATATCAATCTGGGATTCGGATCCCGTTGCTGCGAAGATCTCCGGTCGATCTGCTTGAAATGGACATCCCAGCTGGGGATGAGATCATTGGTAGATCTGACGAGATGTGTTTGCCTGGGGATATAGGTCACTGATAGACATATCCTGATAATGAGGGATCCAGCTGGGGTTTGTAGAAGCTTTCTTCACTCTGTTGTGATCTTCTATGCGCTGCTCTTCTGGATAGAGGCTGGAGCTCTGTGGGGAAATGGTTCCCTGTCCTTTGTACTCGGCTGAGGATGAAATGGCAACTCGGCTGGGGAGAAAGAGAAATCACTGGAAGACCTCCTCAGAAATTCCGTTGAGGTGGATTCTTGACTCAGCCGGGGACATGGTCGCCTTTTGTGATGCCTGGCAACTCTGATGGGGATAAGTAATAAATGGCAACTCAGCTGGGGAGAAAACACTTTGGGTGCTAAGGCTGAGCATTGATTTGTCATCTTGCCGGGATGAAACTTTCATGCCCCGAGTTGCCCTGGATACCTGCAATCCTGCAAAGATAGGGAAACGCACAAATAATCCCGAGGTATCCCTTACTGGATTCCGTCATAGGAGTTTAGACACTTCCGAGAGTAAGTATATTTCCTGCAAGCACGTTTTTATTTGAAGATAAACATCTGTATTTCTTATGCATTCAGTTTTTCTTTTAGATATCAGACATTTTTGCAAATAAAATGTATACGACGAGACGTGACTGAAAATCTGATTTTATTAATTCATATGCCCTGAATTGGCGAGATACAGTCAAAGAAACAAATCCCCTGAAATGAGGAGATCGTTACAAATTGAGAAACAAAAAAAAGCTGGCAATGTTGATGACGCATTAAGGAGCTTCCTCTTCACTATGACTCGTATGACTTTTGACGTTCTTCTCATCTTGCTTTCTGAAGAATGCTGATTCTGACTGAAGCTTGATCCTTTCGAAGCTTACCAAGTTGTAGACGATACAGACGAATTCAGGATGCAGTTGTTCGCTTATTCCCTTATTTTGCATGGATCGCCCTTTCGGGTTTTCGATCCACCGGGATACCCATTTTTGCCTGAGTTGTCCAATGCGGCTTTTCAACTCAGCGGGTGTACATTTTTTTGTTTATTTTCCCTTATTTTTGCCCGAGTCTTTTATTCTGTTTTTGACTCGCCGGGATGCCCTATTTTTGCCTGGACTTACATTCTGTTTTTATGTCCAGCGGGTCATTTTTTATGCGAAGTATTTTTTAACTGCATCTGAATTCACAGGGGACGGGAAATCTTCACCATCCATGGTGCTGAGCATCAGTGCTCCACCAGAGAAAACTTTCTTTACCACAAATGGTCCTTCATAGTTTGGAGTCCATTTGCCCCTGTGGTCCGTATGAGGAGGGAGGATTCTCTTCAGCACAAGATCTCCTACTTGGTACTCTCGGTGCCTGACTTTTTGATCGAAGGCTTTCTTCATTCTCTTCTGATATAACTGCCCATGACAGATTGCAGCCAACCTTTTCTCTTCAATCAGACTCAGTTGTTCGTATCGGGACCTGACCCATTCGGCCTCGTTCAACTTGACATCCATCAATACCCGTAGAGAGGGTAATTCAACTTCGACAGGTAGGACTTCTTCCATACCATACACAAGCTGATACGGTGTTGCCCCAGTGGATGTCCTGATTGACGTGCGGTACCCATGCAAGGCAAACGGTAGCATTTCGTGCCAGTCTTTATAGGTGACTACCATCTTCTGCACAATCTTCTTGATATTCTTATTTGCTGCCTCAACAGCGCCGTTCATCTTTGGCCTGTAAGGAGAAGAATTGTGATGCTGAATTTTGAAGTCCCGGCACAGCTCTGCCATCATTTTGTTGTTCAAGTTGGAACCATTATCAGTAATGATTCGCTCGGGCACTCCATATCGACAGATGATATCTCTTTTCAGAAATCTGGCTACCACCTGCCTTGTAACATTGGCATAGGAAGCTGCTTCGACCCACTTGGTGAAATAGTCAATGGCAACCAGGATGAATCTGTGGCCATTCGAAGCAGTCGGTTCAATCTTACCAATCATGTCAATGCCCCACATAGCAAAGGGCCAGGGTGAAGACATTACATTCAAAGGATTGGGAGGCACATGCACCTTATCCGCATAGATCTGGCATTTGTGGCACTTTCTGGCATAGGCACAACAGTCGGCATCCATTGTGATCCAGTAATAACCTGATCTTAGCAACTTTTTAGCCATGGCATGCCCTCCTGCATGGGTACCAAAAGATCCTTCGTGCACTTCATGCATTAATAAGTCTTCTTCAGTCTTGTCAACGCATCTGAGGAGTACCATATCAAAGTTCCTTTTGTATAGAGAACCATCAGTGTTCAAGAAGAAACTACCAGCAAGCCTTCTCAAAGTCTTCTTATCATTGGAAGATGCCCCAGGTGGGTATGTTTGATCCTCCAAGAAGCACTTAATGTCATGGAACCAAGGCTTATCATCTTTAACAATGTCTGCTGCGAACACATATGCTGGTCTGTCCAGTCTGGACACTGAGATCTGAGGTACAAAGTTGGTAGCCTGAACTTTGATCATGGATGAAATGGTAGCCAGGGCATCTGCAAACTGATTCTCGTCCCGAGGGATATACTCAAGCTTGACTGTTGTAAAGAAAGTCAATAACCTCCTTGTATAATCCCTGTAAGGTATCAGATGATCCTGGTGGGTGTACCATTTGCCATTGGTTTGATTGATTACCAGAGCTGAATCTCCGAACACGGTCAATGTCTTGATCCTGAGGTCAATGGCTTCCTCAAGACCCATAATGCAAGCTTCGTATTCAGCTTCGTTGTTAGTGCAGTTGAAAGTGAGCTTTGCCGAGAAAGGCATGTGAACTCCTTTAGGTGTAATGAGTACTGCACCAACACCACGACCATTCATGTTAATAGCCCCATCAAACATCATAGTCCATTCTTCTTCCGGGTCAGGCCCTTCAGTGTGAACAGGCTCTTCATGATCTTTTGCTTTTATGAACATGATGTCTTCATCAGGGAAGTCAAATCTCATAGGCTGATAATCATCAATAGGTTGCTCAGCAAGATATTCAGACAATACACTGCCTTTGATGGCTTTCTGAGAAGTGTACTGGATGTCATATTCTGTGAGGATCATTTGCCATCTTGCAACCCGTCCGGTAAGAGCTGGCTTCTCAAATATGTACTTGACTGGGTCCATTTTTGAGATCAATAAGGTAGTGTGGGTCAACATATACTGCCTCAGTCGGCGAGCAGCCCACGCTAAAGCACAGCAAGTTTTCTCGAGCAGTGAATAACGTTGTTTACAGTCGGTAAACTTTTTGCTTAGGTAGTATATTGCATACTCTTTTCGACCAGACTCGTCATGCTGGCCCAACACACACCCCATTGACTCTTCTAATACTGTCAAGTACATTATCAGAGGTCTTCCTTCAACTGGAGGCATAAGGATTGGAGGTTCTTGTAAGTACTCCTTGATCTTGTCAAAAGCCTTCTGGAAGTCTTCATTCCACCTGACCGTTTGCTCTTTCCTCAATAGTTTGAACAAGGGTTCACAGGTTGCTGTAAGGTGGGATATGAACCTTGAGATGTAGTTCAATCGTCCTAAGAACCCTCAAACTTCTTTCTCTGTCTTTGGTGCAGGCATCTCTTGAATAGCTTTGACTTTATCAGGGTCAACTTCAATCCCTTTCTCACTTACAATAAATCCCAGCAGCTTACCAGATCGCACCCCGAATGTGCATTTGTTGGGGTTCAACTTCAGTTGGTACTTCCTCAGACGCTTGAACAGTTTCAGCAGATTTACCAGATGGTCTTCTTCAGTAAGGGACTTGGCAATCATGTCATCCACGTAACATTCAATTTCTTTATGGATCATATCGTGGAATAATGTCACCATAGCCCGTTGATACGTCGCACCGGCATTCTTCAACCCAAATGGCATTACCTTGTAGCAGAACGTGCCCCAGGGTGTGATGAAGGTTGTCTTCTCCATGTCTTCAGGTGACATTTTAATCTGATTGTATCCTGAAAATCCGTCCATGAAGGAGAATACCGAGAACTGAGACGTATTATCCACCAATACATCAATGTGAGGTAAAGGGAAATCATCTTTCGGGCTAGCTCTGTTCAGATCCCGGTAGTCAACACACATTCTTACTTTGCCGTCTTTCTTAGGCACAGGCACGATATTAGCAACCCACGGTGGATAGCTAGTTACGGCAAGGAACCCGGCGTCCCATTGCTTTTGTACCTCTTCCTTGATTTTCATTGCCATGTCCGGGCGAGTACGGTGCAGTTTCTGTTTAACCGGCGGGCATTCTTCTCTCAAAGGCAGCTTGTGCACAACAATGTCGGTGTCCAACCCTGGCATATCTTGATAAGACCAAGCAAACACGTCCACATACTCTTGAAGCAGGTCAATCAGTTGTCTCTTCACTGAGTCTTGTAAGCAGGCCTCGATTTTAACTTCCTTCACGTCTTCATCTGTACCAAGGTTGATCGTTTCAACCTCCTCCTGGTGAGGAGTAATAACCTTTTCCTCTTGTCTTAACAACCTGGCTAGCTCTTCAGGAAGCTCATATTCTTCTTCAACCCCTTCATCAGCTTGATTGATTGGATTGTCAAAGTCATACGAAGTCATAGCCGTGCTGTTGTCGGTGCTGTCTGGAAGGCACATTCTGCAAGGGTTCAGTTTGTTCATTTTAGTGATTTGATTTTAATCTTGTTTAGAAAAGTGAAATAAAGTTGTCATTTTGAAAACACTGCCATTTATTTTTTTTGTACAAAAAGAAAAATGGAAAAACAGTGAGCGGAAAAGAAAAAAGACTCGTTTGCAAAAAGATGTCTGATATTTCATTGATTAATCTTGTTGCACAAAAAGTACAGATGGCCCGATTACAAAATGAGTCTTGTCATCTTGGGCAAGATGCAAGACTTTGATGCATGCTATAAAAATACAAGAAATAATAATTACTCTGCACGAGTAACTCTTATAATTTCCTGGGAAGACCAGTTTGAGATACTGCTCCCCGGGATCTTTGGACGGATCCAACTCTCCAGGTTGCGTTCTTCTTCCAGCTCGTCTTCCAAGTTGTTGACAGCATCAGGGGTGAGCATCCCCCCACTAACAAAGTTGGGCTCTTTTGCAGCCTCTGCTTGACCTTGTTGAGTTGGTTTGTAACCCAATCCAAATCTATCCTCTTTCTTCTCCACAGGTAATAGTTTGCCCCAGCCTTGGGCGTTTCCTCCTTCAACAACCTTCCGGGCTTGTTGGTATGATGTCATTGAAGTTCCAGGTACAGCAGAAGTTTCATTCACGTTCAAGGCTTCGAAACCTTGGCTCATTGTTTCATGGATCTCCCCATCCATCTCAATGTATTTATAGGTAGCCAGGTGGCTAACAAAAATATCCTCCTCTCCAAAGATAGTAACGACTTGACCCTCCCACTCGAATTTTAACTTCTGGTGAAGGGTTGAGGTCACGGCGCCAGCGGCGTGAATCCATGGCCTACCCAATAGACAGCTGTAGGCAGGCTGTATATCCATCACGTAGAAGGTCGTTTTGAAAGTTTGCGGGCCAATCGTTATGGGCAACTCAATCTCTCCCAGAACCGATCTCTTAGAACCATCAAAGGCTCTCACCACCAGGTTGCTGGGTCTTAACGCCAATCCGTCATACTCTAGCTTCACAAGGGCTTTTTTAGGTAAGACATTGAGGGATGACCCTGTGTCTACCAGCACATGGGAAAGGACTGCACCTTTACATTCCATGGTGATGTGCAAAGCCTTGTTATGGTTGCGGCCTTCCGTAGTCAAATCAGTGTTGGTGAACCCTAGTCCATGACTAGCATTAACATTTCCAACCACAACTTCCAACTGATTGACGGTGATCTCTTCAGGCACATAAGCTGCGTGCAAGACTTTTAGTAGTGCATTCTAATGGGCTTCGGAGCACATGAGCAATGATAGGATAGAGATCTTGGAAGGCGTCTGATGAAGCTGATCCACTATTTTGTAATCACTTTTCTTGATGATTCTCATGAAGTCATCAACCTCTTGATCAAAGGGTGTTTTCAAAGCTTCTTTAACAATCTGCTCTTCCTGCACCAAGCTTTTTCCTTTTGCCTTGGCAGCAGCTTCTGCTTCGGCAGTGGGTCTTTGAGTTTGTGGAGCAAAGAGACGTCCGCTTCGAGTGAAGCCTCCGCCTCCTCCCACATTGCCTATTTGTGGTGCAGGGGTTGATGATTCAAAAGTGATCTTTTGTCCTTCGCAGTATAAATCAGAGCCGTAATGCCAGGGGATGGCATTACTGCTTTCATAAGGTACTGGCCCAGGCACTGTGATGGTGACTGGACTGACTGCAGCTGCGGAAGGGACTGTGATAGTCTGTGGATCGTAATATATCGTGACTGGTGCTCTAATGGGAGTAGCACTTTGTGTGTTGTAGGCAGAGTTATTTTCAGGATCGTAATAGATTGTAACGGTTGAGACATCTTCATGGTTTGTTGCTGATGTTGTAGGAGACATTGTTGGAAGGATGGGTGTTGTTGTTGTAGGAGTTTCAAAATGAAGTGGTGCTGGAGTTGTAGAAGGAACGTTTGTTGATATCTGGTCAGTTGAGATGACAGATGAAACATTGGTTGATGAAGCTGAAGAATTGTCGGGAACAATGGTTGTTGCAGTTGTAGGAGATACTGGAATTGTTGCTGATGAGATTGCTGGATTTGTAGGAAATGATGTTGTAATCTGAAGTAGGCCACTCTGAATGAGACCATCTATGCCATTCCTCAGGTTATCACACCCATTTACTGAGATATTGCAGTAAGCACACCCTAACTCACACCCCGGGAACATTTGACATTCGAGGAGCTGAGCCTTAATCTCTACCAACGGTGTCCGAATCTGACCCACACTGGTTATTAAATAAGACGGCTTGTCTTCTTCAATAACATTGATTCTGGGACCCCCGTGGTTTGGCATAGGGTTCTTATTAACATTGGGTGGTGGTGCGAAATTCAGGGCCTTAGAGTCTACCAGGTCTTGTACCTTCATGTGCAAGGCTCTGCACTTTTCTGTACTGTGGCCAGGTGCATTTGAGTGAAAAGCACATCTGGCGTTGGAGTCATAATTCCTGGGTAGACTATTAGGATCTGGAGGTGCCAACGTCCTTAGCTCAACTAGGTTGAGTTTCAGGAGTTGTGGCAGCAATGTAGCATATGGCATAGGGATCGGATCGATCACCCTGTTGGCTTGAGATGGCCTCTGTTGGAATGGCCTTTGCTGATTGTTGTTGTTGGCGTTGTTATAGTTTCTCGGAGGATACTGAGCTTGTTGATGGTACTGAGGTTGTTGCTGATAGTTTTGCTGCGGAGGTTGATAAGCTGGTTGTGGATGAGCTGGAGTGGGAATGGTGACTGCTGCCACAGACCTATGGACATACTGGGGTCTGCCCCTGTTGGTGTGGTCTGCCAGTTCTTCTTGGGCCTGCGAAAGGCTTCCTTGTATTGCTGGACGAGCTGGCACCGTTGTCAGAAATCTTGCCCATCTTCAACAGGCTCTCAATTCTCTCTCCAGCTATGACAACATCTGCAAAGCTAGTGGAAGAGAAAGCAGCCAGCCTGTCAATATATGTTCCCTGGAGGGTGTTCATAAACATATCTGCCATTTCCCTCTCTGACATAGGTGGCTGAACAGCAGCAGCCAATTGCCTCCATCTCTGGGCATACTCTCGGAAACTTTCTCTTGACGACTGTGACATTCCCATTAGGAGGGTCCTGTTGGGTGCCATATCTAAGTTGTACTGATATTGTCTGATAAAGGCCTCTGCCAGGTCTTAACAACACCTGATAGTTGCTCTTGTCAGATGAGAGTACCATTCTCTTGAAGCTCCCGTCAAGCTATCCTCAAAATAGAACATCCAGAGCTTCTCGTCCATGGTGTAGGCCTTCAACCTCCCCAGAAATGATTGTAAATGGGTCCGGGGGCATGAAGTCCCGTTGTATTTTTCAAAACAAGGAGGCTTAAACTTATGGGGAATCCTGACCCCGTCTACCAAGCCCATGTCCATAACATCAAATCCCAAAGAGTTTTGAGACTCCAAGGACCTTAATTTCTCAGCTATCTCATCCAGCCTTCTATCATAAGCTTCCTCCCCAGCACCCATTACTATGAACTGATCCTCCTGGGGGTCTTCTTGCAGTACCCTACCGGCAGTGGCAGTCCCTTGAACATTAGCAGGAATATTGACCTCTGGGTGGAGGTGGGGCCCAAATACATGGGGATTGACGTGAGGTTGGACCCTTTCATTGTTGCTGGTGCCAACAGTCCCTATATGTGGATCTTCTTTATTCTGCCTTTCCACCATGGCTCTCAATCTTTCTTGGCTCTGAGCCATGTTGTTCATCACTTCCATAAACTGCGTCATCTGGGTTCTCATTTCTAATCTTTCGTTTGCCATTTGATTTCTGACCTCTGCAAGGTCCTGTTGTACCTGATCCATTTGTATGCCCGGAAGGTTGTTACGGGTTGGATATTAGTGCGGACGGTTGAGGGGAAATACTCGGCGTCGAGCAATAGTTCCTGAACATCACAACAGAGTTAGCAACCATAAAACAAAAACCTACAAAACAAACAAAGGGTTAGCATGCAATGCAGTATGCTTATTTGTTTTCAAGGTATCCGGCTTGGCATTCAGTTTTGACCCTTCCAGACCCTTGAAGATGCTGTTGATGTTGCTTTTGAAGTGGAACAAACTAATACATATATCACAAAAGGCAAATGGTACATAGTTTATTTACAAATACAAGCCCTCTGAGGGGTCAAAATACATTACAAGAAAATAAAAGTACATGGAATGAAAGCAACAACAAGCAAATGGTCAAACACCAAGACCAAACTCATCCTCCCGAACTTCCTTGAGAAGTGCTTCAGTCACAGGATCAGCTGGACGCTCCGTGAGATTCCTGATGAGGAGATTCCGGGTAGTAACAGCTGCAGTTAGATTCTTGTGTTGACTTTGGTCCTTTGACCTCTTCACTCCAGCTCTGATCTTTAGCTCTGAGATCTCCCTCTGGGCTGCTGACAGGGCTTCCTGCTGCTCTTTGGCACTAGCTTCCAGCTGCTCTATCTTGTCTTGAGTCCTCTTATCTTCCAGAGTACCAGCTTCGGTGATCCTGACCCACCTAGCTTGACTCTCCTTCAGATACAAGTCTGTCCTGGCTTTCTGGAATTGGGCTTCCTTGCAAGCATTCTTCAAAATTTGTTCTCCAGCCCTAGACTTCTTAATGTAATCCTCAGACTTCTCAATTTTAGCCAGATGCTCTACTCTCAGCTTCTCTAACCTCTCAATGTCCATCCTACCATCACTCCTCTCCCGGAGGGTCTTCTGCAAAGCCTGATGTAAACACCCCAAATTTGCCCTCACCCATTCACACCATGGCTTGTGATCATTTCATATGCATAAACACAATCATATCACCTCACATCTCATTTTTGGTTCATTGCATGGTTTCTAAGTCATCTGCACCTAGGGTTTGTGACCTGAGCTATCCAAGAGCCTCTTGAGCCACCCCAAAGGCAACCAATCACTTAAAAGGGGTCCATATGTGTTCTTGTATCATATTACATCCTCTCAAAGTCAAAAATTCCAAAGAATCACAAGAACTGGGTTTGGTAGGGATGCAGAGCCAAGTTTGACTGCACAGTTGACCTAAAATTAGGGTTTTGGTTTCAGAGGCCATAACTCCAAAATTTTTTGGTCATTCTTGTTTCTATTGGTCTCTATATGGTATAGGGAATATGCATATCAATTTTCATGAAGAAATTCCATGGGGAAGTCATCTGATCAAGGGTTGACTTTTCAGACAAGTCAGTGTAAAATCAGGGCATTTGAGGCCCCCAATGACCCAACCAATGGGTGATCTTCATCATCTTGAGTGTATGTGATCTTTATTTGATCATGGAAGAAGGTTGAAGTCCACAAAAATCAAGAATTTGGAGTTTTTGCAAGTGTTGACTTTTTGGGCATAGTTGACTTTTCAAGAATGCTTCATTTTAGGTCATTTTTCAAGCCTTGATTCTTGGTCCAAAAATGCTTCAAATGGAAAAACTTTGGTCATGAAAGTTGTAGATTACATCTTTCCCTTTTCAAAAAGTACAAGAACATGATCAAATTCTTCTTGGATCAAAAGTTATGGTGTGACAAAGTTGGCAAAAATCATTGATTTTCAAGGCATGCCTCAAATGAGAATTTTGCAAAACCATGAACCAATGCCATTTGTAACTTCTAATTCACTTCAAACCATGCCATAAACATTCTATGTAACCTAAAAATCAGAATTGAACCAAAGATCACATAGTTATGGTTCATGTAACAAGGCATTTTCCATGAAGTTTCAAAAAGGTAACAACTTGCAAAACCACTCATCACACTTCCTACAACTTGCAACCTTGGATGCTGAGCTTTGCTAGCCCTTGCCCTCACCCTTGCTGCGCCAGCCCATGCCTTGTACTAGCCTAGAACCAAGCCATACCTCTCTTACACAAAAAGTTGACTTTTGGCAAAAGCAAACATCCCAATCACCACAGGCCATGTCACATCCTCTGGCCACTTGCAATTGTTTATACTATCCTTTGGCAGGCCATAACACAAAAGAAGCAAGGCTGAAGCTCACTACACCAACACATACTCAAACACACTCCCTCTTGCAAACTTCTTCGAATCTCTCTGCCCAGACTTCAAACATCCAAACCATTTTCACCAATCATCTTACCATGTTCCATTGAGTAGAAACCAACAAAGAACCAGGCCTGAAACAAGCTATAACATCACTTCACCATTTTCATCCCAACTTGCAGTTTCTTTCGAAACTCACTCCACAGTCCATAAACACTCAAACAAACTCCACAAACCTTCTCCACTCATCATCTGGACCACAAAGAACCCTTCACCCTTGCCAGAAATAGCCTGAATCACCATGGCCATTTTCAACTGAGCTTGAGCAGAAGCTGCTCAAACTCTTCATCCAGCCAACATAAACTTCTCCAAAGCATTCAAGCATCATCAAGAGGTCAAGTGGAGTGGATTTCACAAGGAGGGGAGGCCTGAAAGTTGCTGAAGTGAAAGCTTCGAATCTCAGGTAGCTCAAGAAATATTTTTCCAGAAATCATTTTTTTAAGTTCTTAATCTGTTCTATATGCCTTCCTGATCATGAATATGCATTTGGTTTTGAAAATGGTGGAGAGATGAGAGTTTACCATGCTTCTGAAACTTTTTGCCCTAGAAATAGATTGCTTCGATTCAGCCATTGTAGGAATGATAAATTTGTTTTGAGTTGGGGTTTTGATTCGTGAGTGAGTGGGGATCATTCCTGTGTTCTTAGATTTCGTTTTAGATACGTGTGGAGTGAGTTAGGGATTTTGGATGAACGGAGAAGATGACCGGAACACTGTTCCGGTCATCTGAATGTGTTTAACGGTGAGATTAGGGCATAAGCATTGATTAGTGAAATTTGAATTTGAGCCGTGAGATGTGGCGCGCAGTCAACTCCCGCGCGTGTGACTTTGAATTCAGGCCCTTGGATCAGCTGACTTCTCTTTAATTCATTTAAAATTCATTTATTTTCATTTTCTTTTCATTTGTTTTGCATAATTAATTTAAAATAGCAAAAATGTCTTAAAAATTATGAAACTTTTTCTCATAAGTTTTATTAATTTTTAAGACCCAAAAATATTTTCATTTTTATTTTTATCATTAAAAAAGTATTTTTAAATATTTAAAAGATTATTTTTTAATTGATTAATGGAAATTAATTTATTAAAAATACTTTTAGGTATTTAAAAATCACCAAAAAATTCATGAAATGTTCTAAGACATTTAGAAACATTGTCCAACCTGCAAACTAAATTTCTTCTTTGATCTTGATGCATTTTGAGAATTTTTCATTGAATAAAAATCATTTTTGTGCATTATTTTGATCCTAAGTTCAAAAAATCATTTCTGCCTATCTAGGAAGAGTTGGACATTGATTCTTCTTGCATTGCATTGTGTTTAGCATGTAGTTTTTGAGATTAAATGGCCTTGATTTGATTCCTCATTTTCAATTTGTTTGGCATTTCTTTTGTTTAGGAACCCTAAAAACCCTAATATCTTGTAAAAATCATAACTTGAGATTGGTTAAGAGTTGAGACCTCTCCTTTGGGCATTGGTTTAGTATAAGATTAGGGGTCCTTTGAGTGGCATTTTCCATTTTTTATCTTAGGGTTTGCTTCTGTTTTTGGTTTTTGTTTGATGTTTGATTCATAAACCCTAATTTGGGCTTCCATATGCATCCATCTTGCATTCTTTTGCATAACATGACTTGCCATGACATTTCAAGCATCCATTTGATTCATTTGACATCATAAGACATATTGAAAGCATGTTTGATCATTGCATCATATGTTTGCCATGTTGTATGCCATGTGCACTTCATAACTTTTCATGTGTTTTCATGGTTCCTAATTTGCTTCATTTGCATTCATAAACTTGTATGACCATTCCCATGTGCTGCCTCATGTTTGTAGCATCTCATAACATCATTTGCATCATGTGTATGCTTCTGGTTTTGTTTCTCACCATGTCATTTCATCTCATCTTGCATTGCATTGCATTTCTTTTCTAACCTTTTCAGGTGGTAAGTGACTTGAGAAGTGAATTTGCCTTCACTTCTCATAACCTTTCTTTTCATCTCTCTTGCATCCATTGCTGCATTTCTATATGTGTTTGAGATTGAGCTTGCTCATTCTTCTTCTCCCCACTTTCTTTCTTCAAGTGACTTGACTTCTTGAATGAAGCAAGTTGCTTTGCTTCTCTTGATCCTTTCATCTGCTTCCTGGTGGTTCCATTGAAGACTTCTTTTGAAAACCTCACAAACCTTAGGAACAACCAAGCATGACAATGATTAGGGTTTTGATTAGTCTCCCCTCTTAGTTTTACCTTTGTGTCTCTTTTGAGTCTTCTCTTCTCATCTCAAAATCAAGGACTAAACCATAAAGGCTTTAAGGCTTTGTGATTAAGCTTATGCCTGCATCCTTCTCTTAGGATGGAGTGTATAACTTTAATCCTAAGTGTTAAACCCTTAATGTGTTCAACTCCTTTAATCAATTCACTTAATAATCATCAAGACATCACACTTGTAACTTGGGCCTTGCATTAGGGTTCTAATTCTTCCTTAATTGGTTAAGAAGGACTAACCCTAGTGTTAATGGACAAGTCCCCCTCAAGTTGTCTTACAAATCATAAAATTCACTTCATCATCATATCATTAACTAAAATCCACTTAATCAAAGGCTTGTTTTGTCATGAGCTTAATCCCTAATCATGGATTAAGTTGAGGAGCATTCCTCAGCTTAAACATTCTCATCTATTATCCTTCTATTAGGATGGTGTAATGAGTCTGTTTAATCCCTGATTATGGCTTAATCTCATTACTTAACACTAAACAAAAACACCAAAAACATCTAAATAATCACAAGTAGGTTAATGATCTTAATCCTGCATCAAAGGTGATTAAGTGTGAGAAGCTGACTTCACACTTAAGGTACTCTCATTACCCCTAATCAGAGGGAAGATGTGATGAGTTTACTAAATCCATTGGTTTAGACTTAAGCTCATTAACTTATGACAAACTTTCGAAAGCAATAAAAGACTGAAAATACAAAAAACAAACAATAATCGTCTCCTTCGGGATTCTTTTCTCATCACCTTCACTCACAAACGAGAACTTGCTTCTTCCGTCTAATGCAAGACAGTTTGCACCTGAGCCAGACAGGTCATACACTTGAGCATAGACAAATAAGCAGTTCACAAGTCAATTCATCTTTCAGTCTCTTTGAGTCGAACTACGGTGTTCTGACTTCCTCATTGCACGAGAGGATACGTAGGCATAACTTAACAGTTATCGAACAAAAAAGTCTCTGTATATTCCCCCTCTTTCTAGCCTCATTCTTTTAGCCTCATGATCTTGAGCATTTCACTCCTGTTCTTACACTGACACTTCACTTATACATTTCACTTCTCTTACACTGACACCTGTACATCCTTTTCCAGCTATTTTATACACAAATTGCACTGACACTACCCCTTTAAAACACAAATCTTTTAAGCGTGGATCCCGTCGAGTACGACGGACAATCTGGGTGCTAATACCTTCCCAGGTTGTAACCAACCCCCTTTCTCAGTCTCTCTGGTTCGCAACCGTCTTATCCATTCTTTTTCTAGGTCTATGCAGCATTGCCTTTCCTCCGGGATAAAAAATGCCTAGCTGGCGACTCTATTCATCTCCAGTGAGTTCACGGCTGTGTGTTCTCATTGTCCCTCTCGCCGACCGTTCGCGTCTGTACCTTTATCGGGGCCCAGTCCCATTTATCGGGAGCGACAGCTTGGCGACTCTGCTGGGGACCCTTATACTGTAACCAGGGCTTCTGGTTCTTTTTGTGGGTTCCTCCTAGCGCTTGATTGATTTGTGTTTACTGGGGTGTTTTGTGCTATTTGTGTTTGTATATTTGTATTTATTTTTGCTTTATGTACAGTTACTTTATTGCTTTCTTTATTGCTTTTGTATATATCATACTGTCATGCTGCTGGCTGGATCTGGTCTTTATTTTGGTGGGTGGGTGATTCATTGAGAGTTAAGGTCCTATACCTGGGACCTGAGTGACACCTAGGCTAGAGTGGTTCATATTCTTTCCCATTCCATCTCGGTCTGGTGCGGGAATATGAAACACAGTTCAGATATGGGTTTCTTCTTGAGAACTCTGTGTTGCAGATTTCCTGCAATGCTAGGGCTATCTGGGAAGCCTGCTAAGTCTGGATGACCTTTTAGTATTGACCTTCAGAAACTGAGGTGAAATTAGAGGAGGAACTTTTATGATTATTGTAAACACTGTACCTCCGGGTTAGAAGTGTTTACACTTCTCATAACTGATCCAAGTCTGAGGATCCTTGTTCTAGAACACCACCTGTGAGGGGGTTGGGCTGTTTACAGGTTTGCAGGTACCTTGACCTCAGAATACCTTGTTACTTTGATTGTTTAAGAATACTCCAATTTGGGACAGTTCTTGTGATTCTAAAACCCTGGACATGTGGCTCTTTATTTGAGTCCCCCACCTTGGTTACTGGATTTATAGACCTCATCTAGAATTCTTGAGCACACTTGGACCTATATCAGGGCATTTTGATCAGATCCAGCTCAGTCACAAACCCTTGCATTTCATTTGCATACATAATCATTGCATCATATTGACATTTGCTTATTTGTGTTTCAGGGTGTCCATCTTCGTTTTTGGCCAGTTTTGACCCCATCTTCAGTATTGACCTATCTTCATCAACACCTGCTTCGATTTAGCTATCTGCTTCAGCTATCACCTGCACCAGCCAATCAGTGGCTCATTACTTCAGCATTATCATCAGCACATGTCTCTACTCAGTCTTCAGCATCATGGCTCCTAAAAAGAGCAACATCACCTATCACTTTTTCCAGCCAGAGCTATCAGATATCAGGAGGATTCAGACCCTGATCACTCCAGATCACATACCATTGTTCAGGGAAAGCTATGGAGATATACTAGATATGGTTATGGATCTGGACCCTTCACAAAGAAGTCTGATTCACACTTGCATTCAATTCTATGATCCCCCACTGAGGTGTTTCACTTTCCAAGACTTTCAGTTGGGCCCTCTATTGGAAGAGTACTCATCTTTGGTTGGTATGCCTATCAGGGCTGGAATCCCTTTCAACCCTGAGATGGTCTTTCCCAGCAATGGAGAAGTAGCAAAGGCTTTGCATCTGGAACCTGTCCTGATTGAGCAGCATATGACCTCTAAAGCTGGAATCCCTGGGTTCCATCTGGATTTCTTGAAAGCTTCTTTAGGAGAGTGGAAAGCTGTCTGTGCTCTATTGGCCTTGAGCATATATGGAATAGTATTGTTTGCAGATGAGCCTCGATTCATCAGTAAGAATGCAATCCATCTGTTCATCCTAAAGAACCCAGTGCCAACTTTATTAGGGGATCTCTATTACTCAGTGCATCAGAGAAATGAAAAGCAGAGGGGGAGATTAGTGAGGTGTTGTGCTCCATTGTTCCACACTTGGCTTCTCAGGCATCTACCCAGGACAGATGCATTTCTAAACCCTCATCAGCAGAGCAACTGGGCTAAGAGACTCACTGTTCTAACTTCAGCTGACATCAGATGGTGCACTCAGAGCACCAAGGGCAGGGATGTCATCACCAGCTGTGGGCATTTTCCCAATGTGCCCCTAATAGGAGTTAAGGGAAGTATCAATTACAACCCCCTGTTGTTCAGAAGACAACTGGGCTATGCACTGGTCCACACTCCTAAGGCACAGGACTTGGTGGAGACTCTTTATTGTGAGAACAAGATTAATTTGACTGTTGTTAGGCAGGCTGCCTGGGCCTGGGATAATGTTCAAACCAAGGGAGTAACCATTCTGGGGAGGTGCAATAATGTGGCATCAGCACAATATTATGAGTGGTCTCGTGTCAGGGCTCAATTCTCTGGGATGCCCTTTACCATAGAAGACATGCCTGAGTCATCTTCAACATCACCACCTGCCACTGTCAGTTTGGAGGAGTTTGAGAGTTTGAAAGAAAGAAATGAGAAGTTAACTCAAGCTTTGCAGAAGACCCTCCGAGAGAGGAGTGAGGGTATGAGGGAGGTTGAGAGATTGGAGAAGTTGAGAGTGGAGCATCTGGTGAAGATTGAGAAGTCTGGGGATTACATCAAAAAGTCAAAGGCTGGAGAACAAATCCTGAAGAATGCTTGCAAGGAAGCCCAGTTCCAGAGAGCAAGGACAGACTTGTATTTAAAGGAGAGTCAAGCCCGGTGGGTCAG
Source organism: Lathyrus aphaca (assembly GCA_963966055.1). NCBI lineage: Eukaryota > Viridiplantae > Streptophyta > Magnoliopsida > Fabales > Fabaceae > Lathyrus > Lathyrus aphaca. Next base: position 499,093,248 of record OZ014521.1, read on the forward strand.
GATCACCGAGGCTCGTACTCTAGAGGACAAGAGAGTTCAAGACAAGATGGAGCAACTGGAAGCAAGTGCAAAAGAACAACAAGAAGCCCTGGCAGCAGCCCAGAGGGAGATATCAGAACTGAAGGTCAAAGCAGGGGTGAAGAGGTCAAAGGACCAAACTCAGCACAAGAAGCTCACTACAGCTGTTACAACCCGGAATCTCCTCATCAGGAATCTCACGGAGCGTCCGGCTGATCCTGTGACCGAAGCACTTCTCAAGGAAGTTCGTGAGGATGAGTTTGGTCTTGGTGTTTGACCATTTGTTTGTTGTTGCTTTCTTCCCATGTACTTTTATTTTCTTGTAATGTATTTTGACCCCTTAGAGGGCTTGTGTTGTAAAATGAACAATTTGTATTATTTCACCTTCTGTAATATATTTGTGTTAGTTTGCTTCGTCTGAGTTTTCTTCAAGCAACAACAACAGCATCTCCAAGGGTCTGGAAGGGTCAAAACTGAAGGCCAAACCGGATACCTTGAGAACAAATAAGCATACTGCATTGCATGCTAACCCTTTGTTTGTTTTGTAGGTTTTTGTTTTGTTGTTGCTAACTCTGTTGTGATGTTCAGGAACTATTGCTAGGCGCCGAGTTTTTCCCCTTAACCGTCCGCACCGTTATCCAACCCGAAACAACCTTCCGGGAATTCAAATGGATCAGATGCAGCAGGACCTTACTGAGGTCAGAAATCAAATGGCAAATGAAAGGCTAGAGATGAGGAATCAAATGACTCAGTTTATGGAAGTGGTGAACAACATGGCTCAGAGCCAGGAAAGATTGAGAGCCATGGTGGAAAGGCAAAATCAAGAGGATCCACATATAGGGACTGCCGGTACCAGTAACAATGAAAGGGTACAACCTCATGTCAACCCTCCGGTATTTGGACCACACCTCCATCCTGAGGTCAATATTCCAGCAAATGTTCAAGGGACTGCCACCGCAGCCAGGGTACTACAAGAAGATCCTCAGGAGGACCAGTTCACGGTAATGGGTGCTGGGGAAGAAGCTTATGATAGAAGGTTGGATGAGATAGCTGAGAAGTTGAGATCCTTAGAGTCTCAAAACTCTCTGGGATTCGACGTCATGGACATGGGCTTGGTAGACGGGGTCAGGATCCCCCATAAGTTCAAGCCTCCTTGTTTTGAAAAATACAACGGGACTTCATGCCCCCAGACTCATTTACAATCTTTTCTGGGAAGGCTGAAGGCCTATACTATGGATAAGAAGCTTTGGATGTTCTATTTCGAAGACAGCTTGACTGGAGCGTCAAGAGAATGGTACTCTCACCTGACAAGGGCAACTATTAGATGCTGGAAGGACCTGGCAGAGGCCTTCATCAGACAGTATCAGTACAACTTAGACATGGCACCCAACAGAACCCTCCTAATGGGAATGTCACAGTCTTCAAGGGAGAGTTTCCGAGAATATGCCCAGAGATGGAGGCAATTGGCTGCTGCTGTTCAGCCACCTATGTCTGAAAGGGAAATGGCAGACATGTTTATGAACACCCTTCAGGGAACCTATATTGACAGGTTGGCTGCTTTCTCTTCCACTAGCTTTGCCGATGTTGTCATAGCTGGGGAGAGAATTGAAAGCCTGTTAAAAATGGGTAAGATTTCCGACAATGGTGCCAGCTCGTCCAGTAGTGCAAGAAAGCCTTTTGCAGGCCCAAGAAGAACTGGCGAGACCAATGCCATCCACACCAACAGGGGCAGGCCCCAATATGTTCACAGATCAGTGTCAGCAGTCACCATTCCTGCTCCAGTTCATCCTCAGCAAGTTTATCAGCCTCCGCAACAAAACTATCAGCCACAACCTCAGTACCACCAGCAATCTCAGTATCCTCCAAGGAATTACAACAACAGCAACACCAACAACAACAGTCAACAAAGGCCATTTCAGCAAAGGCCATCTCAAACTAATAGGGTGATCGATCCGATCCCTATGCCATATACTACCCTGCTGCCACAACTCCTGAAACTCAACCTAGTTGAGTTAAGGACATTGGCACCTCCAGATCCCAATAGTCTACCCAGGAACTATGACTCCAATGCTAGGTGTGCTTTTCATTCGAACGCACCTGGCCACAGTACAGAAAAGTGCAGAGCCCTGCACATGAAGGTACAAGACCTGGTAGACTCGAAAGTTCTGAATTTCGCACCACCACCCAATGTCAATAAAAACCCAATGCCGAACCACGGTGGTCCTAGAATTAACGCTATTGAAGAAGACAAGCCGTTTTATTTAATAACCAGTGTGGGACAGATCAGGACACCGTTGGTAGAAATCAAGGCTCAACTTCTGGAATGTCAAATGTTCCCGGGGTGTGAGTTGGGTTGTGCTTACTGCAATGTCTCGGTAAATGGGTGCGATAATTTGAGGAATGGCATAGATGGCCTTATTCAGAGTGGCCAACTTCAGATCACCACATCATTTCCAACAAATCCACCAATCTCATCAGCAACAATTTCAGAACCTCCTACAACTGCAACAACTATTGTTCCTGACAATTCTTCGGTTTCATCAACGAGTACTTCATCTGTCATTTCAACTGATCAGATATCAATGAATGTTCCTCCTACAACTCCAGCACCACTCCATTATGAAGCTCCTACAACAACAACATCCATCCTTCCACCATTATCTCCTACAACACCAGCAACAAATCATGAAGACGTCTCGACTGTCACCATATTCTATGATCCTGAAAACAACTCTGCCTACAATTCAGATGGTGCTGCTCCCATCAGAGCACCAGTTACAATTTATTTTGATCCACAGACTATCACAGTTCCTTCCACAACTACAGTCAATCCAGTCACTATCACGGTGCCTGGACCAGTACCTTATGAAAGCAGCAATGCCATCCCATGGCATTACGGCTCTGACTTGTACTGTGAAGGACAAAGAATCACTTTTGAATCATCAACCCCTGCACTACAAATTGACAATGTGGGCGGAGGCGGAGGCTTCACTCGAAGCGGACGTCTTTTCGCTCCGCAAATTCAGAGACCCACTGCCGAAGCAGAAGTTGCTGCCAAGGCAAAAGGGAAGAGCCCTGTGCAGGAAGATCAAGCTATTAAGGAAGCTTTGAAGACACCATTCGATCAAGAGGTTGATGAGTTCATGCGAATCATCAAAAAGAGTGATTATAAAATAGTGGATCAGCTCCATCAGACGCCTTCCAAGATCTCAATCCTATCATTGCTTATGTGCTCCGAAGCCCATCGGAATGCACTACTCAAAGTCCTGCACGCAGCTTACGTGCCTGAAGAGATCACTGTCAATCAGCTGGAAGCAGTAGTGGGAAATGTTAATGCTAGTCACGGACTAGGGTTCACCAATACTGATTTGACAGCGGAAGGCCGCAACCATAACAAAGCCTTGCACATAACCATGGAATGCAAAGGTGCTGTCCTTTCCCATGTGCTGGTAGACACGGGGTCATCCCTCAATGTCTTACCCAAAAAGGCCCTGGTGAAGCTAGAATATGACGGATTGGCGTTGAGACCCAGCAACCTGGTGGTAAGAGCCTTTGATGGTTCAAAGAGATCGGTTCTGGGAGAGATTGAGCTGCCCGTAACGATTGGCCCGCAGACCTTCAAAACTATCTTCTACGTGATGGATATACAGCCCGCCTACAGCTGTTTATTGGGTAGGCCCTGGATTCACGCCGCTGGCGCCGTGACCTCTACCCTTCACCAGAAGTTAAAATATGAGTGGGAGGGTCAAATCGTTACAATCTGCGGGGAGGAGGATATTTTTGTCAGCCACCTGGCTACCTATAAGTACATTGAGATGGATGGGGAGATCCATGAAACGATGAGCCAGGGGTTTGAAGCTTTGAATGTGAATGAAACATCTGCTGTGCCTGGTACTTCAATATCATCATACCAACAAGCCCGGAAGGTTGTTGAGGAAGGAACTGCCCAAGGCTGGGGCAAGCTACTATCGGTAGAGAAGAAAGAAGACAGATTTGGGTTGGGTTACAAACCAACTCAACAAGATCAAGCAGCCGCTGCGAAAGAGCCCAATTTTGTGAGTGGGGGGATGCTTACCCCTGATGCCATCAACTGTCTGGAAGACGAGCTGGAAGAAGAACGCAACCTGGAAAGCTGGATTCGTCCAAAGATCCCGGGGAGCAGTGTCTCGAACTGGTCTTCCCAGGAAATTATAAGAGTTACTCATGCAGAGTAATTATTATTTCCTGTATTTTTATAAGCATGCATCAAAGTCTTGCATCTTGCCCAAGATGACAAGACTCATTTTGTAATCGGGCCATCTGTACTTTTTGTGCAAACAAGATTAATCAATGAAATATCAGACATCTTTTTGCAAATGAGTCTTTTTCTTTTCGTTCACTGTTTTTCTATTTTTCTTTTTTGTACAAAAAATAAATGGCAGTGTTTCCAAAATGACAACTTTATTTCACTTTTCTAAAGCAAGATTAAAATCAAATCACTAAAATGAACAAACTGAACCCTTGCAGAGAGTGCCTTCCTGACAGCACCGACAACAGCACGGCTATGACTTCGTATGACTTTGACAATGCAATCAATCAAGCCGATGAAGGGGTTGAAGAAGAGTATGAGCTTCCTGAAGAGCTAGTCAGGTTGTTGAGACAAGAGGAAAAGGTTATTACTCCTCACCAGGAGGAGGTTGAAGTGATTAATCTTGGTACAGATGAAGACGTGAAAGAAGTCAAGATCGGGGCCTGCCTGCAAGACTCAGTGAAAGGACAGCTGATTGACCTGCTTCGAGAGTATGTGGACGTGTTCGCTTGGTCTTATCAAGATATGCCAGGGTTGGACACCGACATTGTTGTGCACAAACTGCCTTTGAGAGAAGAATGCCCTCCAGTCAAACAAAAGCTACGCCGTACTCGTCCGGACATGGCAATGAAGATCAAGGAGGAGGTACAAAAGCAATGGGACGCCGGGTTCCTTGCTGTAACTAGCTACCCGCCGTGGGTTGCTAACATAGTACCTGTGCCTAAGAAAGACGGCAAAGTAAGAATGTGTGTTGACTACCGGGATCTAAACAGAGCTAGCCCGAAAGATGACTTCCCTTTACCTCACATTGACGTATTGGTAGATAATACGGCTCAGTTCTCGGTATTCTCCTTCATGGACGGATTTTCAGGATACAACCAGATTAAGATGTCACCTGAAGACATGGAGAAGACAACATTCATCACACCCTGGGGCACGTTCTGTTACAAGGTAATGCCATTTGGGCTCAAGAATGCTGGTGCAACCTATCAACGGGCTATGGTAACATTATTCCACGATATGATCCATAAAGAAATAGAATGTTACGTGGATGATATGATTGCCAAGTCCCTTACTGAAGAGGACCATCTGGTAAATCTGCTGAAATTGTTCAAGCGTCTGAGGAAGTACCAATTGAAGTTGAACCCCAACAAATGCACATTCGGGGTACGATCCGGTAAGTTGCTGGGCTTTATTGTAAGCGAGAAGGGGATTGAAGTTGACCCTGATAAAGTCAAAGCCATCCAAGAGATGCCTGCACCGAAAACAGAGAAAGAAGTTCGAGGGTTCTTGGGTCGATTGAACTACATTTCACGGTTCATATCTCACCTTACAGCAATCTGTGAACCCTTGTTCAAACTGCTAAGGAAAGAACAGACGGTCAGGTGGAATGAAGACTGCCAGAAGGCTTTTGACAAGATCAAAGAATACTTACAAGAACCTCCAATCCTTATGCCTCCAGTTGAGGGAAGACCTCTGATAATGTACCTGACAGTATTAGAAGAGTCAATGGGGTGTGTGTTGGGCCAGCATGACGAGTCTGGTCGAAAAGAGTATGCAATATACTACCTAAGCAAAAAGTTTACCGACTGTGAACAACGTTATTCACTGCTCGAGAAAACTTGCTGTGCTTTAGCGTGGGCTGCTCGCCGACTGAGACAGTATATGTTGACCCACACTACTTTATTGATCTCAAAAATGGACCCAGTCAAGTACATTTTCGAGAAGCCAGCACTTACCGGACGGGTTGCAAGATGGCAAATGATTCTCACAGAATACGACATCCAGTACACCTCTCAGAAAGCCATCAAGGGCAGTGTACTATCTGAATATCTTGCTGAGCAACCCATTGATGACTACCAACCTATGAGGTTTGACTTCCCTGATGAAGACATCATGTTCATAAAAGCAAAAGATCATGAAGAGCCTGTTCACACTGAAGGGCCCAACCCGGAAGAAGAATGGACTATGATGTTTGATGGGGCTGTTAACATGAATGGTCGTGGTGTTGGTGCAGTACTCATTACACCTAAAGGAGTTCACATGCCTTTCTCGGCAAAACTCACTTTCAACTGCACTAACAACGAAGCTGAATACGAAGCTTGCATTATGGGTCTTGAGGAAGCCATCGACCTCAGGATCAAGACATTGACTGTATTCGGAGATTCAGCTTTGGTAATCAATCTAACCAACGGCAAATGGTACACCCACCAGGATCATCTGATACCTTACAGGGATTATACAAGGAGGTTACTGACTTTCTTCACAACGGTCAAGCTTGAGTATATCCCTCGGGACGAGAATCAGTTTGCAGATGCTCTGGCTACCATTTCGTCCATGATCAAAGTTCAAGCTGCTAACTTTGTACCTCAGATTTCAGTGTCAAGACTTGATAGACCAGCATATGTATTTGCAGCAGATGTTATCAAAGATGATAAGCCTTGGTTCCATGACATTAAATGCTTCTTGGAGGATCAAACATACCCACCTGGGGCATCTTCCAATGATAAGAAGACTTTGAGAAGGCTTGCTGGTAGTTTCTTTCTGAATACTAATGGGTCTTTGTACAAGAGGAACTTTGATATGGTACTCCTCAGATGTGTTGACAAGACGGAAGCAGATTTGCTGATGCATGAAGTGCACGAAGGCTCCTTTGGTACCCATGCTGGAGGACATGCAATGGCTAAGAAATTGTTAAGATCAGGCTATTACTGGATCACAATGGATGCCGACTGTCGTGCCTATGCCAGGAAATGCCACAAATGCCAGATCTACGCAGATAAAGTGCATGTGCCTCCCAATCCTTTGAACATAATGTCTTCACCCTGGCCCTTTGCTATGTGGGGCATTGACATGATCGGCAAGATTGAGCCAACTGCTTCAAATGGCCACAGATTCATCCTGGTCGCCATTGACTATTTCACCAAGTGGGTTGAAGCAGCCTCATATGCAAACGTCACAAGACAAGTGGTAGCCAGATTTCTGAAAAGAGATATCATCTGTCGATATGTAGTTCCCGAGCGAATCATTACTGATAATGGTTCCAATCTAAACAACAAGATGATGGCAGAGCTATGCCGGGACTTCAAGATTCAACATCACAATTCTTCTCCTTACAGGCCAAAGATGAATGGCGCTGTTGAGGCGGCAAACAAGAATATCAAGAAGATTGTGCAGAAGATGGTAGTCACGTACAAAGACTGGCATGAGATGCTACCGTTTGCCTTGCATGGGTACCGCACGTCAATCAGAACATCCACTGGGGCAACACCGTATCAGCTTGTGTATGGTATGGAAGCAGTCCTACATGTTGAAGTTGAACTACCCTCCCTACGGGTACTAATGGATGTTAAGCTGAACGAAGCAGAATGGGTTAGGTCCCGATACGAGCAATTGAGTCTGATTGAAGAGAAGAGATTGGCTGCAATCTGTCATGGGCAGTTGTATCAGAAAAGAATGAAGAAGGCCTTCGATCAGAAAGTCAGGCACCGAGAGTACCAAGTAGGAGATCTTGTGTTGAAAAGGATCCTCCCTCCTCATACAGACCACAGGGGCAAATGGACTCCAAACTATGAAGGACCATTCGTGGTAAAGAAAGTTTTTTCTGGTGGAGCACTGATGCTCAGCACCATGGATGGTGAAGACTTCCCGTCCCCTGTGAATTCAGATGCAGTTAAAAAATACTTCGCATAAAAATGACCCGCTGGACATAAAAACAGAATGTAAGTCCAGGCAAAAGTAGGGCATCCCGGCGAGTCAAAAACAGAATAAAAGACTCGGGCAAAAATAAGGGAAAATGGACAAAAAATGTACACCCGCTGAGTTGAAAAGCCGCATTGGACAACTCAGGCAAAAATGGGTATCCCGATGGATTGAAAACCCGAAAGGGCGATCCATGCAAAATAAGGGAATAAGCGAACAACTGCATTCTGAATTCGTCTGTATCACTTACAACTTGGTAAGCTTCGATAGGATCAGGCTTCAATCAGAATCAACATTCTTCAGAAAGCAGGACGAGAAGAACGTCATTGTCATACGAGTCATAGCAGAAGAGGAAGCTCCTTGAAGCGTCGTCAACACTGCCAACATTTTGTTTCTCAATTTGTAACAATCTCCTCATTTCAGGGGTTTTGTTTCTTTGACTGTATTTCGCCGATTCAGGGCATATGAATTAATAAAATCAGATTTTTAGTCATGTCTCGTTTTGTACATTTTCATTTTGCAAAAAGGTCTGATATCTTAAAGAAACACTGATCGCATAAAAATACGGATGTTTATCTTCAAATAAACACATGCTTGCAGGGAATATATTTACTCTCGAAAGTACTTAACTCCTATGACGGAATCCAACAAAGGATACCTCGGGACCGTTTGTGCGTTTCCTCATCTTTGCAGGATTGCAGGTATCCAGAACACAACTTGGGGCCTGTAAGCTTCATCTCAGCAAGTCGGCAAATCAGCAAGTAATCTCAGCATCCGAATGCTCTATCCCCAGCTGAGTCGCCTCTCATTTACTCTCCCCAGCTGAGTGGCAATCAATATTCCCCAGCTGTAGTACCATTTATTCTTCCTCAGCAGAAGGCAGAAGTCAGGGAATCATCTCTCCACAGAATCCTCAGCCTCTATTCAGAAGAGCAACGCATGAAGGAGTCACAACAGAGTACAGAAGACTTCTACAAACCCCATCTGGGTCTCATATTACAAGGATATGTCAATCAGTGACCTAGATCCCCAAGCAAATACATCTCACCAGATCTATCAATGATCTTATCCCCAGCTGGGAGGTCCATTTCAAACAGATCAGCCAGAGATCTTCGCAACAACGGGATCCAAGTCCCGGTTTGGTATCTTCGCACAATCATAGCATTCGCATCATATTCACCCACAAAGCGTAGCATCCCGTCTAAAACGGAGCATTACGGCAAAAATCAAACATATTGCATAATCATGAGTCATGTCCTGAATCAACACTTGTGAATATTAACCATTCGTCAGAATACGGGATACTTTCCCCAAAATCCCCCAGAATCCCAGCAAGAGCAGCTGCCTCACAAATCACAAACACCAGTATATACTCATTTTGGCACCCGTCCGTGTCATCTTTCCCAAGTAAAGCCGCCTGAACACTCTTTGCAACAATATCACCCGTATTACAGATACTTCCTGACACCCGTCCGTGTCATTTCCCCAGCGCAGTCGCTTATACTTTTACAACACATGTACTTGTTAATATTATTATACTTTGACACTCGTCCGTGTCACCCTCCCCAGCAGATAAACCTTCATCTATACAATACTACTCATACTTGTACAGATACTCGTCCGTATCTCGTATATACCAGTTACATCCCCACAGATTCGACTTTGGTTCATGTTCTTTGTTAACCAGTTGGTACTCGTCCATACCATCATCTCAGAACATGCGTCAAGAGTTTGTTTCTACATGATACTCGTCCGTATCATAGTCTTAAGGATGCTCGTCCGCATCTTTAATCCATACACCGTGTCAAACACTTGTGTCTTCTTGAATATAGATACTCGCCTGTGTCTGTCATTCCCCAGAAGAACTCTTTCAGATTCAACACTCGTCCGTGTTCTCTGTTAACCAGTTGATACCCGTCCGTATCATCATCTTTGAACACGCGTCAGTATTTGTTTCTACCCGATACTCGTCCGTATCGTAGTCTTAGGGATGCTCGTCCGCATCTTTAATCTATACACAATACCAAACACTTATACCTTTTGTTTCTGGGATATAAACACTCGTCCGCGTTCACTACTCCCCAGTAGATCGTCAACAAAGTTTTTTCTTTTTATCTGACACTCGTCCTGTGTTATGATAAACCTCGAGAGTAGCCGTACCCTGCTGAGTGGTCGTCCTCCACCACGTGATGGTTGTCCTCCATCATGCTCATCTGATGGCCGTCCCCATCGTTGATTTTCTATCCGACATTCGTCCTATGTCGTGATATTTAGCAGCCGTCCCCTGCTAGGTGGTCGTCCTCCACCTCTCAATGATCGCCCTTCATCATTTTATCCAATGGCCGTCCCCATTGTTGATTTTGGTTATCTGGCATTCGTCCTATGTCATGATAAACCCTGAGAGCAGCCGTCCCCTGCTAGGTGGTCGTCCTCCACCTCTTGATGGTCGTCCTCCATCATGCTCATCCGATGGCCGTCCCCATCGTTGATATCTTCGGCAGCCGTACCCTGCCAGGTGGTCGTCCTCCACCTTTGATGGCCGTCCCCATCATACTTCCTTATTCCCTAACAGAGCAGCCGTCCCCTGCTAGGTGATCGTCCTTCACCTTTGATGGCCGTACCCCATCATCTGTTTATTTCATTTATTCTTTAACCCGATGGCCGTCCCCATCGTGGTCCCTTTTCCTTTTTAGCCCGATGGCCGCCCCCATCGTTGGTTACTTTGCTTTGTGAACTTGATGGCCGTCCCCGTCATGTTTCATCAATCCCCCAGAGATTTTTACAACTTTATCTTGTTGGCCGTCCCCGTCATAATCTTACTTTCCCCAGCTAGTCGGTCGTCCCCGTCTTGGCTTTACCTTTTATCCCCAGCATGTCGGCCGTCCCCGTCATTGCTGTGTTTCCCACACTTTACAATATACTTTATTTTCCTTTACAATCTATATCCCTTTTCTTCTTCATTCTGTGAGTGCAAATTTTGGACTGTCTTTGGTATTCAACCACAAGTTATCTTGTTCGCCTGTTAAGCCGTCGCTTACAACCTGCACAGCTAACTCATGTTTGAATAGGGGCAGCTGTAAACACCCCAAATTTGCCCTCACCCATTCACACCATGGCTTGTGATCATTTCATATGCATAAACACAATCATATCACCTCACATCTCATTTTTGGTTCATTGCATGGTTTCTAAGTCATCTGCACCTAGGGTTTGTGACCTGAGCTATCCAAGAGCCTCTTGAGCCACCCCAAAGGCAACCAATCACTTCAAAGGGGTCCATATGTGTTCTTGTATCATATTACATCCTCTCAAAGTCAAAAATTCCAAAGAATCACAAGAACTGGGTTTGGTAGGGATGCAGAGCCAAGTTTGACTGCACAGTTGGCCTAAAATTAGGGTTTTGGTTTCAGAGGCCATAACTCCAAAATTTTTTGGTCATTCTTGTTTCTATTGGTCTCTATATGGTATAGGGAATATGCATATCAATTTTCATGAAGAAATTCCATGGGGAAGTCATCTGATCAAGGGTTGACTTTTCAGACAAGTCAGTGTAAAATCAGGGCATTTGAGGCCCCCAATGACCCAACCAATGGGTGATCTTCATCATCTTGAGTGTATGTGATCTTTATTTGATCATGGAAGAAGGTTGAAGTCCACAAAAATCAAGAATTTGGAGTTTTTGCAAGTGTTGACTTTTTGGGCATAGTTGACTTTTCAAGAATGCTTCATTTTAGGTCATTTTTCAAGCCTTGATTCTTGGTCCAAAAATGCTTCAAATGGAAAAACTTTGGTCATGAAAGTTGTAGATTACATCTTTCCCTTTTCAAAAAGTACAAGAACATGATCAAATTCTTCTTGGATCAAAAGTTATGGTGTGACAAAGTTGGCAAAAATCATTGATTTTCAAGGCATGCCTCAAATGAGAATTTTGCAAAACCATGAACCAATGCCATTTGTAACTTCTAATTCACTTCAAACCATGCCATAAACATTCTATGTGACCTAAAAATCAGAATTGAACCAAAGATCACATAGTTATGGTTCATGTAACAAGGCATTTTCCATGAAGTTTCAAAAAGGTAACAACTTGCAAAACCACTCATCACACTTCCTACAACTTGCAACCTTGGATGCTGAGCTTTGCTAGCCCTTGCCCTCACCCTTGTTGCGCCAGCCCATGCCTTGTACTAGCCTAGAACCAAGCCATACCTCTCTTACACAAAAAGTTGACTTTTGGCAAAAGCAAACATCCCAATCACCACAGGCCATGTCACATCCTCTGGCCACTTGCAATTGTTTATACTATCCTTTGGCAAGCCATAACACAAAAGAAGCAAGGCTGAAGCTCACTACACCAACACATACTCAAACACACTCCCTCTTGAAAACTTCTTCGAATCTCTCTGCCCAGAATTCAAACATCCAAACCATTTTCACCAATCATCTTACCATGTTCCATTGAGTAGAAACCAACAAAGAACCAGGCCTGAAACAAGCTATAACATCACTTCACCATTTTCATCCCAACTTGCAGTTTCTTTCGAAACTCACTCCACAGTCCATAAACACTCAAACAAACTCCACAAACCTTCTCCACTCATCATCTGGACCACAAAGAACCCTTCACCCTTGCCAGAAATAGCCTGAATCACCATGGCCATTTTCAACTGAGCTTGAGCAGAAGCTGCTCAAACTCTTCATCCAGCCAACATAAACTTCTCCAAAGCATTCAAGCATCATCAAGAGGTCAAGTGGAGTGGATTTCACAAGGAGGGGAGGCCTGAAAGTTGCTGAAGTGAAAGCTTCGAATCTCAGGTAGCTCAAGAAATATTTTTCCAGAAATCATTTTTTTAAGTTCTTAATATGTTCTATATGCCTTCCTGATCATGAATATGCATTTGGTTTTGAAAATGGTGGAGAGATGAGAGTTTACCATGCTTCTGAAACTTTTTGCCCTAGAAATAGATTGCTTCGATTCAGCCATTGTAGGAATGATAAATTTGTTTTGAGTTGGGGTTTTGATTCGTGAGTGAGTGGGGATCATTCCTGTGTTCTTAGATTTCGTTTTAGATACGTGTGGAGTGAGTTAGGGATTTTGGATGAACGGAGAAGATGACCGGAACACTGTTCCGGTCATCTGAATGTGTTTAACGGTGAGATTAGGGCATAAGCATTGATTAGTGAAATTTGAATTTGAGCCGTGAGATGTGGCGCGCAGTCAACTCCCGCGCGTGTGACTTTGAATTCAGGCCCTTGGATCAGCTGACTTCTCTTTAATTCATTTAAAATTCATTTATTTTCATTTTCTTTTCATTTGTTTTGCATAATTAATTTAAAATAGCAAAAATGTCTTAAAAATTATGAAACTTTTTCTCATAAGTTTTATTAATTTTTAAGACCCAAAAATATTTTCATTTTTATTTTTATCATTAAAAAAGTATTTTTAAATATTTAAAAGATTATTTTTTAATTGATTAATGGAAATTAATTTATTAAAAATACTTTTAGGTATTTAAAAATCACCAAAAAATTCATGAAATGTTCTAAGACATTTAGAAACATTGTCCAACCTTCAAACCAAATTTCTTCTTTGATCTTGATGCATTTTGAGAATTTTTCATTGAATAAAAATCATTTTTGTGCATTATTTTGATCCTAAGTTCAAAAAATCATTTCTGCCTATCTAGGAAGAGTTGGACATTGATTCTTCTTGCATTGCATTGTGTTTAGCATGTAGTTTTTGAGATTAAATGGCCTTGATTTGATTCCTCATTTTCAATTTGTTTGGCATTTCTTTTGTTTAGGAACCCTAAAAACCCTAATATCTTGTAAAAATCATAACTTGAGATTGGTTAAGAGTTGAGACCTCTCCTTTGGGAATTGGTTTAGTATAAGATTAGGGGTCCTTTGAGTGGCATCTTCCATTTTTTATCTTAGGGTTTGCTTCTGTTTTTGGTTTTTGTTTGATGTTTGATTCATAAACCCTAATTTGGGCTTCCATATGCATCCATCTTGCATTCTTTTGCATAACATGACTTGCCATGACATTTCAAGAATCCATTTGATTCATTTGACATCATAAGACATATTGAAAGCATGTTTGATCATTGCATCATATGTTTGCCATGTTGTATGCTATGTGCACTTCATAACTTTTCATGTGTTTTCATGGTTCCTAATTTGCTTCATTTGCATTCATAAACTTGTATGACCATTCCCATGTGCTGCCTCATGTTTGTAGCATCTCATAACATCATTTGCATCATGTGTA